>CM053605.1:146180154-146252406 GCA_028646535.1 Procyon lotor | reverse complement strand
GATGTATTTTTTTTTTTTAAGATTTTATTTATTTGACAGCGAGAAACACAGCGAGAGAGGGAACACAAGCAGAGGGAATGGTAGCGGGAGAAGCAGGCTTCGTACCGAGCAGGGAGCCCAATGTGGGGCTCGATCCCAGGACCCTGGGATCATGACCTGAGCCTAAGGCAGACGCTTAATGACTGAGCCGCCCAGGCGCCCCTGATGGATGTATTTTGATTTTAAAGTACCCCCCCCCCCCAAAATAAAGTTTGAGAACTTCTCACTGATTCATATAAGAAGAACAAAGAACTATTACCTCAACTTTGAGTTTAAGGAATTTGTGGATAGGTAGGTTCTGGATAAGAGGACAAAAAATATCAGAGAGATGAAGTCATTGATAGGATAGCATTATCTGTTAATCCTCCCTTTAAATGTGCTATTTTCTCCCTCCCTTTTGTGAATATTTCTCTCTCTTTTACATCTAAAAATGATAAGACTTTTGTTAGGTGAAGTTAATAATTAGAGAACAACATCCTTCTGACTTATATTTGTGAATTCTAACCCAGTTACTGGACTGTCAACTGGAGGAAGGGATAGGGGTGAGTGATGGTGCAATGACGAGGTGGCAGGAAGAGGTAGAATGGTATAAAAGGTATGAGAGCTATACCAGAAATTGGAGAATAAAATAATTACAGGCATTTGGCAGGACGTCTGAGTTCTCAAACTTATTTTCGTGTGCAATAAAGTATTACTTTTACTTTCTCTGAGAAGTAAAAGCATTTGGGAAACATTAAGCAATCAAAAAATGTTATCTATTTCAAATACATATTTTAGTTTAGTTTCCTTATATAACTGTTTTCACATAAATGTTCATTCTTTTAGATTTTTGTCACTGCCTATATAGGTAAATATATTATGACTTAATATATAGAATTTTGTATCATCATAATATTTTGAATAGTCTACTGTTTTTAGTATTGTTTTATTTGGTAATAAATTAATATAAATATTTAACATAAATTGTGTAAATAATTATTTTTAAACATCCAGAGCCATTCCTAATGTCATCTCTAGAATTTCTTTAAACATTCTCTAATGTCACCATCCCTTATGATTGTTATTGGTGGGATGTTATCCATATTATATGATATTACGGTTGCTCAATACTTTCACATTTTTTTTAAACAATCTTATAATTGATTAAGAAGACACTTGTCTGGGACTACTTGCATTTGAATTCTAGTTCTCCAAATTAACCACAACAAACCTCAATTTGCTCATCTATCAGATAGTTATAAAATACTGTCTATCTCAGAGAATCATGAGCACTGAATAAAAGAATCTTTAAAGGTATAACCCATGACAGAGTAAGCAATTAATATTAACTACTCCATTGTATGGATGTACCACAGTTTATCTAGTCAACCACTGAAAGAAATCTTAGTCCCTTCCAGGTTTTGATAATTATGAAAAAAGTTTCCATGTGTAGATTTTTGTGTGCACATAATATTTCACTCCATTTGGGTAAATACCATAGAGTACAATTGTTGAATCACATAATAAGAGTAAATTTAGATTGGTAAAAATCTGCCAAAATTGTTCCCCAATGTGGCTGTACCATTTTACACTCACCAGAAATGTATGAGCATTCCTGTCATCTCGTATCATTGCCAGCATTTGGTATTTTGGAGTTTTGAATTTTATGTATGTGGTGGTATCTTATTGTTTTAATATGCTATTCCCTAATGATATATGATGTTTAACATCTTTTCATGTGCTTATTGGCCATCCATATATCTTCCTTAAAGAGTTGTCTCTTCATATCTTCTGCCCAGTTTTTATTGCATCACTTATTTTCTTATTCACTTTTAAGGTTTCTTTGTATTTCAGGAAACTAGTTTTTAATCTAATAGGTGTTTTGCAAATATTTTCTCCTAGTATGTGGTTTCCCTTTCATTCTCTTAACAGTGTATTTTACAAATTAGAAGCTTTTAATTTGAACGAAGTTCTAATTTATCATTTTTCTTTCATGGATTGTGCTTTTGGTGTTGTATTCACAAAGTTATTATCAAACCCAAGGTCACTTTAATTTCTCCTATGTTATATTCTAGGAGGAGTTTTATTTATTTATTTATTAATTTGAGAGAGAGAGAGATAGCAAGAGTGAGTGAGCACGCATGGTGGGGGAGGGGTAGAGGGAGAAGGAGAGAATTTTTTTTTTTTTTTTTTTTTTTTTTAGGATTTTATTTATTTATTTGAGAGAAAGAGACAGAGGTAGTGACAGCACAAGCATAGAGGAAAGGGTGAGGCAAGCTCCCTGTTGAACAGGGAGCCTGATGTGGGGCCTCATCCTAGGACCCTGAGATCATGACCTAAGCAGAAAGCAGATATTTAACTGACTGAGCCCAGACACCCTGAAAGAGAATCTTGAGCAAGCACCATGCTCATCATGGAGCCTGATGTGGGGCTTGATCTCAGGACTCTGAGTACAAGGCCTGAGCTGAACTGAAGAGTCAGATACTCAACCAACTGAACCACCCATTTTAGAAGTTGTATAGTATTATTTCACAGTTAGGTCTGTATTCCATTTTGAGTTAATTTTTTATGAAAAGTATAAGGTCTGTTCTATATCTTTTTAGACATGTGGATGTGTAGTTCTAGCAGCATTTATTGAAAAGATGATCCTTTTGCCATTGAATTGTGTTGTTCTTTTGTCAATATATAGCACAATTATACTTGTACAGAGAAGGGAACATTTTGAGAATTGATTTTAAGAATTAAGAAATAGGTGTATTGCCAGCTTATTTACAAATTTATGTTCAGAACTTTATGTTTACATAATTTATATTCTCGAAGGCAATATAATCATGATTTTTGGATTCTTCTTGTCAAAAATTATTTGTATTCCCTCTAAATAAAAATCATAGTTTAGCATGCAGCTACAGATTCTGAGTCAGAATCAGCAGTGAATAGTATCTCAAACAAAAGCACACCCCATACAGATCTGTTGAACTCAAATGTCATGTCTTCAGGGAAGTCCTTCCTGACTATGCTATTTTAGGTAGTCTCTCCCCCACGATGATGTGTTTATTTCCTTCTTTATGTTCTTACCCCCATGGCTTTTACTGACAATTAATAAGGGGAAAAGAAATAGGATATACCATTTTTCCAGATCCCTTATATTTAAGTTGGCTCTATGATTTGTGACTACAAATAATGACTCACTTCCAGGCATGAGCATAGGAAAGCCCATGTGATGCCTTCCATTTACATTATAGCCTGCTGCAAAATGCAAGATCTTGTTTGGAGGTGGAGGAAGAATATTAAGATCTGAGTGGGCTAGATTACTGATTAGCCATGTGGATGGCAAGAAACAGTATCCTCTAGAGAGATGTGTGAGTCTACAGCAGACATAGGGCAGCAAGAAATAAACCTCTGTGTGTATAGAATTTGTGTTGTTAGCACAATAAAATCCAAGTTGTCCTAATTAATACATATATTACATATTATACATATATACATATTAATACATATGTACATATTAATACAGTGAATTAGATGAGTGGTAAAGGAAAATGAAGAAAATGTGCCTACACCAATGAGAACAATCCTAAATGCTGCAAAATAATTTCATTACAGAACACAAGTGAATTTATTGGGTCAGGTCAAGCTTCCAGAGAATTATGGGAGATTTCAGTCTAACTGTATACATGTGCTTCACATGTTTGTGTGACCCACGTACTTAGTAGTCCTTTAATTAACTAAAGTAAAAACCAAATAGAATCTAGTAATGAGATTCTCCCTGAGTTACTCTAAGATTTCCAGGCAGAAGAGCCTACAAAGCAGTCCTAAGGGTAAGGGGCAAACATCACAGACCTATCCTAGAGCCAATAAGGTCAATCCTCACTTTCTATTTATATGGTTAATCTTCTCAAGTTCACATGTTGGTCTTCATTTTTGCCTTTGCCTATTTAATTTTGTTCTATTTATGTTGTTTTTGCTTTCTTATGTCCTTAGAGCACTGGAGATTTATAAACTGCATCTGTCCCATGTCTTTGTGGCTGGGTTTCTAATAGGTTCTGCTTATAGGAATCATTGTTGATAGAGATAAGAAAGGAAGAGAGAAAGAGGACCTTCCAGATTCTAGCATAGCAGTTACAGTGGTCCCTGGTTATCTGCTTTCACCTTCCATGGTTTCTGTCAACTGGGATCTGGAAGCAGATGATCCTCTTTCTGAGGTCAGTGGTTGCCTAATGCTATGTCACAATGCCTATATCATTCACCTCACTTCATTTTATCCTGTAGGCATTTTATCATGTCACATCATCACAAAAAGGGTGAGTACAGTACAATATTTCAAGAAAGATGTATATATATATATATTTCATACAATATACTATAATTCTATTTTATTAATCTCTTACTGTGCCTAATTTATGAATTAAACTTTGTCATAGGTATGTACATATAGGAAAAACCATAGTACATATAGGGTACTGTCCAGGGTTTCAGGTATCCACTGGAGGGGTTTCTTGGAATGTGGATAAGGTGGGGGGTGGATTACTGTATTGGCAGTTGCTAGCATTATTTAGAGCAGTGGTAGCCTTAAGGTATTATTGGACTTGAAAACTTTTTGATTGTGTCAGTGCTTACCATCTTATTGTGTCCTGAGCTGCTACTGTAGCCTCTTTTAGCATGCAGTAGCTGATGTACGCTGATGTCCGCCAGTTTAGAGACAAATCAGATTTCTTGGTATTATCTCTTCTTCTATTTTATTTCTTCAGTCCTTGTTATCTCTTTTTTGATCATTTGGCCCTCTCCCACCTGTATAACCATTCAGCCTCTTTGAACAACATGGATTAATTTCTGGTTTCCTAATTTAACCATAGAGTTCATAGTGACAATATCCTTGACATATTACAGGAAGGCAATGATGAGAGAATTAACAGTTTATCTAAAACTAGTGAGTGAATGTGATATAATGTATAGCAAATGGACATATCTTTTATATTTTATATGAACTGATTCCTTTAGTAATCTGAAGATTCTTGAAAAATCACTGAAAATTGAAGTAAGGAATCATAGGCATGTAGGCAGCCTGAAATAATTGTCTAAAGTTTCATGCCCTAAAATTCATGTACTTTACTCTGTTGGATATATCTTGGCATTTTATTTTACACACTATTCTAATAAGCTTTTTCATTTTTTTTGTTCAGCCCAAAGCTAACTACTTTAGAACAACAATTTTTCTATGGGGGTGTTAAAATGACTCTTAAAAGCATAGTGACCAAAACCAAGATTAATAACTGATAGCTTAAACATAAAGGAAAAAGAAATACCCAAAAAGTAAAACATAGGAACTATTAAAGTATTATCATACAGAATAAAATGTATAGAGATACATTCTTACTGCTTTCAAAATGTCCCCAAATGTCTAAAATAATAAATTTTCCTATGACATTTAGCCATTAATAATAGTTATTTTAGCTTTAAAATTTAAAATAGTAGAAGTATATAGTTGGGTAGGTAAAATTACATAATGTAACATGTTTTAATTAAGTAGAATAAGTGCATAAAGAGCTCAGATACCTAAATGAGATATTATGTATATATATACATATACATACACACACACAAACACACACACACACACACACACACACACACACACGTATGTATATATATAATGTTCATGGGAAGTTTCAATTTATATTGATCTTCCCAACATAATTTTTATTTGCCAGAGAGAGAGAGAGAGTACACAATCAGAGCAGGAAACAGAGGGAGAAGCAGGCTGAGCAAGGAGCCTGATGTGGGACTGGATCCCAGGACTTTGGGATCATGACCTGAGCCCAAGACAGATGCTTAACCAACTGAGCCACCCAGGCATCCCTCCCAGCATAATTTTTAATAGTACTTACTTTCACACCACTATTTCAGTTTGTATACTAAGGCATGGCTATCCTATCTACTGGTAATATATTTATCATTATTGTAAATCATGTATTTTGCCAATATTCAGCAGTCAACACAATTTTGGACACAAAGTGGTAGCGGCAAAGATTCTTGGTTGTCCTGAATATCCATAGCTCCATACTCCCATTTTTCCAAAATTATACATTCTGATTCAGAATACATAGGACTTTTTTTTTTTTTTTTTTTTTTTTTAGGAGTCAAGTGTAATTATGTGAATAAGTTCAGGTCAGATGGGATATGGACAGAAACGGAATCTGGAAGCTTCCAGAAATTCTCCTTAAGAGAGCTGGCAGATATATTTTGACCTTTTCATCTCCTTCCTGTCATTTCCTGGGATGTACATGTTCCATTTTGGAACATGAGTTAAGGGGAGCAAACCCTTTCAGAATATGGTAGAATTCTGAATGGGATAGTCGTTGGTTCCCTGGGGAGTTCATAGACCAGACACAATAACTAGCTCAGGACCACTCACATCCAGAGTGTGTTTACACAAGAGATATATAAATTTATAAGGCACTTATTTATAGCCAAATGTAGTCTCTACTGAGCTAATGGGTCTTCAATAAATGTCCAAAGAGTGAATCAATTATTGAATCAATATCAAGCTGACATTCAATCAAACTTAGAGATAATGTTTTATTTAAAAAAGATTTTAACTGCAAGGTGCAAGAAATCCAATTCAAGTTGCTATGAACAGTAGTAATATATATTTAATCATATAACAGGAGCCCTACAGTGAGCATAGGATTCAGGGTCTGATGATTTAATGGCATAATAGTAACACAATTTATGCATACTCTTCCCATAGTCTCATTCAATCATTCTTTGACAATCATGGTAGATTTATAATGATTGTTGGAAGCAATAGCAGTTTTATTCAGCAGGAAAGGGATGACTATTCCCTAGATTTTATAAGTGGAAAACTTTTGTGAGAAGTCAGTGGTAAACTCTTGTTGGCTTCTAT
Organism: Procyon lotor; assembly: GCA_028646535.1. Lineage (NCBI taxonomy): Eukaryota > Metazoa > Chordata > Mammalia > Carnivora > Procyonidae > Procyon > Procyon lotor. Next base: position 146,245,484 of record CM053605.1, on the reverse strand, counting down.
TGTATAATTCATTCCGATCATATATATTGATCGATTTAGGCTAGGGTTTCTGGAGCAATAAATGGCAAGAGGATGAGATGCTCATTAGAGTGTTAGGCTATTCATAGCCCATCCAACATCTACATTAAAGTGGGGGGTGGGTGGGATGGTGTAGGTGGACAGTTGGGAAAGCAATGACAGTCTGTGGAGTTCAGTGATGTTATCTTCTATTGCCTAGCATGTCTGCCACCTGACATAGATATTTCCTTCCTTTTCATGTATACTTTCAATTGAGTCTCATGTCTAGCATCTCAATGTAATACAAATCCTTCTTCATCAGATACACATATCTTTCTTCACGGCCTGGTATGTACATATAGCCTATCTATCCCCAATGTATGTGTATAAATGTCAAAAAAAAATTTTTTTTAAGATTTTATTTGACACAGATCACAAGTAGGCAGAGAGGCAGGCAGAGAGAGGGGGGAAGCTGAGCAGAGAGACTGGTGCGGGGCTTGATTCCAGGACCCTAAGATCATGACCTGAGCCAAAGGCAGAGGCTTTAACCCATTGAGCCACCCAGGCGCCCCTCGAAAAAAATTTTTTAAATACTAGAGTGAAGAATCTCATTTGTAAGACTTTGAATAGAAAAGACCATCCACTTTCATTTGTTCACATATCACATCATATTGGAGGGAAAAATAAGAGCTCTCTGAGCTGGTTATAGAGTCCTTTTTAGGAAGAGTTCTCATGTTTATTGTTCCCATGGCTTCATCTGAGATTGGTGCATAGTTTTGTAAGTTTTATACTAAATTTTAAGTTATACTAAACACTGTTGTCTGCCAATGAACTGCAAGTAAAGTTTAGGTAAAAATGGCAAAGAACTATGTTACTAAATTATAAGAATTATTATTGATATCAAAGTACTAACAAGAAACACTGGAAAAAAATTAAAGTTATTTAAAATACTTAGCTATAGGAACACTATTTTATCTATGCCAATTGTTACCTTTGCAAATTTGAAAATTATTTTGTTACTCAAATACAGAGGAGTTATGTTTGATGGGAAAGAATAGAGAAAAACTGTAATTGGGGCAGTTTGCTTATATATTTTTAAGTTTGCTTTACAAGTAATCATTTATGCATTGTCTACATTATTAGACACTGAAGTTTAGCAGCTTATCATCATCTATTTAACTTTTTGTAGAAAAGAGTATTCAAGAACATGGAAGTAGATTTTTCTTTAAAGTTTTTTTTTTTTTTTAATTTAGCTTCAAGACTACTTTTCTTTAAATATTCCTAGGGCTACAATGATCACTAGTACAAAGATTTCAAATCATTTGATCTACACAGTTATACCTGGCAGGTGGGTCTTATTTTTGCTCTTTTATTTCATTCTTCTGAGTATTTGGCAGAACTAATCATGTTGATTGATATGTAGTAAAAAAGACTGCTGGGAAAACTGCTTCCAAGCAATGTGTTGCTGATGAAAATGGGACAATTTAAGATTTTTAAATAAAGATGGAATAACTTCAGTATTATAAAATGCATGGATTTCAGTGGGAATTGGAATAAGACTTCTATTTGGACTGATAACAGTTTATAGTTATGCTAAATTGCAAATGCTATTAGCATTTTCTGTCAAAAGAAATACTGAGACTTAAAAATGTCTAGAAAAGTTTGCTTTATAGTTTACTGTTACATGATAAACCAGTCTGGGAAATTATATAAGGGGTTATCAATGGTTGCAATGTGAATTGTACATTTCCCTTATTTGATACATATGCTTTGACTCTTCTCAACTTTCTTGGTTAAATTATAATATGGTACGAGCAGATAATAAGGCACATTTTTCATGACATACTTCCTAATTAAAATTATTTCTAGTAATTATAAAGATGTTATAATAAAATGTATCTGTAAAATACAAGAGGTTTGAGGCAAAGGGGTAAAGACTGCTAGAATCGTGAAGAGTTCACTGTCTTCTCAAAGAATACCACCTTCTCAAAGGATACCATGCTCCCAATTCCACAAGGAGAGGAACATATCTGTATTATCCATGTCTGGGTCACCAGTAGTTAGCACTGTGCCTGGAACAAAATAGATGCTCGATACATATAGTGAATAAGTGAATGGATAGAATGTTGCAAGATCTTGTCTTCTCCAAAGAAGGGTGTCAGTAGACAAATGTCAAATGGGTTCATGAGACTAATTTGATCTAAGTCCTCTTAACGCTAAGACTGTGCTTGGTGGTAACCATGAAAGATGAAAAGAAACATAGGGACTTCTGTTTGTTATGGAGAGAGATGAATTATTTCTTTCCCACTAAGAAAGCTTATGTATTTTATAACTTACTGACTTTATATTCTATAATTATTCTATATTTGTATATAAATAAGGAGGTATGTGCCTTCTGTGCTAAAATGTCTATCAACAAACAATTCCAACAAGGAAAATTCCCTTACCTATAATATCAGTACACTACTGTCAAAAGTAACATTAGAGTAAGATCACATATTGACATTTAATATTTTATTGCTAAGAAGTTTCAGACTTTTCCAGTGATGTTGTTTTGTGTTCCATCTGTATTCAGATATAGTTCTTGCATAAATCAAACAAGTGGGACCATGCTCATGACAATGGTAGAAATAGACCAAAATGAACACAAAACAGTATTGAAGGGAATTTGCACAGTTTAGTGTTGCTCAGACTGGGAAGGCAAAGGGGGGGGAAAGTCCCATTTGGAAGGAAATTTACTACCTTAAAACATTTTTCTAGGATTTCAGAAATTCTCCAAAAAAGTCTTTATTTTTGGTCTCACAATTCTAATCCTGATTTTTTAATTCTGTAGGACTTTAGTGGGAAAACAAATACCCACACATTTTTGGAAACAAAATTCAAGAATTAATGAATACTAAAAGAAGGGCAAAAAGGGACTAACGAGCCCGATTTAAAGGAGAGTTTTCTGCTTCCTTGTTCCACTCAAGCTTCTGTGCGTGTTCTCACTGACATTTAAAGGCACACACAAGATGTTTTCATACAACTGACATACGTGGTATTTAGAAACTGCTTTCTTACAAATGTATTTGAGGAGTGTTGCAGCTTTTCAGTAACAGATATACTTAACCTCCATACCTAGACATAATAACTGCAAATAGAGTACAAACAGATGAATAGTAGTAAGTAGTGGTCCAGAGGAATGGTATCAGAAGAAAATGCTGGGTTATAAGGGAAATCAAAATGCTTTACAACATGATACAACCCGACATCCCTATCTCATATTTGCCAGTAAAACCGTGGCATTTATAATGTAGATGACACTAACAGAAAGATGCCAACAGATCTGGTTATAGTGGATACTATTCGAAATTGTGGAGGAATGATGAGTCACTCTAGCTTTGAAAATAAATAAAAGGAAATTACCCAGAAAGTAAAAAAATGGTAGTATTAGAGGTGAATGTTAGTAAAATGTAAGACCCCACAAAGAAATACTTCTCAGTATCTCTCCATATTCCCAGGATCTATACTACTGAAAAGATAATAGAAAATATACCAATAAGTCTGGATAAAAGTGATAAGGTATTAATTGCATTTTTATGTAGTTGTGTTTTCAATGTGTGATTGCTAGAAGACAGCATTCTGTGAGAGGCATCAAGAAATACATATATATGTAAAGGTATATATTTTAAAAATATGTATCTACATATGTAAGAATGTATATATACACATATATAAAGAATGAAGAATGATAAACATCATTAATAGCAATCTGTTAACTTTGAGTCCCAGATAAATTTCGTAAAACATTCAGAAAACTATAAAAAGACACTAATCTTGTGATAATTTCAACATTCACCAATACATTTAAATAAGATTTTTAAATTATTTTGCTATGGTAAAAATTCATGAATTTCAGATTTATGTTACTAAAAAATTGCATGGTAAAATAATTGAACTTTTATATGCTATGTAATTTTCAATTAAAAATCACATTTCTTGGAAGAGATTTATAATGATAATAATAGGAGATAGAATCTTCAAATTAATAGGAAATACTTAATGGAAAATATGGGTAAAAATACCAAAGCTTTACAAAATCAACTTATCCCTATGCAAATAAATATTTTATTTGCCATAAATTTACAAATGATTGCCTTTTCTTTCTTTGCAATAATATATACACAAATATAATCACCAAATGGCCTTGTAGATATTTTACAATATGCTAAACTCTTTCAGTCCTAAAAATAAAAGAGCCAGTTATTTTGCTAGCAAAATGAGTTTATTGAGGAATAGCAGAGGAAATGTAGTTTGGAACAAGCAAACTATGACAAACAGTCAAGTTTGAAAAGACAAAGGGAAGGTCAGCTTTAGTCGTTTTAGGGAGGAAACTGGGGAGTATTGTTTGCACAGGAGTTCACTGGAAAAGAGTAAGAATGCAGTTGTGGTGGTTTCTCATTGGCTGCAAGTGGTGGTTAGCTTGCTGCTGCTGGGGCAAGTAGAGACCTGCCTTACTTTTTGTAAAAGCAGGAGATAAAATTCCTATGTGAGAGGTGTCCTGTCTTTTCAGGATAAGAATAATACTTTTTTGCTGGTGAGGCCAACTGCAAGGAGTGGTATGTGTAGGAGAGTGCTCCTTTAGGGCTTCCCGACTCTATTTTAAATGTTTCCTTTACTCCTGTTCAAAACTCTAATACTATAATGTTCTTATTTCCTGACTCCATTTTATTTTTTATTTTTATTTTTTAAGATTTTATTTATTTGACAGAGACACAGTGAGAAAGGGAACATAAGCAGGAGGAGTGAGAGGGAGAAGCAGGCTTCCCCACTGAGCAGAGCGGGGGGGGGGGGGGGGGGGGGGACCCAATGTGCGGCTCAATCCAAGGGTCCTGGATCAAGACTTGAGCCCAGTGCTTAACGACTGAGCCACCCAGGTGCCCCTTCCAACTCCATTTTAAATGAGGTTTCCTTTACTCTTGTTCAAAACTCTACTGCCATAAAGTTCTTATTTTTAACTAAATTTCAGGATGAACTCATCATCTAGAGGCACTCTTCACCTCTCATCTTTAAAACAAGTTATTTCTTAAATTTAAGCTTTGTTTCAAGTGTAATTGTGAGTGAATAAATTAATCATGTGCTATAATATAAAAAGAGAGAGGACAATAGGCCTCAAGGGAGAGGTGAATGCAAATGAACTGAAGAATTTAATGCTCATCTTCAGTGCAATATTATGATTTTCACTTGAGCAGATGAGAAATAGCGGGGGTGTGCAATCTGAAAATCATCAGTACGGTTAGCTCTTCCCTGTTCCCAAACTAAAAATCCATCAACAATCTGAATACCAGAATATAACTCCACAGTCCAAAAGCCGTTAAAGTGGCAAACTCATCTGTACTATTGCTCTATGTACAGCATACCAAATGTAACTATTTAATTATTTAGTACCTGTGTAAATTTGTATTGTGTGTGTGTGAACTTGTATCTTGCAAACACCTGCTTCTACCATGCATAATGTAAGCACAGTCCCAATGAGAGGGGTTGTGTCTAGGATTCTTCATAGATTTTCTACTTCATTTGGTGGTGTTGCAACCGTGTCTAAAAATTAGAAAGAATATAAAATACATGTAATGATTTTTATATTTTTTATTGCCTAAAGCAAATAGGTCACAGAATAATTCAGATGACAATTACATTTTGTTATTTTGACAGTTTCCAGAGAGATAGCAGTGAAATGGAAGCTACCTTCACCTATGTCTAGATGTCAGGAATATTCTCTATTAGCTCAATACATAAAAAAGAGATCTTGTAACTTGCTAGTGATATCTGAGAACCATCTGGAACTTATAATATCTTCAAAACTGGGTTTTGAGTATTGAGGCAATTTAGCCAGAACCAGTAGAATCCAATCTGTCATTGATTATTTCCTCTACTACTGCAGAGCATTAATTTTGTGGATGGAAATTTTTTAATGTTCTTGAGTAGTCCATGGAAAATACACCCCACAGCCTAGACATCAGGGTCCGATTCCCACAGAAGACAGTGTGGGTAGGGGTAGAATCACCATAACACATAGCTTCTTCATATATAGAACTCCTAAGGAGAAGAGATTTTGAACTTAATGGGGCATGTAAATAAATCCATTTTTATGAATCACAAGGACTTTAAGGATTTGGACAACAAAGACTTCATCACTTGATTGTAGCAAAGCAACTCACCACGCGATTTTCCCTGGAAGCGTATCTCTCACGTTCCTGGTGGGAATTTCTTTTTCAATCTTGTCTTTAATTAAAAAAGCTTTTGTGGAATTTCTTTTATAATGTTACGAAATGTAGAGAGGATGGTCTATGGCACGAAACAGGCCTTGTTTGAAAGCTCATTTTCAGTAAGCATCAGGTGAGTGAGCTTGGAAGAGTCACTCAAACCCTAGACATTTCGGTTCCTTCTCTGTGGTTTGCGGTGAGAACAGCTGTTTCAGATTTAGATAATGAGTATAAATTGCACATCCAGCATAGTGCACATACCAGATACTACAGGTACTGTAGTACTACATAGTACTCTATGATAACACTCTTTTTAAGACTCCCATTTAAAAAATAAAATATATTGCAAGTCATTAAATTATATACAATGATGTCCACAAAATAACCCAGAAGTTTGCTATTCTGCCCTTGAACCCAGTGATCCTTGCTTATGAACTAATAATAATTACTAACATCATTAATGTTTTGGTGAGCATTGGTGAGCATTTTGAATGTGTTCTTTTAAATTTAATACTTCTCAACAAATAGTATTGAAGAACTGACAACAAAAAAACCTAGTTCAAAATATTTTCATAGAAAAAATTTAACATTTATTGAGCATTGTTGGTGACATAGACTTCGTTATTTTAAAAGCGGATTCCACTTTCCATGTTTTTCAGACAGTCACTGAGGCTTAAGAAGTTTACATAGCTTGCCCAACTCTATAAAGCTAGAACTTAGGCTGTTTTCTTTGGTTTCAACTTCTATCCATCGTGCAACACAGAACCTCTGTATTTGTGCCGGTAGGGGCTAATGAACTAGAATGCCCCATATGTCCCTTTACCATCTCATTCTTGTGGATTCTGATCAGAAGAGATGTCTAAATACAATGAGAACAATTCCAAAATGTATCGTATTAAGTATGTCAGGAAAGGCATGTTCAATTTCAATTCTATCAAGAATTATCAATGATTCCAATATCAATTCTATCAAAAAAGAGAGCATATTGTATGTGGGCTGAGAGGAGAGAAATGTATAGAGGGGGAAAATAAAAACTAACAGTGTTCCGCCTAGATCAGGTATAAAGTTTGAAGTTGCAATTACAGATTATTTTCTAATATGTAAGAAAGGAGACATTTGCACAGTTTTTCCTTGCATAGTAGATATTAAGTTACATGCATCACATAATTGCCACAGTTTTCAGGTTCCTTAGAAGTAACTCTCCCATATGTATCTCTCCATTTCCCTCTTTCCCCAGGGCTGAATAGTCTTCTTCCTCTTCAGGCTCTGATTATTTCTTTTCATTCTTATCCCACAAAACCACTCAACTAATTTCTATTCTCTTACCCTCCTCAAAGGTTTTTTTTTTGTTTTTGTTTTGTTTTTTGTTTTTTTGTTTTTTTTACCTAACAAACATATTCTATTTACTCTTTGCCTTTGGGTAAGGGCACATAGCTGGCCTCCAAGGCCATGTAAAGGGTCTGTGCTTTGAACAGTATTTTCCCTACAGTCCCATCCCTCCTTTGCCACCATGTGTTCTGAGACTAAACCATGTACTCCATGCTTCTGAACATGGTCTTCTCTATCATCAATATCTCTCCTCCATATCTACCCCTTTCAGTTATATCAGATCTTTAGGTCTCAGCTGCTGTATAATTTGCTCTGGAAGGGCTTGCCTTTTTTTCTTGTCTAGGTTGGATCTATAGTCCTTTTATATTTCCACATTTATAACATTTATTACACTTAAATTATTTGATCATTGTCTGTTTGCCAAGAAGGGCAGTATCTTTTTTATTTACCAGGGAGTTCCTAGGACTGAGCATGATGCCTGGCATATAACAGATACCCAGTTCAACTGAATCAAATTTTTGTCATGAAAATTCTATATACATTGATGTGGGCACTGAAGCTAAGCTTAAAAAAAATGTAACATATGTAATGCAGTATGTGAATAGAAAGAATGATACATAGTCTATGCTGTCAATTTAGTTTATAACCTGGCTCACATCTATTTCCAAACAGCTGAACAAGTTGTATATATATTTTGATGGAGGTCAAGTGGTGGTAAGTAAGGGTAGAGTCCATCACTTAATCTTGTGTACAGACCCAAAAATGTAGGTAACTGGGAACTGAATGAGCTTTGAATGATCTTTTCTATGGTTGAAGGGAAATTCAGATGTACATAGTTTGCACAGAGAGAAAAGTTATAAGGTTGGTCACATACAAATTTTAAGATAAATATTTGTTATGACAAATGGCAAGGCAATGAGTCTCTGCTAAAAACAAAACAAAATGATCCTTTTTTATTACAGGCTGTCCACTGCACTGGTACATATAATTAAGACAGGAGAAGTTTTTATTAAATCCTCTCTGAATTTGCTTGATTATATTCTGCTTTAAAGCAATCTGTAATCTATTCAGAATCTTTTTAGAGATCTTGAATTTGATTGTTTTAATTATAGCTCTGAGCTTCACATAAAAGATTGGTTTCCTTTTCTGTAATCATGGGGAATCTAATGGCACACACACACATACACTCATGATAAAATCCATGAATGGTATGCCTGTCAAACAAAAATTACTTTCTTTCCATTTTTTTTTTCTTAAAGTGCATTCATTAGATATCAGAGTCAGTCAGAAACTCTGGTTCTGCTCCTTCTTAGCCACAAGATTTAAGTAATTTCACCATAAATATCAGTCTCCTTCCTAGTCCATAGAAAGTGTGATATTTCCAGATCACTTTTTTGGTGAGAAACAGTGACTGGAGAAAAGCTTGAATAATATAAATACTGTCATATCAATTTAAAATAATAATTTAACCCAGTCATCTCTTTTTTTTCTATGCTAGCCTGCTCACAAGTGTTGTAGACCTTTATAAATAGGGGATCCTATGAGGACCTGTGCCTATTTATATGTATAGACATTTTTCTAGGCAGAATTTTTACAGTAAACTTAATTCCCTAGTCAATGACTCATTTTAATTTACTGCTTTAAGTTTAAATCCAATATCCACATATAATACATTGAGTCACTCTTTTATACGCTTGTCTATACCTGTCACTCTCAAATTATACCATGGAACAAATTCACCTTCAGAGCTTGCTAACACATAGATTACTGGGTCTCGCCGCAGAGTTTCTGATAAAGTTGACCTTTTTTTTTTTTTATGCAAGTTCCTAGAGGACATTTATACTGCTATTCCAGTGGCAGCATGATGGAAGCGTGATGGAAAATAATTATTCTGACATGGACTTTTGCAGACCATCAGCATATGAGAGTTATTTGACATTTCCTAAGTGCTTCTCAATAAAAAAGTACATAGTATGCATTTAAAATGTTTATTGAATAACAAGACATCATTCCAGGGTACATTACAGCAATGAAAATTATGGTGAGAGAAAAACTATACTTTGTAAACTAACTTTAACCCTTTTATAAGTCTTTTGTAAAATATAAAAATCACCATACTGGTATTCTTTAGATGTGTATCATCTATTCCTTAATCACATTCATCAAATTCCTCTATTATAAGTAATGCATGGTAAAAAATTACATATTTTTCTTGCATGAAATATTTTACACATAATAAAACCCAGTCTTTGAATCAGTAGTCAAGTAGAAATGAGCACTTTTATGACATGGTTTTTAGGCTATAAGTCTTGTTAATTTTAGAAAATTTAAAGATATAAAGTAGAAAAAAAGCCATTTTAACCTAATACAGAGTAACTTAATAATTATATTCTTTTTTCATTTTATTGTATGTTACTAAATGTTTAATGTGTATTTCACTTTAGAAGTTTAAAATAAAAATTCTTAATATTCTTTATAAATACCATTTTAATAATTAGAAGTAGCACTTAGATATGTTTATTATGTTTAATACTCCATGTAGTATAATCCAAATTTTTAATTTTGATCAAGTGTTTTCACAACCCAAGGGGACAATTATTCTTATATCTTTTACACTGTAGTTCAAAAAGCCACTGTACCTGTTTTTTGAAGGATTTTTAAAAAGTTACAGCACTCTGCTTCTAATACTTTTATTACATATTTTTAAACTAAGATTTATATATAAAAATGTGTATATATGTAATTGATTTTTCACACCTGTATAATTATCATGCTGTTCGAGAAACAGAACGTTAGCAGCTCCTTAGATGGACCTTCACATCAAGTTCTAGGCATTAGCCTAACTCCCCATGCCATAGAATAGTTTCACTTGTTTTTGGCTTTACCTAAATGGAATCATGTGTTATTTTTGAGGTATAGCCTATCTAGCTCCAGATATCTTTTGTGTGAGATTTAGACATCTTATATAAAACAGTAATTGGTTCATTTGCACTGCTGTTTGCTACACACATCAATACCTATACCCATACTTTGCCTTTGACTCTTTCCTGCCGATAAAAATGTGACTAAATTGTCAAATAACTAGAAACTGAATAAGGTTTTAAATGAACATAGTGGATGGTGAATGATAACGTCGTTGATATAAGTATTCATTATACTAATGTAGTCTCCATAAACTATGAAAAATTCTCAAGTACCTAAAACCTTTTAAAATATGTAATTCTGTTAATATACAATATAATACTATCTTATCTAGAGAATTCATAAACTTGGAGATTCTGTTAACAACAGAACTGGCTCTAAATTATGTTGGATTTTCTTGAGGTCAGTCTACAGAGCGTGAGCAGGTTAGGAATGTCATGGTCAGTGTTGGAGATCCAGTTCACCATGTATTAAATGAGAATTTCTAAGATAAAGTAAGCTGAAAAATAAATATAAAAATAAAATAGAAATAGCACCAGTAACAAAGTGACCTTTTCATTGTAGAGAAATTTGTGGTTCTACAGTAGACAATTCTTTTCAAGTAGATAGAAGGTACAAAACCAAAAAAAATTTTTTAACTAAAAATATAAAATATTTATATCTAGGTATATTTAAAATATCAACCTGGCTCCAAATTGTAAACTTACAAGTTATATATGAATATTATGTAACAAAAATGTAGACATATATATTACTGAAAGTTTCCATATTGTTTAAATACTAAAATTTATGCCTATACATAATTTTTACAAAATTGTTTCAGTGAGCAGCAGAGAATTATGCAAATATAATTTGACAATAGTGTACCAAAATTCTATAAGGAGCCCAGGACTTATTTCACATTAATATAAGAAGTACCCACTTATAATTAGGTCCATTGTTAGATGCAATGAGGTCTTGTTCCATCTCAGTATGGATGACTTCTTTACCATCATTGGCAGGTCTCTCACATGTAGTCCCTTCCTACCATGATTAAGATACAGGATGAGGAACAAATGTCTCCTTGTTGGAATTAGAATATATTGATAAATCGGGAAAGGTTTTTTTTTCACTTCATATTTCAGTTGCTTGCTTTGGATACAGGTAGCACCTTGTGACTATAGGCTTGAAGAACTCATCCACTGGAGACAAAAATAATACTTATATTCCTTGACTACCCTTGATTTGTATTAGGAGGGTTTATTATCTACCCTTGCTATATACAAAGAACATTGCTGTTCTGATTTTTGATGTTTCCTTTCATAAAGAAGCAAATCTTGACTAGCTGCTCTCAGTTATGCTGGGAGAGAAATATAGTCTGTAATAATAAGCTCTCTAGGTTTAGCCTGGTTCAGTGGAGTTTACTAATATTTCAATTCTCCATTTTTTTTTTCTCCCCCTCTCTCCCTTCCTTCTCTTGCTGATGGTACTTCTCTTTCTCATGGTGGTGTAGAAAGACCGATTCATTTGACTAAAACTTAGTTGACCAATGCGGACATTGACTGAGTGTCACTGACATCCAATAAATAAATGCTCTGCTCTCCATTTTGTCCATAAAGACATAACCCTAGTATAACCCTAGAGTAAGTTTAACCCTAGTATAACCCTAGAGTAAGTTTAACCCTAGTATAACCCTAGAGTAAGTATAACCTAGAGTAAGTGTTTCCATTACCACATCAAATCATAACAATAACATAACTTTGAAAGAAATGATTTCTATTTCCAGAAAAGTTTTTTGGTATGTGCAATTTAAAGACCAAATTTTCTTAAAAAATATATATGTGACTTAGTTTGGCTTTAAAATCTGGCCAAAAATGTTTGTGTTATTGTTGTTGTCTTAAAAATTCTGATATATCGGGGTACCTGGGTGGCTCAGTGGGTTCAAGCCTCTGCCTTTGGCTCAGGTCATGATCCCAGGGTCCTGAGATCGTGCCCCGCATTGGGCTCTCTGCTCAGCGGGGAGCCTGCTTCCCCTCTCTCTCTGCTTGCCTCCCTGCCTACTTGTAATCTCTCTACCTCTGTCAAATAAATAAATATCTTTAAAAAAATTGATACGTCAACTTATATCATAGTATCAAAAGTGCCATTAGCATTCTGTAATCTGGAATGGTTTTTGCATAACAGACACATTAAAGTCATAATGTACTTTTTCTAACAGTAGTATAAACAGAAAAATTTTCTTGATACATAGACAATGTATTTTCATGGATGTTTAAAGAAGCCATGGTAGAACATAAGGTGTTAAAACAAAGACAAAACTTGGGGGTCAATAACTACAAACAATTATGCATATGTATTATGTTTTAAATTCTAGGCAACATCTTATAAAAAGTTGGACTATATTTTACCACATTCAAATATTAAGACAGGATACACAGAAATACCTAGAATCTATGTACCAGTCTGTGCTTCCAACAGGAGTATATTTGTAATGTATTATACATCAGTGTAGAGTAGTAACACATTAACTCCTTTTGAAAAAGATGCCATTTTCCCTTCAAGTTTGAATACATTCTACGTCACACTATGATCATTTTCATTAATGGCTTATACAACATTGTCTTTCAGAGGAAATTGTTAACTACATGGCCTCTAACACTACCTCAACTGAAGTAAATGGCTTTAATGTTACCCTGATGTGTAAATATGTTCCAACCATGGTGTTTCATGCTGCTATGTACCACCATGCTTGAGTAACTTATGCATTCCAATTGTATACGTTATAGATGAACTTAAATATATTATTTGTCTTTAATAAGTGGTAACTCAAACACTAAGTGATTATAAAATAGCTCTGTAAATAATTATTTAAATACCAAATTTTACAAAGTCTGTTTTACAAATATTTGCCCCCTTCAAAGTCAGGAACGGACTTTTGGTAACTTTTATTTTTCCATGCACGTGTGCACGTGTGTATTATAATCAATCAGTTGTACAGTATGACGGGCTTTACTCAAACTGACAAATTCTAATCTCATTAAATCTAAACTTATTAGCATACCTTAACTTTAAACATGAACTTATTAAATTGTGTGACTTTTGGAAAGTTTAACTGCTTTATAGCAGGTATATAGGTTTAAATTTTTTTTTTTTTTTAGATAATGAATTGTAGGTGTGATGAAAGGATTACTCGATACTGTAGATATGCAGAACTTAGTTTCTAATAGATGCTCAGTAAATGGTACCTAAAACCATCTCCATATTTTCAAGGTAAAAATAGTCTTATCTTCTACTCTCCTTTGATCTTTCTCCCTTTAGTTCTTTCATGATTCATTTTGTTAACTACATGATACTGAATCACATTTCCACTTCGTTGGTAAGGAGAATAGTTTAGTAAATAAAAAGTAGCTGCAAATAAAACGTAAGATTTATTTTTTAAGATTTTATTTATTTAATGGCAGAGAGAGAGAGAGATCACAAGTAGGCAGAGAGAAGGGGAAACAGGCCGATGCAGGCCTCAATCTCAGGACCCTGAGATCATGACCTGAGCCGAAGGCAGAGGCTTTAACCCACTGAGCCACCCAGGCACCCTGTAAGACATTTATTTTCATGTGCAGTTCAACTTGTATACAGTGCAGGTACAGAAAATAAGATTCTTCCTTTCAATTTTTCTACTGAGAAGTACAAAATACAGGAATCTGTATGAATAATTTTTTTTTTTTTTTTGCCAGAATCTCTACACTGCTATTTTATTGTGCCTTCAGATGTATTTGATATGTGTGTGTGTGTTGGGGGGGGGGTGGTTAAGTTCTGAATAAGCCATAAACAACTGGTTTTCATTAAACATATATAACCACATCCCATTTAAGTTGCTATATTAGCATATAAGCTTAATGATTTTATTTTGTAGGAAGCAATTTTAATGTACTATTTCATTAAAACAAAGCTTCTTAGACATCTCCAAAAGAGAAAAAAAAGTTAGATTTCTTTCAGTCATGGAATTTTCTACTCCAGAATTAAAGGAAATAAAATTAGAATAATAGAAATAATGTTTGACTGTGCTCCACATTGCTTTTCTATATTTCAATCTCTTTTTGGCTATTTTATGTGTGTGAAAGTCATTACTGAAAGTAATTTCTTCAGTACTTCCTGGCTAAGAGTTGAGGGACTGTTGGGTTTCAACCTCATACTCACAATAAAAAGAAATATATTGCTGCTGTCTGAAATATTTAACTTTAAGGGTATTTCAAGTATCTGAAATAATTAACTTCAGAATAGTACTCTTAGTAACCTTGGACTACCTAGCATTTGGTCAAATTCGTATTTTCTTTCATCTAGATATTTTAGCTTTAAACATCTTCAAAATGTGTCTGAGGCCATTTTTGGGGGAAATAGTAATTCACACACCATAACAGTAATTTAAAAAAGCGTCCAATTTATTTGGCTTTACTAAAGTGGGACAACCATCACCACTAAATTGTAAAAAAAATTTCCGTCACCCTAAAATGAAACCTGTACTCACTGGCAGCTCCTCTTCAGTGCCTTAGCCCAATTCCTGGAGACCACTAATCCACTTTCTGTCTTTATTGATTTGCCTATTCTGAGCATTTCATATAAATGGAATCATGATAGGGGGCCTTTTATCTGGCTTCTTTCACTTAGCCTCATGGTAAGGGGTAAACTCATTTTATAGAGTAAGTGTCTTAATTTTGTGACACAGTCCTTACAGGCTCAAGTAATGTTCAAACCATTTCAACTTGTGAAAAGTTTGATTTATTGCAATTCTGCAATTTTTTATTCCTAAAGGTAGAAAGACAAATGTAAGCCCTGTCCCTTCTAAATGAAGTGAGTTGGAGTTCTCATCTGTCACTTTCTCCTTCTGCTTGATTCGCTAGCTGTTCTAGGAGATCTGTGAGGTAAAGGTGATGTCTGGCCCATGTCTGTCACAGTCGCTGCCAGCAGCCATTACGGGTTGCATAAAAACTACATAAGATCCTTTTATCATGCACTGGAAGGTTGGCAGTGCAGGTAAAACCTTTTTCTGTCAGGTGATTCATTGTTCTCACCTTAGAACACAATTTAAAAAGCCCCAAGAGAAATGGAAAATGATCTTAATGTAGATCTAACACTTTTAAGCAGAAGAAAAATGATGAACTACTTTTACCTCCTTCAGAAATTTGATAAATCAATCTCTAAATTTTATATAAATGGTGGAATTCATCAAAGATAAAGAGCTAGATAAGAGCAAAGTAGGTGCTTGAAAATCTCAGTGAAGTTACAAGTAGCCATATTTTAGCATGCACAGCCAATTTCAGGGCTCTAATTAATACTGAATGTTTTTAAATCATGCAAGTCAATACTAATGAGAGGCAAGAATGGATACCCAGAAAAATACACATGCTAAAATGTACAGTTGTCTTACTAACCTAGTTCATATTAATTTTTTTAATGGGATACTATGGCTGAGACGATAAAACTATGAAGACCTTGAAGTAAAAATTCTCAAAGGCTCAATTTAGAGTTAATAGTGTAGGAATTGTGCTGTTCACTTCAGTTCTTTATCAGGATTAAATAGAAAGGCAACATAGAAAGATCTTACTGTGACAATTGATTAATTTGAATGTGGGGGTACTGATACTAAATTTAATCCTAGTCGTATAAAAGTGTTATTACATTTGCTGAATAATTAGCTGAGATTCAAAAAAAGAAGAAAAAGCTAGGCATTGTCACCAGACAACCCACCTGTCAGAGTAATCTCGGAATTACAGATGAAAATGGACTTAAATGCACCTAAATATTCTACCCCGTGTCTGCCATTTCCACGTTAGAACTCCATGCCTTCTGTGTCCCAGCCGGGTAACTTTAACTAATGATGTTTGCTGGGTGTTATATTTCTCCTCTATAAAAAGTGTGTTAATAATAGCATCTATTAGACAATTGTGAAAACTAAATATTTTAAGGGCCAGGTACTTTGCCCAGGCACATGATTGACTCTTGGCATTACAATAATAGCTTCTATTTGCTATCTTTTCAAATTGGTTCCTCCTAATAATTTTCCCATCTGATGTTTTAATCCAATTAACCTAGTTTAATTCACTCTTTATGTTCTTTTATATTCCAGCTTTTAAAGCCTAGCCTAGTAAACTGGAGAAGAGATGAGCTAAAACCAGAAAACTACACATGCTCTGGATTCTTATTCCATCAGTGGTACCTTTAGGGTAGGTTTCAAAAGTTCACATCATCAAGGGCTTTTAGGTTAATGAAAAATACTAGCAATTTTTAGGAAGACTAACAAAAGTTGACTTCTCAAAGTAAACTTTGGTTTGAATCAGAATTCATATTTTCTGTTACTCCTTTACAATTATTAACATTAATAATTTTTAATGTAAGCAAATAAACTCACATTTTTCTCATTGCCATCAGGTTCAGTATCCTTATGTCTAAGTCTGTAAGACACATGGCAAAGGAGGTCAATTACCTTGTCATAGAAATAAATGAATAAATAGAGCCATAAAAATCTAGTTTTTTTTTTTTTTTTAAAGATTTTATTTATTTATTAGAGAGAGAGATCACCAGTAGGCAGAGGCAGGCAGAGAGTAAGGGGGGAAGCAGGCTCCCTGCTGAGCAGAGAGCCAGATGCGGGGCTAGATCCCAGGACCCTGAGATGGTAACCTGAGGCGAAGGCAGAGGCTTTAATCCACTGAGCCACCCAGGCGCCCCAAAAATCTAGTTTTTATTTAGGTATTTTGTTTCCTAAAATGACTTATGTTAGGAATTGGTAAATAGTTCAGTGACTCCATAAAACTTACCATCCATGAGTTTGTAATTTAGTTTTAACTGAGCAACACTTTCATCTTTTTTCTTTTTTTCCTTATCTTGCAAAGGTTTGGGCATTTGCTATCTCCCTGGCATCTGTGTGAGAGACCACATTGAAGCACAGAAATTTTAGCTAATAGTAAAAGTTGTTTGGTTAAACATTTAGTATTTAGTATAGGGAGATTAAAGAGATTAAGCACAATTAAACTTGGGAACTTTTCTCTGAATTACTCTTGTTCTTGTACTATTCTACTGGTTTGCATGCATTATATAGTGGATAACTTCCTAATTTTGAGATATTTATGGGTACCCATAAACTCCATATTTTCTGTTAGGAAGTAATGGCTTGAAAAAATAATCACTGAATAAATACTAGGGTGAAAAATTTTTTAAACAAACATACCAAATGAATGTCATCTAATATTCCTAAAAATTAATAACTTTTATCATGGGGATTTGTCACAATCATGTTTGAGACTGAATAGTGAGGGTGCTGTGTTTGGTTAGAGGTAAATCTTTAATTTAAAATCACTCTTGGGTGCCTGGGTGGCTCAGTCGGTTAAAGCCTCTGCCTTCAGCTCAGGTCATGATCTCAGGGTCCTGGGATCGAGCCCCGCTTTGGGCTCTCTGCTCAGCGAGGAGCCTGCTTCCCCCTCTCCCTCTGCCTGCCTCTCTGCCTACTTGTGATCTCTGTCAAAAAAAAAAAAAAAAAAAAAATTAAAAAAAAAAACCACTCTTCACTGTGTTTTGATCTCTAATATGTTGAAATTTATACAGGTTTTGATTTTCTAAAAAAAACTCGTAAAATCAAATACTTTAACATTTGTTGGTCTATTTTTACAAAGCCACATTTCTTTTTTTAGTTTGTAACTCTATTTTCTACAACTTTTAAAAGACATATATGTATATACATACACTTTTTGTTTTTATTAACATATAATGTATTGTTTCAGGGGTACAGGTCTGTGATTCATCAGTCTTACACAGTTCACAACACTCACCATAGCACATACCCTCCCCAGTGTCCATCACCCAGCCACCCCAGCCCTCCCCTCCTCCACTCCAACAACCTTTAGTTTGTTTTCTGAGATGAAGAGTCTCTTACGGGTTGTCTCCCTCGCTGGTTTCATCTTGTTTCATTGGTCCCTCCCTCCATCTATGATCCTCTGCCTTGTTTCTCAGATTCCACACAATTACCATATGTGGAATTTGAGAAAACCACAATTCTGTAGAACTCTTACATTGATTTTGATTTCTGTAAATGAGTATTTTAGAATTGTAATGTCCTTTCAATCACTAACACTACATTGGTCTATTTGTTCACTCAAAATCCAATCTCTAAGCTGCTTTATATATTTTTCACATGGTGGCTAGTTACTGTCCCAATACACAATTTAGATTTAGCTACTGTTTTCACAACTGTTAAGTATTATAAAACAAGCTCCTTAAATTTACATACAAGGCTTTCTGGAATGTGTCACTACACCCTACCATCTTTCTGACTGTTATCCCAAACCTGACTTGGTGAGTGTTCATGACATGCCAAATTATCTATAATCTTAACAACACTGTGCTAAGTAGGTCTAGTTGAAAACAAGTGATGAGTGTCTGACAGGTTGTCCCAGGCCAGACAGCTAATCGTATGGCTGAACTAAGATGCTTACCTAGGCTAGCTTCTTCCAAATTTCATCCAGATATTGACTTGCCATTCTCTGAAAATAGAGGCATATAGCATTTTCCAAAATTGCCTTTTCTAAAACTCTTCCCTTCTTTTTCCTCCTTTACCTCTTCAAAAGCTGTTATTTTCTGAAGTTGAGCCCCAATTTCTTTGAGATTCTAGTTCCTTACCGAGATGAATAATTCCATCTTCCATAATCAACTGGATTAAACATATAATACAATGATAATTTAGTCTGCCTTCTATTAAAGGTTGAAGGCACCTTGGATATGAAAATTATATCTAATTTTATCTTTTCTCCTTCTGTGTTTCCTTTGATGATCAGAAACCTATCTTTATCCTTACATGTTAGGCAGATTCAGTATGTTTGTTATAATTCCATTTACTTTTATTTTTTTGCTATTTTGTACAACAGAAATTTGATAATATTTTTCAAATACATTACTTATTGTATTTTGGATTCTTTGTAACAAAATGGATTTCTAACGTTTGAGGCAATATTAGACTAGCATCTGCTGATTCTCAGAAACCTGCTGAATACTAATACTGATTATATATATTTTTTTCCTTTTTATTAACATATAATGTACTATTTGCCCCAGGGTATATGTCTATGAACCATCAGGCTTACACATTTCACAGCACTTACCATAGCACATACCCTCCCCAATGTCCATAACCAGGCACCCTCGGTTTGTTTTGTGAGTTTAGGAGTCTCTTATGGTTTGTCTCCTTCCTGATCCCATCTTGTTTCATTTCCCTCTCCCACCCCCCCCATTACCCCCCACCCGGCCTCTCAAATCTTGGCCAATACGTTATAAATTAGGACCATGAGGAATTGAAAGGATATACAATTTCTTCAGTCATTAGTTTTTTCTTTAAGCTCTTAGCTATGTTTTGGAAGAAAAAGTGCCTCTGTAATATTATAAATGACATAAATGGATTGCAATGACAATGCAAATTTATACTAGCAACAGAGAAAGTTTTCTCAAATACAGAAGTGTGTATGATAAGTGTGTGTAAGGCACTGCACAGGTTTCTATAAGTCCCTTCCAAAAAGAACAGAAAATTCCAGTATTATAAGTATCTACTATTTTCAACTTTATGTTGGCTTATAGGAAGATACAGAACTAGATGAAGTATTTTTCACATAATGTCTGAATTTCATAAATATATTGGACTAAGTTTTTTACAACATAGAAATAGTAAAACAATTAGTACTTTGTTAACTGAGAATCCATGCCACTTACACTTTATGGTGCATGAAAATTCTAAAGACTAGGAAAATCAACTCAAATTCCTGAAGATATTTGGATTTAATTTTTAAGTAGCAAATAAAATTATAAAATTGTGCTAAAATTGTAAAAATCTCTAGATAGAATGTTCATAGAATTAGTATTTCATTCAACAAACTATTCTAAGTGTTTTTACTAAGTAGTTTGCCCATGAAAGTGTTTTAATATTTTATTTTTATAATGCACATAGAAGTTCAGTTCAGTAAAACTTCACTAATATCAATGTTAGTTTTTTAGAATTAGTTAAATTTGTTGTGGGTTGTAATGATATGTGTCCTAATTATATAAAAAGTTATAATAAATATATATGGTGACTAATATACTGATTTTTAAAAAGCTTTTAAATTAACAATATGCTGGGTCAGTTTTTATTAGACCAACTTTACTGAGCTTATAAAAGATATCATTCATTAAGTATTTATGACATGCCAAATTATCTGTAATTTTAGCAACCCTGTGCTAAATAGGTCTAATCAAAGAATATTATGAAGTTCTGAGAAGTTGTCCCATACCAGCTAATTACATGGCTGATCCGGGATGCTTACCTAGGCCAGCCAATTCCAAAGTGGGATGAATAATAGAAGCATAAAGAATCCTTTATAGTCTAGATGAGTGGCTGTCTCAGATTCAGCCAGACTTAAAGAACTAGGATTTCCTGAACCCTGAATTAAAATGTCAATGACTCAATATAATGGATTTTTAAAATATCTTCCAAATGACTTTGATGAGCTGCAAGATATAAAAATCTAGGTGAAGATGATAGCCAAGTACAGTACAAAAAGCCCCTGGATCAGAAGGAAAGTCTATGTTTTATTTCTACCCTGCTATTTAAAACTTTTAAGTTTTAAAGTCATATAATGTTTAATGAATTGCCACTTTTTCTCTTCATTTGTTTCCTGGTATGAATAATGCCTGCTACTGATGGCAGGAAGTGGCAAGTACCAAAAGTGCTAGGAAATCACCCCAAACCAACATCAGCTCTAAACCACTACAAAATCTTATTTCACTGCTGCTTCTTTAACTAGTGCCTCTAAAAACAAATAGCCTTGCCAACTGTTCCACATTCTGGATTATATCTTGTTGTGTCTGTGTCATCATTTCCCAGCAATAATCCTCCTTAATCCTCAATGATCCTTGGTTAGACAGGCTACAGGACCGTGGTATTTTTTTCCTCTAAAGGTCAGACCTATTTTAGTGACATTTTCTCCCTAGCACTCAGGCATCAGCCCCTTCAGGCTGAGTCAGAAGGTGATCTAAATGACTCATGTTCTTCAGTATTCGGCTTTTCTTCCTGACCCTGAGGATTTTTAATGGCTCATACTAAATACTGTAACTATCTTTCCATGAGAGTGAATCCTTTAGCAGAGGTTGACTTGGTATCTTTTTTAACTAGGTCCCCCAAATAAGTTCTCAACTAATCTGGAAAGAATGTCTAAAAATGATACAGTATTATGGTCATTACAATATAGAGCAAATTATGAGCTGTATTCTATATTATATACATAGTATATATCTAGTGCATATATATTATATATATATGCACACATATATTTAGTAAATACTTGAATATTTAACTTCTGGCTATTTCCTTCATCCCCCATTTATTCTGCACCCAAGAAAGGTATGAAGTCATAAATTACCAAATTTTATGGATGAAGACATTAAGATAAAAGAGCTAATATATGACAGGTGAGATTAAGAATCTAGGCATTTTGGATTAGAGCTAATATTCTTTATGGTGGCAATATTTATATTGTCTGTCCCTGTCTTCATTCTCCATATTAAATTGATTAGTCACATAAATGTAACATATGCAACTGTTTCATTTAAATATGAATGAGTAAGTCTAAACCCACAAAGGAAATTGTTTAAATATATTAGCCTGAGGCTTTCTTTTCACTTTGGTGTCTTAGAAAAGGTCACATTAATAAAATGACTTACACTTTCTACTCGATTAGTCATGTACATATAATATATCCACCTTGTAGTTGGTACTCTATTTGTTGGATTGTTTGTTAAAATAGAAAAATAGAACAGAAAAATAAATTCTTATTGGTGATCTGAGAGAGCTTTTTATTCACACAGATTAAAACTAGATGCCAATATAGTAGTACATTTTATGTTATACCCTAGCACTACAGAAAAGGAAAATTAATTTTATAACTGTGGTATCAATGAGGAGATGGGATTTGAACTTAATATTTAAGGATGGTTGAGACTTTAAAATCAGCATAATACATGGAATTTTCTAGAGTATATTTTTAAAAGTCCTATAAAATATAAAAACAGTTACATGTTGGATGATATACATGGAAAGAGATAAAAAGGAGTAGATTTGGTGTTAATTTCCAGGCACTGCTCAGTAATATGGAGTGATTGTCATCACATGCATATGTTTATTCATTCAGAAATATTGTTGAGTGATATCATTTGTGCAGGGTCCTAAGCAGAACATATTTTCTGCTGTTGCTGAAAGACTTTACTTCCTTTTCTAATGGTAATAATAAAACTCTTTTAAGATAGAAATTATATATTAGCTATCTAACCATAATAGAGCCTGAAAATGGACAAAGTAGTTTGGATCAAAGTGAATCTCAAGTGTAAGCAAATTCAACCAAGGTCTATATAATTGAAAAGAAAGCGCTTAGGAGAAAAAAAATGGTACCATACAGACATAAATGTATTTTTCATTTTCCGTATATAAGATTCAAAATATTTTTGATGACAAGAGTACTTATATTTAATCCTTATAAAAATTTTTTTCTTAGCAAATTCTGATTATTACTCTTATCTTACAGTAGGAGTCTAGGGGCCTACGTAATTTTAGCTGTAATTAAAAAATTTCTAGTTTCAGTTTTCTAATTACACATAGGTCATGCATTTAGAGTAATTGAAATTTTCACTCACCTAAATAAGTGACATTATAAAGACACAGACTTACTGTTTGTCGGACCAAAACTAGTTTACTTTTTTCCTCCACATTATATGTGAAGCAATCAAATTAGTGTAATGAAGATGCACTCTAATAGACTAAATGAGGATTTCACTACTGAGTAGTTGAAAATTTTGAGTGATAAATATGACTTTTGTATAACCACAAAGACTAATCTTTAAAAAATTAGAGTGTTCTATCCTTTACCAGAAGATCTAACCTTATATTACATAAATATTTATCAAGATTAATATATTTGTCATTTTGACCTCAGATGTTCAAATTGAGAGAAGATAACACATAACTGTAGTGTTCATTCATGCAAAAAGCAATTAGAATAGATTGATTTGAACATGAAGGAAATTTAGAGAAAAACAAGTAATGGTTCCCCATCTGAAAAAAAAAAAGTCTTGTTTACTTAAGGTTAATCATAAAAATAACATTTCCATAGAATAAACAAACATAATAAATCTAGATCTAGGGGGAAAAGCACATTATGAGAGACATGCACAAATGCATTCACTTTGCTCAAATAATTTCCACAAGAAATATTAATTTCACACACTTGGTTGTCACAATGGAGCTAGGTTCTGGGGATAGAGAAACAAAAATTATTATTTTTTAAAAAATGATTTATTTGACAGAGAGGGAGTGGGAGAGGGAGAGGGAGAAGCAGGTTTCCCGCTAAGCAGGGAGCCCCATATGGGGCTAGAACCCAGGACCTTGGGATCATGACCTGAGCTGAAGGCAGACGCTTAACCAACTGAGCCACCCAGGTGCCCCAAGTTAAAATCATTTTTCAGGAGCTAACAGCGTGTGATGGAAAATACTTATATGAACATTATGAAAAAATGTACAAGTAGCAAAATGGTATACATATATGGTTTGATAAAAACACTAAGTACCTTACACCAACTTTAACACTGGGTGTGGTTACCAGTGGAAGGGTACTAGAGTTGCTGGTTCGGGACACATCCTGCAGAAGTGATTACTAAACTGAGTATAAAATAATCCGATTAGATGATATCTCTGTCTGTAAGTGACATGAACATGTGCAGGAAGGTAAGTTTAGGAAAATACAATCATTTTCGTGTTTCTACAAGACCAATTTGAATTAGAGTAGGGACAGATGTGGGAAACATAAGTGGCTATATCTAAAAAAATAAATTTATGTCAAAAAATGTAAACTTTATTCAAAATGCAATTATGTTATTCCAACTGGTCTGATACCTACTACAATCCAATTCTGCTACTAACCACATGGGATTGGCATAGACCCACAGATGAAGGGCAGACTACTCTACAAAAGACTGCTTTCACTTCAGATGCCAGCTGCAAGTCTTGAGGGCATCCTCAGACCATCCCACTTCTGGCCACCTGGCTACAGATTCAGGGGTTTCCACGATCAATCCTCTCAGGTTTAATAATTGGCACAGAACATAGGAAAATACTATGTGTATAATTTCAGTTTTGTTACACAAGGGATACAGAACTTGTGTTCTTATGGAATCAGGAGATGTCACCCTCCTGGAACATCAATGTATTCACCAATGAGGAAGCTCCAGTGGGTTTCAGTGTACAGAAAATAAACTGAGATTTCATTATAGAGGTAAGAATGATTAAATCCAAATCTATGCACAGATTTAATCACCAGCCACCCTCCCCTTCCTAGAATTTGGGCTAGCTCAAAGTTCCAACATATTAATCATGAGATTGTTCCTTTTGATGACCAGCCCCCATTCTGAAGCTGGCCATGAGTAACATCAAGAAGAAACTTCAGTATTTTTCAAACCTTGATTAATATTGTTTCATCTATTTGCCTTTCTTCTTTCCTTACATTATTGAGTCAAATCCTAGATACTATCCCATTTGTCTATAAATATTTTGAATAGATTTGTTTTAATTTGGCTTTACTTTTAGTCACAAACATTATTAAAGGCTAAAGCAAAAAGAGATACAAAGATTGAAATAAAACTATGTAATAGGAAACAAGATCTTATTAACTCTAAGTATACATGAAAATTTACACAGGCCATGTTAGGGCTATGACTGAAGTGAAGGGGGCTATGATCTTTAGAGTCAATAAGCTTAGGCCTTATTACCAAATGTTAATTCATTTTATAGTCAACAATGAGACTATGTATTTTTGTACCTTCCACTTGTAAAAGCAGATAAAATATTTAATATATAGGGATGCCTGGATGGCTCAGTTGGTTTAGCATCTGCTTTCAGTTCAGGTCATGATCCCAGGGTCCTGAGATCGAGTCCCACATCAGGCTCCTTGTTCAGCAGGGAGCCTGCTTCTCCCTCTGCTGCTCCCCCTGCTTGTTCCCTCTCTCTCTCTGACAAATAAAATCTTTATAAAATATTTAATATATAATTTACAATATGTTTTACCAGCTCAGCATATAGTGCATATATACAGTATATCAAAGTAGTAATCAGGGGCCTCTGGGTGGCTCAGTTGGTTAAGCTCCTGACTCTTGATTTTGATTCAGGTCATGATCATGGGGTTGTGAGCTTGAGCCCTTTGTCAGATCCATACTCAGTGCAGAGTCTGCTTGGGACTCTCATTCTCCCTCTGCCCATCCAAAGTACTCATATGTACTCTCTCTCAAATAAATAAGTAGTAACTGGGGTCCTGTGCAAACCATGAAAAGATACTTCAGGTATCTGCTAATTTTAAGAAATAAGAGAAAAAAAAAAAAACCCGTTTGCTGTTCAGAAGTGATACAAAATCAAACTACTGCAAAATACAAAGAGCTGCAAAAATGTGTACTACTCTGACAACAAAAGTTAATAAATAAAAGTTTGATTTAAAGTAATATAAAGTAATATAAATGAAGTCTTTAAGGGGTAATAATTTAGAATGAAATAAATTATGAAAACAGAACTGCCAATTGATCACGAAAACAAATTTTACCTATTTTTGTCAATCTGTTGATAAATTTCAATCTACTACTATGATATGACATTTTGCAATTTGTGGGTTATTTTCTGTCTATAACTAATAAACTAAATTTAATGAATTCTGTTAAATAGAAAGTTTATTACCCCAAAATAAGACACTTTGTTAAAATGACTAAATACTGAAATTTCCTAGAGAAATTGTTTTAAAAAAAGATTTTCTAGAAAAGAGATGATTAAGAACCCCTGCTTAATTTGTAGGGTATTTTTACGAGTCAGATTAACTAGAGATGGGCCACTAAGAATGGTATATACCCAATTATTTATTGTAGGGATTTGTTTATATAATTGTGTAAATAGGGTTAAACAGTTTAGCTACAACTGTTTCTTGTCTGGTGGTAACTCTGATATGGAGGGTGTGCAGTATATCAAGAGATATATAGTTTCAGAGCAAAGGCAAAATGGAACTTGTGAAGATGAGCTAGAACCTATGAGGATCAACTGGAAATCATATTAGTCTCTCACCGCCACGGCTATGAACCGTCTAACTTCAGTGACAGGGAGGGTTTGCAGAAGAGGCTGGTGGTTTTTGTCAAGGGCATAAACAAAAATCTGGCTCAGGAGTCAGTGGAGCTGGAGGAGGAGATCTAGCAGATGGCAGAGGAGGTGGAAGCCCAGTTACTGTTTTGCGCCAAGGTGAGTCAGCAAATTTGAGACACTGTGCATGAGCTATAATTGTATCTGATCCTACACTGACACCCTGAGCCTCAATCTAGCTGTTGTTCATTTCTACCTTCTAAACCTTACACATGTTTTTCTTACGGCCATGCTTAGCCCAGATCATAGAGGGAAAGAAATTACCAAGATTCTCTTGCCATTTTAGAATCTCTACGCATCTTTATTAACCACAGATGAGTTCTAAAATCATATTTCCTCCTAAGAGGAATGCAACACACTGTGATGCAACACACTAACCTTTTTCCCAAATTCACAAAGTCCTTATATTTGTCCTTGGTTGATGCTTATTCCTCTTCAGGATGAGTCACTTTCTCTTTGATGTTCTGTAACCTAAATATTGAGATATAAGTTTAGGTATTACCATATCTAGTATTTGCTTAAAATGCTTATTAAACTATACACCAATATATCCCTTACAGAAATAAGTAACTATTACTCAATTATTGTAGACCTCATGCCAGCAGTTTAGTCACAAGTTCATAATTGGTGTTTTTCACTACATTTTCCCACTCCCATTCTCTATTGCCTTTACTCTGAGCGATCACCTCAGCCCAGTGTACTTTCCTACTTCACTGAATAAGCAAGACCTTTATTCCTGAAGTGGCTGGGTCATTACACAGTCTGACTGTACTGGGTTGATATGATTTCCCATGAACTTTAATCACAGAACTTTGGAATGCCCATAGGATCTCCAAAAAACCAAGCGTTCTTCTCCTTATACCTTATTTTCTAATAGCATCACAGTTTCTCCTTTACACTCAGGATCAAAATCCCTCCCTACTCTCTCCCACCCAGCCACACAGTAACCTCTTTTTCCCCTGTTTATCTACTGGCATGAATAGCTATAAGAGGTTACATGGTAGACTCGGTCTATAATGGTATGAAATCATGGCTGTGTCTCCCACTGGAAGCTGGATTTTAATGATAACGCATCTGTTATATAAAAATACATGTTCTCATGTATAAAAGTAATTTAAGCGTTTCTCCCCCCACCTTTTTGTTACACTTGCCTGGTCCGACTATAATGATGTAGAATGAGTTAAAAAGCTTTTCATTAACCCCTCCCTCCAACCTCAGCAATTTAAAAATAATCTGTAAATTATCTATTGTTTGGTGGTTCAGTAGTGTTCTTTCCTAAATGCATTTGACTTTATTTAGTCCCTTCAGTTGGTCAAATTCCTTTTCATTTTTTTTTTTTTTTAATCTCTACATTTTGTTACATTTTGAAAATGAAACTTTCCTTTAGGTAATTAACCTCCTGGCTAATCAATGTCATCCTTACTGTGCCAGCCTGTTCTCTCAGATTTTAATATTACTCTATGGTCACACTGGGAAAAATCCTTTTTGGAGGCTAATTCTTTGTTTTTAGGTTCTAAATTTTTATGGCTACAATTCATAATCTAATACGTGCCTTATTTTAGAAAAAATTTACTCTTGTAGAAATAGTTTTCTACCACTTATAAAACAGTGATGATTGAATTCTGTGCACATATGTTGCATTCTATTTCCTTGTATTTATTCTTCTGAATGCAAAATGTATAAAAATGTCCAGAGAATAGTGTAATACACATGTATCTCAAACTAGAACAAAATATATTTGCTTTTTTCCTAAGTTATGAGTAAGGAAATATCACTAATAAAGTTAGCACTCCAGTTTTATTTCTTTGCCTCATACTTACTATGGATTAATGTATCCCTCAAATTTATGTTGAAATCCTATGCCCATTGTGATGGTCTTAGGAGATGAGCCTTTTGAGCAGTATCTACATATTGCCTCTCACTTTTTTGGTATGTTCACATGTCAAATGGTCTTAAATTCCACCCTTCTTCAGACACTGAATTACAGGTTTATTCTCTTGATCTTTTCATGATCAGTAAGAGCCACCTCCTCCTCAAACTAATCTCAATTGCAAGTATGTCAGTATCTGATTAACACCTTCTATTTTCCAGCTCACTAACTGTATTACTGCAATTACAACAATCCTTCTAGCCCACCATAATCTACAATCAATTAATACTTCCATCTATTTACTGTCTCATAATACTCCTATCTTCTTTTTCCCCATAACCTGATTAAATTCCGTGATCAATCATTGTAATCATTCTGTTGCAAATAACCTCATTCCTTTCAACTCTTATTTTTTCATACTCAGTTGCCAAAGCGGTACCTCCAGCCTGGAACAATAATGCTAAACTTGCTGAATCTTCCAGTTTAAATTCATGATCAATGATTTTAATTGAACACTCACTGCTCATGCACAATCCCATTTTATTTCTTGAATCCATCCCTTTTTCCAGTCTAAAAGATGACTATTTTGCATTTTTTCTGATTTCTAACATTTAATGTTCCCTGCCTCTACTTGTACTCAATACCCCTGCTTTATACTTCACCAACAGAAAAACACAGAGAAATTTTCCATAAGCTCTCATAATTTTATCTACATCATGTCCATGCTCTACGCCTTATGTTCTCTCATATTAACCATTAATGAGCTGTCAGACTCCTTTCTAGATCTGACACTTACTTATGCATCTGATTCCACATCCTCCATGCTGCTTCAACCCATCACTCTAGGTTTTCTCCCTCTCTCTTTCCTATCATTTTTTTCCTTACTACTGAATCAATACATACAGTACAAAACCCTTTAAAAAAAAAAAAAGATTTATTTTCGAGGTAGGTAGTGTGTGTGAGTGAAGGGAGGGGTAGAGGGAGAGGGAGGGCATCTCAGGGAGACATCCTGCTGAGTGGGGAGCCCAATGAGGGGCTGGAACCTAGGACCCTGAGATCATGACCTGAGCCGAAATCAAGAGTTGAATGCTTAACTGACGGAGTCACCCAGGTGCCCCCAAAACTATATTCTTCTTATTCTCATACTGAACAAAAGATATGACTTCCTTCAATTTCATGTGTTTGTTAATTTTTGTTCCCACTTCTCTCCCTTCCATTACAACAAAACTTCTTAGCTTTGTATACACACCCTCTGATCTTATTTTCCTTCTTCCCTTTCTCAAACCAACTCCTGCCAGGCTTTTGCCACTATCATTATATCAAAGTATCTTTAGTCAAGGTGCCAAGACCATAAATGATTTCTCAGCTGCTACACATAACGGTCAATTCTCCATTCTCCTCCTGAGCCACAGTAGTATTGAATATAATTGATCTCTCTCCCAGCCTTTCTTCTCTCATCCTCCAAGCATCTCCCATGGTTTGGTGCCTATCTCCTTCATCACTACTTATGAATTTCCTTGGCTTCTTTCTCCTCATTTCTTTGCATACAGATCTTGGAGTACTTAAGGTGTCTATCCCTGAAATATTTTATTTTTGGCTCACCTGTACTCATTCAACTTTCATTATCTCATGCTCTATTTCTATCCCTTGAAGAATTATGAATTTATATCTCCAGCCAGAATCTCTTTCCCAAATTTGATTCAATTATTTAAAGGCCTACTTGTATCATCATTTGAATGTCTAATAGATATTTCTACAGTAAAATACCAAGAATTGAGCCCTTAATATTCTCTCCCACTTCCCACCCCCAAGTTCTTCCCTGTTAGTTTTGTACAAGTTCCTTATTTCTAGTTGGCCACGCCAAATCCCTTAGAGTTCTCCTTAACTGTCCTCACCCTCAACATTAGTCAAGTCTATGTAATAATTTTGTTTGTTTACATTCAAAGTTAATCAGAATCCAAACATTTCTTATTAAATCTGATGTTAGCATTTTGGTCCAAGCCAACTAAACTGCTCAAAGAAAATAGCTTCGACTTTCACACCACTCTGCTCCTGCCTTTTGATTTATAAACCATTCCTTTTAAAACAATGGTCCAGGAGGCAGACAAATCATAAGAGACTCCTGATCTCAGGAAACAAACTGAGGGTTGCTGGAGGGGAGGGGGATAGGAGGGATAGGGTGGCCGGGTAATGGACACTGGGGAGGGTATGTGCTATAGTGAGCACTGAATTGTGTTAAGACTGATGATTCACAGCCCTGTACCCCCAAAACAAATAATACATTATATGTTAATAAAAAATAAATAATTATTTTTGGCAAAAAAAAAAAATTAAAAAACCCCCAAACAAAACAATGGTCCGATTACAGTCTTAGCTTAGAATCCTCCAGGGATTCTAAGTGTCTCATCTTGCTTACAGTAAAAGGCATAACCTTTATAAGGTGGACAAAGTGCTATGCAATCTTTAGGTGTGTAGGCACATTATGGGTATTTTGCACAGATACACTAGAATCCCCCATCGTGTCCCTTCCCTATCTCTACGTCTAGCAGCACAAGACTGGAAGTCTTTTCTGAGGGCTGTCCTGAACAACTGTAGTGATTGTGCCCTCAGAGAGCTGAGTGTCTCTGGGAATTTACAGAACATTTCCATAATAAATCACCTGCGTATAGATATACTCTCAAGGTTTGCTTGTAGAGACCTAACCCTTCTATTCTATTCGTCACCTTTTGGGCCACATCTGCTACGACTATACCCATCATTTTCTCAGCTGCAGGTTTTTTTCCTCCCTTTTTGCCTTTCCCCAGATAGCAGGCATGTTCCTTTCTCAGGCACTTTACATTTATTCTCTATGCCCTCTTCCTCCAGGTCTCTGTAAAGCTTGGTGTTTCACCTCTTTCTTGTCTTTGTCCAAATCATACTTTCCCAGGGAGACCCTCTCTTTTAAAGTGCAGTGATATTCCTCACTCTCATGGCACACTGTTTGCTATCTTCCTATCTTTCTTTTCTCCATTGCAGTTATCAACCTCAAGAACAATGTTTTATGGATAGCACTTATTTACTGTCTCCTACCATCACAAAGTAAACACCCAGAAGGCAGGAATTTTCTCTGGCTCCAGACCCTTGAATAGTCTCTAGCCCACTAATGTGCTGACAACTCGTTTTTGGATGAATTTGTGTGTGTGTGTGTGTGTGTGTGTGTGTGTGTATATATTCAGTAATAATATGTAAATATTGTTAATTTTTACAGAAAATAGATCATACTCTATCATTGTGAAGGATGTTTTTGTCATTCACATTGTTTTTGAGATCAATCCATGGTTGTATATATATGAGGGTCAGCATTTTTGTTTTAGGATATTTGGTCATTTTAAAGAGTTTTGAAAAGTGAGGAAAATATTAGTCAACATTTAAATATGGTTTTCTAAATGTTTCACTTCCAGAGGAGAAAATCTGTACGCTTAAATTTTCTAGCAATGAAAAAAGTTAATATTAAAAACCAATTCAGGGGTGCCTGG
Source organism: Procyon lotor (assembly GCA_028646535.1). Taxonomy (NCBI): domain Eukaryota; kingdom Metazoa; phylum Chordata; class Mammalia; order Carnivora; family Procyonidae; genus Procyon; species Procyon lotor. The sequence goes on along the minus strand of CM053605.1, from coordinate 146,213,405 downwards.
GTGGCTCAGTGGGTTAAAGCCTCTGCCTTCAGCTTGGGTCATGATCTTAGGGTCCTGGGATCAAGCCCCGCATCAGGCTCTCTGCTCGGCAGGGAGCCTGCTTCCCCCTCTCTCTCTGCCTGCCTCTCTGCCTGCTTGTGATCTCTCTCTGTCAAATAAGTGAAATCTTTAAAAAAAAAAAAAAAAAGGAAAAAAATTCTAAGCATTTTTTTTTCTTTTTAATTTTATTTATTTGGCAGAGAGAAAGAGGGGCCCCTCACTAAGCATTTCTATAATGGTTTTCTCTTTTTAGACTTTTACTTCTAAACTAAGATTTTTTTGCACAAATGTCGTATTGTCATAGTTTATAAATAGATATAATCGTACCTTCAAAAAGGGCAATTAAATTGTAGAACACTTGCTGCATAGATAGGTGAATGACAAAATATCATAGCATAGTAATTCATTCTTTAAATCTAGGCAATGTAGTCTAATTTCAAGTACTAGCTTTTTAACTTTGTAGTTTTGAAATAATTGACAAAATACTTTTTGAGATGAAGAAATACAATTGAAATGAATAACGAAAACCTCTCCTAAAAATCAATGTCTCTAATGTTAGGAATATATTTATGAAATGTAATTCATAAGGGATTTTTCTTGAGAGCTCAGAAATAAAAGTGAGGTTATATTTTTTGAAATATTTTATGCCAGTTTCAAAAGGGTTGCTGTGTGATGGTAGGTTTAAAATGCATATATACTTTGAAATAAACTGTATCTATATACTGGCTTATCTTCAGAACTAAGTGCCTTTTGTGAAACAGGGCCAGTATTAATGATCAACTTGATCTTTCAACACAAAAATGTGATTTAGAAAATTATCAATCTATAGAAAATGGTCTTCTGTTTTTCTTTAATACCACACCAAACTAAAATGTTTCTCATTGTCTCTAGTTGTTCTTTGAGATCAGAAGGCCAGTTTTATTTGTGTATTTGAGTGGAATTGTATTATGCAAATTAGGAGACCTGGATTCTGGGCTTCCTCTACCTAATAGTTCAAAGATGACTAAAATCTGGAGATTTGTTCAGATAGAAATAGTGTTCCTATATTTGAGACACACACAGTTTTTAGGCCTGTAAATAAAATATCCTATTTTCACCAGAATGTGAGCTATAACAATATAAAACAGTTTCATAGTGTTCATTATATAGTTTTAGTATGAAAAATCAGATGGTGAAGTAACACATCCTCTTATCTACTGGAGTAACATCCTATTAGCAAGGATACAACCTCGGGAGAACTTCTAATAATGAAGCTGTTACACATTAAATTTCCAAGCGTTTTTCAATTACAACCTAATCTTTGGGTCTAACACAGTCTGTGATACAATGCAGACACCATTGCTATCTTATGAAGGAATTCACACAGTTTCACTAATATTCCCAAAGTGTGGCTGGTTAAGTGTGGCCACACGTTGTCTGTGATTGAGAGGTTAGGTGCACAGAGTGTGCGTTGGAACCTGTTTTTAACAGCTTTCAAGGATAGATTTTCCTCATCTCTTTCCAGCTCTGCGTTTAGTGACATGATATTGATAACTCTAATTACACGAGAGAACTTGGTGAATACTATAAATCACAGTTGTTTTGTTTTGGGGGTTTTGTTGTTTTGAGAGACAGTTTACTGGTACTCCACTAAGTGTTCCCTCTCTTTGAATCAATTTTGGCTCTGCGAGGACTTTGACCAATAAATTTTGGCAGAAGTGATTTGTACCAGTTTCCTGGCCTAATTCTTCAGAGATTGTCAACCCCTTTATGCCTCTCAGAATATTTGCTCTTGGAAAATGCCCAGGCAGTCAGTGAACAGGCCCATATGGACAAAACTTGAGGCTCCCAGTTAACGGCTAGCATAAGCTCGTCAGCCACCTTCAGCTGGATCCTTAGGCTGTAGTCAACTCATCCCGGTTGACGGCACATAAAATAGAGATGAACTTCCCCCACCAAGCCCAGCCCTAATTGGAGATTTGTCAGCAAGACAGATTATGGCATTGGTTTTTAGCCACTACATTTTTGGGTGCTTTGTAATGGTGTATCATATAACTGGAACACAGAGACACAGCTTAAATGCACCCAAATTAGGCCTGGACCCCAGGTTTATTAACACCTTATAGAAAGTTCTTTCAACATCATGATGCTTCTATTCCTTCCTGCCCCTCCCCCCATAATAGTCCTGGAAAATGAAAGAATATCTATCCTATCCTGAAGAACGCAGAGGAAAAACAAAACCAAAACCAGTAACGAAACTACTGTTTTTCTAATAGTATTTGACAGACACTTTCCAAAGTACTATTGCGAAATCATTGCTGGCACTTTGAGTCAATGTTTCAGGAGTAATAATAATTGGTTTCTCTTTTCCTGATTATAAATTTCCATGTAATAAGCATAACATTTGGAAATCAAGTCATTGGTCTTTGTTTTGTGTCTAAAATTAGTATCTGTTTTCTTTGCTGACAATCACAAATACGATGAATAATACTACTGGAAAAATTGGCAGGAAACTGAGCATATGAATCACTAAGTCAAATTATAGTAACGTTAAAAAATTAACTGTAGGGTAATGTAGGTTATCTTTCCTATTGGTATGTCTGAAAACATAATTTTGTAGATGTTTAAAGCAAAGCAATCAAGAGAGAATCATATTGTTAATAACTGTTAGTAATTGTAGACATTTCCAGGATTACAGTAAATTATTTAATACCTGCTATTAATGAGTAAAAAATAAAAGTACAAATCAAAACATTAGATCTCCTTTCAAATATCACAGATTCAGGTCTTGATTACTTGCACTATGAATATTCTTCTGGCATTCTAAATGGTTCTATTATCTTCCTTTTCTAGACCTGTTACTGCAAAAATACACCTCTCGAGTAAATATATTCTTACACAGAACCTATCTTTTCATTCTCTAAGAAATAAACCTCAAATCTCCATATTCTATGCAAAGTCTCTTCAAATCTCAAAACTTCATTTCACTTCTTCAACTAGATTACTATCTTCCCTAATATTTTCCACACATTCTCATCCCCACTTTTGATCACATTGACATCTCCAGTTTAAAGTCCCTTCCCTCCATCTGTATTTACTGAAGTTCAAGACAAATATTAAGAACCAGTTCAAAAAGGATGCATGAACTATTCCCAACTACCTATATCCAAAAGTAATAGCTTATGCTCCTATATTCATGCTTCTCTATCATAGTACTTCAGGTGTGTTGATTTTATTTATTTCTATAAAAGCACGTTTGTACTGCTAATAATTCTCAGTTTCCAAGCTTACCTCCCCCCCCCCATTAGCATTGTTTCCTAGTTGTAATTTAGCATGTGGGTGCACATACAGAATCACTTCCTCTCCTTTCTGTAGCTAGAGGTAGTTCTGTAATAAAGTACTTGCCAGTTGATTTAAGGCTAGGCCCTTCCCTTAAAAAAAAAAAAAAAATAGGCTTTGGTTCTTTTATTTTTTTTTGTCCTTTCCATGAGATGAGACTTGGATTTGGCACTGGTCAACCAAGTCTGACCATGCAGATAAGAGCAACAGTTGAGGGAGATGAGTCACTAGAGGCAAGAGCCCTAAGCCCAGGATGATCTAGTAGAGCAAAACTGCCAATGTATTTCCCCACCTGTCCCACCGTTATGAGTGACAAACATATATATGATTCACTAGGCACCTAGACTATATATCCTACTACACTAATCTCCAACCTTCCTGAGTGTAGAAATTATATATTGGGCACCTTTTTCTCTCTCCTATACCTAGCATAGGGCCTTACAGATATTAGGTGTCCAAACTAGCTTTATTAAACTGCATTGCACTAAAAAACCAATTCTATTTGTAGAAAAAAAAAAATCCATGTAAACTTTTGTTCATTAAGTTGATCTTATCAGCATTAGCTTATATCAGAGTCATCTGTTAAAATAGATTACTACTTGTCATACTAAAACATTAAGATATTCACTGTTTATAAGTCAGTATATTTCAGGATTAGAGTATATGTGGAAAGGAAATGCTAGCTGAGAGGATAAAAAGAGCAGAGAAGAAAGACTTCATGAAGTATCTGTGCTTCGTTTATATTATAGTAATGCTTTGTGCATAAAGGAACCTCTTAAAAATGATCCACAAAGCAAATGGTATTTCAATAGTAAATATCACAAAGACCAAAGGAAATTTAAATCTAATTCAGAATTATTCAATAAAGGTCAGTGAGAAGTAGATGGGGAAAAAGAACATCAGATGATAGGAATTTTCAATAATGTCCTCATCAGAAAGGTCAAAGTTATTTCCCTACTGTTTTCGAAAAAGATAAAACTTTTCAATTAAGAATTGTTGAATAATATTGAGTAGTAGTAAAGAGAGAAGACTTTGCCCTCAGCAGTTATTAACTGAAAAAATTCAAATAATTTTATCTTAAATCATCACTGTATACAAGAACCAGGACCTTAAAAAAAAAAAAAAAAAGCTAAGATTTTTACTATAAGCCCTCATATATAGGTAATATTTCTCTCCTCACATGGCTTCTGTCATCTTGTAACCAGAAAGGCAGAAGTCCTACTGAAGGCTGCCTCTGTGCAGTTTTATAATTAAACATAATTCTGAGTCACAGGGTTCTCACAGCTCTCTCATAGCTCCCTTAGCTTATTAAAAGCTAAGGGAAAATATGCAATTCAAACGAAGTGTTCCATATAAATTCAGGCAGACCACTGGCATTATGGATCTATGTAAAAAATCCTCAATTGAAAGATTTTACCATGAAATGAAAGGAACTATTCCTTTACTTTTAGTTCTCTTATACTCTGGCCTAAATATACAGAGTTGATGGCTTTAATGTTTCTACTTGAAAGATTGTACAAAGTATCTGATTTCTGGTGTATTTAGGGAACTGACCTCAGGACACGTTATAGGAGCCACAAATTGCCAAAGGAAAGAAAAAAAAAAAAAAAGTCCCTGCAAAGCAGATAGTGACTATAGGCTGATGTGGTCTAGAATTTAGATGGTTTGGATATTTCTGAGTAGCCTTAAAGGAAGGTTGCTGGGAGTCACTGTGTGAGTGAACAGATAAAGTGCTCATCCTCAGACTGTAGAGTCAGAACACAAGGGACTATTATGAGGGAAATATCTCAGGTGGACAAAATGAAAATAGAACATAGTACAATTAAATTTAGAAGGAAGTAGAGCCGATTTCCTCATATGTGTGTAGAATATAACACAGAGCTTTAAATGTGGCAGGAAACAAAAATCTTAGCATATACCAGTATCTTTAAGATGAACAGTTAGAGAAATCACTCCTCTGGCACATAACAAAAACAGTGGTGTCATTTGGACATCAGAAATCACAATAATAAATTACTATAGCACCCAGATTAGGGAAGATGGAATTTGCTATACAGTGGAAACAATGCTATGTCAGTTCATTTGAATATCCAATGGGACCTTCTAAATATCACAGATATATATGTGGGAAAAAGAGCACAATGTGGGAAAAAGAGCACAAGTTCTAATTATAAGTAATCTATGAAATTAAAATGTGGGATTATTTTGCAATTAAAAATGCGGGGCAATCTTGTTAAACATATGAAGAGTAGGCATTCTTATATAATTGAAACATATATAAGCTTTTCTTATAGAAAATAAGTGACTACTCTTATAAAAACCCTAGAAATATTTTTTTTAGCAATTCCAGTGAAGAAAATGTATTCTAAGGAAATATTCACAGATATTCACAGAATAAATGTATATTTACAAATATTTTTTAAAAATATTAAAGAAAACATGTTGCAGTAAAAACCTGTATGAGGAAATCTGTTAATAAGTATAGCATAGTTACATATGGAATGTATGCAACCTTTGGGAATTATATTTGATTTTGCATGGTATTTATTGAGTGGAAAATACAGAATGTTAAACAAGAAGAGTAAATTACTTGGAACAAAGATAGCAATAATCTTACTTTTTGAGAGAAAAATGAATCAAGTTCCTTAACTCTTACTTTGAGGTCAGGGTTGCTGGACTATCTAATACTGATTTTTGAGCCGAGAGAGAAGACACTGCAGGTTAGTATAACAAGGTTCTGTTGAGTTAAGAAATCATCATAATGAAATACATAAATACCTGGGCCTTGATTGTCATGGAAAGTATCTTTTTTCAAAAACAAGTCTTGAGCCAGAATTATTCTCAAATAAGCCACCCTGATGCTATGGTCATGCACTTGGGAAAAGTGTCGTGTGTGTGTGTGTACTCATGTGGTATTTCATTGGGAACCAAAAATTATGGTGGTATCATATATTATGGTTTAGAGTAACACAGGAGAAATTTCTTTCATCCAAGAAACAAATGCTGAAACTCTAATAGCAATATCCATTGTCACATCAACACATAAGGGACAGCACCATATAGAAATTGCCTATTTGCAATTATAATACTGTGTGGTGGTAAAAGCAGCAACGGAAGCAGAGAATATATTCTAATTACTGGAAGATCATATCTTCAAGTTTTACCCTTTGGACCAAATGAAGACACTGACTCCTTGGACTCAGTAAGTACCAAGTTTTTGTTTTGTATTTTTTTAACCTGTCGGTGGAATGGACATTGTATAAGAGTATTTTCCACAATAGGCAAATGGAACAATAGAAATATATTGTGACTTTATATATATATTTTTTAAGATTTTATTTATTTGACATAGAGGAACACAAGTAGAGGGAATGGTACAAGTAGAGGGAATGGTAGCGGGAGAAGCATGCTTCCTGCCGAGCAAGGAGCCCGATGCGGGGCTCGATCCCAGGACTCTGGGATCATGACCTGGGCCGAAGGCAGACGCTTAACGACTGAGCCACCCAGGCGCCCTGTGACTTTATATTTTTATACAGCCTGTTAAAATGTGCTTGAACACTTAACATGAAATGACATGATCTTATTTGCATTATAGTACTTGATTTTGACTCTCTGGAGGATGGGTATAGTAGGATATGATCAAACACAGAAGAATATTTCTGTAATAGTTATATATCTAATTATAAAGAGAAAAGGCTTGACCCTGAGCAGCTGAAATAGAAATGAAAATTAAGAAACTTAGACTATTCATTAAATATAACTGAAAGATAATTAAAAATATCAATAGTTTAAGATTTGAAAATGGATAGGAGTACAAACAAAATATGGAATTGTTTATGCATAGATGCAACTGATTCAGTCTTGGAGTTTGTTCAATTTGATATACCTATAGGATACCTAGATGGAGAGGTGAGGAAAAGCAAACATTATATATACAACTCTTAACTTCAAGGTCTGATCTGAAAATAACAGATTTGGGAATCAACGTATACAAGGTCACTGATGCCACAAGAATAAGCAAGTTTGTGAAAAATAAGCAAGTGTGTGAAGTGAGAAGAGCAGTGGGTCTAGGAAATTCTATAAAACACAGATATATAGAAGGTAGGGAAGAGATAAATGGGTTCATAAAGACTAATAATAAGAAAGAGGAAATAAATAGTGTTTCAACAATATCAAATGAAGTCATGTTCATTAGCTATGGGAATTAGGAACTCCCTGGTGACCTTCATAATAATAGCACTTTTAGCTGAGTGCTGAGAAGAGAAGCCAGACTGCAATGGGTTGAACAGTGAATGGGAGGTGCAGAAGTAGACAAAGAGAGTCAAGGTTATTCCTTTGAGAATTCTGGAGTAGAAATGGAAGACAGCAACTTTGAAGTAGCTGAAAGAAAGGTCTGTGCTAGCATATCAAAGTCATTTTTATCTTCTATCTAAAGATCCCCCTTTAAGTGTATTTAATAGTCTGGATGTTGGTAAAAGTTGAGACATGGTAAGGATTATTCCTTGTGTTTGAAAAAAATCAAGGACCCTTTGATAAGACTCTTTTAATCCTGTGATTCTTACTTATGGTTATAAATGTAGTTGAATTCCACATTCAATCTAATCAGAAATATAGCATCTTAAAAAAGATTTTGGACGATGAATGGGAATCAACTGGGTTTCTCAGGATCCCTACAATAATACCTAGTTTCTTCATATCCACAAATGATATTAACAATTTGACTCCAGGGAAGCATTCACATCAACAATCAGAAATAAGCATTAACCAGGGAAATGTGCGAAGTGACCAATTCCGTTTAGACAATAGTCAAAAATAACTAGTTCCATCAACATTGTATCAAAAGAATACAATAAGGGGAGAGGGGTTATATCTTCTGTAGAAAATTTTAAAACAGTAACGAAATGAATAAAAATGGGTGTATGTTTTATCACCACCATATGCCAACAAATCTGAACAATGTGTCGTAAAATACTCCTTCCTTCCTTGCTGGACTGCATCAAATCCCACGTGTAGCCCTTGTCCAGGTATGTATCAAATACTTATCAGTTTTGTAACCAGTAAGCACAAAATATTTTTAAGCATCCACTAGGTTTGTAGCATCCCTCTAGCTGCATGAAGACACACACACCTGCATATATTAAGAAGACAGTTGTGACACTGGCTTATTTTCGGTTACCTGAATGAGAGAAAAGGTAAGTAATAATTCTTGTATGTGGATTGTGCCTGTTTAACATCTCAAAAACTAGACACATTTCAACTATGCAAACTTCATGTATTATAAAAACGTCTTATACACTGAATAAACCAAAATTCCAAGGCTCAGTGATTTGCCAGAGGACATATGACCACTAACTGGTAGAATTAAGACTTGACTCCAACTTCTTTTCTTTCTCCACTAGTAGTTCTTAAAATTGTTTGCCAAAGTTTTCTGAATTGCAAAATTTTTCAAGCTGCCAACCTGACAAACAGGAATAATACAAATTACCTTCCTCCCTCCTTATAGAATATAGAAATAGAAAACTACATGTAGTAAGATTAGACAACACATGCTGCACTAAACAAGTTTACAGAAATGTATTTGATGTTCTAGAGAGCATTTAATGGATGTTAGAAACTGCTCAGAGGTGAGAGACCGAGGCTGTAAGACATGGGCTGCCTCTTAACAGCCCGTTCATCCTGATTCAACACTCAAGAGTCCTTTCCCAGTGTCACATTGCTGTTCTACTTGAGGAGGAAGATTTTTCAATACCAAAAAATAGGAGGGAAAAGGTATGTATAGTACTAATGTCATGGAAAAATACTAAATGCATTGAATTTGTCATGCAATTCATTCTAAATAACAGTGCACTTCAAAAATGACATCCAAAATGATATTCCAAAAGCTATATTGCCTGCAAAAGTCTTTACAATGTACACCATTAGAGTACAACATTTTAAGCCAATTATTTCATTAACTGCATTGCTATTATATGTAAGACAGATTTTCTTTGGTGAGTGAATAGAGATGCAGATCAGTATTGGTAATAATAGAGGCAGAATATGAATAAGAGCTTTATGTACCAGTAGTCCTGAAAGTGGTAGCAAACTGAAAGGTAAATTAGAAACTGAAGGTGATGTCAGATTACAGTGTGACTTAAAGAGAAGGAGTCTAGAAGCTTTTATTATCACCGTATTACCTGTCAAGGCCAAATGGGAAGCTAAGACTCCGTTTATCTTTATGTAAACTGTAAAACATTAAATAGTATTCTGACCTTTCCAGTTTTACTTATATGGAGATTACAGAGTTTAGTTGTCATGTATAATTTACTTGGATCTTGTTTATTTATGCTTGATATTTACATGCAGAATAATTTTTAAATGAACACAGCACATAGGGAAAGTTCACAAGGTCCAAATTTTACTTTAAAGCATAAGTACTTAATACAGAATACTGATTCTTCATATTAATGTTCTAAGCAGAGATAATTTTTTTTTGCAATGGATCTATACTTAATTTTGGCTTGTGAAGGAAAATGAGATCTTAACTTCAGCAGCTATTATAGAAGATATTATTCTGATAAAGCCAATGACCAACTGTGCTCAAAAAGGGAGGCTGTGTCATTATCAAGAAACAATTAGTAAAGTTCAGAAAATGCTTCCTTTATGAAAAGCTGATGATTTTCTTGCACAACGGGTAAAAGAGATAAAAGGAATGAAAAAATAACCAGTTTACTGAAGAATAAGTAGGAAAATAATTGCAAGTGGAGAACTGAATAATAGATGTACTGTTGTCCTTCACTTTCAACCAAACTCAAATGACAGCAGTTCTAACTTAAGAACGGGCTTTCTTTATAGATATCTATATTCTGAATTCTTCTAGAAAATTTCTATTAAATTTTAAACACAATTTAACAATACCACAAAATACATTTTCAACTTAGAGATGTTATACATTCACATAATGCACAGACACACATTCATACAGGCACACAAACACCACACAGAATACAGATTATAAGGAAATACACTAAAATGGGGGTTTTTATGACGACAGGTGATATTATCTTATTATATTTCTGTATGTTTTCTACAATAATTATGTAACAAATTGATTGGAAAATGTAATTTATGACTTATTCAATCAGAAAAGTTTCCATTTGGGCCAAGAAAAAAAATGCAGTTCCATAAAGTGGAGTTGACTCACATTCAACAATGGGAGATTGAACTCTCAGGTCCATCACGTCCTTCCAGAAATTATAATATTTGAAGGATTCTAGTAAGAATTACAATTCTTTTGTAAAATTCACATGAGTTTTAATGGTGAGTTTTTCACCTGATAACTTATTTTCCTTACTCTTATTCTTTTAGAAGAGTTACATTTCATAATAATCTTAAAGTAGGCTTTTGTTTCTTAGTAAACTATTCTCAATAGGAGCAGCTACTATTTCAACAAGCGCCCGGCTTTAAATAAAGATGTTGGAAAAAACATTCTTCCATAAGATTATTCTTCTGGTTTGTTAAAATATGGTTCACAGTAAACGTTTTAGAATCTAAATCTTTGAGGAGAAATCTTTTAGTTTTAGAAAATATTTATGGAACATTTATTTCTCTCCTTTCCAAAGAAGGTTAAAATGGGAGCAAAAATCACAAAAGAAAACAGTAACAAAAACAAGTTCAAATGCTACTTCCTCTCCCACAGCTCCTTTCCTTTTGCCAATTAGGTACGGGGGAGTCTTTTGACTAAATGTACATATCATTTTATCTTTTAACTTGTGTTAAATATCACCATTCTTACTCTACCATTTTATTTTTTGAAACCGTGAAGAAAATTTCGTGGTTTTATTGTTTCGTGAGGCACTGAAACAATCTGAACGAATTAATATCTGGGCCACGAGGCAGCTGCTTTCTCCTTCACTTCGTTGGGTTACTAGAGCAACTTGTAAGTAGATTTAAAAAACAAACAGGGACGTCTGGGGGGCTCAGTGGGTTAAACGTCTGCATCCGCCCTCAGGTCAAGTCATGATCCCAGAGTCCTGGGATCCAGTCCCGCATAGGTATGATTGGTATTAGGTTATATGGATTGAGGACAAAAAAAAAACACACAAAAGATGCAGTAGTACAATTCAATCTCATTTGGAAAATGGACAAGAAATGGAAATATTACAGACCATAATATTTTTTAATCCTCTAAATGTATAATCTTATTCTTTGGATATACATGTGTTTATATTTAGAGCAGATGATTAAAGGGCCCAGAGACTACCACAAATACCTCTCCTTCCTCTAATTACTGAAATTACTTGTAATCAACATTCTGAAAAATACGCTCATCTGACTTCTTTAAGTAGCCCCCAAAGCCTCTGGCAGAGAGGATGGATCCTATCAGGCACAGCATCAGTCCTAAGCTATTTCTTAGGATGAGCCCAAGAACCAGTTTCAGATGACCCTACTGAACTTCCAGATCATGACACTGAAAAACAATGACAGCCTAAGGGTTGCAGCTGCAGTTTCCTTCTTTTCGGTCAATGTTAATGCTCTGAAGTCTGCTTGAAGGAAGGGAGGCTGACTTCTATTTTCTGACTGCCTAAAATTATTTTACTGAGAAATGATCCTTATAGATCACCAACAGTCAAAAATTTTCTATTTCAGAAGACCCCCCAAACAGGTAGAATATATGAAGATTATTCTCCCCAAAATACAGAATAGCTGCCTTTAAAGCAGTATTTTTCGATAGAAAGCTCTAAAAACAGAACCAGGAACAGTAAAAGCATATTGGTGCCCGGTGCCAGAGGTAAATATGTATTTATTAAATTCACCTGAATGTGAAGACTGTTTCACTACATTATCTCCTGTGCCTTCCAACAAATGAATCTGTTTGTCAATACCACCCCCCCTCCCCCGTCATCATTGCCATTCATATACTTAAAAAAAAAAAAAAGACCATAAAGTATAAAAAAAACACAGATCTTCTATACTAATTTTAGAGAAAGTGAATCAGTCAACATTATTTGCATGTAGTTACATTCAGCAGACAGAGCCAAGCATCTTACTTGTTTTGCTGGAAATACATACAATTTCCCCTCAAAATAGAAATATATACTTCTTGTCAGAATTAGGACAAAGTACTGTGCATTTTCATAACCAGGTTAAAGTAAATTTATATGTAGTTGCTAACACTTCTTTAGATTCATTATAATAGTTTTACATTGCAGATGATGCTGATCATATGGTAGCAATCGCTACATTATAGTAGCATATACTTAATTTCAGGAATAAAAATAGAAAAGAATTTTTCATTTACCAGAACATATGTCCATGTGCATTTCAATTTTATAATAAAAACCCTACCTTAAACTAAGCCTAAATTTAACAATAAATTTTTTTTAAATTTTTTAATATTTTATTTGACAGAGAGAGATCACAAGCAGGCAGAGAGGCAGGCAGAGAGAGGGGGAAGCAGGCCCACTGCTGAGCAGAGAGCCTGATGCAGGGCTCATTCCAGGACCCTGAGATCATGACCTGAGCCGAAGGCTGAGGCTTTAACCCACTGAACCACCCAGGCATCCCAATAAATAAGTTTTAAATACAGAAGCAAGGATATAATTGTTTAAGAATTTTTGATTTAGATATTTCAATTGCAGAGAACAGATTCATTCATTTCTGTTGAACAAGCATTTCGTGAAAATTTAGGTCCAGTGCTCTGTACTAAGAATATAAAATTGGAAGAGGAGGTTCCTGACTTTATGAAATGTACGCTCTAATAGGAAGTGGAGCAAACAAAAAAAAAGATCATAATGTTATGATGTGTCCTATAATAAATGTATGCAAAGCATATGCTGAGAATCCACAGAAGTAGACACCTAGTCATGAAAAGTTGCAAAAAGAATGCTATTAGTGTTAAGTCTCAAACATGGCTGATCAGCAGATTTTGCCTTATAAGGTCACATAATAAAATGTAATATTGGTAATACTGTGTAATATAAATATGTCAAATTATAGGAAGATGTATTAAAGCGGAATGTGTATTTACTTGTTGGCACAACTCAAACTCCCTCCTACACTAAGAGTTAATATATTTTTTCTCTTTTCTACATTGCAAGGGGTAGCTGTGGACTGCTCTAGAGTCTCATACAAATGGGCAGACAACCTGTTAAACCTGAAAATTCATGGTCAACAGTTTCAGGTTGGCTTTCAGTAATCCCTTACTATCAGTCTGTTTGGTCTGCTATAACAAAAATGCCATAAACTAGATGGCTTATAAACAATAAACGTTATTTCTCACAGTTCTGGAGGCTGGGAAGTCTAAGATCACGGCACCCTCCAGTTCAGTGTCTGGTGAGAGCCAATGTCCTTATGGATGGACATCTTTTCACCATAACCTCACATGGCAGAAGGGGCAAGAAAGCTCTCTGAAATCTCTTCTATAAAGGCACGAATTCCATTCAGGAAGGCCCTGCTTCTGTGACCTAATCACCTCCCATAGGCCCTACCTCCTAAAACGATCACATTGAGCATCAAGTTTCAGCTTACGAATTTGGGGAGAAAGAAAAACATTCAGTTCATTGTGGTCTTCTAATGAATTTTCTAATCCGCTTTCTTGAATAATATCTGCAACAATATTTTCCAGTTTTATCCATTCTAAGCATCTGACATTGTATCATATTTCACTAAAAAAAGAAGACAAAAGTTCCCAATTCCTGGCACACACAATCCAAACCTACTTCAGTAGACCTGCTATCTGTAATTTCATACATGCTTTAGTCCAAATTGTGTCCCTTCTCCTATGATGGTCATCTCTCCGTTTTGCTCTAAATCCCCAGCCTCTTCCCTAACTCTTATTCCCAGTTTTACTGTTCTTTTATCTATTTGTATTCCATCATCTATCGCTTGGATTTTAATTTACACCTTTATATATTATTTGACTTCCATCCTAAAATTAAAAATTGAGATTTTTTATCATTCCACAAAAATTCTCTTTCCTTTTCTTCAGAGCTACCTGTGGTACATGTTGACTACAACCCCAATTCCTATCTTCCCATCTCTCATTACCTCTCAGTGGCCCCTGGCCTAGCTTCTACCCACCACATCAGAAAACTCCAGGATAGTCTCGCAGGACCTATCCAAGGAAAACATTTTGTTCTTCACAATATTTGATATAGTATCCAAGATTGTTGAGAACTTAGCTGAGTAAATATGTGCTAGTCTTCTTTATTTCTAAAGAAATCTTTAAATATAAACCTATACAGTGATGGACATCCCCCCAAGAACAAAAAGCATTGAATGTTTTCAGTTATTTTGTATCTTTGTACTCCAAAGGGGGAGAGAACAATTCCCCTCAACTCTAAATGACAATAAATAAATGTTAAAAGGAAGAGGCTGAGGTAGTGTTAATTGGGAAAACTATTCTTTCTTTAGAATGGTTCTAGCATGCATTTTCTCTAAGGAGAATTACTGATTTTTGGGATCATACTTCTGAGTAAGAGTTGTAGTAAGAGAAGTAACAGGCCATGACTTCTTGACAATTAGGAGAACAAGCCAGAAAGGGAGTTTTGCTGGACTTTAACATGCACTGCAACCTGTCCCTTATTTGAAGCCTGAAGGAAACGGCAGAGGGAAGTACTATAGAGGTGCTGTGTATAAGGGAGGGAGGGACAGAAGTCATAAAACAAAGATGCAGAGGAGGAGCAGGTGAGAATGGTTAGGAAACCAGGAGAGTGTTCTGTGGGAAAGCCTCCCAATTGTCACCTACCATCCTGAAGGTGGAGTTAGAGACATTATATCCTATGCTATGTAAGTCAAAATCCAAGTTAACTGGAACTTAAATCTTAGTACTTTCTTGGTTTTAACTCCATTTGAAGATTTCCCAGGACCTTCCAAGCAAAAATTGCACTCTGGAATGAATACTATTCTCATGAAGTCTAACTGGACCAGAAGGGCAAAGGGAACGGAAATCTGATGCATCCTACTCCCTTTCTGCCTCCACAGAAGGACCATCCATCCCCATCAGGAGGCTTCTGTGAGGAGTCCCTATGGCAAGTGGCAGTGAAGACACCCACTGTTCTAGAACAGTTGGTCTCTATAAGCACAGGACAGAAAGTAAAACCAAACTTGAAAGCACTCATAATTAGTTTAGAAATATCCTTTCAGAAGGAAGTAGGCAGAAGTACCTAGGATGTGCATAATAACTCCCTTCTTCATTAATGCATTTAAAAAAGTTATTTCTCTATCTCTGCCACTTATCCCAGTCTCCTTTCTTGATCTGTATTAACCAAAGCTTTAAATGTTCAAAATTCTCAGTCTTGGTCCAAATTCCTTTGCTTTCTCATTAGTCACCAAATCCAGTGAATTCTATTTCAAAAAAATACTTCTTCAGTACAAAACTTCTCCAGCTTCATGGCAGCACTTGGTCTAAGCCACAATTTCTTGCTTTGTCTCCGGCAATAGCTTTCTAGTTCTGCACATTCCCTCTAGCTTTCTCCCGGCAGTTCTCCGCAAAGCATCCAAACAATCCTTTCAATATAGGAGTATTAGCTCTTGTTTTCTTGCATAAAATATTTCAGTGACTTTCCTTGCTTTTAGGCTAAATATCCCAAATTCTTACCATGGCATATTAAAATCATGCCTAAATGTCACATCTAAGAACACTACACTCTCCCTTACTCCTATGCTCTGAGCCATAATCACAGTATTGGAGTTTCTCATACTTCCTAAGCTACTAAGGACCTTGTTTCTTTACCTTTTTCACTCTTTTTTTATATTTCTCCCAAACAAGAAGTTTCATATAGGCTTTAACAATCACTTCCTTCTTTTCAGAAATCTTAGGTAAATTCTATCTTTTATAAATGATCTTAAATATCAGATATTTGTGGATGCCTTCCTCTGAACCCCAACTCAGAACTGTACCTTCCGGTTTCTATATCTGTGTGTGCACGCACGCACATACATGTGGGGTATGAACTCACTGTATCCTAGTTTTTCATGGTGCTTATCTACTATAAGTATGTGTATAATTATTTATGTCTATCTTACTCTACTTGACCAAAACTATTTTGGAAAGGGATTGGGTCCATATGAATTTTAATTTTGTGCCTTCAAGAGCACAAAGCAGCCTTCTTCCGATCCTTTTTCTTCCTGTACAGTATTTTTTGGATCTAAAGAAATGTTTTAAAATGAGAGTTCAGGTAAGTCATGAATTGGGTTTAAGAAATACAATCAAATATCAAAACAGCAACAGACAAGTGAGCCAAAAGATGAAAAGATGTGAATAAAGTAAAAGATAAGTACGAGCCTAGAAGAGAGCGCTCTGGAAAACTAATGTCCCAAATTATCCCAAAATGCCAATTATCTTTTCTGAAAATAAAAATGTTAAAAAAAACCTATACGGGTTAAAACTTCCTTTTCATTTATTAATAAAATGTATTTTTTGAAATATTACCCACCATTCCACTTTCAAACACAATTGTGTTAAGATTGTCATGGCTGCTTATAGTCATTTCCACATGCGTATGGCTTTTTTAATAATGATGATCAAGGTAGAGGTTTATTTGATTTTTTCACTCAACTTACCATAAACATTTTGCTACAGTGTTTACAAAGATCTTTTTAGTAAGGGCAGATTACACCACTGAGTTAGTGTACCACAATTTACTAACTTGTTCCCTGATTCCTACATCCACTTCTCTTCCAATTTTTTTTCTATTAAAAATAAATCCATAGTAATAGCTAGCTTAACGGGTATATATGTTTCAGTCTTATAAGATTTCTTTAGATTCATCTTCCAAGAGAGATATTAATCTGAAGCTATGAACATTATTATGGATATAAATGTAAATTTCAAAATGCTTTAAATGAATCTTTTAAAAGCCATGGATGAGAGATGGCACAGAAATATATCAAAGTTGATGAAACATATGTAAGGAGAGAAAATAAGGATTAAAGTCAGAGCACCTGGCCTAAATACCTACTTCCTTATCTTCCTTCTCCCTTCCCCCATCTCTCACTCTCCCTTTCTTGCTTTGGTTATCTACTGTTATTGTTGACAGACCACAGAGGCATCCTAGTTTATGTGAAATTAGCTTTCCAAAAGGCAAAATTGCTGTTTGAGAAGAAAACATTCAAAATGATTCCTGTGAATCAGATAGTCTATTGTGAGACAGACTGAATTATGCATTGAGTTGACACAGATTGAATAGTACTATTTCAAGAACTTTTTTTTTTTTTTCCTCCAGTACTTAAAGGAAGCCAATAAGTGGAAGGAATTTAAGGTTTCTTCTTTTTCGCTGATTTTACCCCTTCCTGTCAGCCTCCTTTCTTACTTCATTCTCTTTCCCAGTCACCTTCCTAAAGATATATACTTAAAACACAAATAATAAATTCTAATTGTTTTGTTGTTTAAATGTAAAGAAGAGATTCACTAGTCAGGCAACCTCATTTTGCATTTCAGAAAAACACATTAACTTTCAGCAGAAAATTCCTGTCAAAGACTTTGTTTTGCTACTGCTTTAATTTTCTTTAAGCCTAATTTTCTTTTTTTCTTTTTCTGTTTGTTATATAATGGAGCTTCTGAAAACACTGGCCATCTCTGCTCATTTTGCCTTGAGCTAGCATGGCGTTTGCTTTCTTTTTTCCCCCACAAGGAAATGCAATTGCTGAGAAAAATTAACGGATAATTCAGCAGCAATTTTACTTTAGCGAACGTAAAGATAAAAAGAATACACGAAGAGTAAAAAGCCTAGAAAATAATGGATGAATGGTTATAATGTTTACTGGAATGCCCGGAGTAAAAAAATATAGATTATGTAGATTTAAAAGGACATACAGGTCAACTTAAATATATTTTCTTTAAATAACATAATTCTCTAGAGTATGTCCCTAGGTGTTTACAGAGACTTCAACTGCATTTTTTTTTTTCTTTAAGATTTTATCCATTTATTTAAGAAAGCGAGCATGGGAAGGGGTGGGGTGGGGGAGGGAAAGGACAGAGAGAGAGAATGAGAGAGGGAGAAGCAGACTCCCCACTGAGCAGGGAGCAATCTAGCAAGGCTAGATTCCAGGACCCTGGGATCACAACCCAAGCCAAGGGCAGAGGCTTAAGAGACTGAATCAGTTGCCACTTCAAATACATTGTAACTGGTAATCTCGGAAGTTTTAGTTGAAAACTAAACTTCCGAGATTATGAGAATGAGTGAAAGGGTAAAGCCAAGGTTAATATTTTAACTTTGATCAGTATCCTTAACTCTGCTAATAGTAATGTGGACAGTTTGGGAATCTTGAAGGAATAAATGGATAGATACATGCAAATAGTGAAAAGAGCGGGCCTTGTATGTATAATTTTCTACACAATATAAATCATCATAAATGTTGACTGCAGGCTCAGCACAAAGGTCATAAAAACCTACAGACCATTCACCAGGTTTATCTTCTCAACTTCCCTCCACTCTACCCAGATCCACCCTCCATCTATTCCCCACTAAACTTGTCAAATTGCTCTCTGCTCCTTTCTATGTTTTGGTTCCCACTATAACATCTATTATGTGAAATGTAATTTTGTCCCTTTTTTGGCCAGAGTAGAGAGATATAGACTAGTAGGAAATATGGCTTATGAGATTAATTGTAAAAATTTCTTCATATGCTTGTGAGGGCAGCCAAAAAAAAAAGTCCCCAAATACATAAAGCATGCTCTAGGAAGGGCAGGATGGAACTCTCCACCTGCTGTCTACAGTGGAAGTTCTCTTCAAGAAAAACTCCATTCTGCTCTTAAGGTCTCTGAAGAGACTGAACCAGGCTCACCCAGATTAATTAGGATAATCTTACTTAAAGTTAACTGACTGTGGAATTTAATTATACCTACAAAATGCCATCACCACAACACCTAATGTTTGAACGAGTTACTAAAGGCAATAGCCTAGCACATTAAAACATAAAATGGACAGCCATAGTCTGTGCCTTGTAAACTTAGACATACACATCTTAAGCCAAATTTTATTCTCAAATTAAGACACTAACAAAGTCATACTTCCATAAAACATGATACAGCTATCTTAACATTATTAAAATAGGTTATCCCTTCGCTAGATGAGAACGAAGTCTTGAGGTGATGCTCATGTTTCTTCTTTGATATGTATTAAGTTAAATACTGTGATATAAAGTTAACTATTAGAAACATCTCTTACATTAGGTGACAAGGGGAAAAGGGATAGAAGAAAACATATCTAGTGTGTGTGCAAAAATACACATAACTAATTACAATCCTCATTCCTGCAGCTGAACACACAGTTCTAGCAGGAATTTATAACTACTTTCTTCCCTACAAATTCCAATTTCATTCTTCAAGGGTCTAGGCCATTAGCTGTTCTGTCCGAATTGTACTTTTACGATGACTTCAATCATAGGACACGATCGTTCCAGGAGATCCTCTAGGGAATGTTCTGTATTTCAGACATACTCTTCCTCATTTCTATTGTGTAGAACCACCCAATTCCCCCTTGGTAATCTGGATCGATCAACCCAGACAATAGTATTAGAACTTTCATCTTTGCCTATTAATTCAGAGGCATGCAGAGACCATCGGGGCCAGGCAACAGTCTCAGCTTCCACGTCAGTGACCGGTACTGTTGCATCTCCCGATGGACATATTCTTCCCTTCGGAACTAAGGTCTCCAGACCAACAAAACCTAAGGTCATGAAGATAGGATATCACATGTTAGTGTAATACAGAATGGGACCACTCCCATTTCCTTTCTTTGATTCCTGGATTAACGAATGCTAGGTGCGGAAGAAACTGCAACATAAAGTCATTTTTCTTCTTCAGTCAATTATCCACAGAGAACTAACTTTCCATGAGGATACTGGTGGGGACTTCAAAAGTAAAGTTCATGGAGTATAAGTGAGCACCAAAGGGCATTTGGGCCACTTTATGCAACTTCCTTCTGCCTTCAACTCCTGCTGAAGCCTTATCTTGTATATACCACTTCCACTGAATGATGGAGTACTGCTTGGCATGCCCAAATTTATGGCTTGAAGGCTCAGACAACACCTGAATCATGGTTGCTTCATGTGCAAAATCTCACTATCACTTTGTTCATAAGCTCACTGGGCACCGAGAAGAGTGGCTATGAAAAAAGGCTGACTGGTATCCAGAAATGGGTAATGCTATACATTTGATTAGTAAAATCTGTTGAAATCACCAATTCACAGGGCACCACAGGTTGCCTGGTAATTTGGTGAACTGTGGATAAGCCTTTCTCCTAAGGCCCAGAGTAAACCAAAAGTGCTTTCTCAAGTTGAGCATAGTTATCTCTACAGGATGAGGGGTCATGCTATGATTAACTTAGTGATGCCAGCAAAGGCATTAAACTTCCAGCATCATTGGATTTACTGGATTATATGCTACAAATGTTAGAGCAATTTGCATGCTAGTCCAGACCTGTTGCAGAACCTTCTCTTGTTCTGGGCCCCGCTCAAAATGGGTAGTTTTGGTCACTCAGTAAATGCTTCAAAGTAGCATAAACAAATTAAGAATATATTCCCATATTCCATGGAGGCCCATTAGGTTTTACACTTCTTTTATTGTAGGGAAGGACAGATGTAGCTACTTATCATTCACCTTGGGAGGGATATTTTAATATGCCTCATACCAGTGGACCTCTAGAAATATACCTAAGATGATAGGATCTTGAATTTTTGTTGGATTTCTCAGTGTCTGACACTGAGATGATGATGATGATTATATATTCAAGGTGCTTCATCAATCGCAAAGTTTAATCACACCTACAAAGTATATAGCAACACTTAATTAGTGTTTGAGGGGCGCCTAGGTGGCTCAGTGGGTTAAAGCTTCTGCCTTCAGCTCAGATGATGATCTCAGGGTCCTGGCATTGAGCCCAGCATCGGGCTCTCCGCTCAGCAGGGAGGCTGCCCCCCACCCTCCACCCCCGCGCCTGCCTTTCTGCCTACTTGTGATCTCTGTCAAATAAACAAATCTTTTTAAAAAATTAGTGTTTGAATATATATAATAGTATTAATATTATTGATATTTATATATTAAATAATATATCAAGTATAGTCTGCTCACCAGGTCCAATAAGCAGAATATTCATAGCATGGACAAGCATAATATCTTCTGGAAGGGAAAGGCAATCAAGGTAACCCATGAGATAAATTATGTTTCAGGGCTAGAGAGCCGATATACCTGTGAAGTACGACAGTGAAGTTAGTAGTACTGCTTGTCTTGCCAGCTGAAAGCATGACTGCTGGTATAGCTGTATACCAGTTTTAGAGGATATGCTGATTTGCTCAAGCAATAAAATGTTCCATGTGTGAAACAGCAGTTGCAACTGGAGTCTACCACCTGGTTAAGCTTATGAGTACTACTGTAATTCTCCATGATCTGTTTTCTGTACTGATCAAATAAATAAGTTGAATGGGGATGGTAGGAATTACCACATCACATCCTTTAACACCTTGATGAGGGCAATCCCTGCAATCCCCAGGAATAGAGCATCACTTTAGCTTTACTTTTTTTCCTTAGGTAAAGGCAGTTCTAGTAGCTTCCACTTGGTCTTTCCCACCATAATAGCTATCACGCCATAGTTTGGAGAACCGAGATGGAAGTTCTGCCAGTTGCTGAGTATGTCCATTGCAATGATATATTCTGGAACTAAGGAAATAACTATAGTGCATATTCAATAAACAACTGGACTGACTACAGGATGGAATGGAGTTGAAATTCCATGCTCATGGGACCTCCATAAGTCCCCGTTCTGAACAGAGGACACAGTGATGTTGTGTCTCCAGGAATTAATTTCAGTTCAAAGACAGTGTCCATCAATCCCCAAAAGTGTCATTTCCCTTTCTCCAGAGCATTTCATCCAGGTCATTCTGGTGAGTGACCGTAAGTCCTTTGGCTGGGAGAAAGACTAACAAACAGTACACATCTTAGGAAGTATCACAGGGTCCTCCCTCAAATAGAGTTCTACATCTGTAAACTGGCTCAAGTCTGGGGGTTGACTGATGGGCCACGACTCAGGGTTTCACGGATTTGAGATTGAATTCTGTGCAACTGACCTAGAACTCTTCTGTTTATACAGTTCAAACAGGAATTTAACAGCCTTTCCTCCTATTTTTTTTTTTTTTTTAAGATTTTATTTATTTGACAGAAACACAGCGAAAGAGGAAACACAAACAGAGGGAATGGTAGCGGGAGAAGCAGGCTCCCTGCTGCACAGAGAGCCCGATGCGGGGCTCGATCCCAGGACACTGGGATCATGACCTGAGCCGAAGGCAGACACTTAAGGACTGAGCCACCCAGGCGCCCCTCCTCCTATTTCTTTTTAAGGTCACCATATTCCACTCACCACTGCCATACAACTCTTGAGTCAGATATTCTCACTGCTTTGACTTCACTGTCTATTAAGTTAAAATATCCACCTTATTTTTGCTGATTAAATGTCACCATCAGGCTTATGCAATTCTGAGATTACATTATCCCCACTGGTTTTAGGGAATCCAGTTAGAAGGGAGCAGTTCCCACTGTCATTTAGGACTTACAGACAAGAAAAACCACAGGGCTTTTCAGGGACTTTGAGACCCTACTCACAAGTCTTTTTCTCAGTTTTAGTGACAGTTATGTCCTCTGAACCATCTAGGGCTCATGAGCAGTTCTTACCTGATAAATTCACTCTAACAGTCCCATCTCCCTAAGCCTTTGGATATTTTCCTCTCAAGTACGATAAGGCAGTTCTGGCATAGGTTACCTTACTTAAAAAGTTTCAGCCCTAGAACTAGCAAACTGTTGGAACCATTTCTAACTCCTCAAGCTAAAGCACCGATCCAGAATCTGCTTAGTGAGTCCTTATCAAAAGATTCCTGATCAACTTTATGTTCCTTCCACCATGATCTCATATTCTCAGGATCCATTTCGACACATATTTTCTAGATTTCCATCATTATAAATTGGAAAAAAAGTATACTGTTCTTTTATCATGTAATACAGAGCTTCATGGTTATACTCTGTATCTCATTGTTTGGGGTCTGCTGGTAACTGAGTTTGGTTCTAGGTCTAGAAGGAATTAGGGGTCTTGGGTGTAGGTCTTGAGATCATCAATGGCTTGCAAACCTCAGGCCCACCCAAGTTAGGATAATATCCCTTATTTAAAAAAAAAAAAAAAAGTTCGAAATTGGTTGACTTAAGATTTTATTTATCTGAAAGAGTGCATGTGGCACGCAAGTCAGGGCAGGAGTAGAGAGAAAAGTGGACTCCCCACTGAGCAGGGAGCCCAATGTGGAGCTCGATCCCAAGACCCTGAGATCCTGACCTCAGCCAAAGGCATATGCTTAACTGACAGAGCCACCGAGGTGCCCCGCCAATTGCAAACTTTAATCATACCCACAAAGTATATAGCAACACCTAAATTAGTGTTTGAATTACTGGAAATTGGGAGTCTAGCCAAGTTGACATAGTCCCCACCTCTCTATGTATTCCCCAGAGACAGGCTCCTCACCCACTCAGTTCTTCTTGGAAATGTAACCATGAGACACTTCTTTCCTTAAGAGAGAGGGGTGGAGAATGGGAGTGCAGGAGGCACAGAGGGAGAGAAAGAATCTTAAGTAGGCTCCACATCCAGCATGTGAGCCTGAGTTTGTGGGGCTTGATCTCACAACCCTGAGATCATGACCTGACTTGAAGTCAGATGCTGAACCAACTGAGCCACCCAGGTGCCCTGACACTGCTTTTTAATTGCTGAAGATACAACATACAAAGTTTGGGTGTGAAAATGTACACTGTTTTTGGAAGAGCCAAGCATAAAATGACAAAATGCAGAGAGAGAGAGGAATACATAAATGCAAAGAGTACAGATGATTGATCATAAAGTGCTGACTCTGCTGGAGTAGTTTCCAGTTTTTCCTAAGATCCCAGCATACACCTCTCCTTAAATTGATAAACCCCAGTATCCCTGCAATACATTCCCCTTTTTTTAAGCTCTTTTGAGCTTGTTTTAATTGAATTTCTGTTGCTTGCAATAAAAATATCCTATGAAGCTTTCAAGCAATTTGAGGGGGAAAACAAGCACTACTGAAACATGCAACATAATGAATAAGCAAATAATAATAATAATAATAATATTAAAAATAATAATATTAATAATAATAATAAGCAAAGCAAGACATTTTGACAAAAAGAAAAAATTGAGGGAATACAATATGATTCAAAACCCAGCCTCTGAAGTCAAATAGGACTGCTTTAAATTATGCCAGAAGCGTGACTTTCCATTCATTTAAGGAAGAAAAAAAAAAAAAAGTATCTCCCATGTATCAAACATCATCCTTGACATAGAGTATATTAGTACTACACAATCTTTACTCACGTGGAGTTTAAAGACTAATGAATATCCCATATATTTTGGTAATAGTAATCACCAGAATCCTGTGTGCAGACTGAGGCTTGGTATCAGTTGTAGAGGGAGCAGCAGACTCCCTGCTGAGCAAGGAGCCTGATGCAGAGCTCCATCCCAGAACCCTGGGATCACGACCTAAGCCAAAGGCAGACACTTAACTGACTTAGCCACCCAGGTGCCCCCTCTTTTTTCTTAAAGATCCCTGTTTTTTCCCCCCAAGGTGACGCTATGCCCATTAAAATTTGACATTTTTCATTTTTCTCTTGCAGGTTGGTATGACCACATATTGAATTCTGGCCGTTGAGAAAGATGTAAAAGCATTGAGTATTTCTTTAAGAAAGTCTCTCAGTAGATGTGGGGCAGGCATTCTGTAATGGGCCTTCTCATTAGCTTTTCTTCCCTTCCTCTTCTCTCCCTCCTGGGAACTACTTTGAGGTGAAGCTGCAGCAGCCATCTTGTAAAGCTGCAGAAAATGACTCACTACGGATGACAGAGCAGAAAGATAGAAGAAGCCTTGGTCTAAGTTGATTGCACAGAGCTACTAAGCTAATTGTCAACTGTTTTACCTCTGGGGTTCTTTTATGTGAAAGAATAAATCTTGTTGTGTTTCATCTTTGTAGTGTGGCATCTATCATAGCAGTAAAATATAATTTGTAACTGACACAGTGATTTTTAGGAAGTAAGAATTTAAGGTCAATGTCAATAGACAAAGATTTTAAAACTCAAAGGGAGGGGTGCCTGGGTGGCTCAGTGGGTTAAAGCCTCTGCCTTCGGCTCAGGTCATGATCTCAGGGTCCTAGAATGGAGCCCCGCATTGGGCTCTCTGTTCAGCAGAGAGCCTGCTTCCTCCTCTCTCTCTCTGCCTGCCATTTTGCCTACTTGTGATCTCTGTCAAAAAAACTAAATAAAATCTTTAAAAAAAATAAAACTCAAAGGGATAAGGACAAAATTCAGTTATGAACAGCTATCAGTATATGACTTCTCTTCTCAAAGTGTTCTTCTCTATAAGTCTAGCTCCAACTTGAAAATGGAATTTGCATTAAACAAGGGTACATGCACTAAGATAACATATCTTTAGAAACAAAGTATTTACTAAAAAACTGTTAGAAACCAAAAAGACTAAAGAATACATGTCAATCAGAGATAAGGAATTACTTGTATCCTAAGGTTAAAGTATTTAAACCCTAAGATCTGGAAATACCCTACTGGTACACTTCCTTGGCATTTATATTGTCATTTAAAATATTCACTGCATGCAATATATTGGGTTTATTCTTCTTGCTCTATGGGAGATGGAAGACAGTGAAAGGACTGGAGAGAGTGGAGAAAAAAGAGAGGTAGCAGAGAACTAATCTTCTCTGTGGCATACAGTGTGTCTTGGGACACAGGTACAGAAATAAATTTATATAAGTATATATGTATGTAATTTTTTCAATTAGCAATAATCGCGCCTTGGATTAACCTCATTGGCTACGATACTGCCACTGCGCAAAGCTTATGTATGTAATTTTTTAAAAGGTTTTATTTGAGAGGGAGAGAGAGAGTGGTGGGGAGGGACAGAGGGAGAGGGAGAGAGAATCTCAAGCAGATTCCCTGCTGAGTATGGAGTCTGAGAGAGGGCTCCCCCAGGACCCTGAGATCATGACCTGAGCTGAAACCAAGAATCAGAGGCTTAACTGACTGTGCTACTCAGGCGCCCCTACATATAATTAAAAGAAATGTGTCAAAATATATGTCCATATACTATGATATAATGAGAAAGAAATGGCTTCACTTGAAGCAGATACTGCACACTTTCTGTGAAGAGCTGTTTTCCAATGTTGAAAAGTGAGTTTAGTTCTTGCTCATTCTCCATTTCCTGCTGCTTCATTTCTTCCTTCCTTCCCTTTCTCCATGACCCCTCCCCACATACATACATCCTGCTGGGTTTGCCTAAATTTGAAAATTTTCTGGTTTCCTGGCATTCAATGTCCTTTTGCAAAAGTCGAAATCTTAAAAAAATAAGAATCCATGGGGCACCTGGGTGGCTCAGTGGGTTGAGGCCTCTGCCTTCAGCTCAGGTCATGATCTCAGGGTCCTGGGATCGAGCCCCACATCGGGCTCTCTACTCAGCAGGGAGCCTGCTTCCCCCTCTCTTTCTGCCTTGCCTCTCTTCCTACTTGTGATCTCTCTGTCTCTGTCAAATAAATAAATAAAATCTTAAAAAAAAAAATAAGAATCCATAAAATTTATCAGCTAGAATAACTCATATGGGTAAATTTAAAAACTCAGACGTTACTCCTGATTTTATAAATCAAAATTAGGGGCACCTGGCTGGCTCAGAAGGGCATGCAACTTTTGATCTCAGGATTGGGAGTTCTAGCCCCATGTTGGGGCTTAAAATAAATAAATAAAACAAATAAATAAAATTTTAAAATAAAAATTAAAGAATGAAAGCCTAAATATATATGTAAAAGGACAATATCACATATACCAGAAACTTAACTGGAATTTTAAAGCTGTAATTGCCTTTTAATATTCTCTTCCCAGTGCTTCCCATCTTTTGACTGGTTCCACTTTGGCACTACTCGTGTGCCTCTGGAACGGCTTGCTCACTCTTTTCTATATTGCCTCAGCAGCTCACTCTTTTCTATATTGCCACCTTCTTTGGGAACTTCCCCCCAAGAACCCAACAGTAAGAGGTCTTTCCCTCTTCTAAGGGTGAATGAATCACAGGGCCTAACACCACTAATGCCTTGGAGACAATTATTACCTTATGGTTAATAAAGCAAGTCAAGCTGAGTTCATTTCTCAGTCCTATTCTTAGTCCTATCATATAAATTAACATTCAGTTTCCTTTTCTGTACAGTGGAGATAACATCATTCATACGTCTGTAACAAGGATTAACAAAGAAAATATATGAACGACACACAGCACAGTGCCTGGCACAGAGCAGACATCCAGTAACTACCATTTCTTATTTCAATCATGTTAATAGTCATGTAAATCTCCTAAACCAAATTAGATTGCAAACTTCCCTGAAGGCAGGACACCTTTTCCCTCAATATACTTTTAAGCATTTTTTTTTTTTAAGATTTTATTTATTTACTTGACAGAGAGGAAAGAGATCACAAGTAGGCAGAGAGGCAGGCAGAGATAGAGGGGGAAGCAAGCTCCCTGCTGAGCAGAGAGCCCGATGTGAGGCTCGATCCCAGGACCCTGAGATCATGACCTGAGCTGAAGGCAGATGCTTAACCCACTGAGCCACCCAGGCGCCCATCTCTCAATATACTTTTAAAGCTTAGCATATTGCCTTATGTACACAGAGGATTTAGTACATAATTGTGGAATGATACATCAATTTAAAATACGTATTGAACATCTACAGTGTATTAGTCATTATTCTGAGAAAATACAGTGGCATATAAAACAGGAAGCAAAGTCCTTTATGTTATGCAAAAAAAAAAATTAAAACCAGAAATTCCTTATCTTTGGATTCAGATTTATTACGCCTGCTTCAGTGACACTTATCTACAAAATTTCTGCTTGAAATCTTCTGCAGTATCACAAAATAGATAACCTGCCTTTTCAGAATTGCAAATTGGCTCTGAACTAAACTCTGCCTGTCTTTTGAGATCCAAGTCCCCAAGCAAGTATCAGTGTCTTGAACACTGATGTATGTCAGAGTTCTTAAGGACTGCAGTGTAAGGGTAACAATTTTGGAGTTTTGTCTGCACAGCATGCAGTAATGGAATGGCAGTACAGACGGGTTCTTGGGAACAACTGAGGGGCTGTTTATCTAGGGCCAAGAGAGCTAACTTGGCCATGTGAACAGGGGCATGTGTGGATTCACACAGCCAGAAGAATCCCTTTAAGACATATGCCAACTTTGGGGCACCTGGGTGGCTCAGCTGGTGAAGCATCTCACCTTGCTCCTGCTGTGATCCCATGTCCTGGGGTGGAGCCCTGTCTCAGAGTCCAGCTTTGTGCTCAGCAGGGAATCTGCTTGCCCCTACCGCCCCCCCCACCTCCCCACCATGCTCTATCTTTAAAAAATAAGTAAAAATAAAAATCAAAAAAGACATAAGCCAACTTTGATCACTCCCTGCTCAAAAACTTTCAACGGTTTTCTATCAGTTTAAATGAAATCCAAATTTTACCTTGGATGGTCCTTTGCTACTTCTTCAGTCTCATTTCCTACCAGTCTTTTTTTTTCCCCCCTCTTAAAAAAAAAAAAAAAAAAAAAAAACCCTATCAAGGAAAAGACATTATTTTGTGTTCCATCCCCAGTTCCTGAACCAATGCTTGACAAAATGTGTGTAGAAATTCTTAACTCATATTTGTTAAATAACGATCAGAAAAAACTATTCTTTTCTCTAAGTGAGGGAGATTCCTTAGGGCGGCCTATGTACATGGCATCAGTTGACATTAATTAGCTTCAGAGTTTCAGGAACACTATGCACATTGAATTTACTTATTATTAAAGAATAGTTGATGTACAGTATTATATTAGTTTTAGGTTTACAATATGGTGATTTGACATTTAAATACATTACAAAACAATTACTATGACAAGTCTAGTTACCATCACTATACAAGGTTCTTACATTATTGACTATATTCCCTATGTTGTACATCATATCTCTGTGACTGGTTCAGAACTCTAAGTTTACACATTGAACTTAATAGCACTGGACTTCAAAGAGAGGTACATTTGCCAGAGGGGGTATATACAATGAGAGCTTTATATGCCCTTTATGATACAAACCCCCATCTTCAATAGAAGATCGCATCCAAGAGAAATAGATCTTTTTGGGGCTCAGACTCATCTGCCAATCTATCAGGAAGTGCAGTCTGACAGACAAGCTCTATGAATATAATAGGGTTGGCTTCTGGCAGGTATCGATAGGCTGCTGGTTCCTGAGGCTACAAGACTATGGACTATACATTTTCTTCAATCACAGGGAGGTAGATTCTACTTTTCATTGCATAAAGTAGAACACATTAAGAGGATCTGTGTTTTCGGCACTTCTTCATAGTGATATAATAAACCGTGATTTATAGTCTAAGTTCTGGATTAGAAATACAATTAATACAGGAAAAGTCATTTGTTTTGCTGTTGTTATGTAAGCTCCACACGCAGTGTGGGGCTCAAACTCACGATCCTGAAATCAAGACTCACATCCTCCACTGACTGAGCCAGCCAGGCATCCCTTCTTCACTTTTAAGGAAACTGAAAATTACCTAATCATTATGCTCAGTAACAAACCTGGCACATGAAAATCACTCAATTGACATTACCTACAAGAATTCCTAGATCCTCTTACATATTCCTGGGAAGAGTCTAGACCGTTTCATTTATGACTTTTACTATTCTATAACTGTACATACACAGAGTTCTTTTTCCTATTGCCTATTTCCCTTTTCATAGCAATTGCCTTTTCATAGCAATTGCCTTTAAAAGAGATAAGCAGGCATTTTAAATTTTTTTTAACATTTTGTGCTCCAAGAAAACCACTAAATTAATTTTCAGATCTAGAAATATGGAAGAAAGCATTGATATGAAAATTGTTTTATGATTAAGCTACAGATTATTACCAAATTCATGTCAAAATAAGGCACTGACACACATTTCTACTTGCAACTTAAGACACATATTCATACAGAAATCACCTTTGATATCCCAGGTCTTTTATGTGTCTGTGTTTTATTCTTCTATGTTGGAAAGCGAGATTTATTCAGTACGATAGGTTCTTAACCTTTTTTTCCCCTCTATCCTAATCTGAGATTCTACATTCCTCTTCACCCAAACTAGCTGAAGTATTTAGTGATGACAGAATCTGATTTATTTCAGCAACAATCATTAACCTATCCTTTTGGACAGCTGCTACAATAAATTTAGGAGACTGACAGGAATGAGGACACTAGCATATTTGGAGATCAGATTTCAGTTGGTTAGCACAAAGGTTTATTAACTGTCATGTGCAATAAACCACTTGGGATGTTGCTCAAAGAAAATACAGGCAACAAAATAATTGTTGTTCTCATTTATCAAATAATTATATTGGGGAAATATACCATACCACAGAAACAGGGTTTCTAGTACACAAAATATATTCACATATTTCTATATATAGAGAGAGTATATTCTTAAAGAAATCTCAATCCCCCAAGAATTACAAATATATAAAAATACTTTAAAGAATTAACATATAGATTTCTCCCTTAATAAATTATGAATAAAAATATAATGTAGGGGTGCCTGGGTGGCTCAGTGGGTAAAAGCCTCTGCCTTCGGCTCAGGTCATGATCTCAGGGTCCTGGGATCGAGCCCCACATCAGGCTCTCTGCTCAGCAGGGAGCCTGCTTCCCCCTCCCTTTCTCTGCCTGCCTCTCTGCCTACTTGTGATCTCTCTCTCTGTCAAATAAATAAATAAAATCTTTAAAAAAATATATAATGTATATTAAACTATAATATATACTATATAAAAATATAATATATGATATATAAATATATATTTATATATAACAAATAAATTGATTAGATACTATATATTAGGCAAAATGTTAAATATACCTTATATGTAATTGTTACATGTAATATATATTTATATTTTACATTTACATAAAAATTACACAGGTAACCAGTAGCATTCAATTAAGCTTCTGTGACTATATGGAAGATTTTTTATGCATCACTCCATAGCTCAGTGGCACTCTTCCCCACCATACATATATAGATACGGGTCCCTTTCATGTCATATGATAAAGGTTTATTGAATATTTTCTTTGTTCTACACTCTTTAACAACCCTCTACCATTGATAAAAGTAATCAAACATTTGATCTCGCATGATTTCTCACCCACACCACATGCCATTGTGACTGTGGTCTTTTATTGTCTTCCTAAGAGGACTTTCACTGCACATGTAGTAGGGGTAACAAAGAAATACAAACTACTGTATGTGCATGCTTGTGCGCTTTACTCTAATTTCCTTTTTTTTCCTTGTTAAAGAAGCCACAGCAGAACTGCCATGAGAAACTGAAGAACTGAATTAGTCTTTTTGAATGATAAAATTAAGAAGACTTAAATTTGAAATACACTTGCTAAACTATCATTTCCTTCAGAGTTTAGCAAATCAACACTCTTTAGATCAGAGTAAAAAGAAAATTACCGGAAACATTTAGAGTCAAGTTCTGAAGTGAACAGGATGGTAAGGACAGAAATTCAGTATGAGGATATGAAATTAGGGGACAACCGATGCCATATTTCCAGGCAGCAAGTCTTGAAGGACAGTAATTTTCAAATATAAGAGTGTGTAAATAACCAGGCCTGAGCTACCCCACAGGGACCCCAGGAGCACCCGCTTGCTAAAATGCATTCCCTTATGGTTGAAAGTGATACGTACGGAAGGCCCCAAGAATCAGTGTAACTGGAAGGACCTTTTGGCTGGAAAAGAAGCCACATTCGGGGGATATGCTGGACTGTGCATCAGGAACTAGAAAGAATGTGCACATCAGCAGAGGCTAGCATAAATGACAAAGCCTCAGAGAAATAGAAGGCTTTATCCAAGTTGGATACCAGAGAGGGCAAGGTCTAAATGAATTCTTTAAGAGCTAGAGACAAACATCTAGAGATTAGCAGTTTACTTTGCAGGTAAAGAGAATATTGGTGGAGAAATAAAGAAAGGAAATCAGAGAAGTCACCCTAGAAAGAGCACTGACTCAGCAGTTGAACTTAATTCAATAGGAGAAACTAGGGGCCCACCCAGGACACCTGATTTCAAATTATCCCTCCTGAGCAGCAAGGAAGTGAAATGGTCCACTTCCACCATTCCCAATGTCATTGGGCTGTCATTAATGCAGAGCCTTTTCCAGGTGTCCTCAAGCTCCCAGCATCCTGTGTGTGCCATAATGGTGGTAAAATGGACAAAAAGGGGCGGAGTAGTCTCTGGCAGCAAGAAAAAACCCTCAGTAGTAAAATGTAGGTGATGGCAGTTGCAAGTTAGACCTGTGTATACTGAAGAGGCAAGAGTAAGAGCATAAGAATGGACATTGACATCACTTGCTACAGTGCACAGATCTGAAAGAGCTGCACATAGATCTGGTCCATTCTATCATTGATTCTTCCAGAGTGGTAATGCTCACAATTCCCCATGGGTGGATCAATGGATGAAAAGATGCATTCAGGTGACAGTCTTATTTTTACATCTGGTTGAAATCTTAGGGTGTCTCCTGGTAGAAGGATCCTCCTTGGAAGCCAGGGCTTCTCTCCAGCAAGTCTTTATGTTGCAGATGGGAATTGCAAATGGGCCAGTTAGGTCACCAGGAGTTGCAGTGGTAAGGGGCCACTGCTCATCTATCCCTTGAGTCCTGGACATGTGTTAGATCTATATGGGACACAGCAACTAAAGGGACACACTTGAAGTACACTAGCCCAAACTTGAGGGTGTTTGTCCTAAGAGGATACATTCTAGGATGCTGACAGCTTTGAGAATATAATCATGACAACTTGCTAATTGTTGCCCCTCCTTGTTAATG
>CM053605.1:146111558-146179654 GCA_028646535.1 Procyon lotor | reverse complement strand
TTTTCAGCTCCTTTGGGTCTAGCTCAGCTGCAGAGTTGCTTTACCCACATGCCTCACCCTTGAGCTCTTGAGTGCAGGAGCAATGGCAGAACGACAACTTACATCGCTGACTGAGCAAGGTGTGGCATAAAGGCTCAACCATTTCAGGCCAAGCTGGGACCACTCTGTTTGACAGTACTTGGTGCAGGGCTCTCCAGTAGCTGGGTGACGCTGTGTCACAGTTAAAACACTATTGGCCTTCTCCCTTTGCTCCGTCCTTCTTCTACCTCCTTTCCTTCACAGATGCCATTTCTTAATAAATACTTTATACCCCAGATCCATTTCAGCATCTGTTTCTAGAAAAGCCAAGCCATAACACAGATATTCCCGTGCCTCTAAGAGTTTCCCTAGACCCACCCACATTGGGCTGTGACTGAATAGTTTTCCATGGCTCCATCTTGCTACTCTGATGGTCCATGGAAAGAAATGACTTTGGGGGGGGGGGTAGTGAACAGTATTCCCAACACAAAAAATTTAAAAAAGTAAACTTCCTGAAAGATTTGGTTTTGTACACAATAGTCATATTCAAGTTATGCCACATCCAGATTATCTTCCTAAATGTCCACATCTGCTCCCAATCAGCTGTTCTACCTTAAGAATTTCTGTGGGTATTTGGGGATTAAAATGTTGTTTGCTGGATAGATTTCTACATTTTCTCCTGGGCACCCAGGGATCAGAGCTCCTCACAGAACATCACTACTGATTTGATTCTACCTGAGGTAAAACCCTATAATATTCTATCACTCCTTCTTGCTGGAGTCTTTTCTATGGCCTCCTATCTTCATACCCAGGAAGTGTTGTAAAGGTTCCCTGTAGGTGAGTTCTCCAGAGGTAAACTTCATAATTTTTCTGTCTTGGGTGGAGAACAAACCCCAAGGGCTTCTTATTTCACCCAAATTTCTTCTCATGCAGCAGTTTTGGGTTTTTCTTAAGTGAATACTTCTCACCAGGATGTCATAGGGACTCCTTGCTAGGGACTCCTCTGGGAAAAGCTTATTTCACCTATAACTGAACATCGCATTTTTGGCCTAAAGGATGCAGAGGACTTTATGCATATTCATGACAGCTCATTCTATAGGATGCATACAAAGCCTCTGGTGCCAAGACTCTGATCTCTGTGGCTTGCCATTATTAAATCTTATCCCTCTGATCATCCACTGTCTTGGTCATTTGGGCCAATGTTTCAAATTTCTAGGAATTTGCATCTGAGTTACCATTACATGTGTTATTACCTGCTAACCACTTTACTCAGCAATCTACCTACAGAATCATTTTTAAATAGGATACACACACACACACACACACACACACACACAAAATAAAAATTCAAAACTATCTTTTAGTTCCCTAGTTTGCTGGCCCAGTGGTATCTATTCATTCCCTATTTTTGCCAATGTATGGTCATATTTCAAGATAAATTTAATACCTTAATTTATGAAAGTTGTATTTCCCATTCCCATTCTTCCACATGAGGAAACCAAATTTCCGAAAAGTTAAATATTTCTCCCAAGGTCACACAGCTCATAAGTGAAGAAATCTTTGAGCCAGATTTTTCTGACTCCAAATAACACGCACACAACCACTCTGTTGTATTGTCTGCCTAAAGGTATTTGAATGAATGCAATCTCCAGATTCCTTGTTTCAACAGTAAAGGTCAATCCTAGCTCATAGGATTTCCCCCCACCCAATTTTAAAAATATGTCTCTCACTTTAGACACTCCATGTATCTGAACATTGTCAAAATTTAAGAGTTTTTTTGCACCCAAATACTTTGTCATCAAAAAGAAATCATCCCAATATTCAAATCAGTGACGTTTATAATGTGAATAGCTTCTTCTGGTGTTGCACAATGTACACCTGACAACTGTGCACAGCAGCCTTGATAACATACATAAGCTTTTCAAATTAACTTGCAGCATTCAGCCAATATGTTTGATAGTTTCCCAAAGGGTAAACTGAACATTTTTCAGCAAATAGGTGGGATTCATTTTCAACAGTTACTCTTCCTTACAAAAAAAAAAAAAAGTTTTCAAACCACTCCTAGGACCAAAATACATGAACATGGAGCTGGCAGCAGAGAAAATTCAGAGATACACCCTATGTAAAGAAGGAATCTTATCTTATCAATAACTAGAGGCAGAGATTTTGCAGCACATATTGGAGACTTTATCCTCCTAACAGGATAATTCCTGAAGATATAAATCTCCAAGTGAATTTTCACAAAGTATAGATGTAGAAATCTAGAATTTTAATAAAATTTTAAGAATACTCATTAGGAAAGGGGCATCAGATATCTTTGTATGGAAACACAAAATGAATAAAACTGAAACAAAGTGAGAATTTTGAGTGGGCCAAAAAAAAAAAAAAAATAGGGGCGCCTGGGTGGCTCAGATGGTTAAGCGTCTATCTTTGGCTCAGGTCATGATCCTAGGGTCCTGGGATGGAGCCAGGAGCCTAGCTCCTTGGCTCCCTGCTTAGTAGGGGGTCTGCTTCTCCCTCTCCTTCTGCCACTTCTCTGCTCAGCTCATGATCTCTCTCCTTCTCTCACATAAATAAATAAAATCTTCAAAATAAACAAACCAGAGAAGTGTATCCCTTAGCTAAAGGCTTTTCATGAGAATTGAAGTATAATTGAATGTTAACATCAACTCCACCAAATCTTCTGTTCTAATGCACAGATAACATGTCAGATAAATACATACATAGTTTTCATTCCCTGTCAAGGGTCTATGCACTTTTATCTTTTTACTTTGTTCACACAACACAGAGTTAGATAACTCTGAGTTATTACAGGAGAGAAACAGAAGCTGGGTCAACTCCACTTTACTACAGCTGCCTTGATTCTGGAACCAAAAATGGGCAGCTCAGATAAGCACATATCCCATTACTAATTCTCCTTTATAACAGAAAATACTCTACTTCGAATGGGCTATATGTTGTACGTAATTCAAAAACACATCAATTTTCCCGTTCTGAATTAAAGGAACTCCTCTTAGGGCTGAGGGTGGTTAGTGACAACTGAAGAGCACCTAGCAGCTTCCAGCTAACATGTCCATGAAGACACAAGAAATAATGCCTCCAGCATCAAAACAGTAGGACTATGAAACCAGAATGGAAACCACGATCAAGGCCTCATCTATGTAATCCATCTCTAAATATGGAAAGTCCTTACTGGAAATATGGAAAGTTCAGACCTATTACTTTTATTCCGGTTAACAATGGTGAATGGAGGGTATTGGACAGCTGTCCCCCAGGTCTTTATTCTTTAAAAGATTTCTCTGACGACAATGAAATACACGTTTCTTAGAAAATACAGAAAACAGAAAACACCAAGAAGGAAACTAGACTTTCTCCATATTCTACCACACGGAAACATAATGCATATCCTGTTCAGTCCAATAGTTCATAACACAATTGAATTTTATTTGATTCTACAACAATTAAAATCATACTGGAAAGACTTTAATATTCTATCATGAAAACCTCCGATAACCACTTTACTTTTCAATATGTTGTTTACTGCCCCCACCCTAGTGCTTTACACAGTACTTAAAAATTTTAAGTATGGTGTAGAATGTGCTACTGGTATTCCTCCCTTATCCTAGATCATCATTAACCAGATACTAGATACTCTCTGGGTGTTTTATACTTTGAGTTTTTGTAGATATAGGACTCACATGAAGATCCACATGCATGTTATAAATGCTTGGATATATTTGTATATATGTTGCAGGGGAGAGAGAATAGTGGAATCTGATATCCAAATTCTAGAAAACTTATTCCAGGAAAAGAAGTAACATGTCACCTTCTCTGGGAAATGTAAAATTTCTGAAGGACAGTTTGGTTATAAGCAGAAGAGTTAAAAAAAAAACAAAAACACTTTGTAACATGTGATACAGGCACATGTTAAAATTCAATATAAAACAATTACAGTAAGTCTGTCTCTCAGCCAAAACTCCCAGGTCCCATGCCACTCTTGCCAATATTTAACTAGTTTTTACATACACATCTATAAAAATTCTATGTACATGATATGTACAGATGAGACCATAACATAGTACTCTTCAGCACCTTGATTATTTTCATTAAAAAAAAAGAGCGCTATTTCTTGATAAACCCTTCTGCACCCAATTCCCACACATGGAGGGGGTTGGTTTCCACATACCACAAGCAATTCTCTAACACCAGCGGTGTCTTACATTTCAACTCTGTTCTGACACAATCAACTGAAGATACCATCAGATCCCACAGTTTAAGGGCTCCGTCCCACAAGACTGCTGTCTTTCCCCACATTTCAGATGCCAGTCACA
The DNA here is from genome assembly GCA_028646535.1 of Procyon lotor. Classification (NCBI taxonomy): domain Eukaryota; kingdom Metazoa; phylum Chordata; class Mammalia; order Carnivora; family Procyonidae; genus Procyon; species Procyon lotor. The sequence continues at coordinate 146,175,305 of CM053605.1, read as the reverse complement.
TATCCCGGTTATCACCTACACTGCTGACCAGCCAGCTAGCGTTCTAACTCTTTCCTTGCATTTGATTAAACTTGTTGGAGTAGCTCATGGAAATCAAAAAATGTTTTACTTGCTGGACTCTGCTTTATAGTAAAAGGATATTTCTCAGGAGCAGCCACATAGGAGAGAAGCAGAGGCCAAGGTATGGTGAAGGGGAGCAGAACCTAATGCTCTCACTTAATCTCCAAGTGTGCACCATCCCTGAAGCTCTCTGATACCAGTTAATTAGGGTTTTACATGCAGCTTCATTACATAGGCATGATTGATTTAATCACTGGCTGTTAGTTCAACCTCCAGCCTTTTCTTTTCCCTGAAAATTAGGGGGTGGGAGTGAAAGTTCCAACCCTATGATCCCATAGTAGGCTCCACCAGCAAGCAGCTCCCATCCTCAGGTTCTTAGAAGAGTCACTTCACTAACTTAACTTCAGTTGTGGTAAAATGGGTTTGCTGTGAATAACAAGACATCTATTTGACCTTCATGGTTTTGAAGGGATTTCTGAGATTAAGGACAAAGAGACCAAATAATATAACAAAAGTTGATCCCATTGCTCTCATGGCTCAGGGAATTCCAAAGATATTGGGGGTTGTGAGGCCAGGAATCATGGACCAAGATCAAATATATATGAGAAACATTTTAATCATCTGAATGACCACATACATATCTATTTTTTTTATAAATCACAAGATCACACATGACAACAAATATATCCCCTTCATCATGAAAATTTCTGCCTGGTATTCCATTGCATGAATATATCATATTAAATAGCAACAAAACTATCTCTCCTATTCTTACACAAACAGCTCTAAAATGGATACTCACTCTTGTACAAGTCTTTGCTTCAGGTGTGGATATAGCTGTAGGATAAGTTTATATAAATGGAATTATCAAATCAAATTACATGTGAATTTTAATCTTCACACATGTCAAATAACTATTAAATATCACTACAAATTAATATTGTCACAAACTATTTATGAAAGCACTCATGTTAACCCTACGGGAGATTTAACATTTTTTTAGCTTTGTCCATCCCATTGGTCTAAAAGCAGTTTTAATTATTTCAACATGTTTACTACTAATTGGCTGTAATTTAAGGAACTATTTATGTTAGGTTTATCCTGCTGCCAAAACAGATTAATGCAAACTTAATGGCAGAAAGCAACACTCACCTATTACTTCACAGTTCTATAGGTCAGAAGTCCCAGTGTTCTTCTGAATCCTCTGCCGAAGTGTTCACAAGGACGAAATAAAAAATTGTTGGGAAAGCTTACCTTCCTGGTGGCTCTGGAGAAGATATCCATTTCCAAGCTCACTCCGGTCGTTGGCCAAATTCAGTTCCTTACACACTGGCAGAAATGCAGTCCCCACTCCCCTCTGGCTGTCAGCTGGGGCTTAGGTTTATGTTTCTAGAAGCTGCCCCTGTTTCTTCTCATGGTTTCCTACATTGTTTTCTGAAGCAACAATGAGCTAAGTCCCTCCCACTGTTCGATGTTTTGCCGCTTTTAAAAGGTCCTGTAATTAGATTGGGCCCAGCTGAATCTTTCAGAACACCTTCCGTATCTTAAGACTCATGACCTTAACAATTTCTTTTTCTTCCCAGGTAACATAATATACTCACACATTATAGGAATGAGGGCATGACATCTTTATGTGAGAGGCATTCTGCCTATTTTATATATGTGTGTGTGTGTGTGTGTGTATGTATATATATATATATATATTTTTTTTTTTTTTTTTTTTTTGTAAGTTCTCTAAACCCACAACAAGGAAAAATTTATGTCCACCTATTATTTTAGCCTCATATTTCTCCTCTGAAATGCTGGATGACAGGAAAAAAATGGTATTTTATAGATCTTCAATGGGGAATAATTATAACCATGAATTACACACCAAGAATTAATCTTTCACATGTGTAAAATCAACATAAATATGTTCACAGATGTGTACCTAAAAAAATACCCTAAAAATAAAAATATCAAAACATATTCCAAGAACTAACCTATGAGAAAAAATGATGAATCGAGAAATGGAAAATTTGTAGCAGTTAATATATAATACGTATGTATGATTTCCTACTATTTTTAGGTATGTATAATCTGTCTGAATAAATGTGTTATTTCCTTAATACCTTAAGGAAACTTCCTTAAAGTGAAATATTATTTCCTCAATACCTTAAGGAATTTCCTTAAGGTATTAAGGAAATAGTAACACATTTATTCAGAGATGGGATTCTAGCAGCATAAAGTATTAGATGTTGTTCTAAAATATAACATGAGACATTGTGATGCAGCATAATTCCCCCCACCCCCAAAGACGTCTACGTCCTCATCACCAGAATCTGTAAATGTGCTAGGTTACGTGGCACAGGGGAATTAAGGTTGCAGATGAAACTAAGGTTGCTAATCAACAGACCCTAAAATAGAAAGATTTGGGATTATAACCAGGTGGCCTCAATGTTTTCAAAGTTTGTTTTGTTTTTTTTTTAAAGATTTTATTTGACAGAGAGATCACAAGTAGGTGGGGGGGGGAGCAGGCTCTCTGCTCAAGCCCCCCGATTCAGGGCTTGATTCCAGAACCCTGAGATCATGACCTGAGCTGAAGACAGAGGCTTTAACCCACTGAACCACCCAGGCGCCCCAACAAAGTGTTCTTAAAAGGGGAAGAGGAAGCAGAAACATGATCAGAGTGATGTGGTAGGAGAAGGATTCAATCTGCTGTTGCTGAATTTCAAGATGAGTATAGCCATGAAGCAACAAATGCAGGCAGCCTCTAGAAGGAAAAGCAAGGAAAACCATTTCTCTTGGAGCGTCTGCAGAGAAGTGTAGTCCAGCCAACAGCTTCACTTTATCCCAGTAGCACCAAGTGTCAGACTCTCTTAGTTCTGACTCTTAGAACTGTAACACAACTTAAAATAAGTTGGGTTATTTTAAGCCATAAAATTGTGGCATTACAGCAGCAATAGAATACTAATATAGGCATCAAAGTATATTTAAGAAGATTTTTTAATGAGGTGGAAAATAATTATTTTATAAAGTTAAGCTACACTTGCAGAAAGCAAGATTATGGGATTATATAGTTTAAGAAAAAAATGACGTCAGTAACGTTGCTGTTTGAAAATACTAATATTTCATAGCACTTAAAAGCATGGTATTTATAATTAAACTTTTATTTAATGTCATATATTATTTTTTAGCTCTGTGTGGCCATTGGAAAAATAAAAATATGCTAATCCTTGGCTCAGCCATTTATAAAATGGGGATAATGATTTCTACTCCATATGATTTTCAGAGGTTTCCAGTATGTGACACATTGTACACACTTGGCAAATATTAGCTGGTGGCAAAACCATTATTCTTACCCTTCTTATCACCCACTTCTTGAGATCAAGCAAATGATTATATTAAATATCCTCCTCACTACAGTGTTCTACTAAATTTCAGAATACATGTAAGTGAATTTTGGTAACTCAAATGAATATCTAATTGGCATGATGTCAAGTAGATAACCTGAGAAAAGTGAAAAAAAAAATTCAACCAATGTAGGGTAGGTATTCGATAGATATCATCATTATGCAGGGCTCTTCACGCTCTGTTAAGTTTACTCAATTCATCACTATTTTTTTTCCTTTTGTCAACTTCTACCCTCCACTCTGTAACAGTACTATTTTATGCTTCTTCCAATGTCTTTAATGCCAAAGCAAAGGAGCTGTGTATTTGGGAAGCGAGTATGAAGCAGCCCAGGAAGAATCACCTGGAGGCTAATAATTGCCCTTCCATGTTGCAATGTCACACAACCAAAAACACAGGCTAAGGGCATTGGATACAAGAGTCTACAACATCTGGTCTAACTTTCCTATTTTATGTATAAAGATAACGAGTCCCAGTAGAATAACCTGCTGAAGAATACAATGCGTCAGACACTAAGAATAAATCCTAGATGTTCCTTCTAGTAACACACACTTTATGTTTCAATGTTTATTTATCATTTTATAACAAAACCCCTTCCCTATGTTTGTCCTCTCACTGTTGCGCTTTTCACTGAAAGCAAAAACCACTCAGTATTCTCCTTAGAGTAGAACTATTTGCTGTTATTTTGCCTATGAGAAGAATTCCGACCCATAGGGCAGCAAGAGGCACATTGCTGCTGTCAATAGAAAGGACATTGGGGCAGCAGGTGAAAAGACTCAGCAATATGTAAAAATCCTTTACAGCAAAGTTCACCCAAGTGTTTCTTTCAAAATCTAGCCTTCTGCCTCCAGCATATTCTTAAGAACAGGTGTGACCCACGGAATATCAGAATCAGCAGGGGTAAGTAAAAGGTTATACAGAGTTGAAAAGCAGCAGAAAATTTGAAAAATAAGCAAATTTAATAAATAGCATCTGTTTTCAATATGGGTTTCTCATATTTAAATTTAACATTCTATCTTCAGTTCTGCAAGGAAAAAAATGACTAGTCTTGATCCAGAAATTACTGACATAAAGCAGATTATGAAAAATAATAATTCCAAAGGTCAAAGACATTATTATAAATGAGTTATTTTAAAATTTATACGTTATTTCATAAAATCATAAAGTCATGGGGGTGAATATATCAGTCTGTCACTTAGGCCAGTCTCATTTATTCTAATTATCTTGTTCTCAGTTTGGGGGGTTTCTCATTAGGAATTATCGTTAGAAGTTCATAAGCTATTCTTGACAGTGAATAATGAGCAAATTGTCAGATTTAGCACATGCTGACATTTCTGTTCTCCATTTGATGGTTGTTGACCTCATTAGGTGCATTTATAAAACAAGGCTTAAAATCTAAAAAAAGGTTAGAGACTCGAAAGTAAACTACTGTATAACCTGTCATCATCCCAGGCTTAAGAAAGTCGATTTTGATATATTAACATTCCCTAAGATGTTCAGAGAGAAAATTAAAAAATAATTAGTGAACAGAAATGTTTATACAAGTAGACCTTGATTTTAATTTTCCTTACCAAAGCATTGTCAGTTTATTAACTTTAAATAGGTCAAAGGCAGTGTAGGTAGAAAAAGCAGAGCATATATGGTGTTCAAAATATAACCAAGGTATGAGAGCCTATTTCTTCTAAAGGAGAGTAGATTGCACATCTCTGAAATCTTGAACTCATTAGCTGGTTTCTAAGTGCACTCAAGTGCTTTCAGTACTATTTTCTCCCATTTTTAATAAATGAGGAAGAATTTTCTTTGGTATTAAAATCAGATAACTAGAGTTTTGTATTCGAAAAATGATCTGTAATTTTAAAGAGAAATTTGCTCTGACATGCCCAAATCAATGACTTTCACATATCAAAGCCAGCCTTCCTGTTGGTTGTTCTGAATACATTTAAAGTAAAGGAATATCAAGGTATTGTTTATGAGTTTATTTTCTAGAAAGGCAGCCTACTGGCTATGTTACCTAAGGGTATTCTATATTGGTTAGGTTTGAAGACTTCCTTACCTCTCGAGTATTTGCTAATTGTGTTTACTTATCAATATGTACCACTGGAAAGAATAAACAAGATCAAAGTAAAACACTGAAGAAGTTACAATTAAAGCAGAATTGGTAGGGCGGGAGGATTGTAAATAAGAAATATTAATCATGGAAACTTAGCAGACACTCTCGTATAGTGGAAATATACCTCACATGTAAAGCTTCTGACATTTCCCCTTCTCTACAGAATGAGAAAAGAGATGGGAAGTTTATGTCACACAGGTACATGCAAGTACATATCAGAGGTACACCAGAGAAAAACTGTGTCCACAAAGTGATACTGAATACATTTGGGTTTCCATTATTTGCAACAAATAAGCCAAATACTAAGATGACTGATTAATGTTCTTTTACTCTTCAGTGAGCATCAGTTTACCAAATAAAGACAGTCTGAGTGTCTTCTATTTAAGTATCATGGTGTGAACATGAACAACAACAGAGTTGTTATGGGTTAAATTGTGCTCCCTAAAAATTCATATGGTAAAGTTCTGACCCGCAGTACCTCAGAACATGGACATAGTTGAAAATCAGGTTGTTGCACATGTAGTAAGTTGAGGTCATACTGGAGCAGGACGAGCCCCTCGTCCAATGTAACTGGTGTCCTTTTAAAAATACGAAATGTAGGGGCACCTGGGTGGCTCGGTGGGTTAAAAATACGAAATGTAAAGAGACAGACCTAGATGGAAGGAGGACACCATGTGAACATTAAGGCAGAGATTGGGAAGTGAAGCATCTGTAAGGCAGGTAATTCCAAGTATTCTTACTTCACTCAGAAGGAATCAGCTGTGACAGCACCTTGATTTTGGACTGAGAGCTTCTGGAACTGTGAGACAATAAATTTGGCTATATAAGCTACCTACTTTGTGGGACCTTTTTTTAAGGCAGCCCTAGCAAACTATTACTGGTTGTATCTGCATCACTGTTCCCTTATGTTAGCACAGAGGTCTGAAAAAGTGGCATATTTGTACATATATATGAAGAGAATAGAGACAACTCTCAGATTACCTTGCACGTAGTGATAATAAGTAGATGTATACGTTGCATCTCGTTGAACAAAAAGAGGCAAGAGAAAGAAATTCATAGAAGCACATTAAAAGACAATATTCTTCCCTAATTAAACATTTAGAATACTATAACAATAGAACACATTAATTGGTGGGAGGCACAGAACTCATGCCCAGTTATATATTCATTATTTAACTACCATTTCATAAAATGTATATAATTAAACACTGAGTTATGATATCAGTTCAGTGGAAAGAGGCAGCCATTGGCTGAGTTTCTGTGAAAGCAATGAAATATGTCAAAATAATTCAGGTAGTGTCATAGTCAGTCTATTACCTACATTCTCCATCAAATAAGCGTGATGTTTTTGCATGTACCTTTCATTCTTCCAGATAAAAATATATGACCCTCTTCTCTACTACATATAAATCATTTTGAGTTTTAGGTCATTTGGAAGTGGGGAAGTCAATTAACTTAGGTCAGCAGCACTGAAGCAGTGGCGGCAGAGAAAAAAGGGAGGAGAGAAAACAGAGCAGTTCAGACTTACATGAAAACGCTGAATATGGATAAAGGTTTTCCTGGATGAGATCTACGAGAAACAAATAGCCAAATCAAACACTGCAATGTAAGAATAACAACTGTGAATAGCCAACAACATTCACTCATTCGTTAACAAATATTTGTTGGGTATTTACTACGTGCCTGGCATTAAACTAGACACTGGGAGTATAAGAATACAAAACAAAAATTGTCGTTATCTTCATGTTGGAAAAAACAGCATAACAAATTAGCACTGAAATGCATATGATGATTTCAGGTTTTTATAAGCACTTTCAAGAAAATCAAGGTGTAATAGCTGCTTACATGGGGTCATAAGGAAGGTCTCTTTCAAGAGGCTTGCTTGTAAGCTGATGTGTAAGGAAAGTTAAGAAGTGATCCAAAGACAAAGGAGCAGCTTTTGTGATGGAGAGAAGAAAGAATAACAGAACATTCTGCTCTACAAGAGAAGTCTGCATTTCCTGTGAACCCCTGTACTGAAACTGAAACTGGCTTTCCTGAATTAAGAGGATATTCATTTGAGTTGGAAAAAATGTAATATTCGTACATAATATATGAAATAAAATTTTAAAGTGTTGGACAGTAGATCACATATTTAACGATTTTCCTGTTTGCCCTGGAACATCTGGTATATTCTATTCGACTGGTTTATATGGATGCAGATCTTAATTACAATTAATTAATTAAAATATGCCTGAGGTTTAACAATATAGCTTGTGTAATTTGCCCTTAAAATTTCATACAGGCCATTAATCAGTCTTTGAGGATTTACATCTTACAATTAAGCAGTGCTCACAATTTTCCATAAACTATTTACACTTCAGATAATTATTTTAATTGAGCATATGAGGAAACTGAGGCAGAGCAAGTTATGCAAATTATAGAGGGCATAGAGCTGGTAAGTAGCAGAGGCAAGATTTAAGCCCAGGAGGTATGGCTTTATAGCCCATGGACTAAATGCTCTTCTGTGGTGCATTATTTGTACTTCTTGTTTAGTTTATTTCGTATTTAACCAAACATAAAATTCCATACATAATTTGGTTTTGCCTTACATACCATGTTATGTTTTAACTATATTTGTCATCAACAAGCCCATCTTTATAAAAAATAAGAGGAGCTATTTTCTAGCCTGTTCATTCTCTTTGCCCAATCCAAATGCAATAATTCTTATATTGTACAAGTCCTTTCAGACAAGTAGATTGTAATGCATTTTGAAGGGAAAGGAGACAAACTGGCTCTGATCCTTTGAATAAAATACTGAAGGAAAAGATTCTAAGTTTAGAAGTGGAGATTTAGAAAGGAGTCTTCATTAGACATAGCTTGAGGTGAGGAAAATGGCTGCATCATCCTTGGGGCATTTTCGTCTTTTACTTCCTTGTATCATAATTTTCTGACTCACTCTCCAAGTCGAAATGCTGCCCGGACTCCCTAATCCTTTCCTTATGTCATTAATTACCTAGAAAAGAAACTTATTGAAGAAGAGTAACTTCATGAACTCCTTAGGTATTTATAAACCTTTATATTGAGCAAGACATGGAGACAGGCCCTGAGATGGGGACCATGCCTGAAAAATCTTAGGTGACTCTTGAAAAGGCAGCTACACAAAGGACTGTAGTAACAGAAGATAGAAATGAAATTCATATTATCTACACTACAATAAAAACAGCTTAACATGACTATTGTTAACATATAAAATTTCCTTGAAATATTTCTTCATTGAAAATTAAAATATATTTCACGGTAATTTTTTATTATACCCCCATTGAAGGTGGAGGTTGCTATTTAAATATATCCAAAATAACTTCTGAACAGAATGTGCAGGAATACTGAAGCTCTACATCTGGCATGTGAGCACGCGCGCACACACACACACACACACACGCACACACACACCCCTCATACACAATTAAACATCTTATCTCCATGGAAACTTTTATGTTTTTCACAATTTTTCCTTCTCAAACTATGAATATATAAAGTCTAAATACCCTAAGAGCTGTGGCTTAGTCTTATTTTTAGATTTTATTAACTGCTTTGTATGTTCTACATTTAACTTACATTTTTTTATTGTTGTTTTCCCAACATCTATAAATAAAATTTGAAGACCTATCTGCCTTTAGTTTACAGGAAAGAAAATAGAACCTTATTGAATTTTATGGTTGGTGTTAGGAAAAGTTAACAAGGTGAATTGATTGTGCCTATGAGAAGCTAAGAATTTATTGCTGTTATTATAAGATTCTCTAAATTTAAATGTGTTTCATCACTGGTTGTGAGTTTATATGTAGGAAGGCAGATGTTAGCAGCATCTTAGTTCTTTCTACTCAGAACTATATCGCTTAAATTTAGTTTGTTCAATGCAAGACATTGAACAGCCAAATGTCCTTAGTATAAACAAGAGTATAAATTCAAAACTTTCAAATTATAAACAATGAATGTCAAGATCCTGATTAAAATCGGCCCACATTTACTAGCAGTAAATAGAAATACTTAAAATATTAAAATGAATGTTTATGTCCACACACAATATGGTCAAAAGTGTTTCATCTTGTAAAAGCCTAAAGCTCTTTCCTTTAAGCAATTTCTATTTCAATTTATTCTTTGATGTGTCAGCCTAAGCTCTAGAGAATTTCTCCCTTGAATGAATAGCTTTGCATTGGAGTATACTCTTTGAATAGAGATGGATGCTGGACTCATTCTATCAGCATTCTACTTCTTGCAGAGAAAAGACAACCATTATTATACCACATTTAATTGCATTAATACTGAGAAGAAGAAAAAAGGTCACTCAAAGAAGTCATATTTGAAAAAAAAAAGTCATATTTGAAACTTGCTTTTTATATAGTTTATTTAAAACTTTTTTTTATAGCTAAATAACTTTTTTAAAAACAAACTCTTGGATGTATAGATTTGTAAACATGGATCCAGATGCCCTGGGTTCAAATTTTCTTTCTCTCACTAAATCATAGAGCTATCAATAGAAGTCATACAACTTCTCTGGCCTTAACGTTTTGATCTTTGAAATTAAAAAAATATGTATAATTTACTACACATGGATCCATGACAAGAGGACAAAATTTATATATTTCATAAACACTTTAACACATATGAGTAGATCAATATTTTGGAATATTATCAAGGGAAAGAAAATAGAGGCATTATTTTTCCTGCAGATATGAGTCTTTCCTGCAGATATGAGATTTGGAAAATATAAAAGCTCACTATAAATAAACACTTCAGTGGGTGACTGGGTGGCTCAGGTGGTTGAGCATCCAACTCCTAGTTTTGGCTCAGGTCATGATCTCATGGGTTGTGAGATCAAGCCCAGCATCACGCTCCGTGCTCAGCTGGGAGTCTGCTTGTGGATTCTCTCCCTCTGCCCTTTCCTCCATGGGCATGCACACACTCTCTCTTTCTAAAGTAAATTAATAATTCTTTAAAAAAAAACATTTCAAGAAGTGTCTCTCTAAAGTCTCTGTGTTGGAGACACACGTAGATATACTTGGTTCTCCTTTGGAAAATTTAACACTTGTATTATTGTGATAATTCCCTTACTGACTGTGGATCCCAACATATTTCTCTACACAGAATCTCTCCAGACCACACAGTATTATTGTGTTACTACAACGATTACAGTTCATCAACTGCATCATAATTAGCAATGTCCTAAAGAGGAAAAGCACCTCGGAAAACTTATATGTTGCTCAGGTAATGATAAAAGAAATAAGAGAAAAGAGGAGAAAAGGAAAGCCAGATCTTCCATAGTCATAAGACACGCAATGAGGCATCCCGTAAGTGATTAAAGAAAATTAAACAAGGCTGGATTTTGGGTGTATAGGCAGGAGCAAGAATTTCAGACTTCAGAGTCACATAGTTATTATCATTACCATTATCATTAACAGTATTTATGTGCAGACTCTATGACTTAAATGGTTCTCTTAACAGTTGGGGCTTTCATTGCCAAAGCAATGTTGGTGGTTGAAAATACTGGGAAAGGGGATAGCAAAGATAATCTAACACACCATGATTAATTGAAGAACAAAAATAACTGACAAAAAAAAAAAGGAGACTGCTTTTCCATATATTGTCACCCCTGAACTTTTTGTTTATAACTATTCCTATTTACCGTCCAGAAATATGCAAAGACAGAGACACTGGAAAAGAAACAACAGTCCTATTCCTGACTCTAATCTCTTTATCTGTTTACACAGTGAACCATGTTTGTACCATTTTGCCTTTTACAGTGGCCGGCAGATAAAGGGCAGATGGCTATTACTTCTGACCTAGTCATTTTATCAGCTAAGATACACCATGGTGAAAGTAAAACTGTAATGAGGTGACAGGAGTCAATTTTCTCCATTGTAGTGCTAGTGTACTGCTAGTGTGCTAATGATCACATGAGCCCTAAATAAAACAGAATTCATTTTCTGGACTTCTAATCTCCTTTCCTTTCTCTCCCTCCCTAAGTTTTTTTGCCCTCTTCATATTTTCTATCACCTAAAGCCATCATTAGTCACAAGATTTCACACTGAAGACTCTGAATTTTAATCAATAAAATGAAGATTTCATAAACAAAATGTTTAAAATGATGAATTTTCGAGAAATCAGTAAATTTGTTCCTGGTGCATTACTTTTATACTGGTAACAGAGGGTGATGGACAACAATTGTGAAGTGTAAATATGAAGCTATAGTAACTACTGTAGTGAATCTCTCCATTTTAGTGACTTAACAAAATAGAAGTTATTTCTCACTCATCTCAAAGTTCAACATGGCTATTTCTGCTCAGCAAGTAGGGTGACATTGCTCCAAAAAATTCAGGGACCCAGAGGAAGGAAGCACTAGGAATCAACATCTAATTTGTGGAACTAGATACTTGTGTGAGAAGTTTTTCGAATGAAATCTGGAGATTGAACACATCACCTTTGTTAAAATTCCATTGGCTGGAACTCCGTAATACGACCTTTTCCAACTGTAAGGGATTCTGGGAAATATAATCTAGCTCTGTGCTCAGGAGACAGAGGAAATGGATTTTAGGAAGAACAACCAGCCACATCTTCCACAGTTGGTCCTTCTAGTCAATAAGAATTGATTTGCAGCCTTATTCAAACTCCCGTACTATATTCTCCCCCAACTCCAAAGGAGTGGTATGGACCCAATGTCCATACCAGGTAATGCATTATCTAGGTTGGAACACATTATTCAGGTCCAGATTTGGTACCTCATGGTCTGGGAATTTGTAAACTATTTATCTCTTACCAAACTCTCACAACATGCAATGGTAAACCAGGGAGAATTTAACCTCAGTAAAAACATCCCATGGTAAAAAACAGACAATACAGAAGGCACTGTTCTGTGGCAATGCTGGCTGAGTCTCCATCCTAGGAGAGGAGGGATTTTCTTCATTAGATTCAGGTTCTCTGGCATTCTCTGCTGACATTTGATTCCAATCTTAGGGAGTTTCTTCCTTTCACAAATTCATCCATGATTACATATGAAGAGAGGAGCATGTGCTCCTTGGAAGAGGGGTGCTTCCTTTGTTACAGAGATTTAAAGGCCTAGGGTTGTTTTAAAACTGGAAAACATTTAGATGAGGCTTCTTTTTTTTTCCTTCAGCAATATTATTCTTAAAGGACTTAGATTTATGATCCATTTGCTACCAGTCAGTTACATGCTAGAAAACACACCAAAGTTCTTTTCTAGTTATACTTTTCATGTTTCCCTTTTTTCCTTCAGGTTCTCATGTCTCTGAAACAATTTACTTCGATGGAAAATAAACCCCCTGCTATAATTTTTGCCAGAAGACTAAAAACTCCTTTTAGCTAAGAAATTCTAATTTGTCTTTGTCATGCAAATCTTTTTTTTTTTCCCCCTAGTATTATGTCTTACTATTTAGGATATAGAATCTTTTGCCTTTCCCAAATATGTGTGGCCCCAAATTTCTCACCAGTATTTCTTTCCACCTCTCCTCTGAAATTACTTAATCCTTGTCTTTTCTTTTTTTTTTAACCTTTTGCTAAAACATCAAATAAAAGCTAACAAACATGAAGCTTCTCACTTTTCCCAGTTGCTTTCCTAGAGCTACAGACTTAAACCAGGCATGGTTTGCTTTCTAAATTATTTCAGATAGTAGTCAGTTTCTCAAATATTTTCTCACTATATAAATTTTCAATGTTTTAACCGGTAGTGGTTGTTATCCAATCAACTGCAACATGACTGCTTAACCAATGGCAGTGCCTCACTTCTGTTTATGAATCAACTCAATTAAAGCTCTCTGAAATGAATGCCAACAGTTTAGACACACAACAGACTGCAAGTCTATTTCATATATAACATTTCAATGACAATGTACGTGGTTGTGGATCGACTAATTTTTTTCCATGGCAAGGAATAATTTACTCCAGCTTTTTCTATTTTGTGGCTCCAAATCCTCTAGGTTAGGGCCTCTTCATTCAAACTATGCAGGCAGCAAAAGGAGAAAAGGAGCACCGAGAAGACATGAACAATTCAAAAACTTTGGGCAAGAGTAACCCTGACCACTTCTAGTCGCATTTCTTTGCCAAGGACTGGTAGTAAGACCACACACGCAGGGGCAAAAGGGGCAGATGGACTAGATAGGCTAGTCCCTGGCTATATCTTTGCTATAGAAAAAGGATATCAAGAAAAATCCTGTCTCCATTTGTGATGGGCTGAATTTTGTTCCCTCGCTCCCAATTTGTATATTGACTCTTATCCCCTAGTACTTCATAATGTGACAGTATTTGGAGATAGGGTCTTCAAAGAGATAGGGTCTTTATAGAGATAGATAGCCTTTAAAGGTAAAATGAGGTCATTAGGACACTCCCTAATCCAGTATTACTGGTGTCCTTGTAAGAAAAGGAAATTTGGACACAGAGGGACACAGGCAAATACGGAAGACTACATGAAAACACATGGAGAAGACAGCTGTGTACACCAAGTCAATGAGCGAGGTCTGCAAGAGACCCTCTCAGTCCTCAGAGAAAACCAACTCTGCTGACACACTGATCTCAGACTTCTAGCCTGCAGCACTGTGAGGGAATAAATTTCCATTGTTTGTCACTTAGTCTGTAGAACTTTGCTATGGCAACTCTAGGAAACTAAAACACAATTATATACAGTTGTATATACAATTATATAATAATATATACAGTTATATTTGTGTATTTTGCAAGTATATGTATATATACATATATAATACATATATAATTGCAAAATATATATTATGTATATTTGCAAAATATATATTATGCAAATATATAATTGCAAAATATATATTATGTATATTTTGCAATTATATATGTATATTTTGATTATATGCAATAATCAAAATAACTATTTGTATCAATTACAATGAGAGCAGGTTGTATTCCTATTCTAAAGGAAAAAAGAAATTATTACCATTAGATAACATTTTAAAAACATTTTATATATATTTCAAATGTATATAGCAGTGTACTAAAACATAAATTTTCTTTATATAAATATATACATGTATTATGCATAAAGTTTAACAACAGAATAGTTCTCTTCTTTTACTCTTTGGCATCTATTTTCATATTTTACTCATATTTGAAAAAAATTATGCTTTTACCTGGCATGAGTCAACCATTTGTGATAAAAAAGTTGACTATCTTCCTGCTATCTCCCTCTCTACTCCTCGTTCTTCTTCTCACTCTCTCTCTCTTTGAAATCGACAAATCTCCATTTCGAAAATCTCAAGCTCAAGATCTCCATGTGATAAGTAGTCTTCTCCATAAGGTCCATAGGTGGTTTCTTTTATATTCATAATCTCTGAATTTATAAACTCAGCTAATTTATAAACTAAGCTAATCACTTCCAATACTCCTCATCCAAAATTATAAAAGAAGGAAAAAAGGCAATGGCGGTGGGGTTGGGGGGAGTAGAGTACACAAAATTGTGCTTAGAAACCAGGGTCTTCTAACTGGTCATGAAACTACCTTAGTTATCCTTGGTAAGAGATTAATAAAAAATTAAATTAAAAAATTAAAATTTTAAATTTAATTTAAATCATTTAAATCAATTAATTAAATGTATTAAAATTTAAATAATTTTAATTATTTTACTTATTTAAATTAAATTTAAATAAATTTTTAAAAATTAAAAATTAAATTAAAAATTAAAAAAAATTAACCCTGGACTGCAAAGAAACTCCCTTTTCTACATCTTTTTTTTCAGAGACACAAAAGATCTCTAAATATACAAGAGGACTTTTCAACTTCAAGTTGAATAAGACTATATTGGGAAAGATTTCTTTCCTGGGAACCAATATATCTTTAACAGAAGAGTCCAAAGTTGACTGGGTTATTAGGTGCAGTAGTGAGATAGTAAGAAGGGCTACAGCCATTTCTACCCCCGGTCCTCTGACTTGTGTATTGTGCCTTTACAAAAATAGCATCATATGTTGGCCACTGGTTCATTCATATATTTCAACTCACAGTCATAGGGTGTTTTCTACCTAACCGCACCATAACTATTTTCTTGGCCATTTCACTATTCTCTCACTATTCTTTTGTTTATCAAAAGAGAACAGCTATCAGCAAGAACAGCCATGGCTTTCCTTTGCTATCTGTGCTGTGGTTCTCCTTTGGGGCTGTCCAAAGACTCCATACAGCATTCTCAACAGTGACACTTTGAACAATGCTGGATCTGCCATGACAAAGTGCAAAATGGTATATTTTCTTATACAAGAGTCATTGCTGGAACTGGAACTATGATAGAGCCTTCTCTTGTACGAGGTCTCGGGAACACTCTTGGTTTGTCACCAATTTAGTAAGATCCCTGATATCCCATTTCCAGAGTAAATGGGTCAATGCAGCATAGCTAAATATGGTATATGTTGCCTACCAAGTATTGTACTTCTTTCCTAGTGGTAAGAAGCACAAGGTAAAGCATCTTGGCTTCTATTTAGAAAGAACATTCTCTACCATTAAAATCTCAGAAAATCCACTGCACTGAGAGGTTCCTGAATATTATCATGCTGTCTCTCCTGTACTTTAGCTCTAGCCTATGCATTTTACTTGGGCTTCTGGGATACCCAGTACCTTAGCTCACCAGATCCAGTGCCAGCATGTCATCTGTATAGCAGGCTAGTATAATTTAATAAGGGATGTCTAAATAATCAAGGTCATTGAAGCTATGTAAGACACAGCAGAAACCTGAAGCAGTTCTGGGAATGAGAATTAAGTTGGACTTCTGTCCTTGCCACTGTTTATGATATCCTTTCTGACTAGCATGGAAATAATACATTTGCCGGACCCCAACAGCTGCCAAGTGCCAGAGACTTGGTAATTTATCAGCAAAAATGTCACCTCTCTGGCCTCAACTGTGCTTACAGTTACTACCTGACTGCAAGATCCATTCACCAGACATATTATTTAAAATCTGTATAGTAAGAACACTATTTTTGTATTTCTTAAGTTTTTTTTTTTTTTTTTTAAGATTTTATTTATTTATTTGAGACATAGAGAGACAAAGATAGTGAGAAAGAGAATAAGCGGGGAGGAGAGGGAGAAGCAGGCCCCAGCTGAGCAGGGAGCCCGATGCAGGGATCAATCCCAGGATTCTGGGATCATGATCTGAGCCAAAGGGAGATGCTTAACCGACTCAGCCACCAAGACACCCCATTAAGGCTTTGATGATACTGCAAATCCCCAAAATTCCCAAGATATTGATAGACAATTCCACAGGTTTCCACTTGGTTCCTTCAGCAATAATAGCACTCACTTCATGGGTCAGGAAGCCAAAGTATAGATTTTGCCATTTAACAAGTATGTCTAATTTAACTTTTCCTTCAAGAACTGAAGAGGTAATTTCAGGAAAGGTTGTGGACTTACTGGGCCTTCTATGAGATAAACTTGGACTCAAACTTGATATGTTAACTGTACAAGGAGTAGGGACCATTTAGGACAAACATCTAACAATCTCTCTCTCTCTCTCTCTCTTTTTTTTTTTTTTAGTATATCTGTTTCCTAGTACATAGTCACCCTGTTAAATGGGCACAGTTCTCTTTAGGGCAGGCTGCATAAATCATGCAAGACTTGTAAGGTTGTTTCTTAAGAACATTGGTTCTCAAACCATAGTGTGAGACTCAGTATCACCTGGTATGGTTTTTGAAAGACATATTTCTAAGCCCTAAACCTGAATTTCTAATCTGGTAGCTCTGTGATATGCCCAAATGCATTTGCTTTTATAAAGCGTTTCCAGGTGACATTGATATTTCTGAACAAGGGACCATACTTCGATAACTACTTCTTAAGAAATTCAAACTTGCCTTTGGTTAGTGGGATTCTGAGTATATGAATTTCCTTAAATCTGAAATTGAAGGAAAGCTCTTGGCTTTTGATTTGAAAATTTCAAGAAAAGAGTAACTTAAATGTGTTTCCTATTCATCAGGATTTTAGTTTTTCCCATCATATAGCTAAATTGTACTTTAGTGCACTGTCCACCCATTTTATTTCTGCAGACCCAGTTTTCAGTTAACCACATCGATAATCCCTGTAATTCAAAATACACTGCTTACTACTTTGAGGATGGTGTATTACCTTGACACATCTATGGAAGACAGCCTTTATTAGATTTTGAGTAAATTGCTCCAATGTGTCCATACAGTGGCACTAAATAGAAGAATATGCCTCTATAACAAATGTCTTTAGTTATATTTAATGTGCATCCCTTCACAATTTTAACAAAGCAAAGAAAGTTCTCTTGCTTTTTTCTTCATTTGTTCTTATTACAGAGGTATCAACTTAGCTTTTAAATTCCCTGAAAAGCTTGCGGATTTAAACGTAGCAGTATATTGATGCTAAAACACATAATACTTTTATAAAGACTCCAAAATACATTTAGGCTCTCCATAGTGTGATTATATTATTAGTTCGTGTTATTAGAAAATATGCTAAGTTTTTTCAAGTTGATATTATTTTCATTTAAAAATTATAAATTTCATTATTAATTTTACCACATAAAAGAAAGTCAAACATTATGGTTAAAAACCAGTATTTCTTGGACTTAGAAGGGTTACTATAAAACTATAACTCAAGCTTAAAAATTATATATGTTATAATAATAAAAATATATTTCAGAAAATGAGCAAGATAGATATATATTTCTGGTCAAAAAACTGATTTGCACTGAAGACATGATATTTGCTTCTCAATAAATAATTCCATGTAAAACACATATGAAATTTCTAAAGAGCCATTTTTACATCTGGAATATAAGCATTTTCAGAATTTAAGAAGGAACAAGAGCTTATCATGTTTTTATAAAGGTGTTAGCAAAGTAATTCTACAGAAAGGTTTGTAACTACTCATTGCTAGCAAATCAGATTTCTAATATTATCTTTGTGGTTCAAAGTTGTGTAAGTTAAGAGTGAATTGCCAAACAACCTTAAAAAGAAATTTTAAAACTCTAGTAAGAAAGATTGTCTTTCTGTACCTATCTTTGAGATAAACCTTCAAATGCTAAAAAAGCCTAACACCCTGGGGGCTGTTTGACAGATAAGCAGAAGAGCTGCCAAGTGGGGGGGGGGGATATCACTTCAAAATAAGTTCTTGAAAAACAAAACCTTTAAAGGTGTATGTCTACTTTTCTTAGAAGACCTCAATCTTAGGAATAGTTCACACAATGAAAAGTAAAGATAAAACTAAAGTTAAGCAAATATAAATCTAATGAAATTCACTTTGGTAGAGAAATGCAATGGGACACATTAGACTTCCTAAATTACATTTGCTTCTTTGCAATCACTTCTGTATCAGATGGCACTAAACCTAGGTAACCTAATGTTTCCAAAAAACTAGCTACTCATTACATGCAGCACTTGAAAACACAAAACCCGTAATAGCCTGAAGCTCGAGGTGTTAAAACTGGACTTTCCAATTACTTCCATTTCCTCCAACACTTAAATCAATTTTTGGAGACAATTAGAGTGTCTAGAACCAACATATATATTTCTTTTCTTATTCTAGCAGTTTATATAATCACTTGTTTCTTCCTATCATTGCACCAATTTGGATGGCAGTATTGATCTGGTTTTCGTTCAGTAGATTGAGGATTTATGAAACCCTATGTTATAGATTCTACTTTTACCATTTCTCCTTGTTATTACCAACATCGGCAGTCTTCTAGGGAACTAGGCCACTCTATTCTTGTTCTTCTACTGGAGGCCTTGAAAAATAATGCTCACACCATCTGACCACTCAGCTACAAAGAACCATATGGGCCAGTTTGGGGCTCTTATCTGGTTTTTTTTTTGTTTTTTTTTTTTTTTCCATTTGGAAACCCTATTTGGAAATGAAGTATTTGGGTCTGACATCTGCCTGCTGCCTGCCATCATGTCTCCAGGTGTAGAGAGGAAGCCCACCTGAAGTAATGAAGACAACATGAAGAGAAGTAGAGTCTAGAGATGGAGAGAAATACAGCTTGGTGCCTGAATCCATGATTTCCAGTCAGCCCTGAGACCCAAGAGCACATGCCCTTTCTGAGTTTCATCCTAAGTCAGATTTGTATTCTACTCGTAACCAAGAAGACAACCAGAAAGGCTCAAAGTGTTGATGTTTTAATTTAGCACTATGTTAGTTTCCTATTTCTGCTGTTACAAAGTAGTACAAATTTAGTAGCTTAACACAACACAAATCAATGACACAGTTCTGGGGGTCAGAAGTTGTAATTTGGCCTCACCTGGCTAGAAACAAGATGTTGGCAGTGCTGCGTTTCTTTCGGAGACTCTATAGAAAAGATATTTATTTTTCGTTGTGTTGTTGTTGTTGTTGTTTTGCCTTTCACAACTTCTAGAATTCTTTGGCTTGTTGCCCTGTTTCTAATCTTCAAAACAAGCAATGGCTGATCAAGTCTTTCTCACATTGCATCACTTTGACTCTTCTGCCTTCCTTTTCCACATTTAAGAACACTTCTTTTAAAAATTTATTTTATTTGACAGAGAGAGATCACAAGTAGGCAGAGAGGCAGGTAGAGAGAGAGGAAGTAGGTTCATTGCTGAGCAGAGAGCCTGATGCGGGGCTCAATCCCAGGACCCTGAGATCATGACCTGAGCTGAAGGCAGAGGCTTTAACCCACTGAGCCACCCAGGCTCCCCTTAAAAACACTTTTGATTACATGGCACAATCCAGACAATCCAGGATAATCCACCATCTCAAGGTCACCTGAATATCAATTTTAATTTCATCTGCTGCCATAATTACCCTTTGCAAGTAATGTAAGATATTTACAGGTTCCAGGAATTAGGACATGGACATCTTCTGGAGGCCATTACTTTATTTATCATAAGAATCAAACTTCAGAATAGAAAGAAATATAAAAAATGATTTATATAGAAATTTATTCTTTTCCTTAGTATAAATATTTTAAGAGAAATCAGAAATAAATGTAATGCATTATTTTTTTAGGATTGATTGGTTTTGAGAAAGAAAGAGGGTGTGGAGGGAGGGTCAGAGGGAAAGAGAGAGTGTCTTTTAAGATTTTATTTATTTATGTGAAAAAGAGAGAGAGCATGAGCAGGAGCAGAGGCAGAGGGAAAGGGAGAAACAGACTCCCCACTGAGCAGGGAGTCTGATGTGGGGCCGATCCCAGAACTGTGGGATCATGGCCTGAACTGAAGGCAGGTGTTTAACTGACTGAGCCACTCAGGCCCCCCAGTTGAGAGAGTCTTAAGCAGACAATGTGCTGACTATAGATCTCATGACCTTGAGATCATGACCTGATCTGAAACTGAGAGTAGGCCAATTACAACTGTGTCACTCAGGCGCCCAAATACAATGCATTCTTATGAAAAATTATTGGGCTGATTCCTATTAGCCACTACTTTTATAAAATAAAGGTTCAGTTACTTTTTTTTCTATATTCCTATGCATTTTTACTAGTGATATTTGTTTTCTCTTACATACTATGGAAAGTGTAGTATAAAATGCTGATTAAAAATGTCAAGCATGGAAGAAATGCTAGAGATTTTTTATTCCTGCCATTCATTCAATGCTTGATTGCCTTCTAAGACATCCATCCATATTATTCCATATTAGAATCATTCCGCTGATGGAGAACTCATTATTAGTGAGTTTCATGAATATCCAAACCTGTGGGCATTGAAGAATGCCTTCATGACTCTGTTTCTGTGGCTTTTCACGGTTTGCAATCTTTGCTGATGGAGAAAGGGATTTCTGTATTTTATTCTTGCATCTAATATCCCAGAGACAGAGCAGACTGCAGCCTCTGGGAGCCAGTGAGAAACACAGGCTCACTAAAGGTTGTGGGATCACCAGCTCTGGTCCTGTAATTCCTTGGTCTGGTGTAAGAGGAGAATGCAGAGATGTTGAGGAGTAGGAGTTCTTTCTCTGCAGTACAAGCAGCTTGCATCAGTAACACCTGTCACTATAAAGTGTAGGCATTCTCTCATCCGACTGTACCACGTAAAACAACACAGTTGATAATATATGCTTAAAAAGGTCAAGGGTATATTTCTTCTGATGATCAATTTTATTTCTGAGCCAGAACTTGTACAGTTAACAAAGAAAATGCCCACTTTCTTTCTCAGTGATCATAATGACCAAAAGTCAACATGTAAGTTCTGAAGAATTACCACCCAAGTTTTCATTGTATTATATCAGCAGGAAGGACATAAAGAGGTTTTATTATTTTTAAAATGATATATTGTTGTCATTTACCTTATAAATCCAACAGTGGACAGATTCTAGAATATTCATAAATGATGAATTCATATGATCAGGAATTCCAAAGTCTATAAAAACATTGTTTTTGAAATGCTATGACATAAAAAAGAAGTACCATCACCACTATTTCAAACAGTTATGTTTACCATAATCCCAATGAAACAAAAGTAGCTAACTCTAAAACTGATATTTGAAAGAAAAATCTCAGGAAATATACCTTGATTTAGGAACACCAAACTGGACTTTAGTTCTGAATTTGCTATTTAAAGCCAGTGAATTCTATCATACAAGTAATGGGCTTTGCAGTGCAGACTAGTTGATTGTCAAGGCTCCTTTTTTCTCCTGTTTTTCACTGCTTGTCCACTAAATATTCATCTATTTGTTGCATGCCTCTATTCTTGCACATTAACACACACACCCCCCACAGTAACCCTTATTTTAAAAAATACACTGAATTACTTTAAAGTAGGTTTCTTAAACTTGGCACTATTGATATTTGGGGCCAGATAATTCTTTGCTGTGGGAGGTAGGGAGTCTGTCCTGTGCATTGTAGGATGTATAGCAGCATCTCTGACCGCTACCTACTAGATCCAAGTGGCAATTCCTGGCCAGCTGTGACAACCAAAAATGTCTCCAGATATTGTCAAATGTCATCTAAGGAACCAAATCAATCACTAATTTAAGAGTGGTGTCTGTACCAGCGATTGCACTACTTGGTATTTACCCCAAAGATATAAATGTAGTGATGCGAAGGGTCACCTGCACCCCACTGTTTATAGCAGCTATGTCCACAATAGGCAAACTATGGAAAGAGCCCAGATGTCCATTGACAGATGAATGGATAAAGATGTGGTATATATACACAATGGAATATTACTTAGCCATCAAAAATTTATGAAATCTTGCCATTTGCAATGACATGGATAGAACTGGAGGGTATTATGCTTAGCAAAATAAGTCAAAGAGGAAGACAATTATCAAATGATTTCACTCATATGTGGAATTTAAGAAACAAAACGGAGGATCATAGGGGAATGGAGGGAAAAATAAAACAAGATGAATCAGAGAGGGAGACAAACCATAAGAGACTCTTAATCATAGGAAACAAACTGAGGTTTGCTGGAAGGGAGGGGGGTGAGGGATGGGGTGGGTAACTGGGTGATGGTGATGGATATTAAGGAGGGCACATGATGTAATGAGAACTGGGTATTATAGAAGACTGATGAATCCCTGAACTCTACCTCTGAAAGTAATAATACATTATATGTCAACTAATTGAATTTAAATTAAAAAAAGAAAAAAAAAAGAGTAGTGCCTGTAGAAGATTTTGCTTCTACAAGAAAAATTAGAAATAATCTGATGCAGACAAAATAAAGTAATCTAAATATTATAATTACTTATATTTTAATTACACAGAATTTTCTCTAACAGTTTCAGTGAGCTTCTGAACTTACTGTCCTTTTTATGACCAAATCATAGATTGTTTCAGCACTTTTAAAAGTACCTAATTATCAATTCTTCAATCATTTTTAATAACCAAATAGCCATCCCCATTCTTTCCATATAGCTCTACAGAAATACATGTATATTTTTATGATTTTTTTAAAAAAGTAATTATATAACATTTATTGCACATAGATTATGGGTGAGGAAATATGCTATGTGGTTTGTTTGGGAGGTTCCATTTAAGGTTCTCCATATCCGCATTTGTTAGGTTTTATTTCCTCTAATTTATAATGCAGCTGAACCCATGAAATGAATTATTTTTGGCAAGGTCTCACAACATCTTAATGCCAGGACACAGCTTTGTGTCAAGGCTGGTCCATTTTAGAGTTGGCTACACTTCTGCCTTGAATTTTACTGATTGTACACGTGTTCCTCCCTGATACTCAGCTCCATGATGGATCTTCTTGACCAGCTCTCTTGCCTGTCTCTTGCCACCCCCAGCATCTTGCATACAGTCCCCACTGACTCAACTAATTTCTGCTAGCTGGGAATTACTTTGCCTCATTTGATCTCTAGACCTCAGAAATAATGCTTTTCACTTCAAACTCTTCACATTTCCACACTAGAGTTAAGAGTCAGAACTCAACAGATTTTGACGGCACAGCTTGGTTATGTTGTAATTTTAATTTTGCGGTGCTCCCTACTGGTTGGCTTTTCTCTTACATGCTACAGTTCTTGCTGTTTTTAATAAACTCACCTTGGTCTGCTGCTCATTTTAATCAGCACATATGGAAAACACCAGGATTCTTATTTTTTAAAATCTAATCATCTTGAAGGAAAGTTAAGTAACTCGTGCTAAAACCTGTGTTGAGACCCTTGGGGGAAATGTGTTGTAAGGTGAGCATGATAATGTTGCAGTGCTAAAATAATGACAAAGGAACTCATGTGGTACCAGAGTGATCTGAGCGGTACCCTGTAGCTTCAAAATTCTGAACAAGTTTAAGTAAAAAATATCTTGCTAGGAAGGGAAAGGTATAAATCAATGTATCAGCGGTAATAATACCTGGCTTGAAGTGACTCGAACAATGAAAATGTGTGTGATATCTCAGGAAAAGAAATTCAGAGGCAGGCAGAAGCAGGACTGGCTCATAGGCTGGATGATGTCCCCAAGGACCATAGCTCTTCAAATATTTCTTCTTTGCCTTCATTGTCTTGGTTACATCCTCTTCTTTAATTTTAAGATGGTGACAGCAACTCCGAATATTACCAACTCCAAGCACCATAAGACAGCATCGAAAAGCAGTAAAAGATACCCCAGAGGCCCCCCTTTTTTTTTTCATAGAGGAAAATCTTTTCCAGAAACCCAAAGGATTATCCTTTGTATACTATTAGTTAGAAATTGGTGAGGAACACACTATAAACTAATTTCTGGTAAAAGGGAATTGGATTACCAACAGTTGCTTACATAACTGGTTTATTCATGAATCAATTCCTGCTATTAACTTCCCAGAGAACATTGTCACTACCTAACTAAAAAAACCGAGCTCTTGTTAGCAAAGCAGAAAAGAGAAAGATGGCTGTTGTTAGTCAGTCATATTTGCCATATTTAGTAAATTTAATTTATTTAAATCTAAAGTGTTTAGGCATTAAATACGTAAGCATTAATATATAACTTTGAAAATCTTAAAAAAAAAGGGGGTGGGTGCCTGGGTGGCTCAGTCAGTTAAGCATCTGCCTTTGGCTCAGGTCATGATCCCAGGGTCTTGGGATCAAGCCCCACATCGGGCTCCCTGCTCAGTGGTTAACCTCCTTCTCCATCTCCCTCTGCTGCTCCCCCTGCTTATGCTTTCCCCCTCAAATAAATAAAAATCTTTTTAAAAAAATATAACTTCGGCCTACAAATAGTGCTTCAAATTTGCCCTACTTCCATAATATAGGCTAGAGACAATTTAGTGATGACAGACCATGAAGTAGAGTATCTTGGGATAATAAAATGATTGCTTTCTCAATCCTCAAAATAGTAAACACACAGATGCAACTTCACAGACCATCAGAAAATAAATAAATAAATGAATGCTTTGTGGACTTGGCTTCTAATTATAATCAGGAAGTAGAATTCTCTGCCCCATTCCAAATTGGATTGAATCATAACATTGAGGAGTGGAGCCCAAGCATTAGTTTTTGTTTTTTTTTTTAAGCATTAGCTTCCCAGATAATATTGTGGACAACTAGGTTTGGAAAACACTGCTTTGAGTCCCTTTGGACTTGAAAATCCCAGTGTGATAGAAAATGACAGGCATTTTTATGTGGTTTACAGCTTTAACCACTTCTAGCCCTAGACCCTGGAGACTTAAAATTTTCTCCCCCTGCATTCTTCCTTCTTTTTCTTCATCTGTCATCAACATCCTCCACAGTAACCTCTCTGCTCCCCTGATCCTTCCTCTCCTCTCACCTCTACTCTCACTTTGATTTGCTTGTACTAGTTTCCTAACAATTTCCCTTGCATCTTGATAGGGTGCAAAGTCATATCCAAATCAGCATCCCTAATTCCTTAGGTATGATTTAAAAGAAAAAAATCCAGCACAGATTGCTGGTAGGTAAGGATCTGCTTCCTCCTTTGAGCTAATTCTGCATGAGTAATATTGGAGTCAACAAGTAGAATGGATTTGAAATGAGCGTTTGTATAAGGTTAGAATTTTTGAAGTTCCTACCTTGTTTATATATCACTGAAAGTAAGGTTTAAAGTTTTATTATTTGATTCTAAAAATGTGCGTGTCCTACAGTTTTTTGTTTTTGTTTTTTTTTAAGATTTGTGTTTATCTGAGAGAGAGAGCCAGAGAGAGCACAAGCAGGGGGAGCAGCAGAGGGAGAGGGGGAACTCAATCCCAGGACTCTGGGATCATGACCTAAGCTAAAGCAGACGCTTAACCAATTGAGCCACCCAGATTCTCTGTTCTACAGTTTTTTTTTTTTTAAGATTTTATTTATTTATTTGATAGAGAGAGATCACAAGTAGGCAGAAAGGCAGACAGAGAGAGGGGTGGAAGCAGGCTCCCCACTGAGCAGAGAGCCTGATGTGGGGCTCGATCCCAGGACCTGAGATCATGACCTGAGCCGAAGGCAGAGGCTTTAACCCACTGAGCCACTCAGGTGCCCCTCTGTTCTACAGTTTTAAAAATATTTTGAAGACATAAAAACAGATAGCTCTCATGCATTGGAGAATAACTATCTCAGCCAGAGAGGCAGCATCATATGTTTACCATGATCAAGACTATTGGGATCTAGGTTTAAATCCCAGCTGCTTACCATCTACTTAACCACGGTCAAGTTAACCTCCTTGAGTATATTTTGACAGGTGTGAAATGGGTACATCACCCGTTGGGTACATCACCCAAATGGGTATATCACCTCTCTTTCAATATTGTTATGAATATCAAATAAGAGTTTATATTAGAATACTATAAACATTATTACCTAATTATTTTTATTTTTAGAGTCAAAGAATCGTAGTTTATGTAGAACTACAGATGTATGTTATTCTTTCATATAGATGCAAGAACTGTTTTTTGTTTTTTTTTAAGATTTTTTATTTATTTGACAGAGAGAAACACAGCGAGAGAGGGAACACAAGCAGAGGGAATGGTAGCGGGAGAAGCAGGCTTCCTGCCAAGCAAGGAGCCCGATGCGGGGCTCGATCCCAGGAGGCTGGGATCATGACTTGAGCCGAAGGCAGACGCTTAACGACTGAGCCACCCAGGCGCCCCGCAAGAACTGTTTTAAGAAAAATAAAATGAACACGTCTCTTCAAATAGGGAAGTATCAGTTTTAAATTAACAAGGAATAAAAGGAATTTAAAGCCTTATACCATCTACATGTGATATTTGTCATCAAATATTTGAGTTTATAAGGAGACAATTTTTAATATCACTTCCTCCCAGGAACCAGGCTATTGATGCATTTGAATCTGTGCCTGTGAATGTCTAGCTTCTATTCACTCACCCAAATAATGAAACCAACCCAGGATTTAATGCAGGCATAGATGAAGAATGTGATTCTTTGCAATTATATTTACTAAACAAAAATATGTTTCACAATTTAGACCCCCTACCATCTTTTTTAAAGTAAGGATATATATCCACATCTGTAGCAGTTAAATGTAAATTAATGTAGTTACAAATGAACTGTGGTTGATTAATTGAGGTAATTAATACTTTAATAAATAAATGTCAAGATAAAAGATAAGTATAACTTAAAGAAGAAGAGTAAGGAAGTGTGATAAACTTCTGATTAGGTTGTATCACTAATCACTAGTTACCCTAATTTCAATTCATCCAATATTGTGCTAAGGATAATTTTTTCTCTTCTCTATGGTAAAACTGGTCAATGTAGGTTTTTCATAGTTTAATTTACAGAAGCTTAAATATTGCTACTATAATATTTTTTCCTTAACCAGATGTTATCTTTAGACAAAAGTATAATATTTATGGTTTTATATCTGTATATGTTTGCAAACTCATAAACAGTCTAATATGAGCATAACACATATGCCTTCTTAGGGAGCTGGCCCTGTGGCATCTGTGAAGGAGGGAGGTAGATGAGACTTGGGTTGGAATTAATGGTGGATGTGTTCTGGGGAGGTAGGAAGATGGGCTTTTCAGCCCCAAACACTCTGCCCTCTTTTTCCTCATAGCAACAGCAGAAGAGGAACCTCTCAGCATTGGGCTTACAGCAGTATGTGATGTATTTTCCATTTTAGCATTTAGAAGAAGAGGAAAAGATGTAAGCTGTCCTTCTCCAACCAGAAAATCTATTCTTAGAGTCTCCCTGCAGCAAGGATCATGCAGGCATCATCTCTCTGTCTGTGATGATTGGTAACATTCTCTTCAGTTTGTCTGACTTGAAGATGGGAGTGAAATGCCCTTGTCTCCTAGTTATGGTTTTGAGAGGACCCCAGGGTACACTGGCTGACAAACTGACCAAGTCCCTAAATTCACAGCCTTTTCAGATTGATGGAGGGAAGCCTTTCCGGACACTGAGAGAAAAGCCTGTTTTACTGCTTGCCAGTACTTCCTCATCAGAGCTGCTCCTTTCACCTTAATCACCACAACCCAGAAGTCTGAGAAGCCCCTATTTTGCCATGTCTAGAACTCTCATTGATACTGACACTCATTTATCCCACATTCTGGGTTTTTCCAGGTCCTTATAAATATTTCCCTTGGATTAGGGAGTTGATAAATGGAATCTGGCTTCCAAAGGGTGCCATGATCATTCACAATATTACATACCACTGCTTGTCTTCTGCAAAGCCCTGGCCGTATTTCCAGATTAACCTAACAGACACTTACAAGGAGACTTAGGCATCAAGGTTATATTCTACTCAGGATTCTGTCTAATATACAGTTCCAGATTTTTCTGGTCAGATAATATAAATCTGATTGGTCATAATCTCCCACTTAAACTATTAAAGTCCACAGAGAATGTTGGTTCCTTCCTATCAGATGTGACAATCTCTGATAAGCCACTTCTCATAAAACTGCTCCCAAACCAGAGTAGCCTTGAAGAGCTAAGAGATTTTTTTCATCCTCCGCTAAGTCTATAATGTCTCTGGAAGACAAAATGTGGAACGCAAAATTTCATGTTTGCACTGCTCCTAGACCTTCTTTTGATAACAGTGTATATCCTAAGAACAGCATACCCTTCTCTAGATCCCTTTTGTCTAACTACCACATCTGTCTGTCCTGTATGTTCCTGCTATTATCCACCACATGAACTTCAATGGATACCTAATATCATGCAGCAAGCTTACAATATGTTTTGGAAGGCTTGGTACGGTATAGATCAAAATTCATCAACCAACTATGCAAGAGACTAGGTGTTCTTTTAAATGATAGAGATTACCATTCTTATTGGCTCTCCATTGATTTTTCCCCCCTAAACTCATAAATCAAATCTAAATTATGCCTTTTAAGACCCTATTTATGTAACTATAAAGCTCCAATGTGTAAAACCAAAATTCTCAGGAAAAAAAAAAACCATATTCTCCACATCAAATAACTGAAAAGGCCTCATTCTAGATGAGAGTGTCTTCTAAGGGAGAGATTTTGTTCTGCTCCCTTAGAGATAAAGAAAGAGGTTAACTTATTTCTAATTCCAATCAGGGACGATGTGGGTGGGTGTTGAGCTGCAGTTTTGTTAAGGGTTAGTTACACACTAGTTTGTCACCCTTACCATAGCACGCTTCTGCAAGGCTTTCAGTTGCGAGGCTAGCATGTGTTGCTACTTAGATCTAAATGACTGAGGGGGAGTCATTTCTGCTCTTCAGAGATTTCAGGATGAATCATGTAACTTTTTGCCTCATTCAGCTAAAAAACTTGCACATGCCATGAGGGAGAAGCTGGCCTCATATGTCAAGGTTCATCATTCCATTTCTGAGCAAATGCTAAAACCTCTATTGGCCTCTTATGCCCCACAGAAGGTCCAAATCTAAAATCTCAGCCTTTAGCTAGAAGGGACCCTAGGTCGACAAGTGGCAAGTGACTACAGGATCCTCATTGTCAATTAGACCTTCACTCTGACTTTCAATTCATGTCTGTTTTATTTTTTGGTCCTTGTCCTTGGCAATTCTTTGTTTCCTGTATTCCTTGAGATGTGGAAGACCGCATGTTACTTTAGAGAAGCTTTCAATCCAGCCGTGAATGTCATATGCAGCCAGACTTCAGCAAATATCATGTAGGGAAAATCACCATGTCTTTGAGGATTATCAGATTTCCAATTTTGTCACTGTGTTCCTGTACAACCAGTAAAAATATGCTGAGAACTCTTTCTGTCAGCAGGGAGCTCTGCCAGTGCCAAACCTCAATCCTTAGCCTCTACACCACACCAATAATGAGAAATCCTCTGAGGAGAAATGTCTGCCATCCTCAGCTCACTTCAGAGAAGCATCGCCTGGAATTTGATCCAATCTAATCCTCTTTGCATACATAATTATCTGATGACTTTAATTATATGACTTTAATGTTTTACCTCGCTTTCCCAGGTGTCTTTAGTGGGAGTTTTGATCTGTAACCTACTACCTTCACTTAGGAGCAGAAATCTTAAATGGGACAACCCAGTGGATTTTCATCAGTCCTACTCTCCATAGTATTTGACACCATCTAGAAACCTGCTTTGCTCCAGTGATGGCTTTATTTCTTCAAATTTCTTTTTTTTGCCTTTATAACTAATTCTTCACTTACACATGTTGGAGGGTAGCAGAAAATGCCACCCCAAAATATGCTGCTTTGGTGTAATAATTATTTTGAGCTGCAGGTACTTGGAAAACAGCAAATGTTGGAAGAGCCTTTATCTGAACTCCCCTTATCTACTTAAAGACAGTTTCTCCCAAAAGAACTCAATTGTTATAAATCCCTTCCCCGGGAGTTTCATCACCCAGGGAAGACTGACTCATCACAAGAATGGGCACTGGAAATCAACACCACACCCAGATAAACTCTGTCACGAACTATCACACCTCCCATCTGTTCTTCTACAAGGCCCATTCATCTTACCTAAAAAACATTTATTCTCCCTCAAGAGGCCTACATCTCCTCTCTCCTTTCCAAATTAAGATGGTATGTAAGTCCGAGTTGTACGGTGTCTTAGGAAGTTACTCATTTTTCCCTGGATATCTCCCTGTGGTATGTATGTTAATAAACTTCTGTTTGCTTTCTCTCTCTCTCTTTTTCTATTTATAACAGGAGTCTCAGATAATAACTCAGAAGAGTAGGGGGAAATTTATCCTCCCCCACCCAACTATCCAATGAAAGTTTTTAGCCCTCACCCCTCTAATTCATTCTTTATACACTTTGTCCTTAGAGACCTCATTTTGTGCCATGGCATGATTGTCCTGGCAGATGTTTACGACACTAAATCTGCACATTCCATCCATACGTCTCTTTCTGAATATCTCAATTTTATTGAAAATGTATATTTCTAAACTCATCTTTCATCTTAAATTTCATCCATTTCCTTAATCTTCTATCTCAGTGAATACCAAATCCTGAATAGTACTTTGTCATCTCTACTTATTTCTAGCCTTCAGTTTTTAAGGTTCCCACCCAAAGTTAATGTTTTGAATCACTTAATAGGTATTAATAAAAAATCTAAATGTATTAAATGTCACTTCAATCAAAATTAAAGTAGAAAGGAGTATACATATTCCCTCTGTTAGGGAATATGTAAGGATAAGGGGTCTAAATTATGGCAATTATTTCTTTTTCATTTTGGAGTCTATCTCTATATGACTGAGGTCACAGGATTCACAGGAACTTTTCTGTATTTATATGGGATATATCTTTTGCTTCTCTCACACACCTTATTAAGAATTCCAAGATACTTTTCTAAATACATATTACCATAACATATGTGTCCTAGAGGGAAAAAAAATGTCCAGTAGATAGGAGAAGGTGTTAAGAATTTTGCAAACTAACATAGTGCATCACAGATTAGGGGAGTAGACATAATAATAAAATACTATGAAAACATGTACTGATGTTCTTGTCATGAAAAAACTTCTGGAGGTTCCTATTTTTTAAAAGGATAGATGGTTATGAACAATGTCAATAGATTTAAACCTAGTATCAGCAGCTGACTTAAATTTGGGGTAGCAAATGAAATATGAGTCATCAATTTTTTTTATTAACCTACCAAATTTTATGAGATGCCTCAGTCTTTTCCACTTATAAAACTCAAAAGTAATATACAAAATATATGACAGGAATAATTTCACATGCATTTTTGAAATCTTTGTGGAAGTACAAATCCTTATAATATCTCTGGAGATGCAGAGTTTTATTTTGATTTATTATTTCTGTACCAAATTGGAGCTCTAAAACTTTCCGTTTAGAACATCCAGTTAGCATGGCCCTTGTACCATAGGGTGGAAGCTACCATGGGATTTGGCCACTTGAATTCCAAAGTAATGCTAAGAGCTGGAGAAATAATCAGAGTATTTTAAAAGTTCTATTGCTCCCGGGGCGCCTGGATGGCTCAGTGGGTTAAAGTCTCTGCCTTCGGCTCAGGTCATGACCTCAGGGTCCCGAGATAGAGCCCCACATCCGGCTCTCTGCTCGGTGGGGAGCCTGCTTCCCCCTCTCCCTCTGCCTGCCTCTCTGCTTACTTGTGATCTCTCTCCTCTCTGTCAAATAAATAAAAATCTTAAAAAAAAAAAAGTTCTATTGCTCCCAAGACAAAGTTAATTTTATTAGAATATCTTTTATTACATGGCACCCATAAACTCCCACTCAGATTGGCAATTCAAAGTGGTAATTTAGGGTTCATGGGAACTAAGTTTCACTCAGAGTCAGTATTTAATACTCTTTGAAAAATTTGGCTATTTTTTCTCCATTGTTCAGCTATACAGATTAAATATTGCCATAATAATACCTTAGGAAAAAGGAAGCTCCAAAACGTGTCATGATGAAAAGTCTTGCCTGGATCTGAATTCAGAAATCATCACCCTCTTATAATATGACCCTGACAAAGTAAGCTAACTCCTTTCAGCTTTGGTTACCTTGTCAATGTAATGAATTTGTCAATCCCGCCTGACCAATGGAGATTTTTCAATTAATTGAAATGATCTATACAAACACTTTACATACCATCTGACACAGAATAAACACTCAGTACATGATAGAAGTAATAGCAATGGTCATTAATAACAATGTGAAAATGTGATATTGACATGGAGTCTAAGTTAAAAGTTCTCCCCTTCATGTATACATTCCATTGACATCACCCACTTTCATCAAAACACTAATCTCCTTTCTTTGCTAATCTCTTTTTCAGCACATCTTTTATTATAAATAATCAAGCAGTTTCATTTTCTGCTTTTGGAAATAGTTTTTATGGAGGACAATTGAGCTGCAATTCTTTGAACCACATGTTTCTCTATTGTGAATGAAAAATATATTTAGTGTTCAGTCCTTCTGGGTCAAAGATGGAGCTATTTCTTACTCATCTAAATTTAGCATTTTCAGTCCAATGTGTCTCCTCTCAGCCCCCCACAACCAAAGTGTAATTTTCTCTTTCATTATAGGCATTGTTAACGATTTCATTTGATCCCAACACTGTATTTATCTTGAGTTTTGCTCTACCTCTAAAACATAGTGGGCTAATTTTAGGACTGTACTGAAGGGTTGAAATGGGTTATTTCTAAATTTACTCTTGCAGCAAATTTTCATGAATAACAGAATTTAGTATTCCTTCTCTATTATATCTGGTTATAACCACTATTACAATGCAGTATTCTTAGAAAAGTCTTCACATTTTAAAATCTGTTACATAAAGTTCCCAAAAAGTGATATAAATACACACCATTCCAAGTCACTAACTGAAATCTACCTGAGATGACCTAGTTTTATCATATTCTTAGTTTAAAAAAAGGTATTATCTGTAAATTTTGGTCTTTTGTAGAAATTACTGTAATATTCAATAATATTAGTAGACACTCTAAATACATTTTCAAATGGTCTTGTGAATACTACAGATAATACTTGGGATTTTGTAAGCCATGTATCTTTCTATGCACAGGGAAATGACTCTTTTCTCTCCATTTTCTCTTCTCCCACTCCTTTGGTCAAAATCTCATATTTTTAAACTTATAATCAGAATTTTCTGTGGCTAGTACATCTAAGAGGAATGGCTGAAATATCCAGGAACCAGCCAAATTCAAACACAATTCAAATGCACATCAAAAGGACTATGGAGAATATGAATATGAGTCATTAGAAGACTCGTATGAGTCATAATTTAGGCAATTATTCATGATTAGGTATCTATAAAAATAATATTTAAAATGACAATCCCAAGAATTGTTCAAAAAGTACTGTGCCAAAGATGGACAGCTGTCTTATATTGCACTGTCATTGCAAGTTGGTGGAGGAAAGGATGGCTACCTTACTTACATCATATACAAATACACACCTATGCACATGCACACACACAAATACACAGACTGCATGATACCATTTGTTTATGCTTAAAAAGCAAAATATTAAAACTTTTAGTACATGTATAGGTTAATATGTTTATCATATTGAAATAGCTTAGACTTTTTTTTTTAAGATTTATTTATTTATTCTAGAGAGAGACAGAAGATGGGGGTTGGGAGGGAAAGGAAAGAGAGAATCTCAAGCAGACTCCCCACTGAGCACAGAGCCCAACTCGGAGGCTTCAACTCACAACACTGAGATCATGACCTGAGCCAAAATCAAGAGATGTATGCTCAATCGACTAAGCCACCCAGCTACCACAATAGCTTAAAATTTCTTAAAATAGTCAATATAAAGGAAAATATCCTATGTGCAACTACACTGAAATTGAATATTTCTATACATCAAAAGTCATTCTACAATACTAAAAGAAGATATTTTTAATATAAACTTCTAAAGAAACTAAAATATATAAACATCCCTACACATTAAAAAGTATAACAAACACACAATATGCAATTCACAATGAATATGAGAAAGAAATGAAGTACTAAAAATCATAAAAATGCTGCTGAACTTTACTAGAAATAAGAAAGGTGTGAATTAATGATGAAACTTAATAGAAATAAGAAAGGTGCAAAAAAGTATCACAATACTTTTAATATTAATACTTAATATTTAATTAATTTAATACAATATTTAATATTCATCGTCTGCAAATAGTCATGAAACATAAATTTTTAATGTCAGCTCCATTGTTTTAAGCCTAATTTATGCTCACCTTACAATCCACCACACCACCTGGATAAAATCATTTACTTGGTTTAAGCACTTCAGAGAACCTTCACTCCTGAAGGATAAATGTCTAAGTTGATATGACTGTCATGAGAAAAAATACTCAGTAAGACCAAAAGTTTATGAGATTTTTCAAGATTCATTACCTGACCCATCATGCAATCTTCCTTGGTAAATTATCTATGTACACTTTAAAATAATGTACATTCTGTTGTGGTTGGACATATTGCACTATAAAAATTATTAAGGTCAAGTTGGTCAATAGTATTCAAATCTATGCCCTTGTTTATTTATTTGGCATTCAAAGATTTCAATACATATTATGTTCACATTTTAGAATATAGAATCAACACAGTGTTTTTCAGTTTATTAAGAACACTTTAATTTACAGGTTTGTTCCATGTAAGTAACTGAGTTTACCTACAAATGAGAAAGGATAAGGAGGTGGAAGTAAGCTTTTGGTCTCTGGGCTTCTTCATGCAGCTACATACCATTAGTCCACAGGATTAGGGCTGGGCCCAGCTGGGTTTATTTATTCTTGGTCTACTAGTTTCAGAAATTACTGAGAGGGAAGTTACAGTCTCCAGCTGTGATTGTGAATTTGTCTATTTCTCTATTTAGATTTGTCAAATTTAGTCTATTTTTAAAGCTCTGATATTATATACATACATATTTAGGACTGTCATATTTTACTGGTGAATTAAATTTTTGCCATTATGAAATGTCCTTCCTTGTCTCTGATAATACTCTTTACAGCTACACCAACTTTCTTCTGCTTCCTCTTAGCATGGTATACATATTCCCTATACTTTTTACTGTTAGCATTTTTGTCTCTTTGATACTGAATAAAATCAGGGCTTGCTTTTTTATTCAGCCTCACAACTTCTGCTTTTTTTTTGGAGTGCCTAATACATTTACATTTAATATAATCACGATACAATTGCTTTTTAAAATTATTATCATTATTTATTTTTAGAGAGAGAGAAGGAGAGAGTGCATGTACTTGCCAGCCAGGGTGGAGTGGCAGAGGAAAGGGAAAGAGGGAATTCTAAACAGGCTCACGCCCAGCGCAGAGACGTATGCAGGGCTCAATCTCAGGACCCTGAGATCACGATCTGGCCAAATCAAGAGTCGGAAGGTTAACCGACTGAGCCATCCAGACACTCCTTAATTGCTTTTTTGTTGTTCTATTTTTTTTAAAATCAATTTTCCTTCTAATTATTTCCTTTGAATTATTTAAAGACATTTAGCATTCTATTTAGGTTTTTCCTATTCCAACCTTTGACCAAAGACAGACATTTTAACCTTTGATCATAAAATTATGTATAATCCCATTCAGACTCTGTCCACTCCCTCCTTTCCACTGCAGTTTCCACTTCTCTTCAACCTGAGCCGCAAATTTCAGCTACTTCAGCAGCCCTCATCTTCAATCTTTTCAGCTTACACTCACCTTCCTGAGGCAAAAGGCTGAGATATTTGAGTGGCTTACATTACTTGTTTTCCTTTTCTTAAAGACCAAAGATTTTTACTTCTCTCTATAGAATGCTTGCAAACAACTGAAGCATACATTTTGTCCACTTTCACAGATGTTATAGAAACATGGCAAGTCAAGTACCAGTTACTATGTTTATGGTTGGAAGAAAAATATTCTGGACCCACTTTTCAGAAGGATATTAATTGTCAGTAAAAGAGGTCCTGAACCTACCTAAAAACCCTATATTCACTGTAACTATCCTAGGGACCTGCCAGAGTTCTGTAC
Organism: Procyon lotor; assembly: GCA_028646535.1. Lineage (NCBI taxonomy): Eukaryota > Metazoa > Chordata > Mammalia > Carnivora > Procyonidae > Procyon > Procyon lotor. The sequence continues at coordinate 146,138,518 of CM053605.1, read as the reverse complement.
CTTATTTTTTTTTTCCACAAATATACTGTTTCATGGAGTGTGAGTTACATTGTAAGGAACAAGTGGTGGAAGATCTTGCATCCCAACCAGGATTTTCTGCAGACCTCATTTTTTTTTTTTTTTTTTTTTTTTTTGGCTTCCAGGTCTCATCTAAGAGAAGACAGTCCTACAGTCCTTAAGTAATGCAGTAAAGGGGTCATAAGAGGATGCCCATATATAGTAAATGTCAGTAAAACCAAAGGACGTCCATAAAGTGCTGTGTCTCTTCCTATAGGATGGGAGGTGTAAGTGCAGCATCTGGCCCCTCATTTTAATTGAATATTTGATTCATTTAAATTTAATATATATCAATATTCTTAAGATTAATTGTTCCAACCCACTATTTGTTTTTTATTTGTTTTATCTATCTTTAGGTCCTTTTTTCCTTCTGTCCTCCATGCTTATTAGACCAATTACATTTCATGTTCTACTTTTTCTCTTCTATTTGCATTTCAGATATACATTTTTGTTTTATTTATTAATATTTTATTGGTTCGTCAGGGGATTAAAATATTCATGCTGTATTCATGGCATCTTACTATGAATATTATATCACTTGGAATATAATGTAGACTATAAACACCTTCTACTCCATTACAATTTAGTCTCTAGTTCTTTTGTAACCCTGGTATTTCTATTGATTTCAAGGAACCTATTTCCATTTCAGCATCCCTATCATCATCTCTGAGCTACAGAGAACTGGGACTATAAGAACACTGCATTCTCTTCACCAATTAAAAATTGGTGTAAAGTTCTTTTAAGAGTATTTTTAGAAGATAACCAAGCAGGTTCTACGTAATATTTCCATTGCAACACTCTCACCTCTCTGGCTATCATCTATTGTATGCCAGGGAGAAGCTGACATTTCAAGTTCATTAACTGTATGCCATCACTGAGTCCAAGTTCAATTTATCTTTAGCAGATTATTAAAACTATTCTCCTGGGCTTCAGCCAAGATATTGAAATTCTAATCCCTTGTAACTACTTCCATATTAATACAGTAATCCTATTGAGCTTTGTATTTTTCCTCCTTGGTACAATACCTTCAGTATCTAATATTACGTATACTCTCCACTGACATTGTCAGGTGAGAACTTGCCATTCTTTCAGTGTATAGTTTTCACCTCCATGAATGTTCCTTTTAATTCCCATGTGAACTATGCTGAATGCCATAGACTGAATGTCTGTCTCCTTTGCCCACCCCCACCAAATTTATATGTTGAAATCCTTATTACAATGTGATGGAATTAGAAAGTAAAACCTTTGGGAGATAATTAGGTCATGAGGGTAGAATCCTCATGAATGAAATTGGTGCCATTATAAAAGAGACCTCTTGCACCTTCTACTAGGTGAAGACACAGTGAGAAAAAAGCAGAAGGGGTTCCCTTCAGTAGCACTTGACCATGTTAGGTCTGTGATCTCAAACTTCCAACCTCCAGAACTCTGAGAAATAAATTTCTGTTATTTATAAGCCACATAGGCTATGATATTTTGTTATAGCAGCCAAAATAGACTAAAACATTGAGTATCCTACTTAGTTCATGGACAGAGATGAAGCATGTGGTGGTAGGATGTATACCAAGGAGAATCAGCATCACTGTCTTGTGTATAGTGCTTAAAAGATTTAAGGTAGACAAAAACAGTTTCCCTAGGTATGTTGGAAAGAGCTTCTTTTGCCATAGTTACAGAATTTCAGATAAATCTGTGGTTAAGATTTCTGTGTTTCATCCCTATCTACTCAGATGTCTCTACCCCATATGTCATCATCTGTTTCTCCTTCACTTGTGTATTTCTTTACCATGAGAAATCAGGGAAGGTTTCTGAATCCATGGAACCCTCAGAATAATTCCACATGTAAATGTTGGTTACCATCACATTGAAATCTAGCTGCAAGAGGAGAAAGTAGAATGTGAAGAATCATCTGGCTAATGTCTTTATGTTCAGACAAAGAGATGGAACTCATTAGTTCTGTACATATGCCGTTTATGAGAACTCACTGACATGCAACATCTTAGCACAAAAAAAAAAAAACCCTAAGGAAATAGAGTCAAACTGAGCAACTACAAGGAGACTCCCCACTTTATTACTCTGGAAGAAGGCAATAACTATCATTTGGTCAGGTATGTATAAATTCACAGAACGTATGGAAACAATACATTCCAAAATCAGGAAAGTGGTTTCATAATAAGGAGGAAAGAAAGGAATAACATTGGAGATGGATACATATGTTGTCTTAAGTGCATTTGTATTTCATATTTTATATCTCAGGTGATACGTTAGTTTTCTATCACTGTTATAGTTAAAACAAACTTAGTGGCTTTAACACAAGTTTACTCACTTATACTTCTGCAGTCTTTAGTCTAATAAATGTTTTGGGAGTATTATGTTCCTTCTAGAGGCTTCAGGAGAAGAATTGGTTTCCTTCACTTTTGCAGCATCTAAACGCCTTCTAGATGCAATTCTTGGTTCATGGCCCCTTCTATCTTCTAAGTGTATCACTCCAGCCTCTACTTCTATTATCCCATCTCCTTCTCCTGCTTTTGCTATTCTTGCTCTTTATATAGACCATTGTGATTATATCAGGCACAACCGGATAATCGAGAATAACCATCCTACCTCAAGATTTTTTAACTTAATTCCATCTGTAAAAGTCACTTTTACTATGTAAGATAACAGTCTTACTTAACACATCTTTACTATGTAAGATAACACATGGGAATTAGATACAGATATCTCTGGGAGTCCATTTTTTGGCCCAATACAATTGGCATAATATTTACATATGATTACCTTATGTTGTTACCTACCTTTGTTACAGTGTAACCATAAAGATGTCTTTAATAGAAAATCAAGATAGCTTTATAAATCAATGAAAGTTCTGAAAGAATTCTTAAAAAATGAAGAAAAAATAAAGACTGGCATAATAATATTGACCATGCTGATGTCCAATTAGCTGTCAGGTATATTGTAGTATATATAATATGTAGCTAATTAAAATTAATTTAATTAACTTGCTAAAATTTAATGTAAACAGAATAAACATGGTGGCATATTGTAAGAATTCCACCCTTGCCCTAGGGAAATTATCCAAAATTATCCAAAGCAAGTAAAGAAATGAAACCACATACTCTGTTTTCAGGGCAAGTAAGAGCAAGCAGATATTCAAGCCTTAAAAATAGGTGTGAGGGCAATTTAATTGAGTGTTAAATGAACTTCAGCTTCCTAGAATAAAGCACACTTAGTCATGATGTATTATTCCTTTTACAAATATTGCTGGATGTTGTTGGCTAACATTTAATAAGAGATGTTATATCCATGTTCTTGAATTATATTAAGCCTTAGTTATCTTATAAAGGGTTTGCTTTGAAAAGCAATGAATGCTGACAAAAAAATGAGCTGGGCAGTTTCCCTCCCCTTTTATTTTTGGGAAGATTTTGGGTAGCACTGGTACTATTTCTTTCCTGAGTATTTGCAAGAATGTACAAAGGGAAGACAATGTGAAGAAACATAAGGGAAAGGTCATATAGAAATGAGGGATTGGACTGATGCATTTATATGCCAAAGAACACTAGAGATTGCCAGCCAACTACTAAAAGCTAGCAAGAGGCAAGGAAAAAAATCCCCCTAGAGGTCCTAGAGGGAGCATCATCCTGCAATAAACCTTGATTTTGGAATTTCTAGCATCTAGAACTAATATATTTCTGTCATTTTGATTCACCCAGTTTATGGCACTATTATAATAGCCTTAGAAAACTAATACGGAAGGCAAATGGTAAAATATGAAAAGAAATATGAAAGGAAATAAAAATAAAAATATATTCAAAAGTGGAACATAATTATCCAAAGAGGAAGTACAAATATCTCTTACTTAGATAAAATACTATGATCAAGTTCATTCACAGTAGGAAAAATGCAAACTAAAATTACATTCCATCCCATTTTTTACTTTCCAGATTGGCAAAAATCTCAATATATTATAGCATGCTTTCTTGGCAAGTGTATAGGGAAATAGGCCTTCTCATGGATTCTTGGAGGAAGTTTAGAAATTTATAATACAAATCTATAGATAACATCTATGGCAATCTGTGCCACCAAATTAAAAAGGAGGGACAAACACTTTGATCAAGAAATTCCACTTCCAAGAATTTATTCTACAGCTTTTCTGCACAGATATAAAATGAGTTACTTGCAAATTTTTGTTTCCTGTCTGGAAATTAAATTAAATTAAATTAAATTAAATTAAATTTAATTTAATTTAATTTAATTTAATTTTCTACTGGAAATTATTTTAATGCCTATCAATAGGCAAATGGTTTAATGAGCCACTACAAATCTACAAAAGGGCATAACATAAGGCTATAAAACAAAATAAGAAAACTCCATATGTGTTGAATATAAAATGCTCTCCTAGATGCATATTTAAGAGAAAAACAGAAGATTGGAGTAATGTGTATGATTTACTATCATTTACATTAAAAATAAGAAATCAGTAGCTTTTATTTGTAAATATGTTTGTATATGTATTTTTATTATGTATATATAAAATTTTTTCAAAAGAAAAAATCATTAATAATATTGTTGACCTATATTAATTTGTGTGGTTGAGGGACAAGAATATGAAAAATAATTTTGCTTTGTTATTTTGTACATTTCAAATTTTGAATATTAATAGTGATTTCTTTATTAAAAACTTAGAGAAAAATAAGATTCAATATAATTCAACACAATTTTATTATGAATGACATCATGTAGGGTTCTTTGGTTTAATTTTATTAATGTAACATATACTTAAATGGTACTCTCTCTGTGTCAGTTACTATTCTAAGATTTTTGACCTCTTGTGGGTCTGGTGATTGGCAGTCTAGCAGTCACACAGTGTAGAGGTGGGCATTTATCCAAAGTAATTGATGCTGAGAATTTGAAATTAAGAGACATTTACTACTAGCAGCTAAGTATGAGGTCCACTGTTTTATTTTAATGGATTACAAAAGTAATTAAAATCCAATTTTTACCTTGAAGGTCTCACAAACTAATTTATTACTGAAGTGAACATTTGTAACCTTATTTACTAATGGCTGCTCTATTCAGATTCTTCTACTTGGCCTAACTTGTGAAATTGTGGCCTTTGGTTTATCTATTTACAGTAAATTATTAATGTTCATATTTTGCTGGTTTTGTGAGTCCTCAAAGCAACTAGTATCCCTGGTATTATATGTATTATCATTGCATAAGATTATAAGGGATGAGTTTCTTGTGTATCTGTATGTTTTGTGAAGCCACAGCATTAATGGCTGCTCAGGACTGAGTTTTTTCAAAGATATTTGTATAGTAAAAAGACTTGGAAGTTAGAGAGAGTGTCTTCTGGGATGGAAGGCAGATGTGTTTCCTAACCAGGATTATAAAGACAGTATCCTCCTTCAGAGCAAAGGCTGGACTGAAAGTTACCCCCTTATAAATAGCCACCCTCTTATAACACTGGGGTTTCCTATTATCAGGATTCGTCACTTGTGACACAAACCACCCCGTACGCAACATCCAGTGATCATTCCTCTGCATCTCCCACTATGGGAACTAGGGGACAAGAGAAAACAGATGCAAAAATTAAATTCACACTACCTGCCATGCTTTTGTCCCTGACTCAGGACTCACCAATCTCCTGCTAACATCTATGAAACGGTAGCAAACTAAATTGTTTAGTTGCATTAAGGCAAAAATCTCATACCCTCCAAAATTTTTGCTAGTGATTTTCAAAGAATTTCTTTGTTTCTTTCTAAGAGTATTTCTAGATACAAAACATGGACTCTTATTATGACAAATATTTATACATTTTACTTATTTTTTGAAAAAAGGATCTAGCAAATCTTAAAATCTTGTGAATGGTTGTAAAACTGTTAGAGATGCACACACACCTTAATACTTACTATTTCAAAAAATTCTATAATATCTTTAAAAAGAAATAATCAACATGATTGATGAACATATGCCTACCATTCATATTCCCAAGCAACTGAACTAATTTAATTTGAAAAAAATGGGTTTAAAGTTAAAAGAAGCAATTTTATTTTCCATCCATTTATTAAAAAAACTTACAGTGCTAAGGTTATGTGATTCACATAGATTCTTATTCCTAACTGAATTTATAAATAAGGATAAAATCATTATTAAGCTAGTTCGCTTAACGATAAAAATCAAAGTCATTTATAATTATGTATGTAGAAAATATGTAATTTCGGGGAATCTGTATTTTTAAAATATTTGTAGATTTTAGGAAAGAATTCATCTTCGATAATGTAATTCAGATGTATGTTATAGAAGTTACAACATGTTTCATTTCCAAATCCTCCACTTTTAAGGAACTAGCCTAAGAATATAATTAAAAACAGGAAATGATGTACACAAAGTATTATATAATATAATGTATCTGCAACAGGATAAGACTAAAGGAATTCTGTATATCTCAACAATCGAAATATTGTAAAGATAAAAAAAAAAGGAATATTGTAAAGATATACATATTTAACACCCAAGTCTATTAACTATTATTTGTACTAAATTATGTGTGATTTTTAATTTTTCCAATTCTTTTAATTATGCTTGTATATTGTTTGTATTAATAAAACAAAAGAAAAAAAAAGTACTTCCTGTAAGCCTGAAACACCATATAATTTTTGTAATTTATAAAACAGTTAAAGATAATCATTTTCTAATTTATTTTCTTATAGAAATGGGCAGAGAACTGATTATTCTCTAGGACTTCCTAGAAGTATCCAAGTATCCAAGAATAAAGTATTTAAATAGGATAAAACAACTTAAACTTATGTGAAAAAAGAATATTTTCTCATATCTTCAGTATATTAAAATGAAAACTTACTTTGTTTTTGATGATGAACATCAAGTTCCTTTTATTAACTTTTTTTCCCCTAAATAATCTATTCTTGTTTTCTGTCTCTCAAATTGTTCTAAGTACTTTACAAATATTAACTCAGCTAACTCTTTGAGCATGTCTATGAGTTAGGTATTCTTACCTACATTTACAGATAAGAAATCTGAGTCTCAGAGAATTTCATTAACTTACCCAACATCATGCTTCTGGTAAACAAGACATTTGACTAATACAAAATTATAAATTTTGGTAATAATATTTTAACTATTAAGGTTTTAAATTATATATTATATCATCAGTGGTTTGGTCAAAAGGGTAGATGCATTTTTTTCAAATAGTAAATTCATGAGGATATTATACTAATCAATATTTGAATTATCATCTTTATCTTAATATACATTTATTCTTTTTTTATTATTATGTTCAGTTAGCCACCATATATATTTATTCTGTGATTATAAAATAAATATAATTAAGTTAAAAGTAAGTTACAAAGACATTAGATAAAAAAATTCTGGAACACTGTGATTTTCAAAATGTAAAAGATATATCCTTAGAAATATACATACTTTAATATATACAATGGAATACTATGCAGCCATCAAGAGAAACGAAATCTGGCCATTTGCAATGACGTGGATGGAACTAGAGGGTATTATGCTAAGCGAAATAAGTCAGTCAGAGAAAGGTATCATATGATCTCTCTGATATGAAGAATTTGAGAGACAAGGCGGGAGTTTGGGGGGCTGGGGGAGAGAAATCAAACAGGAAGGCATGGGGAGGGAGACAAACCATAAGAGACTCCTAGACTCAAGAAACGAACTAAGGGTGGCCGGGGCGGGGGGGAGGGGAGGGTGTGTGTGTGAGTGGGTAGGGATAGGGTGGCTGGGTTGTGGACATTGGGGAGGGTATGTGCTGTTAAGTGCTGTGAAATGTGTAAGCCTGACGATTCACAGACATGTACCCTGGGGCAAATAATACATTATATGTTAATAAAAATTAAAAAAAAGAGAAATATACATACTTAAAAATTATTCTTTAATAATGTAATAATAATTATAATAATAATATAGATTTATTTTTCTAACATTTCCTTATTTGAGTTTCTAACAACAGCATACCCAGCACTGCACAAAGCCTCACCAATAATTCAAAATGACTGAATTCAAAACTGATAGCCGACTATAAGAAGAGCATGCCCTTCATAGAAGAGGAGAAAATGTCTTTAGTTAACATGTTAACCATGAAGAACACTTTTTGCTAACACAAAGCGCTTTATCCCCTTCTTTGAACAAGGGAATTTTGAGTCAGGGGATACCCTGGAGAAATGGTCTTTTCAGAATATTTCAGTATAAGCTTATCTGAGACTTCCAAATTACAGGTTTAAAAAAAGATATTTTTCATTAGCTTGCTTGGCTTTATGTTAATTCTCTATTTCCTCATACAGCATTAATTTTTTTCCTTTTTTAAAATTTTCAGAAGCTGTTTGAATAGTTTGTAAATGACAGCGTTTATAAGTGTAGTCAACAAGCTACATCTAGAATAGTTAGCTTATTTTAAAATAATCAGGTGAAAGAATAAAGAAAAAAAAAGTGATGACATATGTTTACCTGAGCCCCTTTACAGGGATACAGGTCTTTAAAGCAACTCTTGAAGGATAATCAATTTAATGAAACCTCTGCCAACAACTTGGACTGTTAGGACAGCATTTTCTGGAAGATGTTTGCTCATGTTAGATTCATTTGTAGAGGGAATCCTGCTGCTATGCTTCCCTCTAGCATCCTTGACCTTTTATTGAACTCCAGTGAGTTACTACCATCAAATGCCTATTGCTATTTAGACCAAAGCATATAGAGAGTGCTAGAATGGATCAAGGGAACTCCAAATATGGTATTTCACAATTATGTCGTAAGTAAGCTGAAACAATATAGAACAGCAATTTTATTTTAATAGAGAAAATTGTTAGAGAAATTATATTAATTCTCTAATTACACAGTAATGTCATCTATATGTTTTGTGCTTTAAAAATAAAACCCTAATTACAAGTCACAAAAGCAAAGAGAGCCATTCTAGTAATAGAAGATTTAAAAAAAGTCATTTTAAGTTGACCTGGTTAACGAAATACTCAGATTTGAGACCTGTACTCAGCAAGTTTCCTTGCACCTTGATTTAGTGCTCATAAGAGACGGATGACTAGAGGATTGCTCACCACGAGACTCCCTAATTTGTTCCAAATTATCACAATTAAGGAAGGAGCTGTAAAGCCTCCATCATTACACAAAAGCTGCATTTGGTTTCATAGTATTCTATTTTGGCATTATAATTAGATAGTTTTAGGGTATTTCATTCCCTTTGAAAAATTAAAACTGGAGTAATTGGTCAACAATTGCAAAGCTACATTTAAGATATTATTCCTCTTTTGGGTTATCAGACTATTATAATTTTGCCACAAAATTCACTCAGGATCGAAATTAATATTTTTAGTTTCCATTCAAACATTAAAGTAATTTGAAATAACACTTACTGCATTTCTTAATGGAAATAGCTGATCTTAGAAAACATTCTATGTTTCAGTTGAACATAAACAGTAAATCACATTTATAATTTTTAAAACAAATTGAAAAAGTAAAGAATGGGAAATTAATAAATAACTTTTAAATGTTTGTTAGTTTAAGGGAGCCTGGGTGGCTGAATGGGTTAAAGCCTCTACCTTCGGCTCAGGACATGATCTCAGGGTCCTGGGATCGAGCCCCACATCAGGCTCTCTGCTCAGCAGGGAGCCTGCTTCCCCCCCCCCCCCGCCTGCCTGTCTGCCTACTTTATCTCTCTCTGTCAAATAAATAAATAAAATCTTTAAAAAATAATAATAAATGTTTGTTAGTTTATCTCAGATAATACTCGATTAGTAACTTCACTTAAAAGAATTTGTAATAAGAAAATAATCAGAGCAGTACACAGAGGATGTTCAACATTATGTAGGAAATGCTCATAAAAGCCTTATTTATAACATGCAAAATGCAGAAAACTAAATGCCCAAAAACAGGTAAATGAAGTTAAATGAACTATATTATAGAATGCTGTAGAGACAATATAAAAACAGTGACAATTCAGACTTTGAAGACTATTTTACAGAATAAAAATTTGCTTATGTATTAAAAAGGTACTGCAGAGTGTTCTCCTAATTAAAAATATCAAATATTAAATTTCAGATACTTATAGAAAATAAAAACAAAAACAATGAACAATTTCTTTGTGTTGTGTGATTAGTGGATTTACTTTTTGTTTTAATCTATTTCTTTTCTTCTCTCTCCAAATCTTCAATTAATATTCTTCATAACTTAAAAATTGGAAAATACTCAAAGTAGTTTACATTTTACCTTCTCTGTATTGTTTTTAAACATAAAAAGAAAACACCTGGGTTTAGGAACTAAAAACTTCAATCTATGATTGTTTATATCTCATAGAAGAAGTTATACCTTTTTCTTTTCAGTGCCTTACTTCTGATTTGTTTATGCCACATTTACATTTACATTTACATATCGTCCTCAACTTAAATTGTAAAATTACTGATGAATTATGAAGGTGTGCCAATGGCACAATTGCCAGATTTTTAATTTCTCAAGTTAATTAGCTCATTTTAACTTGTAAAGTGCAATACATAAATGTTGCTGTCAAAGCAACTTAGGCTTTAGGTTCCAGTTCTGTCACTTAATTATATTAATGTACAATATAGGGCAAATTAAGTGAACTTTATAAAACCTGTTTCCTCATCTGTATAATAGGAATAATTAAGGAACCTACTATACAGTTTTGGGTTTTTTTTGTATCTGTAAATATGTGTGAGAAAGCGGAAAAAAAATACATTGGTTTACAACTAGTCAGGGTTCTCCCTAGAAACATAATTAACAGGAGAAATGTACATATAGAGAGAATGAGAGAAAAAAAAAACATTAATTGGTTTTCCTAAGAGTGGAAAGTCGGTGAGCTGAAAATCTGATGGGGCACACCAGCAGGCTGGAGACTCAGGGAAGTGTCCAAAGGCAGAGCAGTTGGAGACCCAGAAGAGCCAATGTTGCAGTTGAAGTTTGAAAACAGTCCTGACATAATTCTTGCTCAGGAGAAGAAGGGACTTCTTTCATTCAATTCAGGCTTTCAACCTACTGGATGAGGGCCAGCAGCATGTGGAAGGCAATGTGCTTTACTCAAAGTCCACTGATTTAAAAATTTTTTTAAGATTTTATTTATTTATTTGACAGAGAAAGAGAGATCACAGGCAGAGAGGCAGGCAGAAAGAGAGAGGGAGAAGCAGGCTCCCCGCCGAGCAGAGAGCCCGAAGTGGGGCTCGATCCCAGGACCCTGAGATCACGACCTGACCCAAAGGCAGAGACTTCAACCCACTGAGCCACCCAGGCGCCCCTTAAATATTAATTTTATCCAAAAACACCCTCATAGAAGCATCTAGAATGTCTGACCACATATCTTAAACACTGTGGTGTTAGCTCAACCAAGTTGACACATGGAATTAACCATCACAGTTCACGTGTAACAAGATTTCTAGTACACACACTAGATATTGTTAATATCAGCTTGTCAGACTAATCTGCTAATCAGCTTTATAACTGGTCTTGCTTCAGTAACCCTAACTAAAATTACATAAAGCTACTTTATAAGTACTAGAACTAGAAGAATCTATAAATTTTAAAAGAGAAAAAGAGAAAGGAAGAAGGAAGGAAGAGAAAGAAGGAAAAGCAAGCAGGAAAGAAACTTATAAAAAAGTGTACTTCCTTCAATTTTTGTCTAAATTTCTTCAAGTTACATAAATAAATATCAGCAATGTTAAAAAATGCACTTGAACTTCTTTCATATTCAAAACTGTGCCATAACCTTTCTTAAAATTTTTCAGAAATAAATGCTTTCTTATTTAATATCAAAGGATAAGGTACAAAAAAGAATTAGTTTGCCAGGGCGCTTGGTGGCTCAATGGGTTAAAGCCTCTGTGTTCAGCTCACGTCATGATCTCAGGGTCCTGGGATTGAGCCCCACATCACTTCAGGCTCGCTGCTCAGCAGGGAGCCTACTCCCCCCTCTCTCTGCTGGCCTGCCTGCCTACTTGTGATCTCTCTCTCTGTCAAATAAATAAATAAAATCTTAAAAAAAAAAAAAAAAAGAATTAGTTTGCCAAATCATGGTAGTAGGGCATGAATGAAATCTGTCTTTCCTGCTAAGGTTTGTATTATAGGAGTTTTGTCTGTCATTTCACGTAAGTCAGACATCTGTGGTCACTCATCAATTCAGTGTTTTCCAGAATCTAAACAACAAAGATCTTTTCGAGAGATGTCACCTTCTTCAGAGCACATTTGAGCTTTTAAAGTGTCATAAACACTCCTGCTAGTTATTTGATGCTGAGATCTTCTGGTCTAGTAGATTGCAAAGTGCACCAGCAGTATTTATTTTTGAAATATTTACAAGCAGAAACTTATGTCCTTCGGACAGGTTGCTCTCTAATTCTGCAGCCAAATTGTACTGCTGCAATTTCTCTTCATCATAACTGTGAAGAGCAAATATTTCTAGGATCAGAAGTTCTCATTCTCTGTACATTCACTTGTGTACTGCTGCATATCTTCTGCTAGGTTCCTGAGGAGCAGTTTATAAGAGGTCAGTTTTCTGATATTTACACATGAAGTTCTTTATTCTGTTTTTCACACCTCTTTTATAGCTTCCTGTGCTGTTGAGAAATCCCAGGCATTTTCCATTTTTGCTCCATTGTCATTTGTATTTGTCTCCTCCACCCCAACCCCCAGATACTTACAGCATCTTTTCATCATTTCGGGTATTCTAATATTCTTCACAGGACTTCCTGAAATGGATTTTTTTTTTCCTGATGTGTTCTGGGTTTCTATCCATCTGGAAAACCGTAACTCTCTTCTTTGGAAGATCTTGTTTTATTTTCATAATGAACATTTTTATCTTTTCTTTTTCTCTGTCATTCTTTCTGTAAATTCTACCATTATAATGCAGATGCCATGGTTTTTTAATTGATCCTTCAAGACCTACAAGACTTGTCTCATTCATTATTATTCTCTTATATTTCATTTTAACATCTTGGAAATTTCCTGAGGTTTAGCCTACAATTCTGTTACTAGAGGTCCTTTAATTTCAGTCATGAACTTTCATGGGGCTTGAGGCAAAAGTAAAAATGGAGAGCTGGATACCATATGCCCATATATAAAAAAAATTGTCACTATGCTATCATACTCTGAAAAAGATGTTCTATCCTTCTACCTTAATAAAAATACTTTTATGAAACCTGGGTGGCCACATTAAAACTTAGAATTATCAAACTCCTTGGAATTGCACACTAAGATATAACGGTATACAGGGATAACCCTCTTCCTCTCTACTACCTGACCCCCTTCTCTGCATATACTCACCTCTGTGTTACACATTATAGTGCTACACTACATGCATGCAAACATCTCTACTACGACATCCAAGTTCAATCTATATTTCTTACAAACAGCTGCTCTTGGCCACCTGGGGTCTAGTGGGGCATACATTGGTAGCATGGTCCATACTCGGAGGAAATCTAACAAAGAAAGATGTACTATCCTGGAAAGTAGTTGTGCAGGGCATTTCAGAGTCCTAGTTACATGGAAGGTTGGAGTTGGGTCTTAGGTTCTGGGTAGGAATAACTTTGCTCATTGGAAAGTGTTATCTGGGAAAGAGTTATGACCTACTAAAACCAAAACAGTCTTCTAAAATATGGCACCAGTATAGGGTGGCCTGGCATTACAGAAAGCTTTTAAACAACAACTAAAGTACTCCACTCAAGCACCAGAGAGACACTTATGGACCTTCTACCACCCATACCAGCCAAAGCCAAGAAGGGTGATTAGACTTCAACCCTTCTGAGGTTCTAGAGATATGCCCAACATACCCATCCTCCTCCCAGGTAGTGTCAGAGAAGAGGTAGGAAGCCAGGGATTCCATTCTCTTGGCAGATAATGAGCTCCCTGTCCCCCACCTATAATGTTAATGCAGACCACGTGGATAGCCTGGATTTCCACCCCCACCTAGCAGAATGAAACTCTCCTCCCATTCCCATGGTGACAGTGTCAGAGGAAGCCTGGTGGAAAGTCAGAACTTTTACCAGTGATAACGAGGCCAGCCTATGTTGTGATCCACACAATGAGCAGGAATTTCTATCTCCAGCCCAGATAAGCAGAAATGAGATGCCACCCCACCACCTGCCACAATGTCAATGGAGGACAAGTTGTAAACCTGAACTTCTACCTCCACCTGACATAACAAGACAGGAAATGCCTTTTTACTGCTAGAAGAGAGTGAGAGAAAACCAGCTAAAACAGGTTTAAATAAAATCCAGAAAATCAGGATATGATATAAAATTGTTCATATTCCAATAGAAAATCACTTGTCATACCAAAAATCAAAATGACTTCAAGTTAACTGAAGAAAGATAATAGCTATCAAACATCAAGGTGGCAGATTTGGGGAATTATCTGTCAACTATTTTAAAGTACAAATGTAAAAAGGTTTCAATAACAATTATGGACATACTTAAAACAAATGAAATGAGAGAAATATCCAGAAAGGAAATACAAAGTTTCAGTGAAGACACAGAAGATATAAAGAGCTAAATGGAAAATCATTTTTAAATTATAAAAATAACCAAAATAAAAAAGCTCAGATGATGAATTCAACAGCTGAATGAATTATGAAGAGGAAAGCACCAGTAAACTAGAAGATGAAACATTCATAATTCATATGAATTACGTCATCTGAACAGAGAGAGGAAAAAATAGCCTCAAAGATAGCTAGCACTCTCTTAGTCCACTAGGGCTTCTATAACAGAATACCATGTGTTGGGTGGCCTATAAACAACAGAAATTTATTTCTCACAGTTCGGGAAACTGGGATGTCCATGACCAAGGCACCATCAGATTCAGTGTATGACGAGAGCATACTTCTTGGTTTATGGATGGAATTCTTTTCTCTGTGTCCTCACATGGCAAAAGTGGTAAGGGGACTCTCTGGGGTTCCTTTTATAAGAACACTAGTACTTTCCTAAGGTCCTACCTCCTGATACCATCACATTGGAGATTAGAATTTCAATATATGAATTTTGGGGCAACACAAATATTCAGTCTAAGCAGGCACTATAACAAAAGATCTAACATTTGTGCCACTGTAGTCCTGGATAGAGGAAAGTAAAGTGAATGGAACTGAAACAATATTTGAAGAAATAATGGCTGAAAACTCAAATCTGACATGAGACAAACATACAGATTCAAGAAACTGAAAGGATCTCAAACAGGATATACCCAAAGTAATCCATGGCATGACATAGTATAATAACATTTCTAAACACTAACGACAAAGGAATAATATTTAAAGCGGTTAGAGTGGCCACAAGGTCATAAGATACATGACACATGTTTTAAAATTCAGCTATATTCTAAATACCATTGGTGGATATGTGGACAACTATATTAGAAATATAATTTATGATTACTCAAAAATAATTAAATATTTATGTGTAAATTAAAAAAACATGTATAGGGTTTATATGCTGCAAACTGTACAATGCTGATAAAGAAATTTTTAAAAATCTAAATAACTGGAGAGATATATAGTTGACTCTTGAACAACATGGGGATCAGGGGCAACAGCCCCTCTTAGTTGAAATCCACTTATAGCTTTTTACTCCACCAAAAACTTAACTACTAATAGCCTACTGCTGACCAGAAGCCTTACTGATAACGTAGGCAATTAAAACATATTTTGTATGTTAAATGCATTATATACTGCACTTACAATAAAGTAAACTTTATTTTACTGTCTGCCTGTCTGCCTACTTGATCTCTCTGTCAAAAAAATAAATAAAATCTTTTTTTTTTTAATAAATAAAATCTTAAAAAAACCAAACTCTCCCTGAATTGATTTACAGACTTAAGACAATTCCGGTCAAAACTGTAGAAAATATGCTTGCCTATGTAGAAAATATTACTCTACAATTTATATGGAAATGCAAATGAATTAGAATACTTAAAACAATACTGAAAGAGAATAAAGTGGGGAGATTAAGTCTATACAATTATAAGACTTATAATAAAGTTATAAAAATCATGACTGTGTGGTATTGGTACAGGGACAGACATAGAGATCAATGAAACACAATACCAACCAGAAATAGTTCTACATAAATATGTCCAACCAATTTTTGCTTAAACATGCCAATATAATGGAGGAAAGACATCCTCCAGTGTGGTAGAAACTGAGTATCTATAGTCAAACCCAACACAAAACAAAACAGAACCCTTGACTTAAATTTCATACTTTCTATAAAAATTAGCTAAAATGGGTCATGTACTTAAATATAAAATCATAATATTTTTAGAAGAAAGCCCAGGAGAAAACAATCAGGTTATGGGGATAGAAAAGAGTTCTTAGCGTTGACACTAAAGGCATGATGCATTGAAAAAATAAAAAGATAAATCGGACTTCACCAACATTTAAATCTGTTGCTCTACAGAAAACCCTATTAAAATATCCCTATTAAGAGAAAAGACAAGCTGCAGTAAAATGAAGATTTATGTTCACAAAAATCCTGTGTACATGAATGCTTATAGAAGCTTTACTTGTAAAAACCCAAACTGGACAAAACCCAAATGTTCTTCAACAAAAAAAAGTGTGTGTGTGTGTGTGTGTGTGTGTGTGTGTGTGTGTGTGTGTGTGCGCGCGCATATATATATATATAAAACAACCGTGGACAATCCATACCATGGAATACTACCCCTACACAAAGGAATAGAACATGGATACACTTAATAACTTGGATGAATCTCCAGAGAATTATACTGAGTGAAAATAACAAGAATAAAGAAAGGCTATATACTATATGATTCCAATTATAGGGAATTCTTGAAATGACAAATTATAGAGATGGGGAACAGATTAGTGTTCCCCATTGCCAGGGGTTAAGTCAGGTCTGAAAGTGGGAGGGGTGGATGCAGTTCTAAAAGGGCAGTGTGAAGGTTCCTTGTTATAAAGGAAAGTTTGTGATATAGTAATCCAGTCATTTTGCAAAACATTCTGATTGGAAGAAACTGGGTAAAGAACACAATGGATTTCTCTGTACTGTTTCTTACAACAACCGCTTATGAATTTACAGTTATCTCAAAATAAAGAGTTACATTTTAGTGCAATTGTGTGGTAATATCCTCCCTTCTTTAATCTTTATTCTTTGTTTTAGTCGATTTTCAGAAGGAAGAAGTGAACATGCTCCATTTACCATCATTAACCAGAAATCTAATTTCATCAAAATCCAGACTTTCTGTCTTGGTTTTAGGAAAATTGATGCTGTGTTGCCCAAAGTAATACTTAGAAAAAATGCAAAATCACTATTTGGACACTTTATAACGATTGAACCTGAAGAGAGTATTTTTTTGAAATCCCAGAATGAAGGATGCCTGGGTGGCTCAGTTACGCATCTGTCTTCAGCTCAGGTCATAGTCCTGGGGTCCAGGGATCAAGCCCTGCATCTGGCTCCCCACTGAGCAGGGAGCCTGCTTCTCCCTCTCCCTCTGATGTTTCTCCTGCTTGTGCTCCCTCTCTCTCTTTCTCAAATAAATAAATAAGTAAACAAACAAACAAATAAATAAAATATTGTAAGAAACAAACCCCAGAGTGATGCTTTGAGATACAAATTTCAGTCAGCCCTGCCAAATTTGGCCCGCTGACCTGAACAGTTAGTAAATCTATCTTCTGTGTAGTTTAGTCTGGCCTTCAGTCCAAACTGAATTAATCTCAACCTACTTTGCAACTGAAGATAATCTTTTTCATTGCCTGATGTTACAGAATCGTTCCTTGCATTGAAAACAAAATGACACTGAGCTTCATTAGAAATCGCAGAGTTAAGCACGTCCAACTTCTTTCATTCTTTTTTTTTTTTTTCTTTTTAAGATTTTATTTATTTGACAGAGAGAAACACAGCGAGAGAGGGAACACAAGCAGAGGGAATGGTAGCAGGAGAAGCAGGCTTCCTGCCGAGCAGAGAGCCCGATGCGGGGCTCGATCCCAGGACGCTGGGATCATGACCTGAGCCGAAGGCAGACGCTTAACGACTGAGCCACCCAGGCGCCCCCAACTTCTTTCATTCTTAATGATATAGCTATACAAACACATTTTCAAGCAAAATCGAAAAAACTGTTAAAAGTATATCTTCTCTCCACTACTGAATGGCTGGAAAATTCTCTTTATAATATAAAATGTTAGAGGAACATTCAAGATGAGAATGAATTTATTCCAAAACTAATAGATATGAACAAAAGTTTTCTAAACTTATGTACTGAAGTCCCCTATTCATTCCTTGCTTTTTACTTAGGTTCCAAGACTACATGTGAAATTATTTAAGTCATATTTTCTCAGTAATGAATATATGCTCAAACGCTCTTTTATTCAATTCCAAACTGAAACATTTAAAAGAAATAAAGTGCTCCAGTAAGTTTAAATCATTCCCTATAACACATGGCAATTTGAAACTATTGAAGCATTTTGTAAGTGTTTCTCTTCCAAAGTGTTCAATGTTTAGGGATTATAAAGTTATTTATTGCAATGCTTTAGATTTATTAATATAATTTTAAAAGAAGGAGGGTTATGATATCTTATAAATCTATCAACTAAAATAGTATAAAATATATTTAATCAATATAAAGGCCATAAAGAAGCATGTGCTGAATAAAAGAGGAACAGAAATGGAAAACAAGAACCATAAACAATTCTGAGGTCAGGCTTTCAAGGACCATAAATTGAGAAACAGGAATAATAAACATATGATAGCTATTTAAAAATCCCATATAGCTGGAATTTAAAATAAAAAAAAATTAAACAAATAATCCTTAATGGGAAGAAAAATAAGCCTTAGGCCAATTATAAGAGTTGAGTGCCAACTGAAGAATACATGTCAAAAAAAAAATGAGTAAAATGCCCTGTCCTGGAGTGTAAACTGGACCCAGTGAGTCATTTCTTAATAATAAAACATGGCAAAAGTGATATTATTTTCTGAGATTAATATAAAAAAGACAATAGCTTCTGTTACCTGCCCTCTCTTGCTTGGTTACTCTACTGAAGTAATAAGCTGCCATGTTGTAAGCTACCCGATGGATAAGCCAAGATAGCATGGAACTGAGATCACTGTCCCATTGGCCACAAAGAACTGAATTCTGCCAACAGCTATGTTGGTGGTTTTGGAGCACATACTTCCCAGTAATGACTTCAGAAGAGACTGTGCCCCCCTGCTACCAGCAGGACTTTAATCTCATGAGAAACTTTGAACCACTAAACTACGCAGGATTTCTGATCCATATAAACTTTGAGAAAATGTTTGCTGTTTAAAGCCACTAAGTGGGTTAATTTATTAACATCAATAGGTAACTAAAATATACAGGTACATCAATACCACAAAGGAAATAAATACCTTTAAATATATTATATGAAAGTAAAAACAAAAAAAATTGAATTAATGCACTAAAATGTCAAATCAAAAGCTGATAAAAACAAAGAGTAAACAGAAAAGTAGAAAGAAATGCACTAATAAAGATATTATAAGATATAATTGAAATAAACAGCAACAGGAATTTTATTAATAAAGCTAAAAAGTGATACTTTGAAATCTATTAGTATTCTGTCTTACTAATAAGAAATGTCAGAAAAAAAGGTGTTTAAAATAAAAATGCAGAATAGAAGGGAGAAAAGCAGAGTCATAACAGATTAAAACATGATAAAGGAATATTATAAGTATTAATACCAGAATCAATTTGAAAAGTTAGACAAGATGCATTAATTTACTGAAAACCATAAAATGCTTAAATTGGTAAAGAAAAATATGAAAAAAATGAGTAGTCTTATAATCATTAGTGAAATTTGAAATGTTGAAAATATCGAGGCCCAGGTGATATTGTGTACATGTTTTACTAAGATTTTCAGGAATGGTATTTTGAGAGTTATTATTTTGTGAACTAACACAAGTGGTTGTGAAACAGAAAAAGGGTTAAAGCTGATTAATTTTATGAGAGTAAGACAAACTTCATTAAACTAGAAAATAAAACTGCAAATAAAAATAATGTATATAATTTAAGAATTATCAAATATTTATTAATATTCAACCATTATTAAATCCATATAATATTTCTTAATTATAATTCACATATTAACCATTTCTGTATAGTAATATGTTATAATTAACATATTATACATAATATATATAATAACATAATTAATGAATAATCATTGATATATGCAATTTTAAAATGTTATCATTAAAGTGTATTATGTTTAAGTTGAGTGAGACTATACTTCTTCAGTCATTTATTTCCTTTCCTGGGCTTTTTACATAAAGGACACTTTTAAATCAAAAGTTTCTATTGAATTTCTGTAAACATCAGATAAAAACAAGACATTACTGAAAAGTAACATGAAAACTAAATGGCTTTTTAAAAATTTTTTTTAAGGAAGTAGCCAGAATATTTTTATATTAGTTAAATCATCATTTTAAAGGTGCCTATTAGGAGAAGACTTTTTGGAATAAAATGTTATTAAAGCTTTCAGAGGCAAAATTAATTTATGCATTAAAATAAAGCAAATATGGGGGTGCCTGTGTGTCTCAGTGGGTTAAAGCCTCTGCCTTCAGCTCAGGTAATGATCTGAGGGTCCTGGGATCGAGCCCCGCATCGGGCTCTCTGCTCATCAGGGAGTCTGCTTCCCCCTCTCTCTCTGCCTGCCTCTCTGCCCACTTGTGATCTCTCTCTCTCTGTCAAATAAATAAATAAAATCTTTAAAAAAAAAGTAAAGCAAATATGCTTGCCCTTGGGAATCCCTTGCCTTGAGAAATGAGTATTTTGTTATATTAAAACAGGTATAGATACACTTATGGGTATATATCTTAACAATCTTATAAGGGTATAATATCATGAATGGGAAATAATTATAAGTTTTCACTGAGATTTCCAATTAACTATGTAATACATCGACCATTGAAATAAGCCTAGATTGGATCTCAACTTTCATTAGCTCTGGTTATACAACCTTTCAGACATTCTTTCAGGTATAATAAGAGTGAAACTTATCTTAATAATATCCTGGTCACCCAGGGTTTACCCATTATTATTATTCCCATTATTATTATTATACCCATTATTATTATTATGTTCATTATTATCTTTTTGTAGATGCTAGGGTCATAACACATGTGTACTTTGTTTATATATGTATATATATGTATTAATTGATCAGGTGCATATGATTCTATGATTAATGTATAACTTTGCTACTGTTGCTATTTAGATTTCAGAATGAGGAATTACCTAGGCATAATCTTAGAAAACTTAACATCACATCATGTAGGTAAATGGAATATTATCTATTTATTCATTCATAATAGAGGTTTTAAATGACTATCTTTTGAGAATTAAGAGACACATCTTTAGAATAAAGATACACAAAAAATAACCTTTGAGAAATAAATATGACTAGTAGCTTAAATTTATTTAATATCCATTCAAAAGTTATTTATTCAAGAGTTGTATATGTGTGAGACATGACTCTACATATTGCAAAATCAGTAATTAATAAAGAAAAAATCTCTACCCTCATTCTAATGGGAGGAGATAAAATAAAAAACACATAAAAATAACTAAATATACTATATAAAAATAAACAAACACATTATATGGGAAAATAAATCATAAAGGGGATTAAGTACAATTAGGATAGGATGTTTAATTTTATAATATTTGTGAGGGAAGGCTTCATTGAAAATGTGACCTTTGAATAAAGACTGAATTTTGTGAGGTACTGAGTAATCTGTATATTTGGGATATACAGTATTCCAAACACAGAGAGTGAAAATACGAGTTTCCTGAGGAAAAATGTCTGATGTGTTTGAGATACTTCAAAAAAAAAAAATCATACATAATCAAAGATACAAGGCAAGATATAACTAGTAAGGAGTTGTCATTAATTAAGACTGGATATGTGTAGAAGTGGGTTTTTTTTGTTGTTGTTGTTGTTAAAGATTTTATTTATTTGACAGAGAGAAACACAGCGAGAGAGGGAACACAAGCAGAGGGAATTGTAGCGGGAGAAGCAGGCTTCCTGCCGAGCAAGGAGCCCGATGCGGGGCTCCATCCCAGGACTCTGGGATCATGACCTGAGCCGAAGGCAGACACTTAACGACTGAGCCACCCAGGCACCCCTAGAAGTGGGTTTTGAAAGCAAGAAAATCAGATCAGGAATTCACTTTGGGGCATACTAGTTTGGGATGTCTAGTAGATACCCACATAGAAATGTGGAGTCAGAAATGAGTACAGAAGTCTGGCATTCTTGGCTCGCAGTGTAACTTTGGGTGTTTGAAAATACCAGCTGTGTTGCAGTTTGATGGCATCGATTCAGACTGGATAAAATCTCAAAGACAGTAGGTATAAATAGAGAAGCAAAAGTATTAAAAGAGTGTGATAGGAAAAGAACCATGAGATTGTTGTGCCCTGAAGCCCAATAAAAAAGTATATTCAGAAGAAAGGGGTGAGCAACAGAGGAATTCCTTCTGTGAGGACTGAGAATCCATTGATGGCTATAGCTGATGGAGCTTGAGGTGCTTCCAGAGTTGGGGCTTGAAGTTTCTATTATCCAACAATATAAAGCCTTGTATTTAAAATTAGGTGCAATGTGACATATTTATTTAGAGTGAGAAAAGAATTTGCATCAGATGACTTTTTTTTTTTAAGACTTATTTAGAAAGAGCGAGGGAGCAAGCACGCACAAGTAGGGGGAGGAACAGAGGGAGAGAGCTCAAGCAAACTTCCCACTGAGTAGTCAGACTCCGAGCTCAATCCCAGGACCCTGAAATCATGACCTGAGCCAACTCAAGAGCTGGCTGCTTAGCCGACTGAGCTACCCACTTAACTGACTGAGACACCCAGGCACCCCCAGATTAAAGACTTCTTTAGAGAGGTGGCTTATATGACAAATATTACAAAATCTAGAGGAAAATAATACAGTGTTTTTTTAAGTAACTGACTGATGTAAATCTAATATATTTTTTCTGTACAATTCTGGCTGCATAATCTTTGCTCACTTCTTTATATGCTAGGGATACTACAGTATCATTTCTGAAGAGAAAGTAAAGACATCAGTCTTTTCTCCAACAGGTTGGTCTTAATTTTTATTATCTAGTAAGTATTCTTTCATAAATTTTGACATCAAAATTCATAGATTTCTGTGGAGATATAATAAGAGTTTGGCAATGAAGCCTCTGCCAGTCTTTTTTCTCTCATTTTATATTTTTTACTTTTTATTAGTAATATGTGAATTTGTATAGGACCAGTTCTTAATATTAATTTGAAATTAAGGGAAAAATATTTCAAATAAATTAAGTTGTCAGTATAGGCTATCGAGTAACTTAATCTTTAATTACATTATTCGTATGTACTGTGAATTGAGTTATTGATAAATATTTGAAGTATTATCCCTGGAATACTTATTTTTTCAGGCAATTTTACTGCAGGTAGAGCCATCACACTCTTCAGGATATGGTGTGCCAGGCTCAGATCCAATCCAATAAGTGGAGATTCATTAAAATTTTACCTCACACACAGATGTATTTATTGCTTTCATTATGGCCCTACAAACATAGTTTCTAATAAATTCTGTTTTTTTACAACTCACATAGGAAAAAGAAAGTACAATGTATATACACTTGTTGGAACTGCATCAAGTATATTCCTGACAGGTGGGAACATTCATTTTGACTAGGCATCTGGAAGAACTAAAACATGGCTTGCAGTGCTCCACATTTGAAGACTGGATGAATTTTCCACAGTCTAGCATCTGGCACCATAGATTTCAAGACTTGTATCTCATATGTTGCCTACATACTTCTAGATATCAGGTGCAGAGGCTACATTTACCTGCACTTTTATGTCACAATTCCAGGTGAGTTGCATAGTGGATTAGAAAGTATTCCTAGAAGGCATTCTGATACCACTTTGGCCAGAAGTAACCAAAGGCATACCAAAGTGATTACAAACAATATAAGTATACCCTAATTAAGTCAAAATTCAATGTATCTCCAAATCAACTTGCCCTTGGCTTGATGGATTCCCCAAACACCCAGAACCATTGTCCTCTCACTCAAGGAAAAGTATGAAGGAGAAATATCGAAGGGAAAGAGGCCCTGTTCCTAACTATGTGAGGTAAAATATTTCAGTTTCTGAAATCTTATTTAAACATATTTAAACTAGGACCCCTCCCAATTAGAGAGATACAAATGACCAGTGAAAGTGAGGGCTTGCAGACCGTAAGCATAATGGTTGCAGACCGTAAGCATAATGGTAACAGTAAATCTGTCTCGGTGTGGAGCTTGATTACAATGCTGATAGAATTTGGTGGAATGGTGAGAGGCAAAGCCAAGTAGGAGTGGGTTTAAGAGAGAATGGGAGGAAGAATTTGGCTGTCGTAGAGGAGGATCGCATTGTAAATAAAATGTAGTAAGTGGGAGATGCCTTTGAGATAGTTTTTATTTTTTTCTTTGTAACTGAATTCTGGTTAAGAATTAAGTTATATTTTATTAAAATAATATTTAAAATCATATATTTAAAGGAAGAGAGAAAATATAGTTTGACACATTTATTCAACAAATATTCATTAGTACCTACCAAACTAGCAGGCATCATGGCAGGTACTAGAGATGATGATGATTAGATAGGCATGACCTGGGCCCTCCTGGATCTTATGTTCTACTAGTTAAGACACACGTACTTCAAGTAAACTGGTAAATAACTCATTAGGATATATAATAAGTTATACTGAGGAAGTACATTCTATAAGCGGGTAGAGACAGAGTAAGTAGTGGTTGTAATGGAGATGACATTAAGTAAGCAACTGAATATTATGAAAGGCCTTTCTCAGAAGGTGGCATTTAAGCTTAAATATGAAGGATAAAAAGGAGACATCAAAGAGAAAATCCATGAAACCCTCTGTGTAGAAAGGAGTACAAATACAATGGCTCCATGGTAAGAAGAGTATAATTAACATGCTCAGAAAGAAATGAAACACAAGCAGGCTATCCCCAGAAAGCTAACAGTCATACTAGACTGCATCATCTTCCTCATCTTCCATATTGCCAAGTTGAGTCTGCACTGTCTAATGTAATAAAATTAAAATTAATTAAGATAAATATAATAATTAAATTACTCAGTTTTACTAGTATCATTTGAAGTTCTTAAATGGCATAGGTTATTTTATACTTTGTATATGTATACTAACCCATACGGAGGTTATACCTACTTTATTAAACAGTGTAAGTAAAGACTATTTCTATCTTCCCAGAAAATTTTACTTGAAGAGCATGGTATATACTTCAAGGAGTGGTTGTTATGTTTTCCTGGAGTAAATCTGATCGAATTACATTTATGGAATTACAAAAAACCTCTTAACACCATTCTTTAGTCTTTATAGAAAGAGAGAACTTAAAAATCAGAACGAATTTAATTAATGATGATATCTTTATTTCTCTTTGACTAATTGCACACATTGAAGCAAATGGATTTTAAAATACTTCTTGTTCATTGGATAGTGCTTTAGAATAGAGAGGTGTCTTCCTATTGATCCTGCTCAGATGAAGTTATACAAGTATTATTGCCCATCACAAAACATGCAAAAAATGGGGGGTCATAGCATGAAGATTTGGTACATGAGAAGTATGTCATACACTCCCACTCTTCACACACACAAGATATAGTTGTGTGTAATGAAAAATTGCTTGAATTCTTGGGAAAGGAACAGAGTTGAACCCAACAAAAATAATACTATCACCTATTAATATTCAAGACAGAGAATAAAGGAGCCAAAGGAAATAGTTTCAATAGAGAGTGGATTTAGGTATTGTGAAAGTCCTATTTGTTTTTTGTTTACAAGAATTATACATATGTACAACATTATGCAGTGTCTAGTTGGTTTGGTTCATAATTTTTCTTTGATCTCTGTGCTCCATCATTGCCTTAAGAAAGGATTTCCTCAACTTCTTGCTCTAAAAGGTCATTCCATTTGCCACCGTTGACTTTTGAAAACTGCCCTATTTTCACCCTTTTCTACTGTCTTCTGCTAATGTTTCTACTTTGCTTAAAACATTTTTATGGCTGTGCATCAACTGAAGTTGCTATCAATGCTTAACACTTTCAAATTTTACGGTGTATTCTTACACTTCCTGTGTCATCTCTGTCTCTGAGTATTTTTCAGTTGTTTGCCCACAACTGATCAGTGTCTCTGTATACTTTTAATGGCTTTATTCTCCAGCTCTAATGCTGTCTTCATCCATTATTTGTCAAACGAACTCTAACATGACCTCCTCTGTGATGTCCTTGAAACCAGTACGTGCCACACCAGGAGCATGGACTCATGGCCTCATTTGTGTTGCCAAGGATTCTTTGGAGGTGGAATATTTTTTGGGAGTGGGGGTGTTTGTCACTGCACACTATTATATATACATATAATTTCTGGAACATATGGTGAAATACAAAGGAGCAGTGCCTTTTAAATTTGAGTTTATTTAGGGGCACTTGGGTGGCTCAGTTCGTTAAGCATCTGCCTTCAGCTCAGGTCATGATCCCAGGGTCCCGGGATTGAACCCCATATCACGCTCCCTGCTCAGTGAGCTTTTTGCTTTTCCTTCTCCCTCTCCCTCTCTCCATCATCATGCTCTCTCCCTGTCAAATAAATTAAAAAAAATCTAAATTTGAGTTTATTTAAAATTTTTGGCATCCATCTAGAAAACTGCTTAGTAAATGTTTCTTGAATATTAAATGGATATAGAAATATAAGTTTGAGGAATAACTTGAAGGTTATATGCTTTTGTAAATATCATCTGCAAAACTAAAAATAAAAAAGACCTATCAGGGGCACCTGAGTGGTTCAGTTGGTTAAGCATCTGAATCTTGATCTCAGCTGAGGTCTAACTCAGGGTTGT
>CM053605.1:146091097-146111058 GCA_028646535.1 Procyon lotor | reverse complement strand
TTTTCTTTGGTTAATACATTTTATATTTTGTCACATTTGTTCAAAATATACTCTGTGGTTTTGAATTAGTATATGTTAATCTATACTATATATACACACATGGCATACTATTACCTTGTTTGAACACAACATTTAAGTCAACATTCTGAAAGCTGAAATAGAAGTCCTTATTTCTAGGACAAAATTGAGTACATATAATCAAAAGTTTGTAAACATTAATGTTCTACCACTGTCAATGAAAGCTGTCAATAATGAAATTTAAAAAATGAGAGATTAATGGATTTAGACACTAAAGTATATAAAAATGACAAACTATATATTAATTAGCATATTTTTAGAACATTCTATTGAAATGTTTGGAAAAGCCTATTAACAATGTACATTATATGATCAGATTTTTGTTAATAGCTACTATTTCCAATAAGCTTTTCACTTTTTACTATAATGCTATCTGAAGAGTAGATACTCTGAAATTGTGTGTAATTTACTGGAAGAGATAACTTATAAATATAAACCAAAATAAAATTTACTAGGCAACGAGAAAAGATGGTCAGTGCAAACAGATAATAAAAATGCCAGATCACCTATTTCCTCTTCTTCCTCCCCCTTAATTAGGTCTCCTGAATGTTTATCTTTTCTCTTCCCAAGAGAATAAAAATTCCCTTAAAAAGGGGTTTTATACTTCTTTTTATCCCCAGTATTTGCTTTGGAATGTAATAGAGTATAGGTACTGTACTAATGTTTATCTCTTCTATTTATTAATCTTGGACTGTTGATAAATACAAACTTGACGAATTCAATACGTATAAATTAGGATGCCTTTGCTTTGGGGCAGATATATCCAGTTATTCACTTTATTTATTTATTTTTTAAAGATTTTATTTATTTATCTGTTAGAAAGAGAGAGAGAGCACAAGCAGGCAGAGCAGCAGGCAAAGGCAGAGAGAAAAGCAGGCTCCCTGCCAAGCAAGGAACCCGATGTGGGACTCGATCCCAGGACCCTGGGATCATGACCTGAGCTGAAGGCAGCCACCCAACCAACTGAGCCACCCAGGTGTGCCTCCAGTTATTCACTTTTAAAAAGCTTGTCCTACAGGGAGTCTGGGTGGCTCATATGGTTAAACACCTGCCTTCCGCTCAGGTCAGCTCCGCATTGGGCTCCCTGCCTGCTAAGGGAGACCCTGCTTCTCCCTCTCCATCTACTGCTCCCCCTAGTGCGCTCTCTCTCTCTGTCAAATAAATAAGTAAAAATCTTAAAAAAATAAAAAAAATCTTGTCCTACACTTTGCCTCAGCGATCCACTATTGGAATGTTTGTGTTTCACATCTTTTCCTAACCAATAATTACACTGATACCAAATTCCAATATTAAGTGTTCTATTCCACACAATTCTTTTTTTTTAAGCATCCTCCTTGCTAAAACTCTTCAACTCCATAGGATCTCTAATCCTGTGAGGCTGACACATTTTTAATTTCTGTCCTGCATGACCCTGCCAGTCTCATTGTTCTCTAGTATAACTGAGTCCATGACCCATCAAATAATGAGTCCATTATATATATTATCAACTCTCGTGCCTTACTTTCTTCCCACTTGACTCAGCAAAATCCTTAGCTCATTTACATTGAACTCTACCTACTTCATTGATGCACCAGAGAAGTTTCTCAAAGCTAAAGAAATTCATACAGCCATATACTAATCTTAAATGGAAAGTATCTCTCCTAGCTGACCTTCTAATACCTTTTTCTTGTGAAATCATTATTCAATTTTTAACGTATGTCTTTCGCATCTCCTCTTCCTCCTTGGTTCTTTTTCTATTTTCACTCCATCCTGATTATCTCTTAAGTTTACACACACACACACACACACACACACACACACACACACAATCAATAAGAAGAGGATTTTCATTTCCTTCTAAAACTATATCCAACTACAACCACACACTCTGTCTTCACTCTTGGATACAATGCATTTGTACTTAAAGACACTGTTCTGGAAATTATTCCCTTCCTCTATTTTGATTGTCATCTCTATAAGACAATTTTCATCAAAATTAAAAGCTGCTGGAATATCTCTTCTTTATTCACAAAAAATCTATTTCTTTTATTACAGTATAGGAAAAAAGTGGCATACCTGTATGAACAAGTCCACTTCACTTATTATTATTCTTGAATCTACTTCAAGAAGTCTTACAGTAATGTCTCTACTGAAAATGTCCCCACTGAGTATATAGTAATAATTTATATTTATATTTGTCATGACAAATGGTCTTTATACTCTTGATTTCCAAGCAATGCTTGATGCAATTGATCTCAACTTCCTACTTGAAATACTATTCATCTAGATTTGGGAAATCACAATTTTCTGATACTTATAATTATTATTTTTTATATAGTTTGTTGCTTTTTTCAGGCTTCTTTGAAGAATATGCTTCCTTTTTCCTACTTTAAGCCACTGAGTACCACAGAGTTCAGTTCTTTTTTTTTTTTTTTTTTTTTTTTGGTCAAGCTTCAACCCAAAATTCCTTCAGAAATGCTAGAAAACCAAGCATGAATATACAATTGCTTCCTTGATATCTTTACATGGAAGAACAGTAAATATCTCAGGCATAACATATTCAAATTAAACTCTTAATTTCTCTCACCTAAAGCCTTTCCATTATCAATGCTATCATTTTAGCTCTCATCATTCAGTAATTCCTCTTCCCCTAAAAATGGTCCTTCTCTGTTATTTATGAGACCAAAATTCTTATTAAGTACTGATTTTTGACTTACCCTCCACATCCAAGCTATAAGGATACAATAAATCCAGATTCTCACCATTTCTAACTACCTCTCTGATGACTACCCTGGTCCAAGCTACCTCAACTCTTTCCTGGAATAGCCCTAAATAATGCATTTGCCCTTTTGCCCCTTGTTTCTACTCTTTTCAATAATTCCTTCGTGAAACAGTACCAGTTTATGTCAATGCCCTAAACAAAAAAGCTCAATGGGCTCTCTTAGATTTTAAAGAAAATGTAAGTATCTACACAGCTTACCATGATCTACACAGCCTGATATTACATTTCTGATCTTTATTGTCATTTTAAGATGTTCAAGTTATATTTATCTCCCTGTTAATCCTTGCACATTCTAAGTATGCTCACAACTCAGGGTTATAAGTTTTTTATTTTTTCTGTAAAACTCTTTCGTATATACTTTAAGTAATTGTATCCTTTACTTTTTTCAGATGATACCACAGAGAAGGCTTCTATATCACTACCTAAATTATCATCCCTTTTATTTCTAGTGCTTAATCTATGTTCTTTGCCTTCTTCATTGCTCTTATCATTGTGTGGGCTTACATTTCATACTTATTTATTGCCGTGTCCTGAAACAGACTGTAAACTCCATGAAGGCAGAGAATTTATCTCTAGCACAGATAAAAGTAGCCACATAGTAAATGCTCAATAAATACTCCTAATCAATGAATGAAAAATTGCTTTCATTTATGAAGACAATTTAATTTTTTTTTTTTTTTTGAAAGAGAAAAACACAGTGAGAGAGGGAACACCTAGCAGAGGGAATGGTAGCAGGAGAAGCAGGCTTCCTGCCAAGCAGGGAGCCTGATGTGGGGCTCGAACCCAGGACGCTGGGATCTGACCTGGGCTGACGGCAGACACTTAACAACTGAGCCACCCAAGCGCCCCATGAAGACAACTTTAAATTTATATATCTGGATTATTTGAAGTTCCATGAAAAGTTGGATTACGGCTTATATTAAGGCTTGATGAAGGAAGTAAAATTACTATGAGTAATATTAAATAAAGGATTATCAAGATTAGAAGTTTGCAGTTATGAGACCTGGTTGGTCACTTCTCTTTGTACATCCTCAGGACCTCTGTATGTGTTCTTAGTGTGTGGGCTAATTTGGGCTTTCTCATAGTAGGTGAGAAGTGAAGTAGGTGACTTCAGTGACTTCAGTGAAGTAGGACCTTTACTCTTGTCAACTCAGGGTTCCAAAGCAAGAGGGCTAGTGAACCAAGCAGAAGTTGCATTACTTTTTATGACACAGCCTCAAAAACATTTACCTTCATTTCTGTAACATTCTCTTCATTACGAGTGAGTTATAGGCCAACCCAGGTACTAATGGGAAGAGAATAACACTTCTCTATTGATGGGGCAATGGTAAAGTCACATTGCAGGAGACCATGGGGCAACAGGTATATTCTTGCACTAATCTTTTGAAAAGATGATTTTCCACCATTCACCCTCTAGCCAAAATGTCACATCACTCTCACATGTAATAAACGTTCATTCCTTTCCCCATGTCCCTCAAAGCCTCATGCTATTATGGAATCATAATAGGAAGTCCGGAAGTTGTATTTGTTTGTAAGTCCAGATGAGCACACATTCCTCTGGTACAAGTCTTTCTATATCATTCTTATTAGAAGATCTAGGAGCTAAATAAACAAGTTATGTGTCTCCCCTGCCACCTCATCCTCACTCCAAAACACTGAACAATGTCACAGGAATGGGGTAACCACTACAGACATTCCCATTCAAAAAGTGGAAAAAGGAAAACACAGCAGTCAATGTTCATGGCACCTCTGAAATCCAACAGGACATATGTTGCCAGTTTCTTAATTAGGATTCAGTCCTATTCTTTGGTAATTTTTATCTATGAATATTGGCATCTAGAATCTGTACTTTTGATTTTACGTCATAGCTTTCGTAAGAAAACTGAGATTGCAACTGAGTCGACTTTTTACTATGCTTCCTACCATAAACCATAAATTCAAAGGCCTCTTTTCATTTTGTATATTTTTTGTCATTTATAATTATGACTGCAGGTGACTTCCACCAGGAAAAAAAAAAAAAAACCTTAAAAATGTGTGGCTTTTTAATGAATTGTATTAGAATCTAATCAATCAGAAAAATGAAATACTAGAAATTCTGAGACAGATACTTCCCTAATTTAGGCTCTGGGTAACACGGATATAGGATAATGTTTTTAATTTCTTGTAATCCCCACTACGTAAGAGAAAGGATCTTGAAGACACACTTTTAAGGTCTACTGAAGAATTTTGGTCTATTTGAAAATGTTTGAGTCATTGGTTTAAATCTTTCTGAAACCTTAACAAAGGATTTTACAGTCCCACTCTGGTTTTTATTTTTTGCACTACGGTTCTTGCTTACTTTCAGAACTCTTTGCTGGCTGAAAAGATTGTTGAGTCCTTCATATTTCCTCCAAATTCATTCTAATGCAGAATAACTCATTCGTTAGTGTACTGTTCTCTTTATTCATTTTTGTTATAAACTATCTCTAGGAAGTAGCCTTGACATTCTGTCTAGAAGTGTCCAAGATCATCAAGTCATTAGGTATTTTTTTTTTTTACTCTTTTCCATGTTAGCACAGGCAGCAATTTAGCTGCATTTTCTGGCACTGTAACATGGGTCTCCTTTCTATAACCTTCCAATTCCCTCACTCGTTTTTAATGCCTTACTGATGATGTCTTCAAGTTCTTTTAAACTTCTGCATTTAGACTGATGAAGACCCTATCTCCTTCAATTAACTCTCTCCTCAAAGGCCTTGCAGCTTTGACCTAACACCCAGTTCAAAAGCCAATGCTGTAATTTTTAGGTTATTTTTAGAGTATATAAAAACATACCCTTTCCTGTGATTAATTTAGATTTAAGTATAAGACCCAGCTCCTGCTATTGAACTGGAGATTTCCCAGTGCAATACATAGGAATTTTTTTTTTCATTTTTTAAAGGAAAAAACAAAGTAATCAGATTTATTTTTCTGCTTACTATTTTAATGGAAAAATAATGAACTAAAATATCCTCACTACATTTTGAAGGAAAAATGTCAAGTAAAAAGAGAGAAATATTAAAAAAGAAAAAAAGGAGAGAAATATTAAGTGTATTTGAATTCTTGATGATGTCTTTGAACTGCTTAATGAATCAATCTTGGGAGTAACTTAACCTTGAGTGAGTTGGATGAGCTGATGGATATTAATAAGAAGCAAATCTCCTCTACAACAGTCACAGATCTCTGTACTACATGTATAAAAAAGGATAATGATTCCACACAAATAGTTCCTTCATGAGGAATAAAGAAGATGCTTTTAGGAGCTTCCCTGTCAAATATTATCCGCTTAAAAGCTTATAATTCTCTTTATTTTCTCTAGGAAAAATTGGCTTTAACTATAGGTTAAAGTTATTTAGATCTTCATATGGAATTTGTTCTCCTGTGGGGACTATTCTTGGTGCCTCAAACTAAATAGTTCATGATTCATTCATATTCCATTAATAAATACTTAAATACTTTAAAAACTACATGACTTAACATACAAATCCTTTAATTGCTTTGTATGAATAGCTTAGGGATCATAAAATAACTTCAGAAAGTTGCAAATATGGAAAGGATTAAACACTAGGGAGTTTGGCCATTCACTGAACTGAGCAAAATGTTCCCTTGACTAAAATAATCTAAAATTTCCAAAAATAAGACTAAAAATTCATTAGTTATGTTAATCTCATCTTATTTGAAGAAAATAAGGAAAGCAGGAAGGGGAGATATATTGGATGCTTCTTGTTTTTACTTCAAATGTTTTCAGTTCAGCACTGCAATGACCATCAGTTTTTCTCAGGTTGATTATATTTTTACCAAGTTGTACCAGATAATTCTCACTTTCTGCCCCAGATTTGTTGTACGGAGTTAAACCCCATAGTGCTAACAAATGTGATCATGTACCCTTGTATCACATTTTTATTCTCATCTATCATCTATCTACACACACATTTATATAGACATACAAAATATGTATACATACACATATTTATATATAAATGTATGTGTGTGTGTGTACTTTATTTTTACAGCAGTTTTAGGTTCACAGCAAAATTGAGGGGCAAGTAGAGAGTTCCCCCATTCCCTTGAGCCCACACGTGTTCAGCCTCCTCCACTATCAACATTTCCCATCACAGTGGTATATTTGTTACAATTGATGAGGCTGCACTGACACATCATCACCCAAAGTCCATAGATAATATTCTGTTTCAGTCTTGGTGTCATATATTCTACGAGTTTTGACAAATGTGTAATGCCATGTATCTACAATTAAGAGAATATAGAGTACAGTCTCACTGCCCTAAAAATGCACTGTGCTCCACCTCTGTGCTCCCTTCCCACTAGCTCCTAGCAACCACTGGTCCTTTTACTGTCTCCATAATTGTGCCTTTTCTAGAATGTCATAGAGTTGGAATTACACATGATGTATCCTTTAAAGATAGGCTTCTTTCACTTAGTAATATGTATTTAGCTTCTTCCAAGACTTCATGTCTCGATAACTGATATGAAAGCAAGACCCTCAGGGTAGAATTCTGGAACTGGCTCACTCATGAGTTTAAAAGCAATACCATTTATTGCTGATGTTAAGTAGTGTAGTTTTCACCTCTGATTACACAGGAACATCACAATTACAACCATATTTCCTAGTAGCAGATTAAGAAGAATTGCAGGGAAAGAGTGAAGTATATGCATTAGCATTACAGTTACTAAGATTTTCACAACTTGTCCATCAGGAAGAGATTTAGATGGAAAATGAACGATTGGTTTATATGGCAGCAGTAGCATATACTTCTGATAACTACAAGGATTATGAGTTGATTGGATTTCCATTTAAGACTCTAGAGACCATGAAATAAGTCCAGGTTATCTAACAATCAATTCAAATAATTCTGTGAGAATCTGAATACTCTAATGGATTGCATGTAAAAACACCCTATCCCCTGCAGCTATGGAGCAGATTACTGAAAATTAGGCTCAGGATTTAAATATGAGGTCAAATGACTACAAAGGTGCTGCAAGCCCAGTGCCAACATTCTGCCTGTGCCCAAATCAGGGCTGTGAGTAGAAAACTAGTGGGACTCTGGGGCGAGGGTAGCAACATTTAAATGGATGCAACTGAGAACCATGCATCTCCAGATTTTCATGACCTCCCTAGACCAAAAGAAATGTCTTTCACATTTTCTTAGTCATCATTTCCCTCAAACACTACTCTAGCCATCAGCTTCTAGCAACTAAAGTAGCAGAGCACCTCACCACAGAAGAACCAGTTATTTGTCCCAGTATTTCTCTGACACCTTAGAGTTGGACACCTATATGGAACACTGGGGATTTGAGCTTGTACAAATGAAGCATTGCAGAGATTTAATATTCCACTAGGCAACTCTTGACCAATGGGAGAGGAAGTCAGCAAATAAAGGGTACTCTCAAAAATGCCCTCCCTCTTCCAGACTTTAGGTGGGCTACTGTGAATTTCATTTTACAGGGCACCTTAAAAGATCTAAGATGGATTGAGTCCCAGCTACCCACATTGATGGAACAGCTTGATAACATACATTGTAGTGACCCATTCTGTCTAATATTTTTTAGTCCTCTAATCCTAATCCCTGGATTTTTCTAAATAAACAATATTACAAAGGACTTTTGGCTTAGACTTTGAGTTTGTAGGGGAACCCAGAAA
Organism: Procyon lotor; assembly: GCA_028646535.1. Taxonomy (NCBI): domain Eukaryota; kingdom Metazoa; phylum Chordata; class Mammalia; order Carnivora; family Procyonidae; genus Procyon; species Procyon lotor. The sequence continues at coordinate 146,102,545 of CM053605.1, read as the reverse complement.
ATAAATGCAGACTAAATGTTCAAGATAGTTTATAGTTTACTGCATCTATTAATAATAGGAATTACTTTACTATTCAAAAAAATAATGCCTCATATTTATAAACCCAGAAATGTCTCTTTATTTTTATTTTTTCATTAACATTTAATGTATTATTTGCTTCAGAGGTACATGTCTGTGAATCATCAGTCTTACACAATTCACAGCACTCACCATTGTACAACTTTTCCCAATGTCCTTATCTCTCTCTCTCTTTTTTAACCATGGTTCATCTGCTTGGTGCCTGGCTTGTCAAATAAAAATTAGTTTCTTTAGTCTCTGGGGCCCCATTTAATTACTACAGTATCTAGATAAACACTATACCTGTTTGCTCAATAAGCAGAGCTTTGGGAGCTCTTCCTAATAAAGATATTCTTTGCCCTACCAATTTAGGTTGCAAACTGTTGTTGCAGATTAAACTTACTAAAGTGCTAGTCTTTTAATATTATATAGAAGTCACTTGCAGATTTTCAAAGAAAACTAGATAAATTAAAGATGATTCAGTAAAGAGTAGTACTGGTAGTGAAAGAAAAAAATGAAAAATGGGACATAGAGTAGAGGTAATGCTTTTCTATCTCCAAGACAACAAAGATTGAATAAGGTCTAGTTTATTAAAGCAAGACGACGGATACTAAATCTTCAGTGTTCATAATTTTTAAAGTGTTAAGTAGAAAATGTTGATATTGTTAATGCTTTCTTATTAGATATCTAAAATAATGTAGTATTATAAATTCTTAGTAAAATGTGAAGATTTGTAGCACAACAAATCCAGTAACAGAAGTTACTGAACTGCATAACTTCTCCAACTTTTTATGGAATATTCCATTTGATTCATTTAACAAATGACACAGGTGAATTGTTTTAAAAATTCAAAAAACTATTGGAACAGAAGCACTTGTCAGGTAAATAATTTTGTACAATCATTAAAATATGAGAAATAGTAAAAAGTGAAGAAAAAAAATCAAGGTTCAAATAATCCAGCATATAAAATCGTTTACTCTGTCATATATATAAAGGTATTTTATACCATATATGTCATATTAATGTGAATTCTGATAAAACAAGAGCAAATTGAAGAATACCCTGAACTAGCAAATACAACAAAATCTCTAGTTCTCTAGGCCCAAGAGGGCATTATCATTTACATAATGTGCGATTGAGTCAATAACAAGGGCCATTTTGATCTCTCAGAGAATGTGAAGAAAAATAAGGCAAAGGAAGGGTACATAGGAAAAAGAAAAGAACAGCATCCATAAAACAGATTGTGCATTGATCATGGGAATTTCAATTACTGGGAAAATGTCCTGTGTAATAGCTCCAGAGTCAATAAAGGAGAATGCATAGTCTTAGGAGGAATGCTGGACAATTTTCACACACTATTTGTTATGAAACATCAACAGCAAAGTAAAAACAAGAACTCTTGAATAGAATTCTGCTGAACAAAGTCAGTCATCATGAAATTCCTAGAGTCTGGTGATCACTGAACTTTAAAAATATTTTCAGTTTCTGTTGAAGTAGACAATGTCTTCTGTTTTTAATAAACTATGTAAACTATCACAGCTTAACTTCTTTGACTTCTTACCCAGAAGTCTTTAAGTTCTGTTGTTTTTAAAGCAAAGTTGTTCTCATGCATCTAACTCAACAATTATAAATAACATGACCCACACTTTTGGATAATTGTTTTCCTCTGAATTAATTTCCTATAATTACCTTAAGCCTAAATATGGTGACCAAAATTCAAATATCTTTTTGAAATATCCACCCACTAGATAATTTCCATATTTTTCTGCTTTAAAGTGTATTCATATGACAAGTTTAACATAACATTTTAAAAGAGAGGTTACTATTTAAAGTGATTTAAATTTGAAACAAAAATGGCATATATTTATTCATGCTAAATCTAAAACTAAGTATTTAATATATATTAATGTTAGCATAAAAATTAGAACTTTTCAACTAACTTATTCAGGTTAAAATTATTTTTGTGTGTGAACAACTCTCATATGCCTATATATATAAATATATGTCTCACTCTATTTTCAGTGAAGAAAATGTAAAATTCTAATTTCTATTATCTTGCTTTACAAAATCAAACACTAATCTGAAATATCTCAACAATGTAAGCAAATATAAATGGCAGAGATAATAATAATAATGACGATGATGATGAGAAGAGAAAGAAGAAGAAGAGGTTAAACATAACTAAATTTTAAATATTGGACTCTGATAATAATAAAATGATATTTTACATATAAGAACATTTTTATGATTTTTTTAAGATTTATTTGAGAGAGATAGTATAGCAGGGAGGAGCTGAGGGAGAGGTAGAGAGAGAATCTTTTTTTTTTTTTGAAATTTTATTTTTCTAGTGTTCCAAGATTCATTGTTTATGCACCATACCCAGCGCTCCATGCCATATGTGCCCTTCTTAATACCCACCACCAGGGTCACCCATCCCCCCCAACCCCTCCCCCTTCCAAAAACCTCAGTTTGTTTCTCAGAGTCCAGAGTCTCTTATGGTTCCTCTCCCCTCTAATTTCCTCCAATTCACTTTTCCTTTCCCGGAAAGAGAGTATCTTAAGGAGGCTCCATGCCCAATACAGAGCCTGACAAGGGGCTTGATCTCACAACCTTGAGATTATGACCTGAGCCAAAACCAAGAGTCACTTAACCAACTGTACCACCCAGATGCCCCAGAGCATTTTTATAATTCTTTATACAATAAACTAAAATCAAACTAAATGCATAATTAATGAATTCAGTAAAAATCAAGTTTCTCTTTTAACTGTATTACCTCATCATCTCAGCATAAATGACTAATATGCAAATAAAATAATTATGACTATTATTAGTATTAAAATCTACAGATGGAATTATATATTTGAACAGTGATTGTTATACATAAAATTACATATGAATTACATTTTTGAATGCTAAGGGACATACGCACTAACATTCCCCTATTCCCTTTTTCTGAACGCTAATTTTGAGTAGGAAATAATGCACATCATAGGAGATCCATTTTGAAATTTTACTGATAGTTTTTTTTTTAAGATTTATTTATTTGAGAGACATAGAGAGAGAGAGAGAGTAAGAGGGAGAGGGAGAGGGAGAAGCAGACTCCCCACTGAGCAGGGAACCTGATGCAGGACCTGATCCCAGGACCCTGGGATAATGACCTGAGCAGAAGGCAGTAACCACCCAGGCACCCCTTACTGATACTTTTGTATATGGTATTCTAAAGTCTGATATAAGGATTATAGTGAAGATTCAATAAAAAAAAATATTTAAACCAAACAACTTAGAAAACTTAAGGTGAGATTTGATGAAAGTCAAATACTGAGTTATTTTTTCAAAAAAGCTAAATAGGCAAACAAGTGTATACTGGACATTTTGACTAAAAACTAAATAACATTCTTTATAAATGGCATTTTTCTCTGAAGAAATACATTATACATTTTCCAGTAAGAAGGCACTTGAAGAGCATATGTTCCAAATAACTGAGCTCTTAAATCTGGCATGGCATCTGTTTCAGGCTCATTTAAGGAGGTAACAATTGAAGAGCTGCTTGGACTAAAATCTGTTGTCGTATTTAAGAAGAACCCATCTAACTATGCAATCAAAAGAGAAATGTATTAACATTCCCTTTTTGCTCTATTTTCTCTTTGTTATTTTGCTTTTCTTGATTTTTCTCCCTCTTTGTCCATTTCCTCATTTGGTAACTATTTTCTATGATACACTTTCTTTACTCGACTAATATAAACAAATCACATCATCAAATTGCTGGCTTTCAGTTACTTTGGAATTCAGTCTAAGAATCTACCTTTCATGCCCTATCATGGAAGACAAATGGTAGATATACAGAAACAAGCTGAAATTCAAATAAAATAGACAAATAAGAATCTAAAGATTATCATGAACCATGAAAGAAGACAGTGAAATCAGGAGGATAAGAATTCTGAATGAGTGATGAACCAATGTAAAGTTAAAATCTTCGGGATGCATGAGTGGCTTACTCACTTAAGCATCTATCTTAGGCTCAAGTCAAGCCCCGTGTCGGGCTCCCTGCTCAGCAAGGAGTCTGCTTCTCCCTCTCCCACTCCCCTTCCTTATGCTCTCTCTCTCTCCCTCTGTGAAATAAATAAAATCTTTAAAAAAAAAAGTTAAATCTTCATGCCACCACCTGATAGGTAACTTTGGGGAAGTTATTTGACCTTTTTTTTTTTTTTTTTTTTGACAGAGAGACAGATCCCAAGTAGGCAGAGAAGCAAGCAGAGAGAGAGGGAGAAGCAGGCTCCCTACTGAGCAAAGAGCCTGATGCAGGGATGATCCCAGGACACTGAGCCACCCAGGAGCCCCTTATTTAACCTTTTTAAGCTTCATATTTTTCACTTAAAAATGTACCTCCTGGGGCGCCTGGGTGGCTCAGTCGTTGGGCGTCTGCCTTCGGCCCAGGTCATGGTCCCGGGGTCCTGGGATCGAGCCCCGCATCGGGCTCTCTGCTCGGCAGGGAGCCTGCTTCTCCCACTACCATGCCCTCTGCTTGTGTTCCCTCTCTCGCTGTGTTTCTCTCTGTCAAATAAATAAAATCTAAAAAAAAAAAAAAAAAAAAAAAATGTACCTCCTATTTCCTGATACATACTATGCAGTCAGAATTACCTTGCTATTGAAACCAAATACATTACAAAAAAAAAAGAAAAAAAACCCTACAAACTGATAGCTTTGATGAATACAAAATGCTCAACAAAATATTAGCAAACTGCATTCAAGGATACATTAAAAGGATCATTCATCATGATTAAATGGAATTTATCCCAGGGATACAGACAGTTCAAATATTCACAAATGAAGCAATACGATACAAAATGAAGACTAAAGATTATATGATTGTCTCAAGAGTACAGAAATAGCTTTTACAAAATTCAACATCAGTTTATGACAAAATCTCTCAACAAAGTGGGTTTAGAGGGAACACACCTCAACATAATAAAGACCGCATATGAAAACCCACAGCTGGGGCACCATTGTGGCACACTGTGGCCAACTCTTGGTTTTGGCTCAAGTCTGATCTCAGGGCTTGTGGGATAGAGCCCCAAGTTGAGCACTATGCTCAGCTCAGAGTCTGCTTAAGGATTCTCCCCTCTACTTTTCCTCCTACTTGTGCATGTGTGCTCTCTCTCTCTCTTTCTCAAATAAATAAATAAATCTTAAAAAAAAAAAAGAAAAGAAAAGAAAAACCCACAGCTAACATCATATTCAATGGTGAAAAACTGAGAGCTTTCCTCTAAGATCTGAACAAGACAAGGGTGTCCACTCTCACCACTTTTATTCAACATAGTACTGGAAGTCCTAGCCACAGCAAGAAGACAGAAAAAGAAATAAAAGACATCCAATTTGGTCAGTAAGAAATAAAGCTGTCAGTATTTGCAGAAGACATGACATTACACACAGAAAACCCTAAAGACTCCACCAAAAGGTAATCAGAAGTAATAAATGAATTCAGTAAAACTGCAGGATACAAAATTAATACAGAGTAACCTATTATGTTTTCATATGCTAATTTTAAAAAGTAGCAGAAAGAGAAATTATGAAAACAATTCCATTTATAATTGCACCAAAGAGAATAGAATATTTAGAAACAAACTTAACCAAGGAGGTGACCCTGGCTGCTGCGGGGATCTGCGGCGACTGCAGCCATGAGGGCGCATCTGGCCCAGCGCTATGTGACCGATCCATCGGGGGAGCCCGACCCTCAGCGGATGCCCACGTCGTTCCCTCCCCCTCACCCCCCGACTACGGCTTCCCGGGGCGCAAGGAGCGGGAGATGGTGGCCACCCAGCAGCAGATGAACGACGCGCAGCTGATGCTGCAGCAGTGGGACTACTGAGCCCACTACCTCATCCGGCTGCTCAAGTGCAAGCGCGACAGCTTCCCCAACTTCCTGGCCTGCAAGCACGAGCAGCACGACTGGGAATACTGCGAGCACCTCGACTACGTGATGCGCATGAAGGAGTTTGAGCGGGAACATCGGCTGCTCCAGCGGAAGAAGCAAGAAGCGGCGGGAGCAGAGAGAGGCGGAGAGGGCCCGAGGCCAGGGGCCCGGCGAGGTGGCCCCCGAGGTCGCCCTGTAGTGGATCCGCCCCCACCCTTGGACCAGTTGATAAATAAAAGCCTCCAGGCCCCTCAAAAAAAAAAAAAAAAAAAAAAAAGGAGGTGAAAACATGTACTCTGAAAGCTATAGAACACTGGTAAAAGAAACTGAAGACAACATACACACAAAAAAGGAAATATATTCCATGCTCACAGATTAGAAGAATCAATACTGTTAAAATGTCCATACTACTCAAAGCAATCTACAGATTCGATGCAATCCCTATCAGAATATCAACATTTTTCAGAGAACCAGAATTAACAAAACTAAAATTTGTATGGAACTACAAAAGACTCCAAGTAGCCAAACAATATTGAGAAAGTGAGACAAAGCTAGAGGTATCACAATCCCAGATTTCAAGACATACTACAGAGGTATAATAATAAAAACAGTACGGTACTGGCAAAAAAGTAGACACACATAGCAATGGAATAGAGAGCTTGAAATAAACTCATGTTTATGTGGTCAATTAATCTATGACAAAGAGGTAGGAATATACAATGGAGAAGACACAGTCTCTTTACGACAAAGAGGTAGGAATATACAATGGAGAAGACACAGTCTCTTTAATAAATGGTGTTGGAAATACTGGACAGCTATAGACAAAAAAAAAAAAGAGGAACGGGACCACTTTCTTACACCATACACAAAAATAAAGTCAAAATGGATTAAAGACCTAAATATGAGATTTGAAACCACAAAATTTATAGAAGAAAAGTACAGGCCTTAATGTCTTTGACACTGGCCCTAACATTTGTCTACACACATCTTCTGAGGCAAGAGAGCCAAAAGCAAAAATAAACTTTTGGGATTATATGAAAAAAAGTTTTTACACAGCAAAGAAAGCCATGAATAAAACAAAAAAGTAACTTACTGAATGGAAGAAGATATTTGTAAATGATATATCCAATAAAAGGTAAATATCCAAAATCTATAAAGAACTTATACACCGTGACACCAAATAATAATAATAATAATAACAAAAATCTAATTAAAAAATGGGCAGAGGACTTGAATAGCCATTTTACCAAAGAAGACATACAGATGGGTAACAGACACAAGAAAGATTCTCAACATCACTAATAATCAAGGACATGAAAATCAAAACTATAGTGAGATACCATCTTACACCACTCAGAATGGCTAGTATCAAAATGACAAGAAAAAACAAGTGTGAGTGAGTATGTGGAGAAAAGGAGCCCTCCATGCACCATTGGTGGGACTGTAAATAGCTGAAGCCACCGTGAAAAATACTATGGAGGTTCTTCAAAAAATTAAGAATAGAATTACCATGACTTCCAGTAATTCCACTATTGGTTACTTACCCAAAGAAAATGAAAACACTAATTCAAAAAGATACACACACCTCTATGTTTGTTTACTGCAATGTTATTTACAATAGCCAATATATAGAAGAAACCTAAGTGTCCACTGGTAGATGAATGGTTAAAGAAGTTATACACACACACACACACACACACACACACACACACAATATATATATATATCATAGACATCATACATATCATGATATACATAGATAAACCAATAGAAAGATCAAAGGACAGTAAGAATCTGACAAAAGATTTTATGTATTGTTGCTCCAGATTTCTTAATAATAGTATTAATAATAATGAGTAAGAGGAGAAGAGTAAATATAAAAAGCTGAAGATGATAATGATGTAGCAAGAATAAAGTGCTCATTATTGCCTTGTATTGCAATTGAGGATTTGAGATACTAAGGAAAATATAAGTGATTTGATTATGTTAACATAAAACATCAGGACTTTAGAAGCCTTTCTATCTCAAGAAATACTTACATAGGTGGACTTACTAAGAATACTAACTGTCCTTTGAACTTCAAGTACTAAAAGAGAAAAAAAATCTGCTTTAATACTTATGGGTGGAAGGTATAGGAAGTATGTGTGTGCTAGAAGGATAAAAAGAATTCTGTATTAGTTACTTGTCATCCAGAATAATGATGAAAATCTAAAATAACCAGAACTCACTACACTTTGATTACAAATCTTTCATAATTATGATGGACCACCATGGAATGAAGTTCAGGTTGTATATTCTCCCTTCAAATATGGTACACAGAAGAAAATATTATTTTCATATGTTGTCATGTAATCAGACTAGAATTACTAGTTCTATTTTTCAAGATATTACTCTATCATAAAAACTGCCTAAATTCATGTTCACATTCCATTATTGGCTCATAACGGAAATAAACATCAACCATTCTCCATGAAATTAACCAAACTCCTTCAAGAATCACTATTAATTTTTCATCTGTAATTTCATCTTGCCACCATGCCCTCTACTATGTACTTAAAGAAATGAACTTTTTATTCCCTAGAAAAAGTGGTCCCAAAGAAATTTGAACATACATATTTTTATAACATATCACAACTTATTATGATTTAGTAGCATATATACTCAGCTAGACTGTGATCATTTTTGGTCACTCCATGTACCCAGCTTGTAGTTCATACTTACTAAACAAGTGAATGTGTATTTAAGTACTGACTCCAATGATCTAATAATTTGGTCAAGTAAAGTTTCTTGTAGGAGTAAAATATGATCAATTTTTGAAAAAAATATTAAATTAAGGTATAGGAAATTTTAGTTATAGGGTGGCCTGGGTGGCTCAGCCATTTAAGTCCCTGACTCTTGGATTTGGCTCAGGTCATGATCTCAGTCTTGAGATGGAGCCTAGAGTTGGGTTCTGTGCTGGGTGTGAAACCTGCTTAAGATTCTCTCCCTCACTCTCCCTCTCTCCTTCCCTTCCCCCCCCACCAACCGACCCCTTGTGCCACACGTGCGCTTTCTCTCTCTCAAAAAAAAGAAAAAAAAAGAAATTTTAGTTGTATGAAATAGTATTAGAATCTTTTATAAGGAAAGATTTTTTTTAAACATATTTGACAGAAACACTAGGACTCATAAATATTGTTAAAATACTAACATCTGTATGTGGTAACGTAATAAAACTGGATAGCTATCTTAATATGAATTTGTTTGAGGAGTTGTATTTTTTTATTTTTTTTAAGACTTTATTTATTTATTTGACAGAAAGAGAGCACAAGCAGGGGAAGCAACAGAGGGAGAGAGAAGCAGGATCTCTGCTGAGCAGGGAGCCCGATGTGGGGCTTGATCCCTGAGATCATGACTTGAGCTGAAAGCAGACACTTAACCAACTGAGCCACCCAGGCATCCTGAGGAGTTGCATTTTTTAATGGTATTTATTCAAACTTAGACATAATTTTGGTAATAAAAAAACTAAATTTTGAGGTACCTTATATTAAACTTTGGCCAAAAATTAATGCTGCTGGTTATAAGATAGTTGATTATTTACCTTTAAGTATTGTATAAAATATGACCCATTGTACAGAATGTAATGTTCACCTTAAAAAAAAAAGAATGTAATGTTTGCCTTTTTAGAATTTAGTGGCAGCAGGAATAGTTTGCATGTACCTTTAATTATTAACTTGATTTTTATTATTTAAACTCAGATTAAAAAAAAAAAAAACACCTCAGATCTTAACTCGGATTTTCTTCCATGAAAGTTGGGTTTTGTTCATAAATTTTCATTACACATCATTACTTCTAGTTAAAGTTTCTTGAGTTTAATATGTTCTTAAACAATTTTGTAATATCAATGTTCATTAAATCCAAATAATTCGGGAAAAAATTAAAATACGTGTTTTTTGATTATTATGTGATTAAGAATTTCTTTTACAATTTTAAAAATGAACCTAATGACTCTGGAATTCCTATCCCTAAGACTATTTATTTTTTTTTGTAAAGATTTTATTTATTTGACAGAGAGAAACAAGCGAGAGAGGGAACACAAGCAGAGGGAATGGTAGCGGGAGAAGCAGGCTTCCCGCAGAGTGGAGAACCTGATGCGGGGCTTGATCCCAGGCCACTGGGATCTGACCTGGGCCGAAGGCAGACGCTTAACGACTGAGCCACCCAGTCTCCCCTCCCTAAGACTATTTAAAACGAAACATATCATTTTTCAGCCACAAATGATCAAATTCTTCACCTTTTCCCAGGCATTAAAAAAATGTGCCAAAAATTCATGATTGATTACAAGTCTTAACTTAGATTTGGGTTTTCACATTATTGGCTGGAGGATTGAACTGTCTGACAGACGTGGTAATGCCATATGAGTCTCCCTGTGGCAGCCATTCTAATGCAAATCCATAATTATTTAAACAAAAAACACCTGCCCTGACTGTTCAATGTTCACAACTTCCACACTGTTCTCCCCAAATGTTATGGAGGCTAAAGGGATGCACTTTATAGATAATACTTTTGAAAGAGAAAAGTTTCCAAATTTCAAAAGGTTAAGTTTTGCTTTGGTGGAGGTGACTTTGTTGATCAATAGGTACTCAAAAAGCAAAAAATTGTTAGCTGAAAAGAAAAAGTCCAAATCAGTTACTCTTTCTTAACATTACTAAAAAGCCATTTCATCATTGGGTTTAGTGTAACATGTGTCTTCATGTTTAAGTAGATATGAAATCACTGAGTGCAACTGCTCATAAATAACAATAAGTAGGGACTAACTAATATTTGACACATTAATCTGTGTTTCACATGTTTTCCCCCTTAGGTTATAAAGTAGTTTTAAAAAAGCAATTAAATTCTTGCAATATGACTTACAATAAAAAGAGGAGGTGGGATAAATAAAGAGTGGGCCAAAGAAATTTTTTAAATGCCAATTATTGGGCTAATCCATTAACAGCATTTTTAAGCTCATTTGCTAGAAAAATACAAAAATAACTGATCTTTAAAAGGATCAGTATAAATTAGTGAAAAAAACCTGGTCATTTAACTCAACCCATTACTCAATTATTTCAAGAGACACTTGATTTGTTTTCCAGAAATGCATATAAATAGGGACATTTTCAAACAAATATAACCTAAGGTTTCCCACCAACAAAACCTAACTAGAATAAGTGCTAAAGGATTGTGACTGAGTAGAGTACAAAATGGTTCGGAGGAGGAAGGTTCAGTCCCTTGTCAATAAAGAATGAGTAAGACATTTCCATCCAGGTTGGAGGGCAAGATGGCGGAGGTGTAGGAGGCACAGAGAGCCCTGGGAATCAGAAGTCCAGCTAAAGAGGAGGAAATCACTCTAAAAGCCGGCAAACGCAACAGCAGAGAGAAGAGAATAAGAACAGCAATTCTAGGAGCAGAAAATCGACCACTTTCAGGAGGTAGGACGTCTGGAAAAGGTGAATTTAAAGCGA
>CM053605.1:146019947-146090597 GCA_028646535.1 Procyon lotor | reverse complement strand
ATATTGACCATATGTATGAGTTTCTTAGGACTGCCATAACAAAGTACTGCAAACCGGATGACTTAAAACAATGGAAAATGACTTTTTTATAGTTCTGGAGGCCCAGAAGTATAAAATCAAGAAGTTAGCAGGGACACATTCCCTCTGAAGACTAAGGAAGCAAATTTCTTGGCCCTTTCTTAACTTCTGATGGTTGCCAGCATCCCTGGTATTTCTCAGCTTGTAGCTGCATCACTGATTTTTGCCTCCATCTTTACATAGCTGTCTTCCCTGCATGTGTGACTGTGTGTCTCTGTGTCTTCTTATTAAGGACACCAGATATACTGAGTTTAGGGACCACCTCAAACCGTGATGACTTCATCTTACCTAATCACACCTCCAAAGAGCCTACTTCTAAATGAGGTTGCATTCATAGCTACCTATTTTTCTTTCCCTTTTAAATTTATTTTTTTTTCAGGTAATGTTTTCCAGGTAAAAGTTCAACTCCCATAAAATATGGCCCTTCTTGAGCAAATTTACCATCTTCTTAGCTATGCAATCTCTAAAATCTGACCTGTCAGCAAGGAGGACTGTTCCTTTACATTAACTAGTTTACCAAAGCTGAGCTATATATGAAAAAATATATGATACACGATAAAATATATGCTATAAAGCCCATAAGCACCCATAAGCATAAATGGGACTTAATAAAAACCTACTATATCAATGTGAAATAGATTTCAAAAATATAGATATGTAATCTGTTTATTATGCTCTCTTAAAAGTTTTTAGGAGAATTCATTGGAACTACTAGAAATGACTAACATCTTCTATAGGAAATACAGTTTGTGTTTATTATCTTCATGCTTTCTGTACATACAACATATATGCATATATACATGCCACACACATATGTATACATACACATACATATTATATACACATATTTTCACACACACATTCCATTAATATTTTATTATGGAAACATACCATGTTTTTAGCAAACTGAGGAATGCAAACACTACTTATCTCCATTTAAGACATATTTTATATATATATATATATTTTTTTTTTATGTTCTATATTGAACTCCTCCAATATCCAAACTATTTGTTTATAATGTATGTAGGCACTTCGTAGCTGGTCTTTGCAGGTCTTATTATGTAAGACAGGATTTCTGAATATTCATGTATTTTGTATTGTTTTGAAATCACTGCTAATGATATAGAGTAGATATTTAAGGATAAATGTACTTGTTAAGAATACATACATATAGTTGTTGGAAGGTTGCATGATCATGGGTAGAGCTAAGCTGGATTATTCATACTAAATAAATCCAGAGATAGTCTAAAGAATATGTGCTGGTACTATAGGGTATCATTCTCTTTTGATGCAAAATGCTGATTTGATTGTGGAAAAATCTTCAAAGAAAACTGAAAATTTTACCATCTCAATCTATATATTTTTTTTAAGTCTACCAGTAATGATAGTAATTACAAATACATACTTGGTATGTATAACAGACTAGCATTATAGAGCATCCTCTTACACAATTAAGTTCTACATCATGATATCAGATAATTACATATAATTAATATTATCCTTGTGTGTGTCTTAGGAATTGGCTATACTGGCAACCAAAATATCAACAAAGTCTAGTTGAGCCACTGATTACAGTTGCATAAAAGATCCTGAGCCAACACCAGCTAGCCAAGTCCTTTCTGAGTCCCTGACCCATAAAAACTATGATAAATGAAATCGTTGTGGTTGTTTTAAGCCACTAAGATCTGGAATGATTTGTTAGGCTGCTATAGATAACCGGAATGAATCAGATCCAAACCCAATCTGGTAAATACCGACTTCCACACTGTAAGATATGAGACCATCTTCTTGTTGGTAGTATACTTTTTGAGTAAAATACCTGGTTGAAGGTAAAATTTTTTAGGAGTGCCCTCTCTCTCTTTCTCTGTCCTGCTCTCTCAGCCAAGGATGCATGGTTGAACTCAGGTTAAGACATGGGGCATACTGTCCCTCCACTGTATTTTAGTCCTAATTACAGCATGAGTTAGATATTAGATATTACTCATATTAGTCATATTTATACACTGGTAAGTGAATGGAGTTGTTAATTTAGAAGTGAAAAACAACATACTTCATGTACTATGGAGATGGGAATCAAATTCATGGATCTCTTGCTTAAAATACTGTGTCACTGTTTTTAACAAAGTTTTTAGGATTTCTCAAATACTAGTCATTTATACATCTTACAAATTTTCGCGATGTTCTAAGTACCACTTGTGCTCTAAATAGTAATTTTCTTAATTGAATTACTTTAAAAATTTAGCCTGTTCTAAAAGACATCAATGATATTACAAGTTTGATATATTTGTAATAAATGTTATTGGAAAGTAATTGCAAACTTACGCTTCTACATATAATTGAGTAATTAGTATCAGAACGGTACTCTTGCTGTAAACAACTATAAAATTTGACAAATATATGAAGCAACTGTTCTTATGCACTACATGGCAAACTATCAAGAATGCAATTATTTAAAAAGGGAAATACATGAGGGAGCTCCACATTTTCCCTGGCCTCTGTCTGAGGGAAGCCACCTTTTCACAGCATAGGGAGATAGAGTCAATGCAGAACATGCAGTTCTCAGTGGGCTAAGGAAGCAGGCTTCAAAGTTCATCACTACTCTGCAGCTGGATTTGTGGGCTAAAGTCCTGGAGAAAAGAGAGCTGAGCAGAGCAAGTGATAGATAATACTTGTGGAGGTTCATGGGGGTTCCCCAGATAAAGGCTAAGCTGCACCTGCACAAGGTCAACTCTGTGAGACCCAGAACATTCTAATTGCTGCATGGCTGAGATGTGAATGAAGAGAGTCATTCAGGGTTAGAGATACAGGGAGGTGAAATGCCAACCAAACCAGATGACACAGACCTCACTGATCTTTTCAGTCATTCATCTGAGAACCCAGAGAGGCCATAATTTTGGAGTTTATTAATACAACCTGGATAAAGAAACATGCCCTAGAACTAAGGTCAAAAATGAATTTATCATTCCTTAAAAAAATCTTCACATAAATAAATAAAACAAGTATGAAAGGCCAAAAATATCTGTCAGTTATGTATTTGGCTATTAAAACAAAATTCACCATGCTTTAAATGGAGACAACATAGTTGGGACTTCTTATGACCCTACAACATATCACCCATCATATCCAGCATAAAATTAAAGACATTCAGGCAGAGAATTTGTGAACTTTTTTTTTTTAAAGATTTTATTTATTTGACAGAGAGAAACACAGCTAGAGAGGGAACACAAGCAGAGGGAATGGTAGCGGGAGAAGCAGGCTCCCTGCTGAGCAAAGAGCCCTATGCGGAGCCCAATCCTAGGACCCCCGGATCATGACCTGAGCCAAAGGCAGATGCTTAACGACTGAGCCACTCAGGTGCCCCAAGAATTTGTGAACTTCTAAAAATTATGACAGAATCAAAGATAACATAAATTTTGCAATTTGCAAGAAAGAACACAAACGAAAATAAATTATCAAGAATGTCAATAAATCTAGAAAATATCAAATATATTTAAACTAGACAACACTAAATGATCAAAGTAGAAATCACAAAGGAAGTTAAAATATGTTTTGTTAGTAGTTCCAATGATAGCAAAACATCAGAATTTGAGAGTTGTAGCTAAACAGTTCCTAGAATGAAATTACATAGTGGTAAATGATTGGTAACAACAGGGAGGGTGAAGAAGACTGAAAAGAAAAAAAAAGGAGAAAGAGAAGGAGAAAGAGGAGGGAGGAGGGAAGACAGGAAGGAGTGGAGTCTCAGATACATTTGTATTTACTTATTTGATATCCATATTAAGCTTATTCAAAGCAAATTTGGTAATTCAAGTAACATTTGACATTAAAGAAATACAAAGAAGGTCATTCCTGTATATTGTAGCCTAGCAATGACTATCATGTTTTTCATGCTGTATGCTTTTTTATCAACTTAGTTCTGAAAATATCTCCTATATAAAATTATACAATTTTCTATCTGATTAAATAGAGATTATTTTCCAGTTCCTGTTTTTATTCTCTTTGTGTGGTAGCAAATATTTCAAAAAACCTTCCAGTGAGGTATTATATGAATATACATTTTACAGTTTAAAATGCACAATTAAAACTTCCAGCGGATATTAGTCATTGCAGCAAAATCACAATTGTTGCAGGTGCTAAAATCAAAGGCAATGGTTGTTATGTATCATTTTACATATTCCAAATACATATTTTTCTATATATAGGTCCAAAATGAACAAGTATTGAGTGAAAATTCAATTTGCTGCATGAGTAGAAAGGATTTTACATGGTGAATTTTTATAACTTTATTGTTTAATTATATTAAATTAACATAAAACCTTAGCAAGTCGTAGGATGTGATAAAAATTAAGTAGCTGAAAGTTCTCGATATAAGGCCTTTATTTTATTCCAATAATTGATTTGCTATAAGATTTTATCTCTGTATGGAAGGCTTATAGTTGTACAGTGGCATATGAAAGAAAAAGACATAAATATATACACATATATACATACATACCTATTTATATAGATATACATACAAATTTTATATGTATACACACACATACGCACAGAGATATGTGTATACATATAACTATGGATGTGTGTATATATGTATTTATTGTATACACATATATACAAACATATGTGCAGATAAATACATATATAATACATATACAAATACATATGCAGGTAAATATATATGTGCTATTTATTTATATATGCTATTATGTTTTATGTATATGCTATTACTTATATATGCTATTACATTTTACATTCCAGAACTTGCTGAGTCTTGTTTTACACACACACAGTAGGTACAAAAATACAGATGTGTGAATTTGCATGAGTTTATGTATATGCATATATTCCCTAGCTCTATCCAGTAAGATGCACTCAAAGCAGTGAAACTGTAGTAGCATTGATCACATTGACTACCCACATCTTGGTTTCTAAATACTATTTTCCAGTGGGAAGACTCAGAGTTCTTTGAACAGCTAGTTGAGTCCAGTGCTGGGGGAAGCAAAGAAGGAACAACTTGAACAAAAGAATAAATAGCATGGCCTATGATTACAACCAAAATAAACAAATGTTCATGAGTCTGTGCTAATATACAGAAATAACAGAATAAAGATAAGAAATAACTCCTCTTTAGAGATAAATTTCAATTAGTGAATGGAGAAGGGAAGTAGAAATTTACTGTTTGAGATGTCACATCAGAAATAATTGCTCTTGGCAATATCCATCTTCTACAAAATAACTGATCAGTGCTTTGCTAATACAGCAATGTTATGAAAAATAAATGAACCAAAGACCGAGTAATTGTCACAGATCAAAGGAGACTAAGGAGACATGGCAACTCAAGGGGAATCTGGGTGAAGGGCTTATGGAACTCTCTAGTATTTTTGTAATCTATTTTTCTATTAAATTATAAAAAAATAAAAAGTGAAATAAACAGAATTGCATGACAACAGTCTTTCTACAACTTTAAATCTTTAAGTATGTTTTATTCTTTAGACAAATATTTTAAAATACTTAAAAATCATACATTGACAAAAATAGACAAAAAGATTGTAATAGTTAACTTTTATTTTTGATAATTACAATAACTCTTTCTTAATATTATGTTAGGAATAGAAGAATGATGAATTGTTCTTGAATCGGAAGCAATTGTTTACTTAAACCATCCTATTATCTTTAAATAAATGTTTAGTAGCTGCATTTTTTGTGTCTGACTCCTTCATGTACCCTTCTATAATGTATGCTGCATGATTCCTACGGGAATGGGCACGTGGCCAAGACAGGGTCAAAATAATTATTCAATATTCTTAGCCATAATTAGACCAAAAAGAGTCTCTCACTGAAATAATTGGATCTGTTTCCTCTAAACTTTTTGGGCTCTAAGTCTGTAAAACCAAATGACCTTGTAGAGTTGGTGGGGTTTCCAGTGTAAGTGTATATATACAGTCAGGCAAACAGAAGCAAATGAACACAAGACACCAGCACTACTCTACTCCCTACTCTTTAATGTTGGGAAAGTGGGGTGAAAGGTGGCTAGTACTGTAGGTCAATAAATATCTCCTTTTATCTGTTTCCTCTTTAAGCTAGTTTCTCTAATATTGAGTTAGATTTCTGTCCTTCACTTATTCTGTCCTAATATCATGCCCAAATATTATGCTCAGTTTAGCATGATAAAAAACTTGCTTCTAACAGTTTCGATTTTTGTCTCATTTCCCAGAATAAGGGTATCCCTTTCACTTTCAAAGGTATCCTACTTAGATGGATAAATTAATTATAATTTTCATAGATTATATGAAATATTAAATTATCTAGAATTCTGGAATCTTAAAATGGCAGGGGCATTTATAAAAGTTATCCCAGCATATTTTGAAATGTGTGTGGTCCTGGTGCAAGCTTTGGACAGTGATGGTACTCCAGATATTTGAAGTTGTTCCAAATCACTATACTGTGTTAACTTTCCCAGATCATTTTGGATATGCCAAGTTGTTATGCTCTGATTTAATTTCTAAATATACTGGAGGAGGCCATATTTCCAAGCTATGATATTGGTTTCCAATAACCTACAACTAGCCAGATTTTCAGGCTGTGATGATGCCATTTCCAAATACCTTTAGGCATGCCAAAACTGCCTACTCTGATTTAATTCCCAAATAGTTAAGAATAAGCCATATTGTTGGACTTTAAAGTCATTGTCAGAACAGTTCATTTCTTGGGAGAGAAAAATCTCATAAGAATAGACTATTTTAAAGTTTGTAGTCTTGTATCATTTATTTATTTATTTTTTAGTCTTGCATCATTTATATACTTGCCTTTTTTTCCCTGAAGAAACTATTATGTCTTTGTGTTTATCATTGACAACTTTTTTTTACCAATTCCAAAAGTAATAGTTTCAATAACAAAAGGGTTACTTTACCTAAATTATTTAAAAAACTTTAAATGAAAAAATTCCAAAATTAATCTATTATCTTCCTATCTCCTACCAAATGTGCTCTACCTTGTGACTTTTTAAATTCACAGCAAGACAGGTACCCCCTCCCTTTACAAAATTTTGTGTCAAGCAATTTGGCTTTTATAGAAGACTTACACTATAACTGTTCTCACTAACTGAAGAAGAGTTTTTTTTTTATGAAAAAAGCCATTATTCTAGGTCTGAGAGACAAGATTTTGTTTGACTTATTTTTGTTTGTTTGTTTTTTTGTTTGTTTCTATTATATCCTGGTTACTGCATTTATAGTATTTTTTTGGCTTCTTCATAAGGAAAGATAATTATCCATAAATACAATTGATTTATTTTTGTCCTTCACTATCTTTATTTTAAATTATCTTAAATCCTTTTGCTCTTTACTTGTACATCTCAGGGAAATCTGTTGATACTCCTCCACAAAATATTGTTTTTATTGATTTTTTTAGTCATGCTCTTTTAATTACATTAAACTCCCTCTTCTGATAAACTTACTCTACTAAAATGTTTGCCTCTTTACCATCTTTCCTTATCTTACTCACTTTGCTATTTTAAGTTTGGTTTAGACTATTTCCTTATCAATTGGATCTGTTATTTTATCATCAGATATTTGGGTTTTTAGGGTTTTTTTTTTTTTCAATTATATCAAGTCCACAATAGATTCTATTTTAAAAATCCTTTTAAGTTTTTGCTTTTGCCTCTGATTACAAATATTTTTCAAATAAAAGCCCCAATTTCACAAGTTCTGTGTTTGACTCATATTGAAGAATGTTTTCAAAGCTCCATCATTATAAAGAAATTGGTCTCAGGGCACCTGGGTGGCTTGATCAGTTAAGCATCCATCTTTGGCTTAGGTCAGGATCCTGAAGTCACAGGATTGAGCCCCACATCAGTCTCCCCATTCAGCAGGAAGTCTCCTTTTTCCTCTTCCTCTGCCCTTCCCTCTGCTTGGGCACTCTCTCTCTCAAATAAATAAACAAAATTAAAAAAAAAAAAAAAACAACTAAAAAAAAAAATTGTTCTCACCATTTAAAAAGAAGAAATCCATTTGGGCCTTGATGGCCTTCAATATCTATAAAATCCTTTATCAAAATTTAAAGCTGACTGGCTGGTAAGGATAAATGTATTACAATTTTCATCTTCTATCAATTAGTTGGCAAGAATAGATGGAGTAGATGACCTTGAACAAAGAATTCCTTATTATTCTCTTCCTTATGTTTTTAAGGCATTATATTGACATTTATTATTTATTTTTATCTAGTTTTCATTTGTGTCTGGCTTTTGTTCATGGTACAAGTTGTGGCTGTGAGCTGCCTGCCAGCTCTGTCAAGGAGATTCATGTTCTTCTACTTTTTCTTTTGGTTATATTTCCTACATAATCCAGGAACAATCTCACTGTTTTTGTTTTTTGAAGTTAATTTTTATTAATTTTTGTTTTTCAATGTCTCTGCCTTTAATGTTATGAATCTGTAGCAAGTAATGAGTATATAAATGTCAGGTCCCACATGAGATTCATCACTGGGTTTTGACTCCATTATTTGGCTTTCCAGATAGCATTCAGTTATTGAACTTTTTTACTTTCCAAAGTGGTCTCTTCTTAATCTTCAGCAATACTTCTTTTTCCTAGATGAGAGAAGCTTAAGTCCATCTTCTGAGCCTGTCTTCAATCTAGTTTATTTTATTTTACTTTATTTTTTTAAGGATTTTACTTATTTATTTGACAGAGAGAGAGAGAGCATGAGAGGGGAGAAGGTCAGAGGGAGAAGCAGACACCCTGCAGAACTGGGAGCCTGATATGGGACTCAATCTCAGGACTCTGGGATCATGACCTGAGCTGAAGGCAGTCGCTTAACCAACTGAGCCACCCAGGTGCCCCTTCAATCTAGTTTAATCCAAACTACACCTTGAAGATTTTTCTTGAGGTTTCTGACCTCTGGATGATTCCCTTCTCTAGTTTATATTATAATTTTTCCCCCTTATATTGTTTCAGTATTTAAAATGCCTTTTAAAAAAATTTTCTTAGTTATTTCCATGCCTTTTGAGAGATTGTTAACATTTCATTTTCAGAACAGATACCCCCTTACATTCTATGGAGGGTTAAAATGATTTAGCCAAGGGATTTGGTGGACCTCTGATTTAAGAGGAGCCAATCAGATGATCTTTTCCTGAAATCCAAAAAACTGGTTATGGATAATTTAAATAGCTCACTAAGAGCACTGAGATTTTAAGGTGATATAAAATTGGGGGCTGAGAGATGTGTTTAAGTCAAGCTTGGTCAATGCACTTTGTCTGGCATGAGGGTAGAAAGAGAGAACTGACACCCAGAAAGCAGCAATGAGTGGTCTTGATTCTGTTTTTTTTAAGATTTTATTTATTTCAGAGACAGAGAAAGAGCACAAGCATAATGGTGGGAGGAGTAGAGGGAGAGGGAGAAAGGGAGAAGCAGACTCCCTGCTGAAAAGGGAGCCCTATGTAGGGCTTGATCCCAGGACTCTGAGATCATGACCTAAGCCAAAGGCAGATGCTTAACTGACTGAGCCACCCAGGTGCCACAAGGGGTAGGGGGCTTGATTTTGAAATTTCTATTTCCTTGTTCTGGTCCTGGTGGGCCCTGAAACTTCTCCTTGCTATTGAGACCTGAGAGAGATTCTTTATCTATAGAATATATGGATTCTATAGATAAAATTAACTAGCCCTTATTAAAAATAAATAGGGACAGCCTGAACTAAAGAATTTAGATTTCTGAACTGAACTAAGGAGTTAAAGTAAATATATGATGAAGTATCTAATTTGTTCTAGAAGTAGTATCAGTGGAAAGAGAAGAACAGTGAAATATTCAAACATGTTTTGGGAAAGAGCTCAGGGATTTCTGATGGATTAACTTTAGGGGTTCAGCACATACAACAAAGAAATATTACTAGTTGTTTTTTTTAAATATTTTATTTATTTGACAGAGAGAGAGAAAAAGAGAGAAAGAGAGCACATGCAGGGGGAGTTGCAGGGGGAAGGAGAAGCAGGACCCTCACTGAGCAACCTGATGAGGGGCTCGATCTGAGCCGAAGGCAGATGCTTAACCAACTGAGCCACTCAAGCGCCCATATTATTAATTTTTAGCTTAAAAAACTGAGAGGTTAGTGGTGCCATTTACTGTGATATAGTGGATGAGGCGGGGCCAGATTGTGGTGATGACTGTTTTTGACTATGTTTAGTTTTATATGCTTGTTAGACCTCTAATATCTAAGGCAAGGAGGCAAATGCAGGAGTCCAGAGAGGTCATTACTAGAAATATTAATGTGTAAAAATCAATGTATGGACAAAATATACAGCTTTAGGAATAGGTAAAATGTCCCAGAAGAGAAGGTATATGCAGAATAGCAAAGCAGAAGCCCATGACTGAGTCATGCAGTAGAGTACATGATGGATACTGACAGGGTGGTCACTTCGATAAAAGAAAAGTAATTCAGAAAAGTGAAGTGTTATAGCAGCCGAAACACTAAAGTGTGTTAAGAAAGAAATTATGGTTTCCTGTGACAAACGCCTAAAGATACAATGCTCAGAGGATAAGAACAGAGATATGACTTATTTAGCAACAGGAGACTGTCAACAACTTCTACCTTGGCATTTAAGTGGGACTGAGAGTCCTCCATTACAGGTAGGGATGTTTATAAGGAAAATTTTTGATTTAAAGGAAATTAGACAAATGGCTAGATAACTGGAACATGTTGGATCATTGAAGGCTTTTTACTTATTTAAAGACTTTATTTATTTATTTATTTGAGAGAGAGAGAGAGAGAGAGAGAGCACAATTAGGGGAAGCAGCAGGTAGAGGGAGAGAGAGAAGCAGATTCCCCACTGAGCAGGGACCGCCCCCCCCGCCCCCCCCACCGCCGGCCCAAATGTGAGACTTGATTCCAGGATCCTGGAATCATGACCCGAGCTGAAGGCAGCCACTTAACCGACTTGAGCCACCCAGGCGCCCCTATTGAAGGCTTTTTAACTTGAATTCTAACCATGTTTGCAGGCTGATGGTAATGATCAATAGAGAGAAAAAGTCTACTTGATAATGTCACAGATAATGGATAACTGTGTAAGTAAAGTCCATGAGAATGAAAAGGATCTAGTAATTCAGAGCATGATTATTGGTGGGGGGAACACCAAGTCCACTGCAAAAGAGAAATGTTGAGAATATCAGTACAGACATTGGTGGGTCAGTAGATGATTGAATGAAGATGAGTGTTCAAATATTTTCAGTAACAGGTAGTTAAGAGAAAGTATCAAAACCTAAACTTTCCTGAGTCCAAAACCCATCTGTTTTACTGAAATGTCATTCAACCTTTCAATCATTTGACTGAAGAAACAGAGTTGAACAAGTAAAAGAAAGCTTCAGCTCCCATGTATTTTATATTATATTATCATGGGGTGATGAATTATGGCAAAAAAAAAAATAGGAATGGGCATGTTGCAATGGATGGAGTAATTGGAAAAAAGCTCTCTAATGGGGTCATATCTGAGCCAAAACTTGAATAAATTGAGGAAGCCAAACATGAGAATATGCAGAAGAAAAGCATTCTTGGCACAGGAAACAATAAACAAAATCATGGCAATGACAAAATGCCATGCTTGAGAAACTGCAACCAAATGTTTAATAATAATAATTAAAAATATTGCTGTTATAAAATTGAAGGCTGTTGTAAAGATTAAATTCCATAACAGATGCAAAGCCCTTAGCAAATATCTGAGGCACAGTAAACATTTGGTAAATAACAAGTTATAACCCATCATTTTATCAACTCACATAGTTGATAAAATTATCAACTATTTTTGATAATTTTGTCAAACATTATTGTTAATAATTTTTATCAACTCACATAGATGTTTTACTATGACTAGATAGTATATCAAATAGAATGTGGGTTTTCTTTAAATTGTGAATATTCAGAGTTTTGTATTTATTACAAGAGTACTATTATTGCTGAAAATACTCTTAAAATCTACTTTTGGGATTTCATCTGTAGTTTATAAAGTACAAATATCTACATGTTATGCAATTTTTTCCTTTCTGTTCAAAAATAAACTTAGAAATCAACTCCTGGAAAATATTTTGCTTATCTCCTTTCCCAAAGTAAGAAACTCCATCATCTTTTTTTTCTGTTCTTCAAAAATATTTCCATTTTAGAATTTCCTACATTGCTAGATTTATTGATTTTTTTCCATAATCCTATGAGGACTTCTAGGTATTTATTCCTTCAACAAATAATTACTAAGCATCTAATATGTGTTAGGCATTGTTTTAAGCGTAGGGCAAAGAAAGTTGCCCCTAAGTGTGGGGCAAAGAAAGTCTTTTTAGGCTCTTATTTTAGTTTTCAAGGTGATTAATAAGTATCAAGGCAACTAACTAATAAAAATTAGTATCAAGTAGTGATATGTGCTACTACTAATAATAGCAAACTCTTCTAATGTTTTACACTGTGCAAGTGTTGTTCTAATTAAAAAAACATATGAATTTAATTTTCATGAAGGAATTATAGCAGGATAATGTTGTAAGGAATGACTGAGATGAACTTAAGATAGTGATGTTACCTAATCGCACTGGAACTGTTAGCAAAAGATCACATAGAAGCATTAAATAAACTTTGGAGAAAGTAGAGGAAAGGAGGGAGGGAGGGAAGAAGAAAGGAAAAGAAAAAGAAAGGAGACAGATGATGGGTTATAATGTTAAAGAAATTTACATATCCTGCTTTAAGTAGGATGGTCTAAAAATGCAGAAAACCTTTTTGATCGCATGTTGTGGGAGAAGAGCTGTTAGCTAATTCTTCAGGCAGAATACCCAGAGATTTGTAAAATTAGTTTCCTTTTATTCCCAGGAAGTTGAATCATAATACTCATAGTAAGAAGATTCTTATTATCAGTTGCAGAATCGTGTATATTTGAAGGACAATAATACTAGTTTAAAATGTCTGCTAGAACAGTATATGAGAATGATTGTATTTGGCTCTAAGTGTCTGGTCCTGCCCTATTTGGAATATTACAAAGTTATTGGGCCATAAGAATTCAGAAACATCTCAAGAAGAGTCTCAACTAATAATATCCCCTCATAATTCCTCCCCATTTGTCCGTGGGTGATTTGCTGTCTATTCTCGGGGAAGAATTGATAGGAGCATAGCTTTTGGTTTATGAAATCATTTTAAAAGTTTCTTTCTCTGAGCCAAATTTGGAGTCAGTGTTTTTGATTGAATTCAATTGCTTAAGGGTATAATATTTGCTGAAATAAAATCTCTAGATTCTGCTAGCTGTATGCCATGTGTCTTCCTTTAATTTTCTCTGGGACTTCAAAAGTGCAATAACTTCTAGGGAATGGCTCATGTTAATCTGTAACAGATCCCCCAACAGTTTTAGAGTCTCCAAATTCAGCAGGCCATTAAGCATTTTCAAGAGTCCCTTGTCATCTCTCCCTTTTCCACAAAGTATATTTCAAATTTTTACCATTCTCATCTAGCTCACTATCTTATCACCTGATTCTCCAAAGACCCAACCTCCCATTTCATGTGGATAATAGAGTTTATCAGAAGGATTCATCTGAACCTTTTGCCTCCTTCTACGGTCAATCATCACATGTAAAAATCATTCCAGCTTTTTTTTTTTTTCCTCCCCTCCAGTTGCTGTTTTGCCTTCTCTGTCATGGTCAATACCTGGGTTGAGGGGGCTGCATGTCTATTTTTCATCTGTCTCCGTTATCTAGTCCTGTGTAACCAACTATCCCAAAATTTAAGATTTAAAACAACAACCATCTATTTCAGTCATGATTTTGCAGGTCAGCAATCTGGGCTGGTCTCAGGTGGGCAGTTGTTCTTATCCGGGCCCCATCATTCATACATCTGCTGTCAGCTAGAGGGTAATAGCTGGGGCTGGCTGGTTTATGATTTCCTGTCTGGGAAGGCTGGTATAGATGAGGTCTCTCTCATGTGTTATTCTCCAGCTGGCTCGTCTGGGCTTGTTCACAGGGCAGCAGAGCTCCGCAGGCAGAGCCAGACGGCAAGCTTAATGCACAAGCAATTTTCAAGGCTACCCTCCCTCATGTTTGCTACTGTCACTTTGAGCAAAGCAAACTTTAAAGACACCTATATTCACAGGATAAGAAAGAGTCTATCTCTTAATTGGAGGAGTTACAAAGCCACATTTTGAGATCAGAGATAATAGGGAAAGGAAAAATATCTTCATAATTTATCACAATAGCCCACAACTTTCAGGGGCAAGATAAAACCCAACTAGATAACAAGAACAAACACAGTACAGAGAATTTCACCCACTGATAAAGGTGGGATTTGGCCATCCCTTTAATTTGTGTAGTTTCAGAACATAGGATATCAATTCTTTATATTGAACATTTATATTGAACATAACAGTGGGCTACTATTTACTCTTTAGGAATTAAAAACTGTGTCTTACTCTCCCCTGGCTTCTAGTAGAGTATTGGATACAATACAGACACTAAAGGTATATCATTTACATATTTATTCTTTACTCATCAGTAAATAAAGTCTTGCTCTTTAATAATTATATCATATTTAAACATTTTCAGTTCAAACTTCTATCCTGCTTACATATTTCTCTCTGTGTGATCTTTTATTATTTGTAAAATCAAGCTTCCTTCTCAAAGGACAAACAGTGGGAAGACTATAGGTCTAAGGTTAGAACAGACCTCTGTTCAAATGACAGACTGCGTAAGCACTGGTTGCATATGACCCTGGGAAACTACTTGCTTTCTTGAGGATTATCTTTCACTTGCATTAAATAGGATAATCATCTGACACTTCAGGATTGGTCTGAAGATTAGAAGAATTTGGGGAATATTAATCTTAGGGATATAGAGTGGTGATTCAGGAAGTTTGTGACAATGAAAACGTAGACTGAGAAGCTACAATATAAATGTCATTGATCCTACTGGAATGTTAAGTTACTTGAAGGTTTAGGTTTTAAATAACTTAATTAGTATTTTAAATTTTATATAAATATATCATTATGCAATGTTGTAGAACTGTCATGGATTTCTTATAGTAGCTATGGTAATGTTGTGGACACTTGGGACTAACTTCCTCAATACATCCTGAAGTATCCTAGCTCTTTTCCCAGAAAGGGTTTTAGACAAAATGAAAAGCAGTAATGTAAAGCAAATAGCAGTGTCTTGCACAAAATGAAATCTATATTTAGATGCTATGATTACTTCTCACCACTAGGACTGTTTAAAATAGTAGTTCAGAGGTTCCAGAAAGTATAGTGCCAGAAAACTTTCACCCACCTTAAACATTCAGTCCCTCAATTCCATAGATATGATATTTTCTAAATATGCTTTTAAGTATTATAAAAGGGTAAAGAGCCTAGTTCCAGAAAGTTAAAACATTTAAACTTCTTTATTTTGGTTACTATGAAACTAAACATTCTTTTTTGGGGAACAGGCACACTTTGGAACTGTTAACACTTTTCAGGTTTCTAGTCATGAGTCAGTTTCACTAGGAATTCTAGCTATTCTTTCTACCTTTTTCCCAGGAAGAAGAAAGGAAACCATATATATGGCGTTCCACAGACTTTCCCCTTCCTCTTGGAACTCTTGAGTGTCACGGGAGCCAGTGATCTTTAAATTTCTATACTAAGTCACACAGTTTGATGGTCTGGGATGTCTGGTCTTGAAAGATATTGGGTTGGTTGTTAAAATGCAAACATCCGTGGTTTCCCCTATACTACTGAGACTAAATCTGTGTGACTTAAACTTCAGATCTGTATATTCAGCATATGTCTTAGAGATTCTTTCAAGAACAAAATTTGGATATTCAGCTCTACATAGATGGACTATCCAGCTTCTACGATATGTGAGTCATGGCCAGCCTAGAACTTCTATAATGAACAGACTATGCTCCCAGCTAGTCTTGTGCCCAAGAAAAGCACTGTCTATTGCTCATGACCCACCCTGCTCAAGTCATCCATTCTTATCCATCCCGACTCCATTCACCTTACTTGCAATTTCTGTGATGATACCGATAAGGTAGGAAGAATGGTTAAAGAGCAGGTATGGTACTCATGTTCACAAAAGGTCCTTAAAAGACCATGTCAGAAGAGACAAGAAAAATGTAGGCACTGCAGAGGGTGATGTGGATACCTCAGATCCCATCTCTTCAGCCCTTTCTGCCAGGTCTACCGAGGCTGGGACATTTCTGCCAGGAACAAGTAATGGTAAGACATCACTGATATTTAGGTCAGAATAATCATTAGTTATTTGGTGTATGAAATATTGAATTTAGCATACGAAATATGCTCTGGGGGCTATTAATAAATAATGTGAGAGTGTGTGGGGTTGCATTAAATTTGAAGTTATTAAAATCAATATTATTCCTCAAATGGGAAAAGAAAGCATCTAAATTTTGGGTTCTTACATATGCCATTAAGATGCAAGTCAATTTTGAAACTACATTCCAGAAGGACCAAAAGACTAGATTCACCTCAAAGCCCTGTCCTAAAATTTCAGACTCATTTTGCCTAAGGACTCTGCTATGGACAAGAAGAGAGGAGTTGAATTAAAACACACAGTGTATTGTGAGATCTTAGGCACGGTAGCAAGATATCCAAGACACAGAGTTATACCATTGTCTTGCATTTGTGCCAAGCCCTGAAAAACCATGGAGTATAAATGAAAAGTGCCAAATCAAGATATAACATACATTATAATGAGCAATCAAAATCACTGTAAGTTTCTTTTAATAATAGGATTAAATTGTCATCAATTTGAGGTTGCAATTGTGTTCATCGAAATTATGGTTACTCTGTGCCTTTTGGGCTTTAATAAAATGAAGAAAAATGAAGTTATTAAAGTCAGCTTCTAAGGTTACCACAGAGACACCCAGGTCCATGTAGTTTTAATGAGAATAACTTATTTATTATTAGCTCTCTCTCTAGGAAAATCAGTTTGTAAGAACCAAGAAAGAAAAAAGCCCCAATGCATTATCTTTACAGAGAAGTAGTTTATACTTATTCTACTTGTCTCAAGGTTAATTCCAGTAAAATTTATTTTTAGTAGTCATGTATAATTCTGTCCTTTTATTTCCGTGATCTGCACTAGCTCATAGCAGCTTGGCATGATATTATTATATGATTGAAAGGTAATAATCAAGGCAAAGGGATCATATTTTCATGTTCTTCCCTCTTCTGATTTTAACAGTATAAAGAAAGGCAGGAAAAAAAGGCTCTTAAATTATTTTGAAGTATCATTCTTACATAATCTATACCGTACAATTCTAACAAATGAGTTACCTTTTAAAATAATCTAGCCCTACAGTAAATGTGTGGCTTTTCCAATTAACTTTGTATTTTCACAAAATAATATTGCTCTTTTCAAATTATTAGACTTTTCATTGTTCAGGATTTTTTTAGAGTTGGACTTTTTAAAAATCTAATAAATGCACTAGAACAGTATTGCATGTAACAGCAAGTATCATATAACCAGCACTTTGTATTTTATTCTGAACAAAGAAGGTAAAATTAAGAGAAGTAATGATAATATATTTCAAGTATGTGATGGACAGAAATGCATTAGTAAAAAAATTTCACTTGCAAACACGGAACATATATGGAGCATAATGGATATTTATCCAGGAAAACCTATTTTTAGTAAAAACTGGAGGTTTTAATGTGTTATTTTTGTGATTTAGTATCATTTTTGACTTTTATCATTTCTGGAAGTAGCAAAATAGATGTAGAGATGTGTTCTTAAGGCTTCTGAGTCAGTTCTCTGAAGGTCAAGGAAGTTTTGGTGTTCTTTATAAGCCTCTTTATATGTGAATTCTGGGGTAGGCAGGATTCAAAGATGCTCTGGAAAATTCCCCTGATGTCCATGCACTGTGTGATCCTCTCCTCTTAAATATATATGGGACTCAACTCTGCTGCTGTCTTGATGAAATTACGTTACATGATCAAAGTGATAGGAGAGTCAGAACATTATATTATATTATACAGAATTTTATCCTAGCAGACTGGAGAAAACTCTCCTATTGGTCTTAAAGAAGCAAAGTGCTATGTTATAGAAAGGGCCAAATCAATGGCAGAGAATGGCTAGTGGTCTCTACTAGCTGAGCACAGATCCCAGCTGACACCCAGCAAGAAAGCAGGGAACTTAGTCTGACGATCACAAGGAACTGAAACCTTCCAACAAGGAAACTGGGAAGAGGAAGGCTGAGCTGTAGATGAGATTGGATCCCTTGAGTAGTACTGACTGCAATCCTGGGCTGAGGACCCATGGAACACGCACCCAGAGCTGACGCATGGGTAACATGAGGTAAGGAATTTATATATTTTAAACTGCTAAATGTGTCATGATTTGTTATGCAACAATAAAAAAATAAAAACAAACGCATTCTTTTTTTTTTTTTTTTTTTTTTAAGAGAGAGAGAGAGAGAGCATGAGAGGGGGTAGGGTCAGAAGGAGAAGCAGACTCCCCGCCCCATGCGGGACTCCATCCTAGAACTCCAGGATTATGACCTGAGCCGAAGGCAGACGCTTAAGCAACTGAGCCACCCAGGTGCCCCACAAGCACATTCCTTTTCACGCATCTTATAGAAATAAAGTGTAGACAGTCTAGTATAATAACACAGATAATCTATTTCTTTAACAAAGAAGTATTGAGACTTTTATTTTCATTTGAATTCACTTTCATAGCTATTTATCAAACCACTCATTCACTATTTTGTTCAGAAATAAGTACTGAGCACCTCTCTTGTACTCAGAATCTGGGATACATCTTTACAAATGATGCTTTACTTTACACATTCCCCAACATTCATAAAACCTGCACTGCAGCTAAGTGGGCCTTTAGTTAATCTGGGCTTAAAGAACAATTTGAAGAAATGTCATTAGTAATGGAAAAAAAATCTTGTGTTTACTAATATTTACTACAATGGCTAATACTGAATAGTACTATTTCCACTATGACATGGTTTGTTCCCTTTTGAAGCTGTTTTCCAGGTACAAGTTATAGATGGTCTTAATCAGTGCCTCTTAAACTTTAAAATGCATAAGAATCATCTGGAGATCTTGTTAAATTGTGGGTCGTGTTTCAGTAGGTAGGCTTAGGGTTCTGCGTTTCTTACAAGCTTGTAGGTAATACTGATGCACTGGTCTAATGATCACGCTCTAAGTAGCAAAGGTGTACATGACCTCTGCAAGTTTCTGCTAAGATCAAGGAAGGCACCTGGTAAAATTTATACTAGGTGCACTTTGATGTGGCCTCCTGTCCACAAAAAGTCTATAGCCAAACAAATATTTCTTCTCAAATAAATGTGTATCGGTATAGACAAATCTGTCTCTCATTTGTTTTATTGTCTTTCCTTAATCTTAGATTAAATAAATCTATAAATTTTTACTTTGAGATATTGAGCATTTATAGAAACTCATAATGTTCTTGGGCAGGAAAACAAAACATTGGTAAGATATTAATGCACTTACATTTTTATATTTAATACATCTCCAAAGTTAAAATTGCCATCATTTTTGAACCACAGCTAATGCATTTTGAAAATATTCAGAAGAAGGAACAGGAAAAGGTAAAACATACTCAAAAAAAAGGGTAGAAAATTAGATGCGGTAGTCTATTTGAGCTAAATATTAATTTTTAAGTTTAATCCAGTTATTTTATTTCTCTGGTTTATATATTTGCCCTTAATAAAATAATGGAATAGTACAATAAAGCTTAAAGCTATTCTAGTAATATTTCTAAGTAATACAGATTTCTTTTATTTTATTACTTAGAACAACTTATCATTAAATAACAGGTACAATTAAATAACTAAATTAAAAACTTATTAAAAAACTCATACAAAAACTAAAGGAAAATTCGGAAGAATATTAATTCTAGAATTGAAAAGGAAGTTTTAAATACAAAAGAAAAGAATGTAAAGGCAAGTAAAATAATTTTTGAAACCATTTTTGTATTCTTCATTACTAATGCAGAGAAATGCATTGGTTTTGGTATCTTGATCTTGTATCCTATGAACTCACTGACCTTATTGCTTCTAGATTTTTTTTTAAATGGATCACTTATTAGATCATGTGATCAGCCAAACAAATAAACAATAACAAAAGAAAAACACCTTTAAATTCTTTTTTTTCCCAATCTGGCTGGCATTTATTTATATTTATTTTATTTTACTTTCCTGATAACATGGGCTAGAACTTCAAGTATAATGAGGAATGGAAATGGCGAGAGCCAAAATACTTTTTCTAATCTTAGCGGCAACCCATAAGTCTTTCACCATCAAGACTGCTATTATCTCTAAACTTCTAGTAAGTACCCTTTATTAGATTAAGGAGGTTACCTCTTAACCCTAGTTTGCTCAGTATTTTTATTAAGAAAGTGTGCCGATTTTTAAGAAGTTTTTATGCAACTCTTGTGATCAAGTTATTTTTTGTCCTTTATTTAATATGATATATGAAGAAAAATGGTACCAGATGAAAGTTAGGATCTAGAAAAGAATGACTGTCACTAAGAATGATAATGTGGGTAAGCAGAATTATGTTTCCTTTGAGCCACCTGTTAATTTTTTTCTTTCTTCCTTCCTTGCTTCTTTCCTTCTTCCTTTTAAGGCTGTGGAGGGTTATGGGGGCCAGGGGAGGGAAAGAGCGACTCGTAGGCAGGCTCCACACCCATCTTGGAGCCCTAGGTGGAGCTCGATCTCACAACCCTGAGATCATGACTTGAGCTGAAATCAAGAGTCTGATGTTTAACCAACTGAGCCACCAGGTGCCCCACCACCTGTTAAATTCTTTAAAGGTCAACTAAATATTTAGAGCAATACATACATAATTGTATATTCTATGTTATGATGTTCATGAAATAGGTAATCAACTAATTATGATATTTTAAGAACAATGGAAAGAGTTGTATACATGATAATATGTAAGTCTGTTTACTTATGCAAGAGGAGCTATACTGTCAGTTGGAGGTAGACTGATAATTAACAGCAGATATTGTAATGCCTAGAATAGTCACTAAAATATAAACATGGCAAAACTTCAAGCTAGAAAAGTAGATAAAATGGAATTCTTTTTTTTTGTTTTTAAAGATTTTATTTATTTACTTGACAGAGAGGAGCGAGATCACAAGTAGGCAGAGCGGTAGGCCTAGAGAGGGGGAAGGAGGCTCCCCACTGAGCGGCAAGCCGAAATGCGGGGCTAGATCCCAGGACTCTGAGATCATGACCTGAGCCAAAGACAGAGGCCCCAACCCACTGAGCCACCCAGGTGCCCTTAAAATGGAATTCAAAATAAATATTTGAGTCATGCAAAATGAGTCAAAAAATGAAGAATAAAGTAACAAAGATTGGAGGAACCCAGTACACAAGAGAGCAAGAATGCAGACTCGAACATTACATGATGTATGAAGCATTTCAATAAAAGACAGAAGATATCAATCTAATAATAAAGCTATATATTATCTATAGGAGACACATTCTGTATATATAATAACAAACTAGCTAAAAGTAGATGGATGAAAGAACTATACCAGACACTATGCACAAAAAGGGCAGATAAAACAATATTATCAACCAATATAGATTCTAAGAGAAGTAGCATTATGAGAGGTAGAGGAAGATTGTACAATGATAAGAAAATCAATGATAAAGAGAAAACTATCATAAATGGTGATGAGCCTAATTAACAGAGCTTCAAATACTTTGTGTAATTGACAGACCAAAATGAACATACAGAAAAAAACAAACACCCACCGTATCTATAATTTTTTCTATCCTTGTATCTATATAAAAATTGGATTCATTATGAAAAGTATTATTGAAAAGAATATGCCATACCACAATCAATTCATTGGTGAATTTCATCAAACATTTAAAGAGAAGGAGGGAATATTTACCAACTCACTCTTATAGGCCATTACCTTGATTCTGAAATCAAAGAGAATTACAAATAGATTTCTATTTATCTGCTGATCAATTGAGAACTATCCTATAAATACAGATGCAAATATTCATAACAAAATATTAGATGATTAATCCCAGAATATATGAAAAGTCAAGTACATCATAAAGTAGATTATTTCAGAAGTACACAGGTGTTTTAATTTTTCACTATCAATTCAATTTACTAGATTTAAAGAATAAATATGAAAATCATATGATCATTATAATAAACAAAAAGGACTGCCTTCTTAAAAATAATCCCAAATGAATATAAATTAAATCAAAAAAGTCAGTGGGTATTTTACTATCAAAAGTAGAAATTTTATTCAATGAAGAACACCAAAAACAAAGAAAATAGATAAGGAAAAGTTCTCGATTCCTAAGACAGACTAGCAATTACCACTTAAAACAGACAATAAATTCCCAAGGCTCAACAGGAATGGAATAAGAAATCAAGTAGAAAATGAGCAGAGGCACATGTAGACAATCCACGGAAACAGAATGAAGAGATTCTGAAACTCACTAGAAATCTTAAATTCAAATAGCACATGAAATATATTTATGCACATAAGAATGGAAAAAAGAGAGAGAGGAAGCTTATACTTGCAAGGGGTAGTAAATAGGTGATCTAGAAACTATCAGGCACTGCTGATGCAAGTATAAGCATGTGCAGCATTTATAGGAAACATGTTGGGAGCTCTTAGTAAAATTGAGTGTTTCATACGCCCATGATCCAGTATCCCATTCCTGATACTGGTGTACAACTTTTAGAAATTATTATGGACAATTAGAAAGGAAATGCATGAGGATGGTTATGGGAGACACTTAAACCTTTTTTAGTTTATGTATCTATTTATTGATTGGTTCATTGATTCATTGATGGAATCATATGGATTTTAACAAAACTAAAATGTCAATTAGGGAGGGAATTAATACATGAAATGTAGTAGATGCAAATTTTGGAGTAATCATTATAGTTAGAAGCAATCAAAAATAATTATGCACAGCAACATAGGCAGAACTTGTAAGTGCCATGTTGAGTGGGAAAAAGTAACAAAAATGCTACACAAGATTTATAGCATGGGAAAAATACACAAAACAATATCCCACAGAATACAAAAGAATATATACATTTAAATATTTACACTAAACAGGTAGTTTTGGGGTTAATGTAGAAAATGAAATCAGCCATAATACCTGGCTTGCTAAAACAGAGACTGCTGGAGGGCAAGGAAGGTTTCGAGAAGGGCATGGGCCTTTGGAATGCTGAGGTCTACGTGACCCTTCAGTGGCTGGAATGCCCTGGGAGTTGCCTTCCCCAAAGCTTGCTTAGCCAGAGCAGCAGCCCTGAGATCTAACAGTTGTATGAATTATCCCTTAGGCTATGTTTAGCAGAACTCCTAGAACACGCAGATTAGCATATCGTATCTTTCCCATAAACAGATCCTCCTAGTTCCAGAAGACCCCTTGTCACACATCAAGTGCTTGAGAAATAGTGATAAGGATTTGTGACTATCCTGAAGGGCCAAGAAAAGAGGGAGTAAAGAAGAGCAAAGGGTCTTGTCTCTGAGCACTGACCGCCTTGCCTTCTCTCTTTCACAGCAGTGTTTGGAATAATCTTTCATCCGTTGATACAAGGATTGCTGACGATTCCTGGAAGAAGAGTAGAAACAGGGATCAGGATGAAGAGCAACCAAACCAAAGCAAATACAACACTAACCGGAAAGGAGCCTTTGGTAATCAAAATAACTATGAAGAACTGACTGATTAAAAGATCTATGCAACTGATTTGCTTGAAAAAGGGGGAAAAAAACCCTGAAATTATGACAATTTTTAAACCTACTTTTCTAGGTGCATGTAAACCACAGCAATCTGCAGTAAGCTCAGACAAAAAAGCAAGTGAGGGTAACAGTGTGAACCCCTAAGGTCTCTAAGGAATTCCCACTTCTCCATGAGAATACCTTAAATATTTCATGTGACAGGAGCACCTGGCATAAAAATTGAGTTAGAGCCAGTCACAGTCCCTACATGTAATAAATTTAATTATCAAATGTAAATGATCTATATTTACCTATCATGAAAGTATTTTACCTATAATAAGTGTTATTATGGACAAAAATAAATATAAGTAGAAGAGCTTAATATTTTTTCAATTCTCCCAAAGATTGTTTTGTAAAATTCCTGAATGCACTGGCTCTATTTTGAACACTCACATTAATGGATGCTTATGACATGGTAGAAAATAAAAAGATGATTATACAAATTAAAAAATATTTTACATTTTCACAGTAGTAACTGACAGAAAGATGCAAACATGCTTTTTTTTTTTCCTTATCAAGACCCAAATGAGATCTAATGCTTACATCGAGGAAGAAAAAATTATAAAACTACATATTTTTTTCTGTTCTTTTACATTCATTAAATATATATCCATGTATATGCATATGTACATGCACACATATATGTATATGTACGTATGTGTGTTCTCAGTGAAGAGCAATATAAAATAATATAAAGATTGAAAAGACTTGAGTGTATGTTAATTCTCCAAATTGCTAGTTTGTGACATTTTCCATATTGATGAACTGCAATTTTTTCATGAATAAAAGTGATCATGAATAATAATGATGATCTCTCTCCCCCTTGGATAAAGAGTAGGAGAAAACAGATTCTTGAGGCCCATTATTTGAGCATCTGATCAGACAGGTGAATTTTTCAAATTATATTAGTTAATAAATTCTGTGTCCCTTCATCATTTTTCTTGGTATTTAAAACTGAGATTCCAGAATAATACATAAAATCTTCCTTCATACTCAGAAATGTAAGTAACATCAAAAAATATTTAGGCAACATATAAAAGTACTTTCAAACAATTTGCTGATAGAGGTTAACTGAATGAAATAGTCTACTTTCTATGTGAGGATTTCCTAAAATTTAGAAAAACACTTTACGCCTCTAACTCATGTACCACTTCATTCTTTTCCAAGTGATAAAAGAAAAAACAACACTCATCAAGAGACAAACATCATTTAAGGTAGGAAAATGCCAACAATTTATAAAGGTAAATATTTTTGTCTTCTTTAATTCCAGATATTTACACAGAAATTAAAAAGTCATAATCTGAAAGCCATGTGCACTTAATGGGCTATAACTCACAAAGTTTCACACATATTTATATTCTCTCTCTCTGCTTTAGATCTTATTTATTTTTTTTTAAGATTTATTTATTGGGATGCCTGGGTGGCTCAGTCAGTTAAGTATCTGCCTTCAGCTCAGGTCAAAATCCCACATTGGGCTCTCTGCTCAGCAGGGAGTCTGCTCCCCTTCTGCCTGCTGCTCCCCCTGCTTGTGTACTCTCTCTCTCTCTCTGACAAATAAATAAAATCTTTAAAAAACAAAACAGAGTAAAAGAAAGATTTATGTATTTATTTATTTGGGGGAGGTAGGAGAGCCAGAGGGAGAGGGAAAGAGAGAATCTTCAAGAAGCTTCCCCACTAAGCATGGAGTCAGAAGCAGGGATCCATCCCAGTACCCTGAGATCATGACCTGAGCCGAAATCAAGAGTCAACTGCTTAACTGACTGAGCCAGGCAGGTGCCCCTCAGCTTTAGCTTTTAGATGAACTCCCTCAGATTTTCTAGCTACAGAATTGGAGAGCATTTCAGGTAGTGACCTACATTTTTGACATTTTCATACATGTAACTCTCTACACTAATTAAAACTTCATGTTCAAAGTTTGCCATATAGTTTTGCTTTTTAAAGCCAAGAATCATTTAGTGTATTTTTAAAAATAGTATTCTGCTGCCCCCAAAATCATATTACGAATGAAAAACATGTATCAAAATGATTATGTGTTTAGTAAGACTGAACCACTTTGACACAGACAAAGGAAGTTTGTTCACTGCTAACAAAGGAAGTAAGACTATGACACACATTATTGATGTTCTGTAAGCAATCAAAGTATTTCTTTTTTTAAATTAAGATATAATGTATTATTTGCTTCAGGGGTACAGGTCTGTGAATCATCAGGCTTACACAATTCACAGCACTCACCATAGCACACACCCTCCCCATTGTCTATAACCCAGCCACACTATCCCTTCTCTCCCACCTCTCAGCAAAGTATTTCTTGATGTGGTTCAAAAAAAAGTACAACAAAACAATACAAAATAAAACCTTTATGTTCAAATACAGCTCAAAATTTCTTCCTCAACCTAACTCAGACTAAACCATAACCTGACAGCCTGAGAACCTATGAAGTAAAAGGGGAAAGTATCTTTTTCTTTTGTCTTAATTTGAGAGAAAAGGGGGCAAAAGCCTTTTTGCTTAATGCTCTTTGGAGTTTTCCTTTGGTTGCTGAATGACCTTGGCCCTTACTAGTCTCCAAATGCCAGCTATTTCATTGAGTGGATTTTTAGCTTTCTGGCCTACTCCCTGTTCCACTCAAGCTTTCTCTATAACATCATTTCCTGATGTGTTGTGCAAACTCAGGAAGAATTCCCGTGACAACTGCTTTGCTCCTCCCCCCACCCCCGACGTATACCAAGATTTTCTTGCTCCAGGTTTCCTGGTGAAGTTCTTGAGAGACAGGTCAGCCTGATACCCTCTACAACATCTTAACAGAATTCTTAAGTCTTGCACTGTATACAGAGAAATGCAGTTTGAAAACAGTTTACTTCTCTCTCCCAGCAGGTGATTGTCAGCTACTCCAGGGAGCCTGGAACCTTTGTAGGTCTCTAAGGTAGAAGTAGGCAGTCTCCCTTCTGTACTACAAATTGCAGGATGCAGGGCATGCTCCTTTATAATTCTGTTCTATCTTCAAGTACGCAGGGAAGCCGTTGAGGGTTTGTATCTGGGGAGCGTGATGCAATTCTACATTATTTTTTTTTAAAGATTTTATTTATTTATTTGAGAAAGAGAGAGATGGGGGAGATAGGGAGATAGTATAAGCAGGCATAGGAGAGAGAAGCAGGCTCCCTGCTGAGCAGGAAGCCCAATGTGGGGCTTGACCCCAGGACCCTAGGTCATGACCTGAGCCGAAGGCAGACGCTCAACCTACTGACCACCCAGGAGCCCCGCAATTCTACATTCTTGTAAGAACCCTTCTGGCTTTACAGATGGGTTCATTGGAGCCTTCTTCATTTGATTGTGGGGGAGTAGAAAAGTATCACCTTTACCACAAAAGGGATGGAGAAATGCCCCAGAACTCCCAGGAATTATTACCAAAGAATATCTTCTCTGACTAGTTTCTAGCTTTTTTTTTTTTTTTAAGATTTTATTTATTTATCTGACAGAGAGAGAGAGAGAGAGATCACAAGTAGGTAGAGGCAGACGGGGGGTGGGGGGAGCAGGCTCCCTGCTGAGCAGAGAGCCCAATGCGGGACCCTGGATCTGAGCTCATGATCCCAGGACCCTGAGATCATGACCTGAGCCAAAGGCAGAGGCTTCAACCTACTGAGCCACCCACGCGCCCCAGTTTCTAGCTTTCTCTTAGATGGTCTAGCAAGAAAGATGGTTGAGACTATCATTTAAATCAACTAAAAACCTATTCCTCCACAAGTAGTCAAACTCCTGAAGAACAGCCACTTTAAAGGTAGGTGGTAATTTGAGTTTATGTTTTCATCTTTTAGGAGGCCTGATAAATGGAGGAAAGGTCCCAATGAACACTTTATAATTCTTCCAAAGGGCTTTAGTTACAGCTGAGCTAAAATAATCCATTAAACAATGGTAAAGTTTCATGACCAGGAGCCAGGAGCCTTGAAAAGTAACTATTTTCCAATTTATTTTGTTCAGTATATGTTTGTTTTAGGAATATGTTACAAGCTGAAGATTTATATAATGTTATAATCTATGGACAACATACGTATAGTAGAGGGAAATTCATGCACATGACTTTATTTCAATATGAAAGTATAAAAATATAGCCTTTAAAAAAATAAAGGAATGTACAAAAGTACCAAATTATCAAATTATGTATACCTTTGATTCATTCCTATATTTTTCCTTCACTGTGAGAAACAATAAATTTCTCCACATCTTAAAAACTGAAAAATAGGACACCTTTTCAGAGAGAACCAAAATAAAAATGTCAGAGGACATCAACTTGATCGTCAGCCCAGCTAGACTGTTTCTTATATCTGGGTCACATTTTAGGGTAGCTGGTTGATTTCTTTTTGATAGAAAAATTTCTTGATATATCTATGTACAAACATTTTTAAACCTAATGCTGCATCACCATGTGGAATCCATACACTTCTCTATAAAATCTGCAGTGCTTTTTCCAGTGGCAAAATATACGGTTATATGTTATAATAAAAAGTGGTATGCTAAGTATTTAAACCATAGGCTACTTTATATTTAAATGATTGTTTTGCCTGCACTATTACCACTATCTTTTCTTACTTTGGTTAGTTACCCACTCAAATGTTTTAAAATTCAGTTTATGATCCCCTTCATTAAAAACACTATTTATAGGAAAGAAAAGATGCAGTGGAAAGTTAAATGATAATACACGTTCTGTAATAGAGCTTGGCATGCAAGGTGTTTATTAGGAGGGCTGTGGATCAGCACCGTGGAAGGGGATGGAAAGATGTAGAAGCAGGCAGAGAGACGCTGAGATGCAATTCAAGTACGAGAGCAGCCTCCTCTAATATCTTCTAATCCTATGGAGAAACTCTGAAACCAGAATGCCTTTCAGGTTTGTCCTAAGTTGAGTCAACATGGTCAGGGTTCTACACCACCAAGCAAGAAGAGGCAGGCTAAGCACACTGCCAGAGAGACAAATCCTGGAAGGAGCAAGGGGTGAAGTCTCTCTGCTGACAGCATTCCCAAAAAGTCTATCTTGGAAGGAGTGTTTGAGCTACGCATTTCAGGTCAAGTAACTAGGTTTGTTATTGATTAAGTTGGCACCACATTCTTTCCTCCTGCTTCTGCAGTTTTTTTGTTTGTTTTTTACACTGAAGTGTGTTTAGTTAAAGGAGTTTAAGAGGGGGACCAAGGTTCAGGGAAACTAACAAAGAATGGTGAAATACCCTGGCACCATCAACTGTTGGAAGAATTATTACCAAGCGGTCAAAGGGATAGGTAAGAAGGTTATAGCAAGAATAAGAAGAGGGCATGTGGTCTTGGGTGAAGAACATGACCATCACCTCCCAGCAGCTTGTCAGGGAGGGAGCTGTGGGAAGAGTTACACTGATCTCTCTCTCCTCTGCCCTCTGATCTCCTTCCAGAAGAGTCAACTAAGTGAACCCAACAAAGAAAAGGACAAGGGAGCCTGCCGATGTTGTCTTAGAATCCACTTCCTCAAGCTCAGAGTTGCATGGCAAATGGTGGAGTATAAATTTGAAGTGGTAAATGATGAATCTAGTGCACATCTCTCTTCCATGAAATCCAAGATTCAAAATCTACATCAGAATAGTCTCTGGGCCCATAATAAGCATGGGGCAACAAATAATAGATGAGGGAGTTGATACTATATGGTCAATTAATGTTTAACCACTGGCTAGATAGCATGTATTATTTACTTTTATTTGTAAACATGTGTGGGATTTGGTAGCTCAGTGTTTTCTCAAATATCCTAAGAATGTCCATAGCATCAGAAGAGAAGATACTTTCAAAGGCCCCTCTGCCACACCAAAATAAACCTTGTGCATATCCTTCTACTGTCTAGCCTCATCCACCTGAACTTAACTAAGTATCAGTTTTTCCTTCAAAACAAAGATTATAAATGAGAGGATTTATTAGACCTATGGAAGAATCACAACTTTTTCAAGTAATCAAAGAAAACACACAGTAAAAAAAAATCAATAGGGCAATGCTAGCAAACTTCTACAAATGAAACAGAGCCAAACTAAAATTAAAAAAACTATAGACTGTATTAAAGTTAACAATAAATTCAAATCCAGATAATTAATTTAAATATATAAGAAATATCTCTGGGACATAATAGAGGACTAATCATTATTATTACTACTGGCTACCATTTCTTGAGCTATATAATTTTACATATTAAGTTATTCTTCAGCATGGTTTACTCAAAATACCCATTTTAGAAGGGGAAAAACTGAGGCATTGAGAGGTTAAATATATTGCCAATATTATCATATTTATTTGAGTTGGAATTTAAAACCATATCTGGCTGAACAAATACAATTTGCATTATAAAAGACAAAGTATAGTTAGCTAACAAGTGGAAAAATTTCATTCTCACTAATTGCTGATGGTAGAACTGCCTTACTGTATGAGCAAATTATATATTTATTAAATTACCAACAAAAAAATTTTTTTTACATAGCTTTCATTGCTGGTTGGGTGGAAGACAAAAGTGCAGTCCTATAGTCAATGCTGTTAACACTCTGAGAAGACAAACCAGAAGAATGCATCAGGACTTCTGTTGCTACCTCCGCTTCCATTATCATTCACCTCACACATGTGGCCAGGAAAACAAAGGATCAAGGTAGAGACTCATATTTCTGGATAACTTTCTTGATCTCCTTTACCTGACTCCATAAACTGAGGTTTCTTAATGTGCTACAATTTACTGTGTTATCCTACAGCTTTAAGAGATTAATTTTAAATTTTATTTATTCATAAAAAAATTTATTTATTCATGTTTAATCCAATATATAAACTATATGCTATTCTCACTAGTTTAAAAAATATGTACGTGTGTGTGTATATATAAATATACACACACATAAATATAAATGTACATACGTACATATTTTTATATAAATATACACACACATATACATATATTTTCATCTTGTCTCTTGAGTTTGGGACTTCAAAAGAAATAAAATACAAAATGCACTACCAACAAACAGCGCATGGAAGGCACATACCTAACTGCATGGCTGGAAGGGTCCAATGCACTTCTGAAGATCAGCAGCACCAACTTCACCAACTTCTTTCCTCTTTTTTGTAAATTGAGGTATAACTGGCACAGGTTATATTGGCTTTCTTCTTTTTTGTAAATTGAGGTATAACTGGCACAGGTTATATTGGCTTCAGGCGTACAACATACTGCTTCAATATTTGGATATGTTGCAAAACCACCACCGCATTAAGTCTAGTTAACTTCTGTCATCATACAGAGTTACAGAAGTCTTTTTTTCTTGTGATGAGAACTTAGCAACATTCAAATATGAATACAATGTTACTAACTACAGGCACCATGCTGTATATTACATTTTCAGGACTGGGTTTTGTTTATTTAGCTTCCATATATGAGTGGTACCCCGTATGGTATTTGTCGTCCTCTGACTTACTTCACTTAGCTGAAGTCCTCAAGATCCATCCACATTATTGGAAATGGCAAGATTTCATTGAAGGACACTTCTTGAGTACTTTTCTCTTGAATATTTAATCTAAATTTGAAAACCCA
The DNA here is from genome assembly GCA_028646535.1 of Procyon lotor. Lineage (NCBI taxonomy): Eukaryota > Metazoa > Chordata > Mammalia > Carnivora > Procyonidae > Procyon > Procyon lotor. Next base: position 146,059,223 of record CM053605.1, on the reverse strand, counting down.
ATTATTATGTCTAATCCATATACCCAGCATGGGTTTCTTTAGAAAATATTTATGAGAAGAATTTTTTTTTTCACATATGACTTTGGATAGGCTTGAATATACTTTACAGTGGATATTCATTAATTCGTCTTTTATTATGGGATTTCTATGGTCTAGAAGGTTAGAAAAGGAAGCATGATATCCACATTCTCAAAACCTGCATTCTTAGAATCAAGATGTATTAACCAAGCCACATAAACATAAATTATTACTTGTGACCATGGCTATAAAAGCGGAATGTTATGAGGTAATATAATAACGGGAATTAATAAACCTAATCCATAAGGTCAACAAAGCCTCCCCTTTCAGTGGTGACTTGGTTGAGAAAATTGTTCATTTTTTAAGTCAATTTAACTCTGTTCCAATCATATGGTCAGATTGGCGGGGATTTCAGTTTGTTAGAGCTGAGAGGTCTGGCTCCCTGAATTAACCCTTTAATCAGTGGGAATCTCAGAGCTACTACTTTTTGGGATTCTGTTACTTTAGAGAGGCACTTAACTGTGATACAGGGAAGGGTCTCTAATTCTATTCAGATCCTAGGTCCTGTGTCCTTTCCTGTGTTGACTGAAATGTTCCTGTCTTAAAGGAAGCTTCTCCAAATCCTTATGATCCCTTAGTCTTCAAGACCTACAGCCTCCTCCTCCTCAGGAAAAATGGTTTACTTGTCTCCCACCTTCTTGGGTTTTAGTGGCCTTTAATTTAAGCCTTTAGTGGCCTATAATTACACTTGATCTTAGCCAAAAGGCCGAGGAGCGATTTTAGTGGCCTATAATTAAGTGGCCTTAATTATACACTGAGAATAATGGATGCTCAAGTTACTGTGCATACCACCACTTTTTTTCCTGTGGGATGAAGGCAGGAAAGACTGAGAGACTAAAAAGAAACTGCACTTCTAATCCTTTACCACCTTACTTCAGTTATTTGAAACAGAATAAAACATACATGGATATTTCAATAAATTATTTTGCCATAAATTCATTGGCCATTAATCCTAAAAATACATATCAGTGCTTACAATGTGTTAAAAAATATCAAAAAACAAAACAAAACAAAAAAACACTTGGCTACAATAAGGCGGAAGAATCTCTGTCTTGATAGAGTTTCTACTTCAGGGAGAGAGATATCTGTACCCTTTCAGAAGTTAACCAAAAACAGAAACAATTTCCCCATGTTGTTTCTCAGAAATAGTAAGTAGCACAATGATGAAATATGTCCCAAGGACATCCTTTAAAAGCCAATAACTTGCCCACAACAGAACTAGAACTTGCTTTTGTTTATTAAGTTATTTAGAATTTAATTTATCTGACTTCTAATTGACTTTCTCCTTTGTTAGTCTTTCTTTTGTTATTAAAACAATTAATTTCTTCCCTCTTCTATTTAGTTGTGTCTAAACTGCTCTCTCTTTTAAATGTTTTGCTTTGTTTTTAATTGGTTTCTTGATTCTCAGCAACTTTCAGAGGGTCCGTTTTAGTTACATTTCTTCTGCTCATGGAGGGGCAAAAGAAGCTTGTCATAGAAACGGTCTTAAATTCAATTTTTTAAATACAAATTATTTCTATTTTACACTTTGATTTTCCTTCTATTTCATGTACCTTTGTTTTCCTATTAAATTCCCTCTTCATTTTTTCTTCTCCATTTTTGCTCTCTGATATTGATAACCTATTATTCATCACTTTCCCCAGAAAGATGCAAATTAATGAAATTCTTCTCGTCATTGCCTAGACCACCTTTGCCCATATATAAGCAAAATAATCAATCTATTTTAAAACATAGTCAAATAAGATGAGGTAAAGGTCACTGTGGCAATATAAATCCTATTTGGATGGGCACAGAATAACGAGTAATCAATGCAACTTTCTGTGAAGTAAATTTGTGGTTTGAAATCACAATGCACCACAGAGCTAAAGCTACTTAGAAATTTATGAAGTTCTTACTACTGGTAAGAACCTGGATAAGTAGAGACAAATCAAGCAACAATACAGGAAAAGGTAGTTTATGGTATATTAGTAAATATTTTTGCGTATTAAGATCAGCACTTTTTAAGAAACAAAACACCTCTATTTCCCTCATGAGAACATTTACTGTACTACTTTATAATAGCCTATTTGCTTTTTCTATGTGTCTTATTAGACAAGAGCTCTGTAAAAACAGAGATATTTTAAATTTTCTTTTTAAACCCCAATATATTACATATTACCTGGTACACTGCAGACTTTCATTAAATTTTGATAAGACAAGGGATAATAGTGACAGCTGTGTTTCCACCAGATGTAGCAAATAAAGTGCCATTTTAAGGGGAGTTGTAGGAAAATAATAAAGCTGACTTATAGTAATTATATCAAAGAAATAAGTCAAAATCTCTACATATGGCATTTGGGTTATACAAGTCTTACAGTGTAGTGGGATTGACAGATTTCTCTAGACCTCCGCCAAAGTACAGTTAACCTGAGGATGGCTGGTCACTCGTCAGTTTCCACCCTGGAGAACAGAATTAGGGGATACTCCCCATAGGAACCTGCATTTCCAATGAAAGCATCTGAGCCAGAAATCTCAAAGTCAGGAAAAAAACCAGAAAATAAATGTTTTTGCCATGAAAATATAGCACTATTTTTTTTTCTAACATTTGGCCTAACTTAAAATATATGTAAGTTGACATGTTCTGGACTGGAAAAGCAAAATCCATTCTAAAGAAAAACACATTAAGGACACACAGGTATCTAGTTCGGAAACATGTATTCACAATTCTAGAGAGGCCGTCTTACTGCAATTGAACACCTCAGAAACCAGTGCAAAGCTTTGGTTTGTTCTTGCCTCTACCTGGAGAGGGTTGAACTGCAGGAGAGGAGAAAGATATGTCCAAAACACTATTTGAATAACAAAGTGAATACAGATAGAACCTGTTTCCTTTCTAATCCCAACATGAAGAATTCACAATGGCTTTGTGCCTTGCTTTTGTTATAGTAACACCTACCCCAGTAGTGTCAATTTCAAGAGCTCTAAACCAGAATACTGTTCTTGTTGTGTCAGAGGAAGGAGAACTCACAAAACGTAACAACAAATGCCCTGCTTCCGTGAAGGTAATCCTGCTTCGGGCGAGATAACAGGGGGAATGCTGACATCTGTGATAAAAGTCCAGTGAACAAAGGCTCTCATGAGTGTGATTTATGGTAGCTGAGACCGTTATGGTGCCTGTCCTCATTCAGTCACACAATTGAGATGGGAAAACCTTACTTTCTCTTGAAGTTTTTTGGAAAGAAAAAAACAACAACAACAATAATGAAGTTTGAGAAAGAAAATATTGCTATCAATTGTTACAGTGAGTTTCCTTAGTTGGGCAACAAATGGGGACTTCATATCAAATATTTAGAGTCACATCAATGTGAGAGAAAATATACATTGGCTCAGCCAATTCCTCACTTGGTTCTTTAGGCTGGCAGCCTGCCTGCAAAAAAGAATCCTTCGTTTTATCCTCCCCCATGTAGGAAGACACACTCACCCCAATAGGCCAAGGCTTGTGATAGTTCAGTTATGGCTGTGGTGGGAATGAAAACGTGGGGGATGGAGGAAGGGAGAGATGTAAGAGAGCCAGACTTGACTAGCTAACCCGACTCTGAATTGCTATCCTGTGGAGACAGAGCACGCATTCCTTGAGGATAGCTGCATTACTTCTTAGGAATACATTTTTCTTATTTGAAGTTTAAGTAGAATTTCAGTTATTCACTCAAGAATTTTAGAACAACTTTTGCCTAGATATATATAATTAAGTATCTTTTGAAACTCTACTAAGAGCTGTTCCTAATGTGGTTGATTACATTTTTTATAATTTTCTTTACTCAAGTTTTATAAAGCAAAATTTTATTACTTTTAGTAGAGAATAAATGGTTATTCCTTTAAATATCACCTGTCTAAACCTCATCTACTTGGATTCACATCATATTTTTAATAAGTAATCATTTTATGATAGTTTGGTTATATTCTTTTCAGTACCAATTTTTAAAAAATAACCGTCCTTAAGAGAAAAGATAGAGAGCACCAAGATATGTAATTTGGATAGGTTCTGGATAGAATTATTACCCGGAAAATGAATATTTCCTGACAAAGTTTAAGAAAAAAAAAATGAAAAAGGCTTAAAAAGAAGTTAGATCTTCAGATAGAGTACAGATTTTTATTTATAAAATTAGAAGCAAAATTGTACTACATTTACTATATACATTTTAAAAATATATAACTACCATATCTATTTATAGTTTCTATATGAAATAATTTATAAATTTTAAGTAAGCATGTTTACTCCTGACAAAGGTATCCTTGCTATAACTATGTAAAATATCAGGCATACAAAGAATGTAAATTTAGTCAGCATTGTTCCTTTTTTTTTATCTTGTATTGTCATCAGAATGGGTCTATTTCATATTGTATCTTGAGATGTTGGGACAGGAGCTCCAGAATAGAGTCCTCCTGTATATAAATATGTTTTTATATCTAGTATTCAAAAATCAAGTCTTTTTCTTATTACTCAATGTCATTAACACATTTCATACTTTTTATGAATTCACATATACATATGAAATAAGACTTTTAAAAGTGTCTGTATACAGTCAAAGCTTTTGAAACTCATTACATAAATTATTTCTCGTGATTAAATAAAACATACTTTAAAGAAATGTATTTCATTTACTCTTGCTTGGAATCCCTCTAACTCACCAACAGTCATTTTTATGTTTGAAGTTTCCCACCAAGAATATTGCCAGAAGAAAAAAATATAGTATAAAGGCAGACTTAACCTCCTCAACATTTTTCAATAATCTCAGAATCCGTTTCTGTTTAAAAATGAACGAGAAATTTTGATTTTATGCAAAAATAAACCATGGTAAGAACAGGGATGCTAATATCTCACTGTTCTTTATTCAGTTTAATATAATGTTTAATATTAAATAACTCTGAAAACCTATTAGTTGTCTTTAATTGCAAGTTCATTGGTTCTGTTACAGACAGAACAGATAATTCTTGTTTGTGCCTGTGTCCATGGTGCTGATGCAGGATCTTAACAAAGAGTTCAGTGCCAGCTTTTTTCCAGTCAGCTTGCTAAGCTGCATATGTCTGAATTGTACTGGTTGGACAGTTCTGAATGTTCAAGCTGTAAACCCTTAAGGCAGGGATTATTTCCATGGAAAACTGCACAACACAGTATGCTTTACAGCACAAAGCAATCAATATCGGAATGCCTTAAAATGGAAACCAGCTTGGTTGGTGCACATCACATACAAAGAAGAAAATATACCCCAATGCATTTTATCTATTCATCTTTTTGCATCTCTTTATTCCTTTAGCTTCTCACATAGAAAAGCTATTTAAAGCACATTTCATTGTTTGGTGTACATTCTGGTCAGGCGTGGGGCATGGTTATAAATTAAGTACAAATTAACCTTTATTTTTAGGTTGCCCCAGAGTATATTGTTGTGTCCCAAAAAACTATATAGAAATACAAAGGACAGCTGAGTAATTATTGGCCAGTTAAATATTTTCTTATTCTCATCACACTATGTGTGAGTCCAGAGTTCCTGGGAGATAGCCAATTATGACACATTTTCAAGTCTAGAAATTATGACAAAATGACATTACATGCAAATCTGAGGGAAATATGGTTCAGCATTAATGCAATATGTGCTATGTCAATGCCATTACATTTAAGTATAGCTTTGCAATGAATTCACTGAAAAAGCAAGTGAAAGTATGTATTTATATAACTCTTCCTGGGAATGACTTTAAAATATACTCTTATTATAGAACCTATTGTTATCTTTTTCAATGACCTTATCTCTAGTGTATAGATGGAGAGGAAGAGAATTTCATTATTTACAAAGAGAAAGAAACTGAAAAGCCTTATCACCATTGTGTTGGTTGTTTCATTTCACCTAGGTGTTTCTATGGCCCTTTCCCTCATTTAGGCTGACACTGTATTACCAAAAAGGGCAATGCTAAGCCTGCCACAGCCAGAGATTTTAAGTTATGAGTTTTCCATTAGTCTTTAAATAGGTAGCATCAGTTCATGCCTATCTTTCACTGCCTGTGTTCAACATGTTTAGGTGAATCAGAGAGAAAGTGATGTTAGAGAATATCTTACTTCCTCTCTAAAGCAGCAAATTTTCAGTTCTCGATTGGTATTTTCAAATTTCCAGGGTTCTAAAAAACACTAAATTAATATACAGTATTAACTACTAAGTCTTAGCAGCTTAGAATTAGAATACTAAGTCTATCCCCTTTAATATATTTGCATAATGGTTTTTATAAAAATCTCTTCAATTTACATCTGTTGTAGCAGGACATAGGAAAAGCAAACCAAACAAGTGTCTTCACAAATTGATGGTAAGTATGGCCCATAATTCATTGCCCATAATGGTGCTGGTCTACTCAATACTGCACGAGTCATTATTGGATAAGTAACCAGCTATCCTTAGAATTTAGCTTCTATCCCCAGTGAAACCAACTCTTGCGCCAACATGAGCTGACCGTGTTTGGTAAACTTAGTTAGGAATATGAACCGTATGATGTGCATTTCATTTTTACTTGGGAGAGAAATCACATTCTACACAGATATCCCTTTTCTATCTTAGAAAGAATACAATTGCTTTTGTATTCTTTTAAAATAATAAACATAATTAAATATATCTTTTATAATGCTTTACAGAGTACTGGTGATATCTGAAGGATAATAAATTTTGTTTAAAAATTAAATGAAGGAAGTAGGTATCATGGCTTAAAATTTAGTTTCAGAAATAAGAAGGGGAGGGACGCCTGGGTGGCTCAGTTGGTTGGGTGGCTGCCTTCGGCTCAGGTCATGATCCCGGGGTCCTGGGACTGAATCCCACAACAGGCTCCTTGCTCGGCTCCCTCTGCCTCTGCCTGCCACTCTGCCTGCTTGTGATCTCTCTCTCTGACAAATAAATAAAATAAAAAATCTTTTATAAAAACAAAGATAAGAAGGGGAAATTATATCGACTTGTTCTAATACATTCAGAAAATCTCAGGATTTCATTTTTACTTGAGCCACATAAAACACATATTATTTTCATTAATATGGATTGATATTTTATTTCATGTAGCTAGACAGTTTCTTAGTATGTTCTGCCATGCATACAAAATTTCTTCAAATCCATATCTGGTCCTTTCTCCCACTCCTGCCTTAACAGGATTGGGAAAGATTCTCTGAGCCTGCTGCTTCCACTCCATATTCATCTCAGCACACTCTGTCATTTCAGAGCCAGAGACTGTGCCAGCTAAGTCTCAATCACTGAATTTAGCCAGGTGATAGGATAAAATTGAGAAAGATAAACAGCAGTGTCCCAAAAATAAGGTTGAGTCATCAAAACATGTATAAGGGGCACCTGAGCGGCTCAGTTGGTTAAGCATCTGACTCTTGGTTTCAGCTCAGATTATGATCTCGGGGTTATGAGATAGAGCCCCACTCAGGCTCCACATTCAGCGGGGAGTCTGCAGGAGAATCTCTTTCTCCCTTTCCCTCATGCACTGTATCTCTCTCTCTCTCTCTCTCTCTAAAATTAATAAATCTTAAAAAAAAAAAAACAAACCCAACCAAACATACATAATGGAGGCCATTAAAAGATCTGAAATTAGTAAACTATTTTGCGACCTCTTTTTCCATTCCAATGTCTAGTATTACTGACAATAGATAGATATCAACTTATCTTACAGTAAAAACCACAAGATACCTATGATTTAGGGCATATCAACCTAGCTATGGTGTTTATTTTTATAAATGACATTTTTCTTTGAGAACTGTATTATTAACATATATAAATACTGTTGTCAGAACACCAACCACAGGATGGAAGATTTGCAGCATATGTAAAAATGAGCTATGAACCAGCTTATAAAAAACTAACTCTATACTTAAAATAATAGTAATAAAGAAAATTTTTAAATAATGCAGATTATAAAGATGATTTTTTTAGGGGGGTGCAGTGGGAGAGGGAGAGAAAATCTTCAGCAGGTTCCATGCCCAGCATGGAGCCTGAAGAAGGGCTTAATCTCACAACCCTGAGATGATGACCTGAGCCAAAATCAAGAGTTATACGCTTAACCTGCAGAGCCACCCAGGCATCCCATGATGATCATGTTTTTATAGAGACAAACACAAACATTTTTAAGACTTCATAAAATTTATGGATGGAAAAGAGGAGTAATTTCCCCAACACTAGCAGGTTTCAAATTGACTTAATGATTGGGATACAAAATGAGGAACAAGAGATGTGGAATTCAGAAGGCATGTGATTTAGATTCAAAGACCATGACCAAATATTTTAGAAGTTAGAGACAATTAGAGCAGTGAAAGCTATTGGTCCAGACGCAGTTCCCACTATGCCACACAGTGTGCTTGTCAAGAGACAAAATGATTACTCAGAGTCCAATAATTTGGAACAAAGAGAGGCCCGAGAGGGTCGCACCGCCAAGCCAAGGGCAAGAGTGCAGGCTATGAGGTGAAGCCCGGTGTCCAGGTAGACTCTTGGCATCATTATCATAGAATGTAAAGTATGCAGAAGCAAGGAGGGAAACACAACTCAAGAAAGCAATCATATGAGGGTCAGTGGGGAACTGTGCATGAATAATAGCACGGATCCTAGTGAGGCATTACCTAGGGGCTGCAGGGGATGGGAGAACTGAGCTCGGCAGGCGTCGCTATCTTATCCACCATCACTGCTGTTTACAGCATGTACTGTTCACAGTGTGGATGATGGCGGGAATAACTGGCTTTTGCCACATGCAGGGAGCTGCTGCCATTTACGCATGCTCCTGTTTCACTGCCTCTTTTACCCGCTGAGGTCTTGCTCTCCCATACCACTGCGTCTCAAATTCAGACAAAATGTATGTCTTTCTTTTGAGCAGGTCCACTCACTTTACTTATAATTTCTGAGTTTTCAAAAACGTATCGGATACTGTGTATTTATACAGTATCTACACATTTCTTCCTCCTGCATGTAATTCCTTGCACAGTTATGTTTGGTACCATATTTTCAATAAAGGAGGGCTCTTCCATTAAATTCAGGATGAGCCATTTCTAAACTAAGTGGGAAATGTTTACTTCATTCTCCTCCATTCTTATCCTTCATTTCAGGATAGACCCATAACACAATTCTAATCTTCAATATTAAGGAGTCTTTTTTGTTTTTTAAAGATTTATTTATTTATTTTTTGTTTGTCAGAGAGAGATCACAAGTAGGCAAAGAGGCAGGCAGAGGGAGAGGGGGAAGCAGGCTCCCCGCTGAGCAGAGAGCCCGATGCGGGGTTCGATCCCAGGACCCTGAGATCATGACCCGAGCTCAAGGCAGAGGCCTTAACCCACTGAGCCACTCAGGCGCCCCCAATATTAAAGAGTCCCCTTTTTTTTTTTTTAAAGAGGCTTTTTATTTGAAGATTGTTGCAAAAAAGAGTTAGGTAAAAAAAAAAAAAAAAAAACAAAGAACCCTACTCTTTTTGTCTGTGTCGACTCAGTAGTGTTGAGATTATTTATGCTGTGACCTCTTTTGACCATGAGGCAACAAGCTTAAAGACAAAAGGCCAATAGGCAAGAACAGAAGAGCAGGATGAAATAAATAACACCACTCCATATTGTCACAAATGGCAGGACTTTGTTTTTTATTGCTGAATAATATTAAATGATAACTATTCAATATGTGAATAAGTAAATTTGACCCTTTCTGTTGTTGTTACAACACTGATCTTTTGTTAACATGTGCATTAAGAATAGGATCATTATTACTTCATATGAAGCCATTTAGCTATTTATATTTACTTGGTTTATTAAATAAACTTTCCTAAATTAAAAAGTATGGACATTGTATGTGTGTGTTTTGTGAAAAGAGGTCTCAGGGAAATGAAAAATTGAACTTTAATTCTATCTTTAAACAATCATACATGAATCAAAACTTTCATGATAAAGTTTTGTGAAACTTTTACAATTTCCAGTATAAAATTAGGAAAAATAATAGGAGGCTACTTTTATTCAAGGAAACTTTTTCTTATCTACGTGTATAGTAAAAATGAAGTGTTCAACTGGGATAAGTATCAAAATCATATTTTTCTTTAACACTATGAATCTTCTTTTAAATTCATTATGTTCTATTTCTTAAAATCAAAGAAATTCTGAAATGTCTCAATGTTCATACAACAGTTTTCTGAACTTTAGTTTCTTTGAGCAAAAGTTTCCTCACCTGTAAAACAGGTTGGTAGAATATCAAACTTATTAGGTCTATGTGAATGAGTATCAAATAAGATCGTATAGGATATTTTTTTTTATTTTAAACTAAGTTTTTTAATTCCACTACAGTTAACACAGAGCATTATATTAGTTTCAAGTACAGACTTTAATTTTTTTTTAAGAGAGAAAGAGAGGACATAGGGGCAGAGGGAAAGAAAAAATCCTGGAGCCCAACACAGGGCTCCATCTCACAACCCCAAGATAATGACTTGAGCTGAAAGGGAGAGTTGGATACTTAACCAACGGAGCCACTCAGGTGCTCCAGATAGACACTTTTAAACCAAAGGCTGAAAGACGACAGGACATATTCAAATGAATGCAGGGAAAAAAATGAAGAAATAGACATTTTAGCTACAGAATATAACTGTGTGGAAAAGAGAGGCAGAGCAATAACATAGTTGGAAAACAAAACAGAATGGTCAGCGTATTAAGAATGTAAAGTGTCATGTTTAGAAAAGCAAATGGAAAGATGAGCAGATCCCAGTTTATGAAAGAACTTGATTTTTTACTCAAATGAGCTTTGACTTGCTATAACATTTATTTTAAAAATCAGGTAAGAGTTTGACTTTTTCTCTAAAGAGCTATTTCCAAAAAGACTCTTTTCAACATTTCAAATAAATTGTTTTAGTTAAGTCTCAAAAATATTAACCTGAGCTGAAGAATAGAAGAGTTGGAATACAATTAAATTAGGGAGTGATTTTGGACAGCAGGAAGATCAACTATGGATCCACTAACAAAAATAAGAACACAGGGCCATGCAAGAGAAGAGATGAAGAAACTGCACAGATAGCCTTTGCTGAGACTCTGTGAAAATGAATACTAAATAGCAATAAGGGAGGTAAGACAGTATTATACTCGGATGTTATTCTTGGAATCTGGGTTCCTGAAATGAGACTGAGAATTAGGTTTACAAAAATAGGCACAGCTTAAAATTGGATTTTTCCCTAATATTAACTGAAAAAACCTCCACAACTCTTATATTAAAAATGTAACAAACCTTTCATATATATGGACATACACACACTGATCTTCCTGGGGTTATGTCCCAATAAACTCATCATAATGTTGAAAATATCATGAGTTAAAAATGCATTTAATACACTTCATCTACTGAATACCAAAGCTTAGCCTACCACAAATGTGCTCAGAACACTTACATTAGCCTACAGTTAGTCATAATTACCTAACACGAAGCCTATTTTATAATAAAGTGTTGAATATATCATGTAATTTATTGATCACTGTACTGAAAAGGAAAAACGGAATGGTTACGTGGGTACAGATGGTTCTAAGTGTACCACTTGTTTACCCTGATGACTGTGTGGCTACTGAGAGCTGTGGCTCCCTGCCACTGTCCAACATCACACGATCATACCACATATTGCCAGCCTGGGAAAAGATCAAAAATCAAAATTTGAAATATGGTTTTTACTAAATGCATTATCACTTTTGCACCACCATAAAGTTAAAAAATTGTAGGTTGTCTGATCATAAGCCAGAGACTGTATATATCCATAGAGTAAATTTCAAATTAATATATATGAGATTTTGAGTTATATGCTGCAATCTTGATTTTTTTAGACAACTGTCTACTAAAGGAAATTTCTGAGGGTTCAAATTCATTTTAATCCATTTTCACAGTTCCCCCATTTTTTTCTTCTGAAGAGAGACATCAAATCCTTATAGGTCTAATAGCTGCAAATTTTAGCCAAGTCCCTTAAACATTTTATTTCCTCTTTTAAACTTAGAAAATTTCCCTGGCAGCTGCTTTAAAGTCTTAGCTATCTTGCATGTCTTTCCCCAAAGTTGCCATTGTGAAAAAACCTGTTCGGATAACAAAAGTAGTCAAGAATGTTTTCTTTATTCTTATTTTCCTTCTTTTCTGGCTTTATTTTTTCTCTACTAGAAAATCAGAGTTACTAAATGGTGGTGATATATTCCATAGATGTAAAACAATTTTAATGACGTTGAAATATGCATATTTCCTGACATAAAAAGCAAACTATAAAAATAAATTTCAAGGACCATTCCAGAGATATTAATGTGATCTATTTATGACATAGGGACAAAAGTATAAAATATTTTAAACCATTTATTACTACAGTAAAATTGTAGTTGACTGCAGAAGACTAAGCTCAAACTATTGGAAAAATAGCAAGAAGAATCTTCAAATGATATTCCTATTAGATGGCACAGTACTTGATTCTTGAACTTTGCTTTTTTGTTTTTCATTATTTTCCCCCCAGAAGTTATAGGTTTTATCTTTTGATTCTTTGGAAAAACTAGCAGAATAGGAAAAATAGCAGGACATAGAAATGCATATTTTCTTTATCTCTCCATTTATGTGGTAGAACATTTAAAATCTTTTAAAATTATTCTTCTCCAAAATTGCTGATGTTGCTTGTTTTTGGGGTGGGCCAGTGTGTGTGTGTTTGGGGGCAGGGAGTTGTATGCAGTTATCATTTGTTTAGGGACTTGTCCAAACTATTTTTTCGAGGACCGTATCTCTATGGTCACTGAAGTCTTGGTTCCATCATCTTTGCAATCAGGCAGTGACCTGACAGGTTGCCTTGAATATAAAAGAATGGCAGCAGAGAAACCAGCAGCAAATCAAAATACACCCACCCACCTTAACCCTTGGAGAACAAAGTTCTTTTTTTTTTTTTTTTTTTAAGATTTTATTTATTTATTTGACAGAGAGAAAGAGATCACAAGTAGGCAGAGAGGCAGGCAGAGGGAGAGGGGGAAGCAGGCTCCTTGTTGAGTAGAGAGCTCAATGCGGCTTGATCCCAGGACGCTGAGATCATGACCTAAGCCAGAAGCAGAGGCTTAACCCACTGAGCCACCCACACGCCCCAAGAACAAAGTTCTTATGCCCAACTGGCATCAGCAAGCCACACCAGGTACAGGTACCAGGAATTTGATCTACCAATCCCACAGCTGCCTGTCATGGGACTGGAGGAAGGGAGATGGTAGCTGCTATGCATATGCAAAATCTGGCAAAATTTCCAACCTTTTGAGCCTTTTTCTTCATTTAGCACCCCTCTCTATGCTGTCTGTGGTCAACTTTACTCTGGAGTTCTGTGATATTTGATTCTCATGGTTCTTGATAACTCACAGATTTTTTTGTTGCTAGGATTGATTTCTAAAACTTCCTACTCTGAAATGTTTCATGAGGACATTCCTATTGTAAATATATAATTTAATGGCATGTCTAATCTTTTTTATTTGTACAATTTGATTTTCCTTATTAACTTTCTCTGTAAGCAATGCAAAAAATATTTAGTTTTATTTTCTGTGAATAATAAAATTTTCAGTTTTACTCTGTTATGTTACTAATGAAATATTTAAATATTTCATATTTTCATTGCAAAAAATTATTCATGTTGTTATTCACCTTGTCAGTACCTTTTTATATTACATATTTAAAATTTACACGTGTTTCTTCCAGTTTGAACAAGATATATTCATATTTAACATTATGTAAATTTAAAACATACAAGGTGAGAATTTGGTATACTTAATACTGCAAAACAATTACAAAAATAGGGTTAGTTAATACCTCTGTCACCTTACATAATTACAACTTGTTTGGAGTGGTGAAACATTTAAAATTCACCCTCTCAGTAACTTTTAAGTATAAAAGAGTATTATCTTTTTTCAGATTATTTAAGTTCTGATTAGTTAACATATAGTGTAGTATTGGTTTCAGAAGTGGAATTTAGTGATTTATCATTTACATATAACGCCAAGCTCAACACAGCGTAAGAATGGTATTTACCACAGTCACCATGCTATATATCAGATACCCAGAATTTACGTTATAATTGGAAGTTTGTACCCTTTGGCCAACATCTCCTTTTCCAAACCCTACATTCCCCATTAACCACCATGTACTCTGTTTCTATGAATTCAGCTTTTTTAGATTCTACAAATAAGTTACATCATACAGTATTTGTCTTTCTCTGTTTGACTTATTTCACTTAGCATAATGCTTTTGTAATATATCCATGTTGTCACAAATGGCAATATTTCCTTCTTTTTTCATGGCTAAATAATATCCTATTGTTAAATATCCTATCTCTTCTTTATCCATTCATCTGTCAAAAACATTTAGGTTGTATATGTATCTTGGCTATTATAAATAATGCTACAAAGAATATAGGAACGCAGATATCTCTTCAGGATCTGGATTTTTCTTTTTTCCTTTTTCTTTCTTTCATTTTTTTTTTTTTTTTGGATAAATAACCAGAAGTGGGATTGATATCACTGAATTGTTTTTCTGTGTTTTCTCACAGCTCAATGATTTTCCTTAAAGCAACTATTCTGAATTCTTTATTAAGTAAATCACAAATGTCCATGTCTTTGAGTTTGGTTACCATAAGATTATTGTAACCTTTTTCTGATGTCATGTTTCCTTGATTTTTCATGTTCCTTGAAGTTCCTCCAGTCTCTACTATATGACTTTAGAAGAAAAATATCTTCCATTAGTCTGCTAGTGATTCTGATGCTTTACTCAGACCTTCTATGTATCAACTTACACCACATTTGCTCTCTCTTATGACAGAATTCTTAAGCTTATATGCCTTCTCATGATTCTGTAATTAACTAGGCTGGGTGTTGACAGTCTCCTTTCTTTTTTCCCCCAAGGGCAGTACTAAATACTCAAGTTGTGGTCTCTCTCTAGTCTGCAGATTCAGGCTGGCTTTTTGCAAGTGTTCACTAGCCATCCGCCAAATCTTGCTCTTTCTACCATCATGAGTACACACAGGAAGCTGTCAGTAGAGTGTGGGAGTAAAAATATGGTTGAGGCACAAAGAGTGCTGGATATTCCCATGAGGCATTTGGGGGATTCACAGGTGAGATGTCCCAGCAGCTCATGTGCAGCCCTCCTGATGGAGTCCCTAATGCAGTTAGCCCTTTGACACCTTCTGTTCCAAGCCCTAATTGCTGTTTTCCCAGCTGTTCACCACCCACGTGTCATGCACTCATGACTGAGTACTCTAAATGGGATAAGAGAGAAAAGGGCCCTTTTGGCAGTATCCCACACAGCTAAAGAAGCTAGACACTCCCTCACATCTTTTCACATTCCCCTACGGGCATATCTGGGCACTAAGCTGTGTTGTTTTGGATGTTGGGTGACTGGTAAAGGCAAGCTGTTTTTACCTTCTCCAGTTGATTCCAATCTCAGATTTTTAGCTCCAACAGTGAACTAAATCTTCTCCACTGGACAATATATTATACTTCAAAAAAATCCCTTGACCATGTGTAACTATGTAAGTCAGTGTTTCCAGGGGCCCCTAGACTGTGGCCAGTAGGGGCCAGAGCTGGTTCATGGGCCACTTCAGGGTCTATTGCCTTCACCAAAGTCTTTACACCCATTATCCAACGCATAGATGGGCAAAACTTCTCCTGGGTCCCTTGGCACATGATGCCAAATCCTATGGCTCTTACAAAGGCCCTTTTGTCTATGAATGGATGCTAATCTGTTGTTAAGAAAGGCATATGAGTGACAGATAGCTTAGTTTACTAGTGTCCCTCCCTAATCACATTTTTTCATGAAATTTTTCATATACTTTTATTATCCATAAGAGAAAACTAAGCAATATTGTTTAATTCTCAAAAAATTAAAATAGCCTATCTCTTCATTTATACCAATTATAATCTTTTACTATATTATTAATCATTTTTGTCCTTGAGGTACTTGTAATCATATTATAAGAACGAATGTAACATAGTATGGGAAGTCCTAGCCATAGCAATTACATAACAAAAAGAAATAAAAGGCATCCAAATAAGTGAGGAAGAAGTAAAGCTCTATTTGCAGATGATATGATACTATATAGAGAAAACCGTAAAGATTCCACCAAAAAACCCTACTAGAACTGATGAATTTAGTAAAGTTGCCAGATATAAAATCAATGTACAGAAATCTGTTGCATTCATGTACGTTGATAATGAAGTAATAGAAAGTGTAATTCAGAAATAATCCTATTTACAATTGCATCAAAACAATAACATATCTAGGCATAAACTTAACGAAAGAGGTTAAAGACCTAGCTTCTGAAAACTATAAAACCCTGATGAAAGAAACTGAAGATGATACAAAGAAATGGAAAGACATTCCATGCTTGCAGGTTAGAAGAACAAATACTGTTAAAATGTCTATTCCACCCAAAGCAATCTATAGATTCAATGCAACCCCTATCAAAATACTAAGAGCATTTTTCACAAGAACTGGAAAAAACAATCCTAACATTTGTATGGAACCACAAAAGATCTTGAATAGCCAAAGCATCTTGAGAAAGAAAAACAAAACTAGAGGTATCACAATCCCAGACTTCAAGTGATATTACAAAGCAGTAGTAGTTAAAACAGTATGGTACTGGGATAAAAACAGACACATAGGTCAGTGGAACAAAACAGAAAACTCAGAAATAAACCCACAGTTATATGGTCAAGTAATCGTCAACAAAGGAGGAATAAATATATAATGAGAAAAAGACTGTCTCTTCAACAAATGGTGTTGAGAGAACTAGATAGCCACATGCAAAAGAATGAAACTGGACTAATTTATTTTACCATACACAAAAATTAACTCAAAATAGGTTCAAGAGCTAAATGTGAACCCATAACTATAAAAATCCTTGAAGACAGCACAAGCAGAAATTTCCAACATCAGCTGTAGCAACATTTTTCTGAATATGTCTCCTGGGGCAAGGGAAATAAAAGCAAAAATAAACTATTGGGATTACATCAAAACAAAAAGGTTTTGCATAGTGAATGAAATAATCAATAAAACTAAAAGGCAACTTACTGATGGGAGAATATATTTGCAAATGAGATGTCTGATAAAGGGTTAGAATCCAGAATACATAAAGAAGTGACAAAACTCAATACCAAGAAAACAATAATCCAATTTAAAAATGGGCAGAACACATGAATAGACATTTCTCCAAAGAAGACTTATAGTTGGCCAACAGACACGTGAATAGGTGTTCAACATCACTGATCAGGGAAATGCAAAACAAAACTATAATGAGATATCACCTTATGACAGGTATAAGGTGATATCTCCATGACTATAATCATAAATATATAATACTATATGACTATAATCATGTATTATGTCATGTATGACTATACTCATATATTATATACTGATATATATATGATATATATGACTATATGTTATATGACTATAATCATAAATGACTATAATCATATATGACTATAATCAAAAACACAAGAAACAGGTGTTGGCAAGGATGTGGAGAAAAAAGAACCCTGTTACACTGTTGGCAGGAATGCAAACTGGTCCAACCATTGTAGAATACAGTATGGAGGTTCCTCGGGAAATTAAAAATAGAACTACCCTATAATCCAGCAATAGCACTACTGGGTATTTATCACCCTCCCCCAAAACCCCACTAAATCAAAGGGATACATATAGCCTTATGTTTATTGTAACATTATTTACAATAGCTAAACTATGGAAGCAGCCCAAGTGTCCATCCACAGATGAATAGATACATGTGGTATATAATATATAAAATGAAATATTATTCATCCATAAAAAAATGAAATCTTGCCATTTGCAACATAAATCTAGCTACAGAGTATAATGCTAAGCAAAATAAGTCAACCAGAGAAAGACAAATACTATATGGTCTCATTCATATGTGGAATTTAAGAAATAAAACATGTGGGGAAAAAAAAGAAATAAAACACGAGCAAAGAAAAAAAAAAGGAGAGAGACAAACCAAAAAATATACTCAACCATAAAGAACAAAGTGATGGTTACTAGAGCTGGGAGGTGGGTGGGATGATGAGAAAAAGAAAAAAAAACAAAAACACAACAAAAAACACATAGGAATTGGTCATCTAAAGGAATATTTAGTTTGTTTGTTTTTTTTAATTTTGGTAACAATGATCATTTTGTACCTGTATAAAATAAATTAAATTCATGAAAAAGAATCAAACAAATTCATTTCATTTATATATAGACTTTCCCCCAAAAATATACAATTAAGACAACTGAATTTTAACCCTTATAATTGTCTTTAAGAAAAAATTATAATCTAGTGAAATGTTGAGTCACATAAATGAAAAATTATCACTTTTGTCTCAAAAGCTGAAATTAGGTGATATATGACCACATAGCAAAACTGGACAGTTAAGTGCACAGAAAAAATTGCAAAAATCAATTGTGTTACAGATTGCAGTCATCAGCTATACACTCCTTTCTTAACTATTTTAAAGTCAGTAGCACATTCACTGCAAATTGCATCAAATTTGACCTTGCTTTTGAAGTTGACAGCATTATCACTTGAATTTCTGCTCAAAAGTAGTTGAAAAGAACAAAAATGTTCCCTTTTTGGGAGTTCTTTAGTGCCTTAAAACTATATTCCTACAATTTTTAAAGTAAATGAGTTAATACTCGTTCTATTAGCTTTTATTTTCTAAACATTTTTATTTCTTATTTATTAAAGTCAATGAAGTATAAACTTTTATATCATCTTTTAAACATAAATAATAATTAATTTTGCAATGATTTCTGGGTGGTAATCTGTATAAAACAGACCAGTATAAAACAATCTGGTAGACATCTTTAGGTTTTAGCTATGGGTCATTGGAAGCAGTTTATTTAGCATAGATAAACTGAGATTTCTTTCAAATTAGATAGTAAAATAAATAGCAAAACAGTACCCTTTGTCCTAATCCCCTGAAATGAAAAAGAAAAACACAGATATCTATACTGTATTCCAAGTATACATGCTTTTTATGTCTCATTACATTCTTAAAGCAGAGTAGCCCATCCAAATGCAGAGATATTGTGGACACCAAAATACAGTGCAGACTTCCAGAAGTTTCTGCTTCTGATGAGGTAAAGAACTAAAATTAATGTAAACTTCATGTCTAGGTTGTTAAAGAAATAAATCTGTCACAAAGTCATACTCTATTTTCTTGAAGATTCCATATCACAACTCTCTGAAACAATGAGTACATAAAAATTTTTTTTCTTGGTTTAGAAAAGCCAAGAACAGCTATTGTCCCTCGCCCAGGGAACTAAAATATAGCTCCTGCTTATATTAGAGGGAAAATTGCTATAAGTAATGGCCACAAATTTAAGAAAAACATGCAGATATTGCCTACAGTATAATTTTTCAACTTCATATCTTCATGTCGAGATATTTAAAAATTATATTTGTGATAAAAGATAAATGTTGATAAAGTGAGATATTTATGTACAACATTATATTCTCTGTTTCTAAAAAAAGTAAAGAAAGAAAAACACTGTGGAATAAATCCAAGATAAAAATAAATTATTTTTAAAGGTAATCATATTTGAATATTGAAAACTATGGAAGTTTACAAAGTTAGCAAATTAAAATTATTCTCTAGAATGATTCACCAGTAAGTATTCATTAGTTTTTTGTTTGTTTACTATATGTTTAACATTGTGAGAATTTTTGTAAAGCAGAAGAGAAATACAATTACTAGTCACTGATCAAATAAAGCTCACAATACAGACTAAGTAAGTAGAAATGAATGAACAGTCTTAGGGTAAACAAATATATGCAGATATCAAAGTTTGTTATACACACATTAATTAAAAAATACAATGTGTTTATGTTCTCCATAAACAATTTTAATTTATTAATTTAGAAAGAGACAGGTAGAATTGAAGGTGCTAAAACTTCCAATTCTGATAAAAAGGTAGATGTTAGGAAGCACTGTTGCTTCAACCTTAATAATAAAAAGCTTGATTAACTATAAAATTATATTTTTGTAATCTGACAAAAAATAAGAAGTATCAAATTCTGGCATAACACAAGCCCCTCATAAAAGACAAGACTCACACCTGATGGAATGAAAATAAAAAGGCAAAAAACCATCAGTGATGGCCATAAAGAGAAACAAGACAGAAGTTGAGTGAGCCCTTATGGCAATATAAGACCCGTAAGCCTTCAACAAGTGTATGGGCTGATATACAGAAGCCTGAGAGCAGAGAAGATTTAAGAAGGAGTTCCCTAAAGCATTTGGTGCCTTCCTTAAGCCAAACTGAAAGTAGTGTTTGACTGTTGAATGTTGGGGCATCTCAGATATTCACTGAATACCCTGCTGCAGCACAGTGAAGGTTAGCGGGGAGACAACAGGGAAGACAGATTGTACATAGTGCATATAACCAGGAGTTGGACTTGAGGGGAAAGAAAATTTCCTGGTGCTAGAAAACACTGGCAAACAGGCTGTAAAGCTGCAAGAACACTCAAATATTTCAGAACACTGGGAAATTGGCTAAAACTTAAAGAATTTTGTGGATCTCTCTATAGCAGAAGTTTTGAACCCAATATCAAAATATTTGAAGCCAATGGATGGTGACCTGAAAATGCTAAACACGTAACAAATCCCACATCCAATTTAATTAAATATTATATTGACTCAGTTCTTCACACAATTTTCTTGACAGAAAAACAGACTGTGCCCTTTGCTGGGGTAAATATTATTTACTTGAACCTCTACTGTGATTTTAAATAAAATGTCATGTACACAGTAAAAAATTATAAGACACACATCAAAGCAAGTAATTATATATAAACTGTGTACAACAATGGAAATAGTAAATAGAAGAAACTAAAAGAGGACTTAACCATTGGAATTTTCAGACAGGGAACTAAACTATTATTAAATGTTTTAAAATGAAGTAGAAACAATGAATAGAACATGTAACTAATGATGAATTTCAGCAGACAGGTGAGATATACAGAAAAAGCAAATACTAGAAAAGGACAGTATCAGATATGAAGTATTTTTGCAATGGGCTTAAGAACAGACTTGATTCCCAGGATGAATAATCAATACCTTGAAAGCATGGTGATAGAATTTATCCATACAAAGCCAAAAAGACAAAAATGATGGTGGGGAAGGGAAGAAATATAAATTCAATATCTTTTACTCCTGATCTAACAAAAAATGAACAACAAAAATTAAAAATTTTTGCTTTTCAATAGTTCTTGTAGAAGAGATAAATCTCAAAGTTCATTTTCACACAGTTACGTTTAAAAACTAAGACTGGAGAGTGTTTTTTTTTCTTAAAAGTGAAAAATTATTGGTGTTATATACTTAGCTTACATTTTTCCAATGCAGAATTCTGTTTTTCTTTTCATCATGGAATTCTCATTAATATTCATTTCCTTTATGTCCTTAAAGAAATATAACTAATAATTGCTAATTACTTAGTCTAGACAAATATATTTCTGTTATTTTGAGGAAATAAGTCATATAGCACAACATGATACATCCCATTTCTCTTTAAAATTATTTGAAAGAGAATTTTTAAATTTTAAAAATAATTTTAAAGATGATATATTATTTCATCCATTTACTTTTAACCACAGTTTATTTGCTTAAATGTATGAAGCATGTCATTACTTCTCTAGTTTATATTCAAAGAAAAATTATAATAATGATTGGTACTAAAGACCTTAATGAAGTAACTGGACTTAATATATGTTATTCAAGAAATATCTAACAATATCATCTATTTATTTCCTTTCAGTTGCATTATATTTTAAAAATCAGAAAAAAAAGTAATGCATTTTTTTTTTTTGCCATGTTACTGTGAATAAAACAAAGGGTTTTCCATGATTTATCCAAAGTTATCTGTGAAGGTGACAGATGAGTGAAATATTATTCAAACAAATTTCTCCCATACTTATGTTATTCCTGACAGTATATAAAGTTTCACATAGACTTCAATGCCATCTATATATTCAAATCAGTAGGAAAGGTCAGTTTTGGAGAAAAAGTCTAATATTTAAAGACATTTCAACACTGTCTTCATAAATAAAATCTGTATACAGTCCCTTAAAAACAGACTTGTTTACAAACTGTATGCAAAGTGTAATTAAAAGTATGTTGATATAAAAGAATGAAAGTTATTCTCTATGCCCAGAGGAATTCCTTTTCTTTACCCTGATAAGGGACTTATTAAGGTTTGAAAATATATGTTTCTCTAGGATTAATTGTTTGGTAGTCAGAAACTCTCTTTCACAAAATAAACATCCTCTAGGAATAAAAACAGCAGAATCCAAAGAAAATTATGTCAAGATTTTTTAAGAAGTACAACATAAATATAAATATTTATGGTTTGTTTATTTTTGTCAACCATCCGGCAATGTTCTAAAATAACTTTTCTATTTTTCCTTTGAATTCCCTCTCTCTTCTCTGAGGTCACTTTTTTGTATTCGTATTTTCTTTGATTTTGCTCCAGTATTTTGTAGACACCTTATGGTACACAAAACTTAAGGTGTTTTAAATGTGTAAAAACAACCTCATAATAAAAGCTAACATTAATTTAGTGCCTACCATATGAAAGACATTATTCAGCTGTTATGTATTATTAAATATTTTAATCCAATAAATGTATTCTAGATTAATAATAGCTCCTTTTTATAGGTTAAAAATCGAAAAAATTGGAGTTCAAAGAATTTAACATCCTCTTCATGGTTATTGCACTACTGTGTGGCAGAATCAGAATTTGAATTTCATTGTATGTGATTCTGAAGTCTTTCGGGGGGAAAAAAAGACAATTTTAAAATTGACTATCACAGGAGGAGGATTCTGGGAAGATTATAGAGTAGGAAGCACCAGGACTGTCTCCTCATCTAGACAATAATTGCACTGGAAGAATCTCTCTGATGTAACTATTTTGGAACTCCAAAGCCTACTGAAGACTTGCAAGTGTTAGAGGAAGGCTTAAAGGGGAAATTGTAGTTCATTTCTGTCAATTTTAGCTCTTAGATCTGCAGCAGCTTCCATCTCCTACCTCCCAGCCCTGTGGCAGGAAGTTGTGCACATCACTGGAGCAAAAAAAGACCCTGTTCCCCAAATATTAAGGATCTGCGCTTTGATCACTGTTTAGAGCTTCTGATTTCAGGAATGCAAAGAGGTGTGTGACCATTGTTGTTGTACCTTCCCAAATTGTTGCAAGCCCTCCCTCCCCACCAGCTGAAGTGATTTTTCTGGGTGTTTAAAGGCCTTTAAATTCTCACCTTTCATTTTTCTCTTTTTTCCCTTTCAAGAGCTAGAGTTTAAAGACTAGAGGGTATTCAAAAGCAACTACATACAATAGTGAAATTGGAATGACTTCACATATGCCCAGGAAAAGTTGCACGCTTTGAAAATATCAACTAAATTAATAAATCTTAGTCAAACTGACCAAGGCTAAAATAGATGAAACACAAATTATCAATCTCATGATGTACACAGATTAAATCACTACAGATTTTACAGATATTAAAATAGTAAGGGAATGTTATGGACCATTATATAGGAGTAAATTTAATAATTTAGAGAAAATGGATAAACTTCCTGAAAGACAAAAATTGCAAAAGCTCATTCAAGAATAAATAGATTAAATAGCCTGGTATCTATTAATGAAATTAAATTTATAGTTTAAAATTTTCCCAAGAGGAAAACCTCAGGCCCAGTTGGCTTCACTAATAAATACTGCCTCACATTAAAAAGAACTATTAACTTACTATATACAAAAACTAAGTCAAAATAGATCACAGACCACATGGAAAACCTCAAAGTTTACAATGTCTGGACAAAAACAAATGAAAACCATTGTGAAGTTAGGTTAGGCACAGATTTCTTAGATCTGACACTAAAAACACAATCATTAAAAAACACATATAGATTGTATTTCATTAAAATTCAAAACCACTGTTCTTTAAAAGACACTGCTATCATAATGAAAAGACAAGGAAAATTGGAAGAACTTATATGTAAATCATATATCTGATAATGAGATGGGAATTCAGAATTTAAAAATAAAAACAAAACAAAAGAAACTCTCATAGCTCAATAAGAGAAGGAAAAACATCTCAATTTATAAAGACCGGACAAAAGACTCAAACGGGTATTTCATCTAAAAAAGTATATGGACAATTACTAATAAGCAAATGATCATATTCTAACACAAATAATTGTTAGGAATATCCAAACTCAACAATGAAATGCTACTACATACCTCCTGGATTGGCTAAAATTAAAAAGAGTAAATATTAAAAAAAAAATGTGTTGGTTAGTATCAGCAGCTATAATCATCATATAGCGCTGGGCAGAATATACAATGGAGGAACCATTTTGGAAAGCATTTCTTTAAGTTAATCATGTACCTATTAATCTGCGCCCACTCCACGTATAAATAAAAGTGTATGTCAAGGGGCACCTGGGTGGCTCAGTGGGTTAAAACCTCTGCCTTCGGCTCAGGTCATGGTCTCAGGGTCCTGGGATCAAGCCCCGCATCGGGCTCTCTGCTTGGCGGGAGCCTGCTTCCCCCTCTCTCTCTGCCTGCCTCCCCCTCTCTCTCTGCCTACTTGTGATTTCTCTCTCTCTCTGTCAAAGAAATAAATAAAATCTTTAAAAAAAAAAAGTGTATGTCAAAGGAAGTACTTTCACTCAAGTGTTTTATATGTAATAGTCAAAAATGGAAAACACCACAATATGTATCAACTTGGAAAGAGATGAACATTGTGTATCTTTACAATGGGACACTACTCAGCAAAAACAGGAATGAAGAGTTAACAAAGTAAGTGAATCATCACTAGTTTTGCTGAGTGAAAGAAGCTAGTACCCCCATCTCAAATATTCTGTATCATTCCATTCATATAAAATTATAGAAAATATGAGCTAATCTACAGTAGTAGAAAGCAGATCAGTAGTTGACTGGGGATGGAAGCAGGGCAAAGAGAGGTGGGAGAATGTGGATGTAAAGGAACAAAAGGAAATTTCTGGGGGATGAGTCATTATCTTTTTTGTGGCGATGTTTTCATAAATGAATGCATATGCCAGATCCTTCCAAGTTGTATACTTTAAATATGTGCAGCTTCTTGCATATCAATTATACCTCAATAAAACTGTTAAAAATTTCAAAACAAGTTATATGCATATGAATGGAGGTGAAAATAACTGGCACATACCATTCTATCAAAGTACCCATTCTACTCTCAAAGATGTTCAGGGCCACCTGGGTGGCTCATTTGATTAAGCATCCCACTCTCGATTTTGGCTTAGGTCACGATCTCAGGGTTCTGAGATCAAGCCTTGCACCGGGCTCCATGCTGGGTATGAAGCTTGTTTAAGATTTTCTCTCTCTCCCTCTCTGTCTGTCCTCCTTCCCATCCACTCAAACTCTTTCTCTCTCTCTGAAAGGAAAAAAAAAAGATGTTCATGTTCTTCTACAAAGATCCGTTTCCTATAAAATACAATGATATATGATAAAATAAGCTCCGCTACTGGAATACCAAAATATAAATTCTAGTTCTAATCTGACAATATTTAGTGGGAGACCCTGAATCATTATGTTTTTCTGATTCCTTTTTTGAAATTTGAGCATAGAGCTGTTTAGTATTTTTTTAAAACAATTTATCTATCTATTCCAGAGAGAAAGGGAAACAGAGAGTGAACAGGGGAAGGAGCAGAGGGAGAGATCTTCAAGCAGACTCTCTGCTGCACGCAGAGCCTGATACAGGCCTCGATCCCATGACCCATGAGATTATAACCCAAGCTGAAACCAAGAGCTGGATGCTCAACCAACTAAACCACCCACATGGCCCTATTTAGTATTTTTATACAATTTATCACTTAATCATGTAGAGGTCTGCCATGTGTTGGCATGAATTTTAGCATTTACCACTACAGTATAAAAATTTTCATTTTTAGTGTCTCTCTGTATTTGATCCAGGTTGTATGTGTGTGTATACATACATATATGGACATTATATATGTAATTATATATAATATAAATGATAACACTGAATATTACATTCATCCTTACCATTTTTTCTTTAAATGCAACTAATGATAACATGTATGAATGATTTCTAGTTACCATTAAATGTTTAAAAAAAAAGCAATTAATTATTTACTTTTCAATTCTCCTTGTATTTTTTCTTTAGCTCCATTCTTGGCAGCTGTGCATGGAATATTAGCAGGTACTTTTAGTCATAAAACAAAATCACATTTCCACATCTTCACAAGAGACAGAGACAAACTAAAGCACATGGCTAGCACGAAAACTTTTTTCATTGAAAAACTGAAAGTTTACCTAAAGGATAATTTTATTAGAATCATTTTTTAATTTTTAATTTTTTCAAGATTTTATTTATTTGTCAGAGAGAGAGCGAGCAAGCACATGAGCAGTGATAACAAATAGAGGGAGAGGGAGAAGCAGACTCCTCACTGAGCAGGGAGTTCCATGTGGGGCTTGATCCCAGAAACCCAGGATTATGACCTGAGCTAAAGACAGATGCTTAACCAACTGAGCCACCAAGGGGCCCCAGAACCATTTTTTTTTTAATTTTAATTTTTTTTAAATTTTTTTAATCTGGAATAGATTGGCATTGTTTTATGAAAGGGAGTTTTATCACTTCAGTTTTATCTGGACATGACCAAAGGTTTTTGTCTGTTTATCTTATTATTCATAGTGGATCATATCCAAATGAAATGACAATGATATTAATTTTGGACTGTTCTCAGAAAGTGATAATCCCTACTAGCATCACATCAACTCTCTTATT
This sequence comes from Procyon lotor, assembly GCA_028646535.1. NCBI lineage: Eukaryota > Metazoa > Chordata > Mammalia > Carnivora > Procyonidae > Procyon > Procyon lotor. The sequence goes on along the minus strand of CM053605.1, from coordinate 146,032,319 downwards.
AGTCATTTAGAAAGAAAACTAGAAAGATTAAGAAAAATCTTTGTCATAGGTGATCTATAAAGGTTACAGCATTTAGAATTATATCCCATTAAAGGACATTTTCAACTCAAATTTGTAATGTGTCATATAAAGATGTGAAAGATTGTTGGAAAGTCTATTTTGAATGTGGAATGTTATACTCAAATGTCAAATTAACTTACACTGAGAAATGTATTTCTCCATGAGATTAAATGTACTTAACTATTTGATCCTGTCAAACTTATTACCTTTGACATTTTGACCTAATGCAGTGGATATACACTTTAGGGATATAATATATATGAATTTTATATATATATGAATTTTATATATATATATTACACATAATATATATATTATACTCTTATTTTTTGAGAAATGTAAGATATAGCTAATCAAAATATAGCTAAATCAAATGAAAAATCTTTAAAAAAAACTACTTTTGTCCCAAGAACATGTAAAAATATGTCAACTAACCTATCTAACTTATAGTTTAATTTATAATTTAATAAAATATAGATTAATTTTAAAAAATAATAATAAGGAAAACAAACTTCTTAGGCTTTCCACAGTTTTTAAAATAAATTCACTGACATACATTGTCTTTTTCCATTATAGGGCATCATGATTTTAGAACATAACGGAACTTTATCATGCATTTTAACAAACTTATTTTCTAAGTAATAAAATGACTAACATTTTAATCATATTTTAAAAACCCATGTATTTAAAAAAATATTAGGCCCATTACATTGTATAATGCAATATTCTCTAACAAAGTTTGAAATTGAACTTAGAAATTCTTCCATTTTAAGATTGCCCATGAATGACTAAACCAATTTGGAAAAAGGAAAAAAAAAAAGTAATGTAATTTCACAACTCTGCCTTGCCAAAGCCAGTTAAAATAATTAGGTAAATCTTGAATATGTATGATTTTCCACCTGCAGAAGTTATATTTTAACATTAGGCTACAAGTTAGAAATAAAAATCATATTTAATTATAAGATATACTTGTATATTTATGAAAAGATATTTTACCCCAATCACATGCATTTATTCTCATTTACTTTTACCTTGTACATGAAAGACCAAACCATCATCTTTTGTTTCATTCCATATCATTTTTAAATGATAGCATTAAGTTAAGCTACCTAAATGATAAAGCTCTATTATAAAAGTGTCTAATTTCAAAGTGTTCTATATTCTTATACAGGAAAAAACATTGTATATATATTCCCCAAAATTTCAGATTTCTATTTTTCATTTCTAAGATTATTCTAGAATTTTCTAACATATACATAATCAAAATTTGTTCTAACAGCATATACTATTATTGAACTTTGATAGGCACATAGTACTTTCAAGTACTGAAATGCAAACAACTCTTGGCCAAACTGTAGTTGTGAACATAATTAGGATGTAGCTCATGATGCTCATCTCTAAAAAGTTTTCCCTGAATCCCCACCCAGCAAAACATCAGCTAAACCTCCTCTGCAGCACTCCATGAACTTGAGCTCACACTAGTGATCCAATCACCACCTGCAACTCTTGAGGTCACTCTTCAGACCACATGTTATTCCCTCTGCCATGTAATCTGCTTGTGTATGGGATTGTTTACCATCCAGTAAAGTCTTCCCACAGCTTTACTCAGTGCTTGTCGCAAGGCTGGTAATCAATAATATCTGATGAGGTAATACTGTGTGTACTAAGGAATCTAATAATTAAAATTAATAGATTTCCTAATGATTATAAGAAATCCAAAGTAGTTTCATAGGCTTGAAAAGAAAAAAATAAAGTTTTTGAAACTAAAGTGACACTTGTCAAATGTAATGTTTCAAACAGCTGATTATAGTGGTTCTTAATTAAGCAAAACCTCCCTAATTAGTTCCATTTCACATTTGGATACTTAAGTACATAATTTATAATGAGTAATTTGCATTTATTTATATCTTTCTTTTTATAAAACTTCTAGGTATTATTTCTTGTGCTATATACGTTTATACTTTCTTTAAGCTGACAGCCAGTTACCTAAGATTAGGGTTTCTCTTTGTGATTGAGCAGTCGTTACGTAAGTGTTGACCTGCTAGACAATGGCATATTGGACAAAGTCAGGCATGAAGAAATTATGTCAAATAAATGCATGTATCTAAAAACGTGAACCCACATAATTCAAGACAAAAAAGATATAGTTTCTATAGTTGTTTGTTTATAGAGACTAAAGAATACGCGGGAGAACAAAGAGTGATAGTATCTTACTTTCCAAAACAAAATTTAATTTCCAGTTTTCTCTTCTGCTTTGCAATAGTGTGGATTCTGTATGAATTTGGCATACACTAATTTCTTCAAAAATTTTTGATTGTATAATACATGCCAGGTAATCTGACGATTTCTTCAAGTTAAATATGAGGAGACATGGACTTTACCCTTCAGAAACTCAGCTGTGCAGTGACTCGCAAGTTTAAAGTCATCTGCCATACTGATGTTCTTATTGAATTTCACAAGCCCTGCAATGAATTATATAATAAGAAGAGCTTCATGGAGTTGTAGAAATTCTCATGCCTGCAAAATATTTGGAATGGAAATAAACAGCAAACTCGTCTCCCATTTCTGCTTTATATCCCTACAGATTTCTGGCTTTATTTTTTTAATTTTTATTTATCCATTTATTTGACAAAGAGAGAAAGAGAGAGGAGAGATCACAAGTAGGCAGAGAGGCAGGCAGAGAGAGGGGGGAAGCAGGCTCCCCGCTGAGCAGAGAGCCTGATGCAGGGCTCTATCCCAGGACCCTGACCCTGAGATCAGAACCTGAGCGGAAGGCAGAGGCTTTAACCCACCGAGCCACCCAGGCGCCTCTAGATTTCTGGCTTTAAAGATCATTACTAATTTTGAAATCTGTACCACATTCTATATACCACCAACTTTAATCATATTACAATCTGATTTACTGGCACTTAACTATTATCATGCAAGTACCATGTACATAAATATCAGCATTTAAAAATATAAAAAAGTAGAACATCAGCTGAACTGTCTTTTATATACTACTATATTTCATAGCATTCTTGATTAAAAAAAATAAAAATACTACTAGCTGTGTAATAAGATTTTCAGCTGAGGAGCAGCCTTATTTTTTAGTTTTGGATTTTAAATTATTTGGAAGCAGTTACAAGTGGTATTGCTTTGTAGACTCATTCTAGTTCAAAATTAGAGTTTATTAGGTTATAACTAGTTTTCTATGATTCTTATGCAAAGTTTACACTTAAAATGTCAGGGAGAAACTGTACAAAATATTTTCACTTGTGCCTTTAGGTAACACTATTAGCAAATACCACTTCAGGTGCCCAGCATTAACAGTAAAGTAATAAGGGCTCAAAGCCTGTCACTTTTGTAACAATTCACAAGTAACAACAACTCAGAAGTAGTACACAGAGGCTATAGGTACTTTTTTTTTTTTAATTTTCAAAGAATAAAAAAACCTCTATGGTTTACATATATGATTTCTTTCAAAGGTCACTTGTTCTAATATTAGAATTTTAAGTAACAGTCATTTTCTTTGAACACAATACACTCTCATCTTTACACGAGAAGTTGAGTAATAGAGCAGGTATTATATAAAAGGCAGTGAAAAAGCACTAGCTGCTTTTAGAAGGCATGATCAAATCCAAAAGAGCAGAAAAAAGTTATCTTCACTATTTTTGAAAAAGGAAAATAGTTTGAATCTATAGATTGCAAAGAAAAAAAGAGGAAAAGAATAAAAAGGAAAAAAAACCTCTGCGCACCTCATTAGCACCAATGAACATCATTCTATGACCATAACTCATGTTAATATTTGTTGATATGACCTTGAGCCATCATGAAAAGTAGATCATGTTTAATTTATTCTACTTGGGTAGGCAGAACTGTCTCTACTTTTAAAAATATGTCACTAAAATATTTCACCTGTTATTTTTTTTCAAATTTTTAGCACATCAAAAGAAAAAAAAATCAGTCATCTATAAAAATTACTTTTCAGAGCATTTTGTCATAATCTCAGGTAAGCAGTATATTTGATTCTTTCATCGGGTACACAGAAAACACATGTCCTTAACACTGTGATGAGACACAATTGCCCTCTACAGATTTCTTGAATTGTACGCTTGATTAAATTTTAAGATCTGCACTAAACAGTTAATACACCCATATAATCAACTTACTACCGTTTTTAGTGGCAGTGGTAATGACAGTGTCTTAGGACTCTCCATAGTGAGTTCAAATATGAATTTCACTTTTCTCCTAGATGAGATCTATTAACACGGAGCAGAAATACACTCTTTAATATGGCCATCGAATAGGAATAATGTTCTTCATTACTTCTCAATATTCTTACATACTACTGTATTTCATTAATAGCAAGGACCCACATATTTGTGAATTCTCTTAATGAATGCATATGCATTCGATATTTTGCTTATTTACCGTAATTTGTAATTTCCCCCCAATACAACACCAGTATTTAGCAAACCCTCATTGTCATGGTGCAATGCTTATACATTCTGTATCTTTTATGATGAAATGGTTATGTTTTGTAGTTGTACCACATTCTAATTCTCAAGAGATTTTTTTTGGCATATATTTCATTTAACAATTTTATTTCACTTTATATAAATAACTTTTGTTGTGTATAGAGTCATTTGTAAGTGTCATAGTCTACTCCCCACTGAATACTTATTTGTGACTATGGATTTTTATTCATTTTTGGTACTTCAAAAATAACGTACAAAAGACAGTAAGGTCAAGAAATAATATAACTAGAAACCTATCTGGGAGAGCTTTTGGTAAACACGCATACATGACAATGCAGAGTTAAGTGTGGAGCAGAAGAAAACCTGAACAGAACAATGAGCTCTCCATTTGTGAGACCTTGAGAACACCAGCGAACTGGCAGGCTTTGGTTTCGGGGTGAGGCGCACGGAAATCACCACTAAGCCTTATCAAGTGAGAAGCTGAACGAATGATTCTAACACTAACAGTTCTTCCCGGATTCATAAGAGAGGGGAGGGCTTCGTGCAAACTGCCGTCCCTGAGACTGGAGAGACAGGTGGACACAGGGAGTCAAGTCTTACCTGAAAGAAGAATCAGGCGTAGAAACTGCTGCAGGAACCAGCACCTGGAAGGAAAACTCCAAGTGTGGTCCCTGGATTGCTGGAAGCTTGATGGGGGCAACTCTGAGAGTTAAAAACTCCGGGGGGACTCACTCAAAGAAGAACTCCCACCAAACTGTGAGCTTTGCCTCCGGGAGGTTGGCCAGATTCCCACAGTACACACGGGGGGGAAAATCCCCTTGTACTTCCTTCCGGTGGGGGAGGGGAGAGAGACCCACCCAGAAATGGGCCAGAACATCCTCTCTTTTTTTTAAGATTTTATTTATCTAGTGGACAGAGAGACACAGCGAGAGAGGGAACACGAGCAGGGGGAGTAGGAGAGGGAGAAGGTTTCCTGCGGAGCAGGGAGCGCGGGGCTAGATCCCAGCACTCAGGGGATCTTGACCTGAGCCAAAGGCAGATGGTTAACGACTGAGCCACCCAGGCGCCCCACATCTTCTCCTTCTTAGCAAAGTCTGCCCTCAGGGGAAATTAATCTACTGGAGCCTAATCTGCTGTGTATTATCAGAATCTAATTGACCTGGAGTAAGGGAAATACCTAACTCTGGCCTGTTTTTTCCTTCCACCTAGGAGAGGAAAGATACCAAACTCTAGCTTATTCTAGCCACCCTGTCTCACCTAAGGGGTAGGAAAAAAACTGAGAAACTCTTGTGAAGTTGACGGTCCAGAAACACAGGTTCCTTAAATGACTGACTCATAATAATGGGACTAAGAACATTTTCCTTCCTTCCACCCTTCACCCCTACATTACTAATGGGCTATTTGCAGAAGTTCCTTTTACTCAGTACATCATGTCCTGCTATCAAGAAAAAATTATAAGGCATATCATAAGACAGAAAACACAATTTGAAGAGACAGAGCAAGCATCAGAACCAGACATGTCAGGGATGTTAAAATTAGCAGACTGGGAATTTAAAATACCTATGATTGATATGCCAAGGGATCTGATGCATAAAGTAGATAGCACACAAGAACAGATGGGCAATGTAAGCAGTGAAATGGAAATCCTAAGAAAATACTAAAAGTACTAGGGATAAAAAAAAAACAAAGCACTGTAACAGAAAAGAACAATGCCTTTGATGGGCTAACTAGGAGACTGGACATGCCTGAGGAAAGAAGGACCAATAGAAGCCTTGAAAGCTGAAAGCAAAGAAAACAAAGACTGGAAAAAAAAAAAAAAGAACAGAACAGAAGATTGTCCAAGAATTACAGGACAATTACAAAAGGGGTAAACATGAGTGTAATGGCAAAATAAGTTGGCAAAATGGGCCATTGCTAAAAGAGAAACCAGAATATGCAGTCATGGAGGTCAGAAGAAGAATATCAAGTAAAGAAGTACGTAAGCAAAACTGCAGGTGGTGACAAGAGGTCAATAAGCCAAAAAGACAGCTGTTAGAGAAAAAAAAAAGAAAATGACGAAGATCATATTAATGTCCTAAAGAAGATTGTTATGGAAAAGCAGTGAGCAAAAAGATCGGGCTGAAGACTGGTCAGAAGAAAGGAAATGCCGGCCCTGAGTGTAGCCCTGTATATTATCCAGGATACAGTTGGTTTTCTCTGAGCATTTTTTTCCATCTGAAAGGATTTACTTCGTACCACCATAATAACACATTGAAGGGCTTTAAGTAAGTGTGTGCCAAGGTGAAACTCTTTAATTCTTCCTATTGAGGCAGAGATTTAATTACCTTTTCTCATTTCACACATTAAAAAAAAAATTAGTATTTGAAGTTGAAAAACCATCCATACCTCAAAATTTCTGGATCCCCTCCATGACTCTTTTTCTCTGCTTCAAGAAAAGCCAGTTTGTTTTCTGAGATGATATATTTGAATTATCTTATTAAGTACAGCTTCCAGAAACCAACATATGACATCAGTCTTTCTCTTTTAGGTATTTATGAGATCTATGCTGAGTTATCTCAGTCAATAGTTTCATCAGTGTTGTACTACTGCCTACTGTGGATCATCATGAATCCATCCTCTAAAACGATATTCTTGGAGTCTGCATGCTGGTGCCACACGTTTAACCCAGTGCCACACATTTACTCATTTTTTATTACACCATTCTGTTCCCATGAATAAATAAAATTACCAGGGCAGGTATATTAGATTGTTCTGGAGTAACAAGTGGACTCAAACACTTCAGTGACTTAGAAAAAATGTTTATTAGGTATTTATGCTAATAATGACTACATTATCTTCATAGACATGCCTAAAAGAGAAAGCAAAAGATCAAGTAAATTTGGAAGGGACTAAGATATGAACAAAATCTTACTCTTAAGTGAATTGAACACTTCTATTTGGCTATTTTTATTGAGGATGGGGATTTTGTTTGTTTAAGATGGAAAATATTCCTGATAAGCAGGAATGTGGTAACAGAGACTGAGAAGAAGGTATCAGTAGAAAGATACCGCTTACAGTTTGAGAAAAGTAGAATCATCTACTCTAATAAAAAAACCCCTTCAGCTGCAGGTTATGGAGGGAGAAAAGAGACATGCAAATGAACTAAGTTTGTAAGGTTTGGGGAAAAAGAAATTGTATCTGATAGTTTTTTTTTTCCTGTTTTGTTTTTCTGTGACATGTAAGCAAGAGAATCAATCTCCTGAGAATGAAGAAAAGGACCAGTCTTTGGATGAGTTTTAAGAAGAGAAAAATCTGAAACTATGGAAGAAAATAACTAGGCTAAACAAGAGGCTGGCCAGTAACTGTACAGAACTTGGTAATTAGAAACCAAAAGTAAGGAATAGAATTTTGTGATTGGTTTCCTCCTGAACTCCTAAGGAGCCATACCTAACATTATTGACCTTGGAATGTATTCATGGGGGGCAAAGGAATATGATATTGGACAGTGCAGAAATTACATTGAGGAGTGTCAAAGCATGGACTATTCCAAGATATAATAATGAGGATGATGGATCTAACAAGCATGCTAGAAGACTGATGGAAGTCAAAAAATATAATATTTGAATTTTTGTTCTACTGTATACTTGAATTTATAATTTCTAAGTTGGTGTTAAAGTAAAAGCAAACATTCTTTTCTATTTGATAATTTAAATTCTATAGTAGCTGTAAAATATAGGCTGCCACTGTCTTAGGAAAGGGTCATTAAGACTATGCAATCAAAAAGCATAATTTTAGCACTTTAGTTGTAAACTAGGTGTCCACTCCCCTTTCTCTCTTATTCTGTTATGATGTGTATTGTATTTTTCTCTGTTAAAGCCACTTCGATACACTTTACTGTTAAATACTATTTAATAGATGCAAAATGTTTCTTCTTACCAAATAAAATTTCCATACTAAACTTTCTTCTTGACTAATTAATGAATTTCAACTTTTTTCATATGAACTAAATATATGAAATTAATATCTGAAAAAAATACATTTCAAGAAATGAAAATAAAACTTTTCTTTCCTCGATCATATTTTAGTAAGCTCTTTGAAGAAAAATATAGGCATTTAATGTTTCCACCAAAATTCTGATGCTATTGTGACTCAGAAAATACACTGGTTATATTTTGGAAATATAGATGATATTCACTAAAAAACATTTTAATGCACATAATACACTGTACTATATTAGTGTACTTTCTTATATTAATATTGAAGAACATCCATACATTGGTATTTGCCTTTTGAGAATTCTTAAAAATTTAGAAATGTGGGTGCATGTGTTAAGTTTATGTTATACATTTACCATCACAAGGCTACAGTTTCCTAACTTGGGAAAAATTTGTTAATAAATTTATATTGGCAAATAGTTACTAAACTTCAAACAAAAGTTATGCTGGCCATCTTCTGTTTATCCTCTCGTATTCACTCTAGATGCTTCTCTCTGCTCACTGTCCAAGGAAACTAACCTAAATAAGCTGTATCAATAGTTTTCTTTGTCCTGTGGCTTCTCGGTTTGATTAAAGGTAAATCTGCTGAGATTAGAGAAAGGAATAAGAGTGAATGCAGAGTGCTCTCCTATCTTCCCCTACAGGATCACCTCGCTTTGACTGTGTCCCTCATTTGAAGGTTATTTATTATCCCTCTGAAGGTTCTCTCCTTTAGGGTTTGGTAACCTTCTCTCTCTCTTTGGGAGAATTAAATCTCTGTTAATGTTAATCTCCAGGCTACCACCTTATCCCTTATGTTTCCCCCAAGCCTTGCATATTCCCTGAAATATTTCCCTTTATCATACCCTTTTCAAGTTACACCAATTTGTGCCAACAATTTCCACCTGGGAAACTGACTAATACAAGGACATGCCTTCTAAGATAATTACACTAATTTGTTGTATATTGCAAAAATGTGATATAGTAATATTAGATAATTTTCTGAACATATGAAAACAAAGACAAATTCAAATTTTATTATTTTTTACAATATAAGTTTCATCTTCCCCCTAGGCACTTATGAGATTGAGTACATTCTTATTTAAACTTTAGTACTGAGTCACTAGTGCTTAGACACATATAAGCAAATGTATAATGAACTTGAATTATATCAATTACTGAAACTTTGTAAAAATGAAAAATGTTAAGAATGATTTACTTAGAAGAATATATGATAGTCAAATGATATTTTACCAAGTTAAATGTGGGTCATAAAAAATTTCCCACTTGTATTATTTTCTCTAAAAGTTACTCACTTTCCTATTAATACCATCAACTGAAAAACCAGAACTGGAAATAAGGGTGTGAGAACCTGAAACCTTGTTCATTTCTCTGAACCCATTTTTTCACTAAGATCTAAGTTGTGAATACCTAAATATTTCTCTTATATATCCCTTTATATCCACCACGACTACCCATGAATTGGGCCAAGCTCATATTATCTCCCAAATGAAATACTACATTAATATTAATTATGTTCCTGTCATGCAGTAGTTATTTAAGTAAATGTTGAAATTAGTGAACTGATTATCTTCATATAGCTCCCACTGGAAGATAATACTTGAGCCATGACTAGAAAGAGGTGAGGTCTTTATACCTATGGATATGGAGGCAAGAATTAGTCAGTGAAATGGCCCTACCATGGAAATGTACCTGGCATGCAGAAGGAATAGGGGAGTCCAGTGTGTGACTATTGATTACTAACAGAAACGATAGTAGATAGCATACCCTAGAACTTAAGGGCACACATGGATTTACATTTACCACTTCTACCAACATTCTACTGATTATAACTTATTTACATGGTTAAAGAATAGGCTCGATTAAGTCTACCGTAGTCTTTATCTGAATGGACATTTACCAAGATTTAATGCTTTTACTATGGACACATTGAACATCAGAGGTCACAGTCTCTTATCAGAGTATTTACCTGGAAATAAAAAGTTTCCATCACAATTTGTGTGTGTATGTATGAGAGAGAGACAAAGGCAGGGATAGAGACAGATAGAGATAGATTTTACATTGTTTAAGTTGAATTGATGTGCTGTAGTTGAAGTTACAGAGGGTAGGGGATAAACAACTCATCTGTCAGTATTTGTCTACAGGATTCACTACATCAGTGATTGTGTATGTTCCAAATAATGCAGCATGATAACCAATTTACTACATAATATTATATTAAATCTTGAGAAATTAAACCACAACTTTTGGAAATCATTTTAGAAAATCACATCTGACATAAAAATCATTTCAGAAAATGATAGCTGACAAAATAAGTATGACTGTGCACAAGTAGCTATGCATGAAATTGTATTTTAAAACTATGGAATAGGGGCACCTGGGTGGCTCAGTCGTTAAGCGGCTGCCTTCGGCCAGGGTCAGATCCCAGGGTCCTGGGATCAAGCCCCGCATCGGGCTCTCTGCTCTGCAGGAAGCCTGCTTCTCCTGCTACCATTCCCTCTGCTTGTGTTCCCTCTCCAGCTGTGTTTATCTCTGTCAAATAAATAAAATCTTTAAAAATAAAAAAATAAAAAAATAAATAAAACTATGGAATAGTTAGGGTGCCTGGGTGGCTCAATCAGTTATCAGCTCAGGTCACGATCCCAGGGTCCTGGGATTGAGTTCCAAGTGGGGCTCCCTGCTCAGTGGGGAGTTTAGTTCCCTCTGACCCTCCTTCTACTCATTTTCTCAATCTCTCTCTCTCTCAAATAAATAAATAATCTTCAAAAAAAATTAAAAGTACGGAATAGTTCCTTTATTCATGAATCAGGCTTTATTTCATGATAATGAACTGTATGTGGTTTGTGTTTTAGGGAAAGGTCAATGGGACAAACTTAAGTGACTCATCAAGAACACATAATAAGGGGCGCCTGGGTGGCTCAGTGGGTTAATGCCTCTGCCTTCAGCTCAGGTCATGATCTCAGGGTCCTGGGATTGAGGCCCCGCATCCAGCTTTGTGCTCAGCAGGGGGCCTGCTTCCCCTTCTCTCTCTGCCTGCCTCTCTGCCTACTTGTGATCTCTCTCTTCTCTGTCAAATAAATAAATAAAATCTTTAAAAAGCAAAAAGAACACATAATAAAATCTTCAAATGCAGGTTATGTTATGGATAAAACTGACTGCCAAAAAGGAGTGTAAAGCAACAGACGGTCAATAAGAAAAGATGTAATTTAGAAAATCAGGTCTGTTTTTGATTAGAAGATAGAATTTTAATTTAAACTTGCACATAAGGTACACAAAAATGGCTGACAAATATAAGATTTTCTACAGTTTGTGAGGTACATAAAGGAAATTTTTAAAAAGATTTTATGTATGTATTTGAGAGAGAGATGCAGTGAGGGAGCACAAACGGGAGTGGCAGAGAAAGAAGGAGAAGCAGACTCCTTGCTGAGCAGGGAGCTGAACACACAGGCTCAATTCCAGGACCCTGGGATCATGACCTGAGCCAGAGGCAGATGCTTAACCGACTGAGCCACCCAGGTGCCCCAGAAAATTTTTACATGCAAAAAAGAAATAATGACTAATGATAACGTTACATGCATAAAGTCATGCTGGAATCATGTTCTAAAATTTAAGAACTTATAAATAAGAAAATTTGAGAAAAAACAAAAACATACATTAATCAAAACTTGCACCTGAAGTTGTTTTTTAATTTAATAGAAATCGTCAACATGTTTGAGCACATGACAATGAAATTCTCTCATAAAATCTCAATGATATATAAACTTCAAACATTTAAAATAACTGTATTTTAAAGCCCTGAGATAATAATCTCAATAAGGATGAAGATATATTAATTAGTTATTACTGCGAAACAAACCACACCCAAATTTGGTGGCTCT
>CM053605.1:145993272-146019447 GCA_028646535.1 Procyon lotor | reverse complement strand
AAAATGAACTTTTATTATTTTAATTAAGCCTACAAGCCCAATAAGCTCAACTGATGGTTATAGTGGCTCTTCTGCCTTCAGCCCTGCTCACTCATGCATTAGGGCTAAGACGGCAAGAATATTGCAGTCTGGCTCATCTACAATGGCATCACTCCAGGTGTGGAAGCTGGCTGGCTGTCAGCCATCTGGCTCTGTTCTCATGGCATGGTATACGTCCTGGGGAGCAGTATAAAATATTCAAGGCCTTTAGAGCCTAGACTATGTGACTCACTGATATTCTACCACTTCTGACTCATCGTATTTGGCAAAGTAAACCATAAGATCAGCCCAGATTCATTTGCAGTGGAAAACAGTTTCCATTTAATATAACTAAAAGTCAAATGGCATGGGGCATAAGATACAGAGAGGGGGACAACTTCAGAAACCAATTTATCATGTTCTGCCCCATGGTCCCCACAATTCATGTTTCCTTACACTTGTAAAATACACTCAGTTTACCTTAAGAGTATCTAAGGAGACATCCAATCATAGCATCAATATCCAGAATCTTATGATCTACACAGTACAGATGGAATTGTTCAGATATATCACTTCTTGACCCAGGGACCTATGATTTAAAGAGACAACTGATCCATCACCAAACTCACCCAAGATACAATGATGAGACAGAGACAGGATAACCACAACAAACATTCATTCATCAGAGGAGAATGAGGGTCATGAGGCAGTCACTTTGGACCCACAGAAATTCTGAAACACACTTGAGCATATATTGCCAGGTTAGTCTATTGCAATAGTGAGAGTGTTGTGTGAATATACCTATTTTCTGCTTCCTGGATGTGTCTATCCAGCCCATTGACTTAGGATTCTTGATTTTCCCTTGTGGCTTATTCTTTTTTTTTTTTTTTTTTCAAAAATAATTTTAAGACAACCTCTTGCATGTCTGTAATTCTCTAACTTTTGGGTATCCAAAACAAGCTCATTAAAGAGTTCAGTATTAAAATAAGTAGAAATTTATCATCGATAGAAATCTGTAACCAGAGTGGCATATATCTGGACTTAGTATAAAAAAAGAGTTTAGTATTAACCTTAACAACGGCATGTAAAATTTATGTAAACTCAACAAAAAATAAATTTAAAAGGTTTTACATTGCTAGAATTAATGGGTTATAGACAAAAAATGATATGACACTGAGATGAATGACTCTGTTTTGACATTGTGAAACCCTATTCTGAGAGATCTGAAGCACCATATACTCAGAACCACAATGATGGGTTTTAATTTATAGTTTCATCATTTCAAGTTTTGAATAGAAGCATATCCTCAAAGAAGAATGAAGGTTGATTTAGTATTGTTGCAGATCCTTTGGGATACTCTTTGTTCATTGCCCTAATTACTTTTGAAAAGATTGCTTATGCAAAAAGATAGCCTTCTCAAGTTGGTTTCTATTCATAGAAAGTTCAGGATGAAGAGAACTTTTTATAGTCTAAATAATTTCCAGTCTCTTTTAGCCCTCTTGGAGCCTAGATTCTTCACCATCAAAACTCATTTAATAGATCTGTGGACTTCCTATGAGTCTGATTATAGTTAATTCCATTTGATAAAAGCAAAACCCACATAGAGCAAGCCCAAGAATTCTGAGAGTACTCTCTCTCTCAAACTAGATTAAATATATGACATGTAATGACTACAACGCAGCTATAATTATCTGAAATGTTTAGGTGTAAAGATTCATAGTTTGGGGCACCTGGCTGGCTCAGTCAGTGGAGCATGTAACTCTTGATCTCTGGGTGGTAGGTTCTAGCCCCACGTTGGGTATAGAGATTACTTAAAAATAAAATCTTAAAAAAACAATATTCATAGTTATAATCATCTGATTTGAGAAATGATTATTCTTTTCAGAATAACTACCCCACTAAAAAACTAGAAAAACTAAAAATTAAAAAAAAATAAAATATAGTTAATAAATATTTCTAGAAAACACTGAAGACAAAAAACTTGTGTAGGAAGAGGCTAGAAAGGAATCAAAGATGTGGACCTTTCTCAGCTTGACAATTATCATATGGTTTCACTCATATGTGGAACATAAACAATAGCACAGAGGACCATAGGGGAAGACAGGGAAATCTGAAGGGGGAGAAATCAGAGAGGGAGATGAATCATGAGAGAACACTGACTCCAGGAAACAAATTAAGGGCTTCAGAGAGGAAGGGAGTGGGGGGGAAGGGATAATGGGATGATGGGTATTAAGGAGGGCATGTGTTGTGATGAGCACTGGGTATTATACGTAACTAATGAATCATTGAACACCACATCAAAACTTAATGATGTACTATACAGTGGCTAACTGAACATAATAAAAAAATGCAAAAAAACTCCCAAAAGATGTGGACCTTTTATTTGGTACTACTTTCACCTCAGGCATTTGCAAACTGGAAAGTGATAGCTAAGGGACTAAAAAGGCAGAGATTTTTATAAACTCTGAAGGTTCAGGCAAAAGCTTTCACTTAGATGGATACCAAAAAAGAGTCCAAGGAAGCATCCTGGATTTTTCAGTTGGGACAAGTTAGGTGTAAGATTAAACTAAAAATTTAATAGCCAACCTAAAGTCTGAAATCTAGATTAAATCATGTATATCCTGATTGGTTTTAGATGTTTTATTCCCCCTTAGCTACTCAGCAGAAACAAAAAAATTATTTCTGGATGTAGAAAATAGAATCCTATGCCCCTAAAGTTTTGTATAATTATGCATTTGTGTCTAACGTTGAATCAGAAAACAACACCAACAACATGCAAATGTATAAGAATTGACAAAGGAAAAAAGAGAACAAGTAAATAGAAACAGATGAAGTCTTGTATTTAAAATACTCTGATCCAGCTATTAGAGTTATCAAACAAGAACTTTGAAATAATTGTACTTAGTATATTCAGCAAATTAAATGAGAATGTAGGGAATTGTAAAGGACAACCAAAAACTATAGAATAATCAAGCAGAATTTAGTGACATGAAAAAAATTATTAGATTCCAATTGATGGGACTATCAAATGGTTAGATAGCCACCTTCACCACTGTTTAAGGGATGATGCAAGAAATAAGACATGACTGGTGACATGTAAGAAAACGAAGATATTCTCCACACTTTTACATTCCACTAAAAGCAGACTAGTCTTTAGTTTACTGAAATGCACTTTATCGTCCTTCCATTAAAGCAGGATGCCAGAAATTTGTCAGCAAGATAGAGATGGTACTTGCCACCTGTATCACTAAATAATTACATTTCAATCCTATTTAACTTGTGTATTTTGATGTATCTATTTCTTCTTAATTTAACAAACTTTATTTGTAAACTCATATGATAAGTATCTAGGATTAACATTAACAAAGCAAGAGTGATGAGCGTGAAGTTCAAAACACAGGCTATGGAGACTTGGATGTGCTTTACTTTGATTCTGCAATGTAACATTAAAATGATTTAAAAATATACTTATGAAATTCTAAATCAGAAGTTTATGTTTGTAATCTCATTTTAAACATAAAATATTGATAAATCACATACTTACATGGTGTATATGAATACTAGAAATTGTTTTACAGAGGGAAGATAGTAATACCTCTCTATTTCATATTAAGTAGGAATTAATAATAAATGTATAAATACATGACTAATATCAGCCCATCTCAGTGAATGATTTATTAATACACTCATTACACAGGAAAATTAAATGTGGGTGGATGTAGCATACAGCAATTCATTCTGAAAGAAGAATGAATAAATCAATATTGATGGAACAGAAGGATCAGAATGATGACTATTTGGAGATAAACCTAAAAATAACAGAAGAAGCTGTTTACAAGGAGTCCAGAATGTCAGACTAAGGAGTAATTTTGTCTGACTATATCCTACAGATCCTTTCTCAATTTTGACGTCACTATTTTCAAGAAATAATTAATTGATTATCCCTAGCCCCAGATATGACTTCTAAAACTTGAGTTTCTAACTAACTCAAGTTATGATAATTAAAAATTTCATTTGCAATTTTTCCATATCACCAGCCCTATTTATCATGCTTTAAACCTGTAAATCATTATTTTTGTCTCCAACCTGTTTATTCCCATGTTTCACACTAATAACCCAAAGTCACTGCTATTAGCACCTTCATTTATTCTCTAGATTCAATATATCCCAGGTCTAGTCTATTAATTCTTTCTTCTGAAATATATTTGTTTGTCTCTATTTCTGTTTTGCTCCCCAAAACTCCAGTCCAAACCATGATTATATTCACATGTTATCTTAATACACTCCTTTCTCTTATCCCTGTTTTTACTATTAACTTCAATGATCATACCCAGTATGATCTACTTAAGTATACATCCAAATGTTTTCCTCTTATCTTGACAACTTTTGGTGAATTTCCATGCACTTAAAATTCTTATCATGGCCTGAAACACTGGTTATGATCAGGATTCTGATCATGACTCCAATCTTATTTCTTATGTTTTCTTATTTGTTTTCCATCTATCCCTATACTCCCTAGATCAACTCTCATATATTATGCTCCTCAGATAATTTAGGATTTAGGTTAACAACTTAGTTTATATCTTTATGTACTTTTCCCCCTCATATTTCTGTCAATCTCTTTTCTCTGCCTCTTTGTCTCTGCCTCTCTATGTCTCTCTTTCTGTGTGTATATACAAATATTATTCTTTTACCCAAATCTTTGTGAGCTATATAGATCTATTATGTTCCAATAGCTGTCTTTTTTTTTCATTAATTATGCTAGGCACTTAAACGGAGCTCACTTGACATAAAACTGTATGCCTCCTTTCAGTTCTTTAAAAATACATTTTAAAAATAGCTACCTATTTTTAAAGATTTCTAGAGGGTAAAAATAGCTCATCTATAAATAAACAGGAATCTCATTTATAGAAGATATTTTTCCAATAACATTGGATTGTAGAAAACACTAGGAATTACGAGGAAATATTAATTTAATAATTTATTATATTAGTTTAATTGAATTTAATAGCATGACAGATTATCAACTAAAATTGAGAGCAATAATAAAATAAACCTCTAGACATGTGAAGATTCAGATATTTTTCTTTATTCACACTTTCTTATGAATTTTATTAAGAGCCAGAATGAAAATGAAAAAAGCCATGCAAAGGTCATGGGAAACTGCTCGTCCCAAAAAAGGACAACACAGTTAATGTCTTATTAACTAACCATGTAGTCTAATGAAAGTAAGAGTTGAGAGTTGGAAGTTATGCACCAAACCTAGGAAGGTATACATTCAAATTTCAGAGAAAGCCACTGGGACCCACAAAGGTTTACTTCTAGAATACGAATGGATTAGGGTCCTGGATAGAATTATTAAGAACAACAGAAGTCCCAAAAGACACTCCCATCTGTAAAGAATTGAGAAATACATAAATGAAGAGATCGCTCTTATCTTGATAAATTTTGTGGTTGTTCTCAACTCTAAGCCAGGTATAACTGCAGGGAATATTGCTATGGAGTGGGTTCCTTGATTTCTGTGGGGATTATGTGATTCTGGCTAGCGGAGATGAAGTTCCATTGTTAACTGCCAAAGACATGGTAAGAACATCAACATAAAGGGAGCAAGAACATACCCATCTCAGAATGTCTTGGCCAGTATATATCTTATGTAACGGTAAATTGATTAAAGTGTCCAAAGTAGATGGAGGACTAGAGGACTGCTTGATCAGTATAATGAGAAAGCCCTCTGTCTGGTAGCCAAAATCTTTATAATACTTGCCATAAAAGAGGGTCATGAACTCTTGTCCAGTTTACAGATCTAAGACAATTTGCAAATCCAGGGCCTCTTGATCTGAGGAGTGCCCGTGAAGTATTATGCACATTAGGCATGTGCATCTTATTATCATTTTTAAGTCTTTTCCATAAAGACCAAAAGCCATTACCTCTGGTGATATAGTAACTCTCTATGGTCAGATTCCCCTGGTGCTCCAAAGTGGGCGATCTGCTGTGCAAGCCTCCTCCCTGTGGAAGACTTCCTTCAGGAATACCTTGAGCATCTTTGCAGTAAGTTCCAAATTATGATCCTCCACGTGGAGGCTTTCTTTTTCTTAGATTGCTGTGTTGGAACCTAACTGGTGCAGTGGACTCATTTTATTTTCCATATGGTAAACATTCTTGAAAAGAAAAGCTTAGGGTTGAATGAACGATATAACTGAAACATAGCAAGTACATGGTGTGTACTGATGTCTGGGTAAATCAAGCTGGCTCAGTTTCACAGAGCATCAAATATCTGGCAAAAAAACACTGGTTAATAGAGATGCAAATTAAGCATGCACATATATGAACTTTAAAATACTTTCCTCAACATTGATTCTATGAGAGCTATGGTACCACATTATGAGGAACATAGTAGTGGGTAATAAAATTATTCAGGTCTTATAGAAATCAATAGTTTCATTATTTTGGCTCATTTTTCCCATATACCAGCAGTCTTTGAATAAATAAGCATAAGTCTTTTTTAACCATATAATCATGACAATTTCTTTCTCCATATAACCCCCAATTCTATCCTGTATTTACAGATATGCATTGTATTAGCTGATATCTTCTACCAATAAAAACTACAGTTACATTATATCCATTTACACCACTGAGCAGATTAGGAGGAAACAAATGACAAAATTTAAATTAAATTCTCCAAGAATATATTTATTAAAAAATATATATACATACATATATTAAAAAGCTCCTTTTTAATGTAAATGGATATGGAAATATTTTAAATAAAATTTAAGGAAAAGCCAGAAACTACTGAAACCAGCTCAAAACAAATTAGAATACTGAGAAGATACATAACAAGTAGAGAGTGACCTAGCAATTCCACTCCAAAGTATGTACCTAGAATGCTGAAAATACTTGTCTGCGCAAAAGTTTATGTAAGAATTTTCATAACATTATTCACTATTGCCAAAAACCTGAAATAATTCAAATACCTATGTATTGATAAAGGATAAATAAAATACAGTATATCCATACAAAGAAATATTTTTCTGGCATAAAAAGATAGTTCTGATACATTGTAGCACACAAATTAACCTAAAAATGTTAAGTATAAGAAGCTAGAAACAAATGACCACTTATATGTTATTCCATTTTTAGGGAATATGCAGAATAGGCAAATTCATAGAGACAGAAAGTAGGTTAGTGGTTGCCAGGGATCATGGAACCAGTGGACTGGGCAACTGTTAATGGGTAATAAAGACAGGATATTTTGGAATTAGCAGCGATAGTTGCACAACTGTGTAATATTCTAAAACAAAATGAAACAAAAAAAACCACAAGTCAATGTACACTTTTTTTTTTTTAAGAGAGAGAGTATGTGCTTAAGAGGAGGGGAGGGGCAGGAGGAGAGGGAGTAAGAGAATCTCAAGCAGACTACAATTTGTGTGGAGCCTAAGGTGGGGTTCGCTCTCATGAGCCTGAGATCATGACCTGAGCCGAAATCAAGAGTCAGATACTTAACCAACTGAGCCAACCAGGCACCCCCTGAATGTACACTTCTAAATAATAAATTTCATAGTATATGAACTATATATATCTCAATATAAAAGAAAATGTAACTATAACTATTCTTCAAGGTTGGAATCTTAAATTCACTTCTTCCTTATGAGAATCTTTTAGATACATTTTCCTCTATTTTCCAAGTAATAAGCAAATGGTTTCTTTGTTTCTCCAAGCTTACACAGCTAGGAAATGTTAAAGCAAGGTTTTAAATCCGGACAATTGGAATTCACATCCTTGTGAGTGTGATCCCTAATCATGCAGGTATGAGATAAAGTCTTTTTCCTGCTAGCTCCTCACTTACGAATATCTAATAAATGTTATGTGGCCTGGGTCTTTATTAACAATACTTCTATCACCTTTCTGAAAATTACCTTATCGCTCCTTTTCAGCACCAATCATATTTAACATGCTCCAGGAAACCATATTCAATTCCAAAGAAATAAACTATTTTTTTCACCTGCAATCTCAATATATTTCCTGTTTGGAAATTAATCATGAATTTCTAAAAATCATGAATATTTTTAAATAGCCATCTATAAAAACTGGTAGCAAATATAACACCCTATAACACTTTTAAATAAACTCTTACAAGAAAAACTTTTAACATAGGTTTTGCCATGGAAATGAATGATAACTGAAAGTCTACTTTCCTTCCGTTATATCATTTAGTTAAGAAACAATAGCTGTTTCATAGAACTAGCTGTGACATGAAAGGAATTTTTCCCCTGAATCAGGTTTGATTTCACATCCTAATATGCATGGTATAGCTTGTAAGCTATTAGTATATAGTTTAAAGTTAAAGTTCATTAGAATTTCAGACAGATATTATAGGGAATAAAATGTTGCTATAAAAGCAGATGCACCGTGCCCTCTGAATCACTTTTCTGAACTCATTATATTTGCCAAACTCATTGTACAATTTCACACATTTGATACTAATAAAGATGGAAATCCTTTATAGAACTCTAAAGCTTTCACTAATCTTTACACTTTCAGCACTTGACCTACAGTTTGATAGTCAATCAGTAATTACTAGCATCCATTTATGGCTGAACAATATAAACAGCATTATTCCTTTTTCCATTATTACTACTTCAAATTGAAAGAAGGATATTTTAAAATCTCTGCAATGAACATCATGAAAATAATTAACAGAAAAGCATTTTTTCTTTGTTTTCCTTATAAGAAATAAAAATCATATATACAGAGACTTAGAAGTCATTTTAAAAGTAATTTTGTCAACTTGAAACCTACATTCTCTAAGTTTTCAGAGAAATTATGTGACATACTGTCAAACAAAATATTTGCCCTTCATGAAATTCAATAGCAGAAAGAACATAATAATAAAATAATGCGACAAAGTGTCATTTCTTCTAACAGAAATTTCCAAGTTTGTTTTGTTTTGTTTTGTTTTTAAGATTTTATTTATTTGACAGAGAGAAACACAGTGAGAGAGGGAACACAAGCAGAGGGAATGGTAGCGGGAGAAGCAGGCTTCCTGCCGAGCAGGGAGCCCGATGCGGGGCTTGATCCCAGGACCCTGGGATCATGACCTGAGCCGAAGGCAGACGCTTAACGACTGAGCCACCCAGGTGCCCCCCAAGTTTGTTTTAATAAGAGTTTAAAATGTAGTCTAAGTAACTTAAAATTTATTTTATTATTATAAGTAATCCTTTATATTTACCTACTTGTGCATAATTATCTTTGTTCTTCACTTGTTTCAATATATTCAAAGTTGTGATCTGTTGTAATTTCCTTTCAGCTTCAAAAACTTATTTTAGAATATATTGTAGTGCAGGTATGCTGGTGATAATTTCTTTGATATTTATTTATTTACCTATAATGTCTTCAAATGGCAAAACAACTGAAAATTATAAATTGTTTATATTCCATTTCTATTAATTTTTTACTTAGATATTTTTCCTTATTATGAAGATTACTATGGAAGTTGCAACAATAACCTTGTAATATATAAGTTTAGTATAAATTAATACATTAACCACTAGCAGATAATGCAAGGAACTTAGATTATCTTAGTTAACTACCAAATATATACATTTGACTTAACATAAACCTTTGCTATTAACAATATAACAGCACTGGGGAATAAAATAGGAGTCAGACTCTTGTAAAAGCAAATTAGAAAAAAAAAAGAAAAGCAAATTAGAACAAAAGCTCTAATCCAGCTGACTGTTTAATATAAATACACACCAGAAAAGAAAGAAAATAATAACTATGAAGGGAAGGAAAAATGGTCAAACTCAGAAAGGAAATGGCAAAACAGCAAGAGAAAAGTAATTATGACATAAAAAAAAAACATAAGGAATGGTAAGAAGAAATATTATGCCTATATATAAACAAATACATTTTCATTACATGTATAAACAGAGGTCCATATTTATATATTTGTGGTAGCATTCATAGTATGATTTTCCTGTGAATGCAAAAAAATTTGATCAACATAAAACCTATGAAGTTATATGAAAAATTCACCCCTCAAAAAAAGAAGAAAAATTTAGCCCTCAAATTTTAGAAGATGTAATCCTAGAATTAAGATATGAATAATATAAATATAACAGATGAAGTAGAAATCACCAAAAACTCTACAGTATCTTAAAAAGATATTACAATAGTTAGTTCAGATCTCAAAGTAGCTTTAAAAACCAAAGTTGGAATACATTTGTAATAATGAAAAAGAAAACATGCCATACTGTCCTTTTCTAAAATAGTTTGAAGTGTTTGTTTATTAAAACTTAATTTTGCCGGGGCACCTGGGTGGCTCAGTGGGTTGAAGCCTCTGCCTTCGGCTCGGGTCATGGTCTCGGGGTCCTGGGATCGAGCCCCGCATCGGGCTCTTTGCTCGATGGGGAGCCTGCTTCTCCCTTTCTCTCTGCCTGCCTCTCTGCCTACTTGTGATCTCTCTCTGTCAAATAAATAAATAAAAAATCTTTAAAAAAAAAAAAAAAACAAAAAAAAACTTAATTTTGCCACTTTCTGATGTAGTAAAGAGGAGGATTTATCTTATTTTTCTGATACAATTTCCAACAATGCAAATTATAACTTAGAGCAAAAAGTGTGAGGGTTTCTGTTTTTACATCATGTGGGCTAATATTCAAGGTAATCAGTGAATGTACTATTTTCCTCTTTAGATACTCTTTCCTATATCATAAGGGTTGGAAGCCTTAACTATACATTTCACAGAATCTTTTCAGGAAAGAATTTCTGTTTAGAACCTAATCATGCAGGTTCATTACATGATTAAAAGGATTAAAAGATGGCATGGAAGGGAACACCATTTCTGAATTCAACCACCTCTCACCCTCTGCACTGCTTCCACATGGTTTTAGCCACTATTCTCTCTTACCTGAATTGCCATCGCTCATGATACATCTCCCTTTTTCTATTTTTAATCTACTCTCAACTTAACAGTCAAAATGATTTTAACCTAAAGCAAATTGCTTTCCTTTTTAAATCAAGACCTCCTTGGGGCACCTGAGTGGCTCAGTGGGTTAAAGCCTCTGTCTTTGGCTCAGGTCACGATCCCAGGGTCCTGGAATCGAGCCCCACTTCGGGCTTTCTGCTCATCAGGGAGCCTACTTCCCCCTCTCTCTGCCTTCCTCTCTGCCTGCTTGTGATCTCTCTCTGTGTGTGTCAAATAAATAAAAAAATCTTTAAAAATCAATCAATCAATCAATCAATCAAAGACCTCCATGGTTTTCGGTTTAACAAAGTCAAACATACAGTTCTCATAGTCTCCTGAAATCCTTTCTATCCAATGATCTGACTTCCTCTTCTACTTCTCATCCTCAGTCCTACTGTCACAATACCCTCTTGTTCTTTCTCTTTTGTAAGTATCGAGGAAATCCTAACTTTCTGCTTTTGTAATACCTTTCAGTATCATTTATCACTTCAAGTTCCCAGTGCCAATGTCTATTTTTCAGGTCTTCATATGTGCTGCCTGGATTGTTGTAAATCTCTCATTTCTCTTTTAATCTCTAATCTTTAATCTCTAATCTCTTTAATCTCTAATCTTTTGCTGTTCCGTGTTTATTTATACCTTATTTACCAGAATGATCTTTCAAAATTTTAAACCCAATCTTGTTAAGCTACTATTTAAAAACCTCCACCTATACTCCATACATTTGAAAAAAGACTTTCAGCATATTTAAAATTGAGTCTGTTCAGCTCTATCACATTTCTAGGATCATTTTAATGATTTCTTCATTTACAGAATAAATTCTGCAATTTCACATTTCAAGACTTTTGTGTAAATTATTGCTGTTGCTGGAAGCCCTTCTTATTTCTCAATTTCTATCCTTCTCACTTTGGCCTAGATCAATTTATGATTTAACTGATCCTCTGAGGGGCCTTTCTGAGTTATCCCAGAATTCTGAGATGCATTTAAACTCCTATTGATGGTATTTGCAATCATCTCCCAGGAAAACAGGGACCCTGTATTTTTGGTCTTGTTTTGATATCATAACTCTCAATATTACTTACAGCTACACTAGGAAAATAAATGGCCTATAAATAATATGTCTTATTGTCACTTTCCCCATTAGCTTCATGGTGATAATAATATTTAGCCTGTCTGCCTTGCAGCATTGTTAGATTTAAGTAAGATGCATGTGATACACTTTCTCAACTGGTAACCATGATGAAAATATGTCAGTATTATTCACTGAGAAGTTACTCTTCTGAAAGTGAGTTTATTGATATTGCAAAACTAGAGCAGGGAAAAAAGTGAATTTAAAGGGAATTTTCTCTTGAATTAGGATAAAGATATTTATATATCCTCTGCTCTTGAATTAGTATAAAGATATTTATATGTCCTTGCAAAAAGGATTATTATTATTATTATTATTATTATTATTATTATTAGTGTATTTTTGAGGGACAAGTCAAAATAGCATCTCTGGTGCTATTACCTAAAAAGTCATAACTTTTCATGAGATATTATAGCAAAAATGATGTTAACTACATAGTCTGAAGGCAAGGAAGGCAGCATGTCCAAAATGTGACCACTTTAATAGCCTTCAACATAAGTATCCAAGGCTAAACCACTCTCATCTCTTAACATGTGCAATTATAATAGTTTTTTTTAATGTATATATCATGAGGGCTAATTTATATTGTATTTTTTTAAAGATTTTATTTATCATTTATTTGACAGAGAGAGAGATCACAAGTAGGCAGAGAGGCAGTCACAGAGGGGGAAGCAGGCTCTCTCCTGAGCAGAGAGCCTGATGCGGGGCTTGATCCCAGGACCCTGAGATCACGACCTGAGCCAAAGGCAGAGGCTTTAACCCTCTGAGCCACTCAGGTGGCCCTATATTGTATTTTTCAAGTATATTATTTTTATTTGTTTGTTTTGTCTAATAATGTTTTAACATTAATATATTCAACTCTATCCACATTTACTTTTTAATTTGTTCATATTTTGTTGAGATATAATTGATATGTAATATATTATTTTCATTATATTAGGTTATAACATAATGATTAATATTTGCATACATTGCATATATTTTGTAGGTTGCCTTTTTACTTTGTTAATGGCTTATTGATGGTTTCCTAAAGTTATTTTAGAAAAGACTAAACCAAAACTATCAAATGAAAAATATTAACAATTCTAAATCTATTGAAGCAATTAGAATCTTTAATTATTCCAAAATGAGAACTCTGGACATAGATTTCCTCTCTAGTGAGTCCACTGAAACATTAAAAAAAAAAAAGAGATAGAGAAGATGTAGTGTGTAATTATATGATGGAATATTACTTAGCCATAAAAAAGAATGGAATTTGTAACAACATCGATGGAACTAGAGGGTGTCATGCTAAGTAAAATAAGCCAGATAGAGAAATCACAAATACCATATGACTTCACTTATATGTGGAATAAAACAAAAACAAAAACAAAAACAGAAACAAATGAACAAACAAAACAGACTCTTAAATACAGAAGACAAACTGGTAGTTGCCAGAGGGGAGGTGGGTGGGGATGGCCAAATAGGAGAAGAGCATTAAGAGGTATAAACTTCCAGATTATAAACAAATAAATAAATTTTAAAAATTCAACTTTATGCAAACACCCAGAGAATTAAAAATGTAGAACAACTTCCTACATTGTAACAGTACTACCTTGAAAAAAAGACCTGAAAAAATATACATGTCTGGTATATATTCTATAAGTATATAATCTCCTTATACAGCAGAAATTTCTTTCTGCTTTTCAGTTGCGTTCCCTACTTCTCCTTACTCAATAGTTGTTAGGGAGAATTGCTTCATTACCAAGAGTATAGCGTATTCACTGGAGCTCTCAAGAATCTAATATGACATGTCAGCCCATTCAATTATCAAAAGTTCGGATGGTTCTTGTCCTCTGAGCATACACTCTCCTTTTTTTGGTACTAGGCTTGCTCATTTGATAGGCCACATCCCAAATTTAGCTACTGGCTTTAATAATGAAGCATTCCATCTCCTGCTTAATATATTCATCAATGGGTGTTTATTTTTCTTATATTTCCTTACAGCTAGGGTTGTTGATGGTTTTAAAGAAAAATATGGTATTTTAAATTAATCCAATGATTTATTTTTATAAAAGGAGTGAAAATATCTCATATTCTTCTATATGCTAATCAAAGATGATCTTTCCAAATCCATTTTTAACATTCTGAATTTACTTTCTTTTAAGTTATAAAAAGGAAGAAAATTAGCAAGTCATCAAAAGAAAATTTATCAGTACCATACTGTTTTGATTACTATAACTTTGTAGTATAATGTGAAATCAGGATTGGGATACTCTGAGCTGTGTTTTTCTTTTTCAAGATTGCTTTTGTTATTTTGGGTCATTGGTAGTTTCATACAAATTTTAGGATTCTTTCTTTGGTTCTGTGAAAAATGTGTGATGTATGAAAATACTGAATCACAGTGATGTATACCGAAACTAGTACAATATTGTATGTTGATTATATTTCAATAAAAAAGGGAAAAAAACTTATCAAGTGTTTAATTGAATTTCTCCCAAAAATATTCAGATGATAGGACTACAGTAAATTATATGTTTTGGTGAATTTATCATTTGGGAAGAAAGAATAAATAATACCTAAAAATATTTCTTGTTCCATAACAAATTCAAGGTAACATGAAAAGTCTTTAAGATTTTGTTTTGTTTTTCTCTACAGCTTGTTTGGAGATGGCAGTGATGTTTAAGGTAAAAAAAAAGTCTTTTCAGAAGTACCAGAGCAATTATTATTTCCTGGACTATGGTAACAGTATAATCCATGGGTTTATTTGGGGTTTTTTGTTCGTTTGTTTTTTGTGTTTTTTTTTTTTTTTTTTTGAAAATGAGCTAGTATAACTGAAAAATAATATGTTAATTTTTTTTTTTTGGTTTAAAGCATTGCTCTTTTAGATGCATAGCTTAGTCAAAAGATATTTTGCTGTGACAATCATGGTGAGGGAAGCTTTAAAGTATGAACAATACGCTGTCCTTGGCCCAAGGGAATCTGCCTCCCTGTAAAGTGAAAATGGGATTTGGGAATAGAGTTCTGTCACCAGAATTTCCAACACTCTCTAAGGACCCTCTTCTTCAAGAGCAATACATTTAATTTCCACCTGCACAGAGGGGCCTTTAACCTTCTGCAGCAGGAGATCTAGGTTCACACCCCTATTCTTCCCAGGATAAAATGCATTAAGGCTGGGCTATCTACCTAATCATGTGTCTTGGTTGCCCTAAGGCATACAAAGTCAAAGGACTTTTCTTACTAGATTCACAACGCTGTTTCAAGGAGAAAAGCAGCATTTGATTTGACAGAGATATTTAATCACTTCATAATAAAATATATTAGTGAGGAACTTAAGTATTTCAGTTGTCTTTTATCATACCCTGCCTCATATTTTCCTTCAAATGTTTATCAGATGAATTATATGGGCCTGTGGGCATGACCTCTAATGACATTGAGAAACACCAAAAAGTAGCAAGGTAAATCATTCTGCTTATAGGAATCACCTACTGGGCAAAGATGTAGGTGTATATTTTGTTCTAAAGTCACCATTCTATCATGTCCTTCCTAACTTAAAAAATCAATAGTTGCCCCTTATGCCATCAGATCAGAGCAAGGAATCTTTAACTTATTATTTAAGGTCATTAAGGAAAGAATCTCTTATTATTTTCCATATTATCTACTAATGCATAGTGCTATGAAATGGCCATCTTATTTTAAATTAGAACCGACAGTTACTCATGCACACAATTTCGTCTGAAAGACATGTCTTCCCATATTCTAAAACTGTACTTTTTCTGGGAAGTTTCCATTAACTACCTCACTCTATGTCATTTTAGATCTGTCCTGAACTCTTATGGTATTTAATCAAGTCTCTTTCCGTTCCTTGTTCTGTTATTTCAATATCTTTTGTATATACACTTAACACACACACACACACACACACACACACACACACAAACACACACACAGCTTTGTAAATCTATAGTAAAGAAGCAGGGTGTATTTTATTCCAGTAGTAAGTGCATTTTAAAATTATTAAACTGCTACTTTTTTGCCAAGATCTGAGATACATTTTAAAATCCTAATTCTCACAATCATAGGTAATTGCATCTCATTCTTTGAATAAGGAAATCAAAACTTGGAAAGCTGATATGCCTTGCAAATTTGCAAAGATATTTAAATGTCAGAACCAGGGTTCCAAATAGGTCCATCAAATTCCCAAACTTTTTTCTCTCCATCTTCATTGTAGTCCAGCCCATTTTGTTTCTCAGCTGAATTTTTTGTCATCTGTGTCTTCAATGGCTTTTGCATAATTTTGATACATGGTACGATATACAATGGATGCTCAATAAATATTTGTAGAGTGATGATTCTTTTCATGTTGGGTTTTCCCAAGCATCCTGGAGGGAATTAAAGAGAAAATCCAAACTGCAGATAATCAAGTTTATGTGGATACTTATGCCATCCTTTTCTCATGTTGAGCAAAAAAAGGAAGAACCAAATCTGGGAGTAAATAATGTAGAAAATGAACTAACCTTTATCCAATGCACCTAAAACAGTTGTAAGATAATCTTTAACTGACTGGGTGCCATCTGAATTCAAGACCACTGAGAAAGGAATAAACTATGACTACTACTAGACAAAATTTAGGATTACAGGAAAATGCATGTTCACTGATTCTTTCCAACAGGCTTCCCAGCATGATATGAGTTGGATGATTAAATGCATCTTTCAGCTGACAAAACATAAGGGAATTGTAGCAGATGGAAATTGTAGAGATAAGCCAAAAAGAGAAGGCCAATAGACTACCTTCAAGTAAAATCAGAGTATGGCATTGTTGGTGAATTTTTATGTTCCATGAGGGCAGAGATTTTTGAGGCATTTTTTTGTTCATGCACCTATCCCATACTCCTTAAACTGCATTAAAGAATTTACCAGGTTCAAAATTAACCACTGAGAAGCAATCATTCTAAGTTTAAGAGAAAAAAAAATCACGTTAACCAAATTCAATTTTATTTTGTTTTTTTTAAAGATTTTATTTATTTACTTATTTGACAGAGAGAGCTAGAGAGCACAAGCAGGCAGAGCAGCAGAGGGAGAGGGAGAAGCAGGCTCCCCACGGAGCAGGGAGCTGGATGCTGGGCTGATCCCAGAACTCTGGGATCTTGACCTGAGCAGAAGGCAGTCGCTTCGCCAACTGAGCCACCCAGGCATCCTATTTTGTTTTTTAAAAAACAAAAAAGTCAGTAACTGACAGAGGGGCCAGAATACAGGAGTCTGCAGATATAGTGAATTCCCTTCCCCCAAGTAGCTCTCTGTACGTGGGATTCTAATTCTTTTGTAAGTACGACTTTGCATGCATGACAATCAGAGTCATTGGCAAATAGCCTAGATCAATTAAATGTTCAATGGTTTTGAACAAAAAATGGCATAATGTAATCAATTACACAACAAACATGGACTGAACTACTGAATGTAATACTAAGCATTCAACAGCTACAGTGTTCTTTCTCTTTGGGCAGAGTTTGAATGTATATTCACTTTCATGATTCTGTTCTTGCATAAATCCACATCAGACCAACACTCTTTCTAATTGACCCAATGTTTCTTTAAAAAGGTTAATACATTTTGTCAGCTCAAGACTTGCATGGTGTTTAGGTATATTTAATTGAATTTGTTAGGTAGTTGAAATTTTATTCATTATTTAATACAACCACCTTATTTTTTGCAGTATACAAACTTTTATTAAGATTATTATTTTATTTTGCAAATAATAGAATTGAAAAAAAGTAGAAAATTTCAAGTAGAAAATTCAGTAATAACATACCAGAAATTAACATGTACATATTGAATGCATGGAATATATATTCAAAATTTAAGAGAAATTGACAAGATTATGCAATAGAATATGTATATACTCATTATTATGAGAAAATGATACTCAAACAAAATCATTTAAAAAATCATAGAGTTGGGGTGTCTGGGTGGCTCAGTCAGTTAAGTGTATAACTTTGGCTCAGGTCATGATCTTAGGGTCCTGGGATCTAGCTCCCAACTGGCTCCTCACTGAGCTCAGTGGAGAGTCTACCTCTCCCTCTCCCTCTGCCCCTCAGCCTGTCCCTCCTACTACTCTACCCTCCTTCTCTCTCTCTCTCTTTCATAAACGAAATCTTAAAAAAAATGGTAACGAGTATTTAATGAGGTTCTTTAATGGAACACAATTATAATATTACTAAGCCTTGCTGTAATAGTGAAGAATCCTTCGATTACAGTGGTTTAAAATGAGTATGTAAGGGGCGCCTGGGTGGCTCAGTGGGTTAAAGCCTCTGCCTCGGGCTCAGGTCATGATCTCAGGGTCCTGGGATCAAGCCTCGCATGGGGCTCTCTGCTCAGCAGGGAGCCTGCTTCCTCCTCTCTCTCTGCCTGCCTCTCTGCCTACTTGTGATCTCTCTCCTCTCTGTCAAATAAATAAATAAAATCTTAAAAAAAAAATAAAGTGAGTATGTAATTTTCACTCATATAGTATATAGCTGAGGGTTGGCTAATTGGTTCAGGCTGCTGTTTTGCTCCATTTGGGGTATGGCTGGCAAATCTCTTTATTCCAGAACACAGGAAAGGGAGTAGCACCTGTATAGTACATGAATATTCTGCAGGAAAGTGGAAGATAAGAACAGGTATAAACACATACTACTTAACAGTGTCTGTGGATGTTGTATAACCATGTGTATTCATATGGGTCAAAACTGGTCATGCATCAGTCTAAAGCTAATAGAATTGGAAATCAACTGTATCTCCAGAAGGCATTGCAAATTACCTGCCCCAGGAGAGGTGTATCCTCTCAGGTCTCTTACAAGGAAAGAGAATGTGAATCATGAAAAATAATCTACCATAGATATGTTATGAAATGTATATTAAACTTTTTTTTTAATTTAAATTTAATTAACTAACATATAATGTATTATTTGTTTCAGGGTACAGGTCTGTGATTCATCAGTCTTACATAATACCCAGTGCTCATTACAACACATATCCTCCCCAATGTCCATCACCCAGTTACCGCATCTCTCCACACCTATCCGGTCCAGCAATCCTTGGTTTGTTTCCTATGATTAAGAGTCTCTTATGGTTTGTCTCCTTCTTTTGTTTCATGATCCTCCGTCTTGTTTCTTAAATTCCACATATCAGTGAGATCATATAAAAATTGTCTTTCTCTGATTGACTTGTTTCACTCAGCATAATACCCTCTAGTTCCATACATGTTATAGCAAATGACAAGATTTCAGGTTTTTGATGGCTACATAGTATTCCATGTTTGTGTGTGTGTGTGTGTGTGTGTGTGTGTGTGTGTGTGTGTGTGTGTATACATCTTCTTTATCCATTCATCTATTGATAGACATCTAGGCTCTTTCCATAGTTTGGCTATTGTAGACATTGCTGCTATCAACACTGGGGTGCAGGTGCTCCTTCAGATCACTACATCTGTATCTTCGTGGTAAATACTCAGTAGTGCAATTGCTTGGTCATAGAGTAGCTCTATTTTCAACTTTTGAAGGAACCTCCATACTGTTTTCCAGTGTGGTTGCACCAGCTTGCATTCCCACCAACAGTGTAGGAGGGTTCCCTTTCTTCTCATTCTCATCAACATCTGTTGTTTTCTGATTTGTTAATTTTTTTTTTGATTTGTTAATTTTATCCATTCTAACTGGTGTGAGGCGGTATCTCACTGTGGTATGGATTTGTATTTCCCTGATGCCAAGTGATGTTGAACACTTTTTCGTATGTCTGTTGGCCATTTGGATGTCTTCTTTGCAGAAATGTCTGTTCATGTCTTCTGTCCCTTTCTTGATTGGATTAATTTGGGTGTTAAGTTTCATAAGTTCTTTATAGATTTTGGATACTAGCCCTTTATCTCTGATAGGTCATTTGCATATGTCTTCTTCCATTCTGTCAGCTGTCTTTTGGTTTTGTTGATTGTTTCCTTTGCTGTGCAAAAACTTTTTATTTTAATTAAGTCCCAATAGGTCATTTTTGCCCTTGCTTCCCTTGCCTTTGGAGGCATGTCTAGCAAGAAGCTGCTGCAGCCAAAGTTGAAGAGGTTGCTTCCTAAGTTCTCCTCTAGGATTTTGATGGATTTCTGTCTCACATTTGGGTATTTCATCCATTTTGAGTCTATTTTTGTCCAGTTTCATTCTTCTGCATGTGGCATGTAATGACATGTACATTAAACCATTTTAACTTAAAGCATATCAAGGGACTGATTTTATATCCATGACACGATCTATAGAGATTTATTAATGATTTAGATTTATTTATGGTTAATATTTTGTCAAAAAACAGGTATTTTTAAATATGTAATGGAAAAGCAATTGCTTAGGAGTTTAAAGTGTAGGATTGAATCAGACATCTTCCAAAGGCTCACTAGGAAGAATAAAGAAAGTCCTCATTTTTCTTTAGCTTTTGGTAAAAAGTGATTTCCCAACTCATGGTATTCTCAATGCTATGTTGTATAATTCCTAAATTATATAAATATTATTAATTTATAGATACATCTTTTTACCAAAATCCAAAAGCAACCTCCAAAAATCACTTATAAAATCAATCTCTGGATTTAATGCCTATTTCAGTTTGGAGAAGTTTATGATGTCAGCGTCTAATTACAGAAAAAGTATATATAAAAAGAAAATATAAGTATATATAAAGAAAAGAAAAAAATGGATGCTTAGACAGGTCTCACTCTTTCATAAATAATCATTACAGAGGTCACAGCTCCTGAATTCCTGTCTCATCAAGTTCATCTTTGTAAATTTGACTTCTGAGACAAGAAAATGTACTCCATTTTGTGGACATACTATAATTTAACCCATCAGAAGCCCATTGATGGAAACTTGAATCCTTTCAGCTCCATTGCTATTACAGGTATTGTTGCAGTGAATAGCCTTGTGCCCTCATTTTGCACAATGTGTTTGGTGTAGATTCTTAGAAGTGAGATTGCTAGGTCAGATGATAAATTTGCAAGATACTGCCAAATTTCTCTCCACTGTGGTAGTATTTATTAGTAGTGAATGAAAGAAATTATTTTCTTAAGCCCCAATCAAGGACATACTGTCATGTGTTTAGATTTGTATAAATCTGATAAATAAAAAAACAATACTCCCGTTTTTTTTTTCATTTTTCATTTGAAGCCAGATTGAGCATCTTTTCATATGCTTAAGACCCACCTATATGTCTTTTTTCCCTGAACTCTTTATGTATATCTTTAGCCCCCTTTTACAGAATTATTGAGCTTTTTCTACTGTATTGTTTAAGATCCTTTTACATATCTCATAGTACTTTAAGTTTAGTCTTTTTACGTAGGTGCAGTTCTGAACTTATCTACTAATATTTTGCCTCTGGGATTTTAAGAAACAATGAACCATATCCTGCTGGTGCCTTTGCCATGGGCTTCCTCCAAGCCCATGATGAACATTCAGCCTCCCACCTTGCTGTCAGCAGCTCTCAGGTCACACACACACACACACACACACACACACACACACACACACACAACTGGCTCTCAGAAATCTCCTAAAAGAAATCTTACACTAATAGTCCTGGCTTTCTTATAGCTTACAGCTTTGCCTTACAAGATATGCCTTCATTTATAGAAGTTCTATTTGCTGAAACTGCTATCTCTGGGAAGTAATCTTCACCCCAATTTCTAAGTCTTCTGTTTCTTTAGAAATTCTGCTGTGTTCAATACTGTTTCTAATTCCAATGCTTATCTTCTGGTGGAACCCTCTCTTTCTAGAAGTTAATGTGGTAAAACCTTGTAATAATATGCCCTCATAATGCATATATATAATGTGTATATACACATTACGTGTGTATATATGTATATATGTGTATATACATACAAATATATATATATAAACATGTACACACACACACACACACACACACACACACACACACACACACACACACACACATATATATAATGCAATGAGAAAGTAGCACCTGTTCTCTGTTAGAACATATTCTTAATTGGAGGTAAACTAACATCTGATCTCCTCTCAGGTAAGCTGGGAGATAAATATGGCAGATAGACTAAAAAGCCATGGAAAATTGGTGTCATTCCCATCTCAAGGTGGGAAGTGGCGGGTTGAGTAGCCATAATCCCAGTGTTCCCCTTCCCTAGTTTTAACCCAGCTTGAATATACACAATGTATACCAACTAAGTAGAAATATTTGTGAAATAATAAGTAATCGGGAATTTTCTCCATTGATATCTAAACCAGACTAGAGAGCTGCCATCACATGACTCTAGAAACCAAATAGACCAGATTGGATTTGAATTGCTTGTCTCAGGCTCTGGATTCCCATCCAGTCACTGTGTAGTCTCATCTCAGTCACTGCATTAATCTCAAACTATTGGAGCCAAATATTACATGTTATTAAATATTTTGGGTCTCATTGGGTTAGCATTTACCTCATCTCTAGCAATTTCTCAGTTTCCCATTTCTAGGCCTCTGTATAGATCCTTGCTCACTTCCTGGCACATTCCCATGGATTTATCTGCCCCAAGGTTTGCTGTGGACCTCTGCTTTTGGCAACATTTGAACACATTTCATTGGCTGTGGATTTTTTTTTTCTTCCTGATCCTACTTTTCTTGAAAATTTAGGTTGGGAATTTATTGTGAGCTGCAGCTCTTGTTCTTAATATTCTATATTACCTGTATGTTCACACCAGAACTGGAATTCTGCTTGGAGATTTGGAAAAGATACTTTAAATTCTCTGAATATAATTTCTTATCTCTAAAGTTAGGAAGCTCAAGCTTCATAAAATACAATTTAAGATTCACTAGTAGATTCTCATAAGATTCAATAGTAGAAGCAGTTCATTTAAGTAATTTTTATTCATTTTACATTCTTCCTTTCCAGAGAATAGTAATTTTTTATCTATTTCTCCAAAATTCACCATTGGAATAGATATTAAAAATTACATATACCTTAGTTTGAAAAAAGCACAAAGGAAACTGTATTACCTTTGACCTTGTGAATAACAAAGCTGAACATACATAAGCTGCTTAACAAAAAAATATTCAATGCAGATTCGCTTATGCACTATAAAGAAACTTATGAAGGTATCTCATATAGATATACTTTGACAATGTTCACAAATAATAGTATTTTATCTTTGAAAAAAGATGTAATTATAAAGTGTTACAATGATCCCAAGCACTTTTTCAATGATGAACATGCTTGGATTGAAGAATAAGATAAGATCAAATATTTTTTGTTCTGCTTTGACTCACACTTGCTTCTTCTCAAGTTAAACCTAATTTTAGTTGGCAGGCTCCTAGCTATTAGTGTGTCATCTACTGTGACCATTTCCATCACGATATGCAGAGGTCATTTATATGATATTTGACTCTGAATTCTAAAATTATAAAATTCAACACCACATGGACTCTTTACAGTCCACGATAAAAATGGAATTTGGGACTCCTGATGTGTGGTGGAGGGCAACTAAAAAAAAAAAAAAAAAGAAAGAAAAGAAAGAAATAAAAAGAAAATAAATATGCCATCCTAGGAAATAAATGTTTATGGAGAGATATCATTTTTTTAATACACACTGGTAGGAGGAAGAGAAAGGGATTAAGACTAAAGAATAACAAAATGAAAAGAACATGAGAACTAAATAAAAAAAAATACAAAGTTAATACTACTGTAAAAAGTAAAGAAAAAAAAATCACCAGCAAGGGAAGAATGTCAATAACAGCTTCAAAGGAAACCTGGGGGAAAATCAAATGAATTGTGCATTTGTATAGTAGTCATTTGTCATGTCTTCTAGCTACCTGGCACCTTTTGTGCATACTTCCTGTGCTTGAGAATCTTCTCTTATGAGCCCTAGATACCCAAGACAGAAATCAGAAAATGTACTTGCCCAGTGTGATTGCCTTTTTGGTGTGTCAATTCAGGGACACTATCATCCCGAGTTACCCAAACACTAATCCAGGTGTTGCTGTAAAGGTATTTTGTAGACATAATTAAATTCCATAGTTAGTTGACTTTATTTTTATTTTATTTTTCAGTGTTCCAAGATACATTGTTTATGCACCATACCCAGTGCTCCATACAATATGTGCCCTCCTTCATAACCACCACCAGGCTCACCCATCCCCCCACTCCCTCCCCTCCAAAACCCTCAGTTTGTTTCTCAGAATCCACAGTCTCTCATGCTTGTCTCTTCTGATTTACCCCAATTCATTTTTCTTTTCCTTCTCCTAATGTCCTCCATGCTATTCCTTATGCTCCACAAGTAAGTGAAACCATATGATAATTGGCTTATCATATCTCTGCTTGACTTATTTCACTCAGCAAAATCTCCTCCAGTCCTGTCCATGTTGATACAAGAGTTGGGTATTCATCCTTTCTGATGGAGGCATAATATTCCATTGTATATATGGACCATATCTTCTTCATCCATTCATCTGTTGAAGGGCAACTTGGCTCTTTCCACAGTTTGGCGATCATGGCCATTGCTGCTAAGAACATTGGGGTGCTTATGGCCCTTCTTTTCACTACATCTGTATCTCTGGGATAAATACCCAGTAATGCAATTGCTGGGTCATAGGGTAGCTCTATTTTCAATTTTTTGAGGAACCTCCACACTGTTTTCCAAAGTGGCTACACCAACTTGCATTCCCACAAACAATGTAAGAGGGTTCCCCTTTCTCCACATCCGCTCCAACATTTGTTGTTTCTTGCCTTGTTAATTTTGGCCATTCTAACTGGTATAAGGTGGTATCTCAATGTGTTTTTGATTTGAATCTCCCTGATAGCTAATGATGATGAACATTTTTTCATGGGTCTGTTAGCCATTTGTATGTCTTCATCGAAGAAGTGTCTGTTCATGTCTTCTGCACATTTTTTGACTTATTTGTTTTTTGGGTGTTGAGTTTGAGAAGTTTTTACAGATCTTGGATATCAGCTCTTTGTCTGAAGTGTCATTGGCAAATATCTCCTCTCATTCTGTAGGTTGTCTCTTTGTTTTGTTGACTGTTTCCTTTATTGTGCAGAAGCTTTTTACTTTGAAGTTCCAAAAGTTCATTTTCACTTTTGTTTCCTTTGCCTTTGGAGAAATGTCTTGAAAGAAGTTCCTATGGCCGATGTCAAAGACGTTACTGCCTATGTTCTCCTCTAGGATTTTGATGAATTTCTGTCTCACATTGAGGTCTTTCATCCATTTCGAGTTTATCTTTGTGTATGGTGTAAGAGAATGATCAAGTTTCATTCTTCTACATATAGCTGTCCAATTTTCCCAGCACCATTAATTGAAGAGGCTGTCTTTTCTCCATTGGATATTTTTTCTTGCTTTGTTGAAGATTATTTGACCATAGAGTTGAGAGTCTATATCTGGGCTCTCTACTCTTTCCATTGGTCTATATGTCTGTTTTTGTGCCAGTACCATGCTGCCTTGGTGATCACAGCTTTGTAGTAAAGCTTGAAATCAGGCAACGTGATGCCCCCAGCTTTGTTTTTCTTTTTCAACATTTCCTTGGCGATTCGGGGTCTTTTCTGGTTCCATATAAATTTTAGAATTGTTTGTTCCAGCGCTTTGAAAAATGCTGATGGTATTTTAATCAGGATGGCATTGAAAGTATAGATTGCTCTGGGCAGCACAGATATTTTAACAATGTTTATTCTTCTGATCCATGAGCATGGAATGTTTTTCCATTTTTTGTGTCTCCTCCAACTTCTTTCATGAATGTTCTGTAGTTCCTAGAGTACAGATCCTTTACCTCTTTGGTTAGGTTTATTCCAAGGTATCTTATGGTTTTTGGTGCTATTGTAAATGGAATAGATTCTCTAATTTTTCTTTCTACAGTTTTATTGTTAGTGTATAAGAAAGCAACTGATTGGGGCACCTGGGTGGCTCAGTCGTTAAGCGGCTGCCTTCGGCTCAGGTCATGATCCCGGAGTCCTGGGATCGAGCCCCGCATCGGGCTCCTTGCTCGGCAGGAAGCCTGCTTCTCCCACTACCATTCCCTCTGCTTGTGTTCCCTCTCTCGCTGTGTTTCTCTCTGTCAAATAAATAAAATCTTTAAAAAAAAAAAAA
>CM053605.1:145912828-145992772 GCA_028646535.1 Procyon lotor | reverse complement strand
AAAAAAAAAAAAAAGCTTTTGCATAGTGAAGGAAATCATCAACAAAATTAAAAAGCAACCTACTGAGTGGGAGAAGAAATTTGCAAATGATACATCTGATAAGAAGTTAATATCCAAAATACATAAGGAACTCATATACTTAAGAACAAACAAACAAAAACAAATAATCCAATTAAAATGGGCAGAGGATCTGAATAGACATTCTTCCTAGGAAGACATACAGATGGCTAATGGACACATGAATAGGTGCTCAACACTACTCATCAGGAAAATGGAAATCAAAACTACAATGAATTATCCCCTCATACTAGTCAGAACCATTAGTATCAAAATGATAAGAAATAACAAGTGTGGGCAAGGATGTGGAGAAAAGGGAACGCTTGTACAGTGTTGGTGGAAATAAAAGTTAAAATATAGTATGGAAGTTCCTCAAAAATTAAAAGTGGAACTACCATATTGTCCAGCCATTTCACTGAAAGGTATTTATCCAAAAGAAATGAAAATACTAACTCAAAAAGACATCTGCACCCCCCGTTCACTGCAGCATTATTTGTAATAACCAAGATATGGAAGCAACCAAAGTGTCCATCAATAGATGAACAGATAAAGAATATATGGTGTGTGTGTGTGTGTGTGTGTGTGTGCGTTTATAATGGAGTATTAATCAATCATAAAAAACAATGAGATCTTGCATTCATGACAAATGAATGGACCTAGAGGGTATTATGCTAAGTGAAATAAGTCAGAGAGAAACACAAACGCTATATGATTTCACTTATATATGCAAACTAAAACAAAAACAAAAACAAAAAACAAAAAGAAAACACCCAAAACCAAAAAACCCAAACAAACAAAAACCAGAAACAGACTCATAAATACAGAGAACAAACTGGTGGTTGCCAAAGGGTTAAGGGGTTGGGGTAATCGTGAATACATGAGAGAGATTAAGAGGTACAAACTTCTAGTTATGTAATAACAAAATTATGGGGATAAAAAGTATAGCATTGGGAATATAGTCAATAATATTGTAATAATTTTGTATGGTGACAGATGGTAACCACACTTACCATAGTGAGTGTTTCATAATGTAACTGTCATATCTTTATGTTGTATATTTGAAGTAATACAGCATCATATGCCAATTATTCTCCAATCATAAATAATAAGTAAATACATAAAAATTAATTAATCAGTGAACTAATTTTTAAAAAGATAGCGTTTAATTCATTAAATTTAGCAAAGTCCAAGATTTGGCTTTACAGGTTCAGAAACACAGACTTGCAGTATATTAGAGTTAATTAGATTCAGGCACATCATCTCATATAACAAAGCTTATAAAAATGGATACGAAGGTCAGTGTTATGGTTTGATTTACTAGGTGAAATATAGTTTTAGAGTAGACTGCACACTTGGTGAATTTGAGCATTATCTAGCCCTGTAGGCCATGGCAAGCAAAGGCAAATGATCTGAAGGATGCCTAGTAAGCATGTAACCAAAGTAAACAATATTATTTGAATAATCTGATAGTAGCAGTTTCTAAAAGGCTACCACGTTCATTTATAACAAGAGAAATATTTGTCAGGAGAAATGAATACTCAACAGCCTGACTAGGTCATCTCTTTTAATGGACTAAGATGGACTCTTCTTCTCTGTGACTTTCCTTCTTTGTTTCCCTTGATATAATCTTTTTAAATGAATATATATTATTTTTGTTTGGGGATCTAAAACACTTTTCCTCAAAATTTCTGTACAAATTCCTAGAATGCACTAGAGTAATGAAATCTCTAAGCTCTTCCTCAAACTTGCTTAATCCGAATCTTTGATTGTGGGGCTTGAAAATTGCTCTTTAGGTAAACAATCCCAAAATACTGTTGTTCTTACTGAAGACTGGAAAATATTTCTTGGCTTTGTACATTTTTATGTCCATATTTTACATCTCTCCAAATCATAAGCTCCATGAAAGTGGGATGTACTATCTTTTATCTTTCATTTTTAATTACTAAAAAAAAAGGATATTGGATTTATGATTTGTTTATTAAATGTCTACTGACTTGAAATATACTGAACCTTCATTTACTGAGTGTTAGCTGTAAGCTATTTTCAAAAATTCTCAAAGTGCTTTTTCTTTGGATCTAAATGTACATGAAAAGAAATGAAGTTAATTTTAATTTAAACTGACCTGATTTTAAAAAGTCATAAAATAAAACAAACAAAACTCAAACCTACCACGGCAAGAAAAATTCAGAAAAATATCCAATAGTGTGTTTCATCTTATTATATTCTCAATTTTAGTGTTTCATCTGTATTATTTTTATCTTTTTTTCCCCTCGTTATATGGTCAAAGATTTTTAGCTATCTTTTACTAAATTCTTCTTTCAACTTCTTTTCTATACTTTAATCCACTTTTGTCCAACCATAAACATAATACTTGTCATTTGTAATGCAGTCCAGACAATTAAATTATATATAATTAATTATATAATAAACATAAAGTTTAAAGTCACCAGGGAAATTTATTACTATATATTGGCAGCAGCTTAAAAAAAAGATTCTAGCTAATTGGAGGAGAATATCAGTATTTCTTTCATTGAGGATGTTTTTGATCACTTCTTAAAAATTATTATCATTATTTTTTTGAAAGATTTTACTTATTTGAGAGAGAAAGAGTCAAAGAGGTAGAGGGATAGAATCTCCAAGCAGAGTTACAGGAGCAAAGAGTCTCTTGCAGGGCTCAGTCTAATGACCCATGAAATTATGACCTGAACCAAAACCAAGATTCAGATGCTCAACCAACTGAGCTACCCAGGCACCCCTTAAAAGTCATTTTTATGCTTATCAAATTGACTTTGTTTAACTGCCTGTTTATTTACTTATCATAATGCTAAAGACTAAAAACAGAAAACATAATGGAGAAGAAAATTCAGTTGTCCTACCTCTATCTTGTCCTGCCTCCAGAATCAGCCATCTAAAAAGATAAAAACATTTTTAACCTGTTGCTCTTACAGGATTCTTTATATATAAAGATTTTATTTGTTTATTTGAGAGAGAGAGAGAGAATAAGGGCACGAGCGAGGAGGCAGGGAGAAAGGGAGAAGGAGACTCCTGGTGAGCATGGAGCCCAATGCAAGGCTGGGCTTAATCCCAGGACCCTGAGATCAGGACCTGAGCAGAAGGCAGACACTTAACCGACTGAGCCACCCAGGTGCCCAGGACTTTCTTTATATTTTTAAACTTTATGCTAACGTTACTAAATAAAACTTTTTATTGGTCATAATATATAAATATTTTATATCTCTTTCTTCTGTCTCCCCGTGCACCCATCTTCCTAGTATTGTTATGTCACAACTTTTGGTCAAATAAATAGTGATTTTATTAGGATAATATTTTTCAGTGTGATGGCATTTCCTTTATCATGCAAAGTCTGATTTCCTTTGTACTTAATATTTGGCTTTCTAAAAAAACTTACTGAGTTTTATAGAATCTCTAAG
Source organism: Procyon lotor (assembly GCA_028646535.1). Taxonomy (NCBI): domain Eukaryota; kingdom Metazoa; phylum Chordata; class Mammalia; order Carnivora; family Procyonidae; genus Procyon; species Procyon lotor. The sequence goes on along the minus strand of CM053605.1, from coordinate 145,989,284 downwards.
TCTTCTCATACTGATCAAGAGTACTGCCAATTAATTCTCATGTATATTACACTTGGTCAATAAATCAAATAACCAGTTATTTTATATTGAATCCCATTTTCCTCCTTTATGTCATTATATTGTTGGAGCATATCTAGAAGTTTCCTGATATCAATTTTTCAGGAGAAAAATTTTTAAAACTTTACAGATCTGAAAATAACTTTATTTTATCCTTATATGTGATCACTGGACTGTGTCTAGAACTCAAAGGTGAAAATTATTTTTTCTCAAATTATTTTTACCTCATTTGATGATACTGATCTATTGTCTTATAAATTCCAGTATTGTTATTTAAAAGCCCAATCTCATTTGAGTACTGATGAATTTTATATCAACATTTTCCATTGGGAAATTTAAGGATATTCATTTTGCCCCATTGTTCTAAAATGCCCTGATATTAGATCCTTCTACAAATCTATTTTTCTTTTTTATTTCATTGTACTTGTCCTTCATTAAGACAGACATCCTTTCTAGGAAATTATCTTGTCCTGCTACTTTGATAATTTCCTCTTCTCTGTTTCCCATGTTATTTCTTTTTGATGCCATATTATTTGGCTATTAGATATCCTCCAGTAATCCTTGGATAGTCATCTTTTTCTGTTACTGGCCCATTATCTCTGTATTTGCTTGACATAATTTCCAAAAGCTCTTTAATGTTTTTCTGGTTGATGTTATCTGTAACATTTTCCTCTTGTTTTAATGATGCAATATGATCTCCTGTGGCTGATTGCATTAATTACATTTCATAGGAAATTTTCGGTTGCTTTCTGTGATGGTCTTTCTTTCTACTTTTATTCCTTTAAAAAATGGTTTTGTTTTTGCCTTTCATACTGAATGCTTTCCCCAAAGACATGGTCAACTCTGGCTCTAGGTTTATATTTATAGATGAAGAAGGAGAGCTTTAAGTATGTGCAAGGATCTGGTCAACAGATGGGCCCTGTTCTGGCTTCATCTGGGAGCAACTTCTTTTTTCACTGGAACAATCTCCCCAAAGAAAAGTCCCACGCCCAGCTTTAGATGAATCCTTGTCCAAGAGGAATAAGATTAGTATGACTATTTAATGTTACTGAGATTTTAACCTTCAGGAGGTTTGTATAATATATGATTAAGTCAGGGCAGTTAAACAGGAAAGGAGAGCAGGTAAAGGAAGGATAGCTTTTGGTTGGCAACACACTCTCGCACCAGATCCAGAGAGCTTACTTCTGCCTTTCTCCTTTTGTGAGAAAAACAGTACCCTATTTACCAAGATCCAATATTCTTTATATTACCGGGCACCCAATGTCTTGTTTTTTTCTTTGTATATATTCTGAGGTCTAATTGACATATACTAGTGCATTTTCAGGTGTACAACATAGTAATTCAATATTTATATATGTTGTGAAATGATCACAGTATGTCTAACATCTGTCACCAGGCACAGATACTAAAATATTTTTTCTTTTTTTTCTTGTGATGAAGACTTTTAAGATTCACTCTGCTGGCAACTTTCACATATGCTGTATGGTATTATTAACTATAGTCACCATGCTGTACATTGCATCCTCCTAATTTATTTATTCTATCTCTAGAAGGGTGTACCTTTGGACCCCTTCACCTGTTCCCCATTCCCGTGCACCAGCAAATGCCAGCCTGTTCTCTGTGTCTATGAGCTTGGTTTTGTTTTGCTTTTTGGAGTTCACAAATAAATGAGATAATACTGCATTTATCTTTGTATTTAGGCAATACAACATTATCTTAATAAAGTAACAACAAAATTATTTGCTTTAACCATAAAAAATAAACCTACTGGGGCGCCTGGGTGGCTCAGTGGGTTGAAGCCTCTGCCTTCAGCTCAGGTCATGATCTCAAGGTCCTGGGATTGAGCCCCACATCAGTCTCTCTGCTCAGCAGGGAGCCTGCTTCCTTCTTTCTCTCTGCCTACCTCTCTGCCTGCTTGTGATCTCTCTCTGTCAAATAAATAAATAAAATCTTAAAAAAAAAAAAGACAAAACCCAAATTAAAAAGAAATAATAATAAAATATAAACCTACTGATGGGATAATCTTAAAAACCAGAACTGATTCCATCTAAACAGTGACCAAAAGTCTGAAATAAGTACCTCCTTAGTATACAATTATTCAATTAAGTATTGTATTAAAGAATATTAAAGTCTGTCCAATAGTGAATTCAAAGGTCACCACTGACACTGTTGGCACTGGCTTAGCTTGGAAAAACATTTTAGCATCATCTATAATAATAATGCCACATGAAGCTCTGAGTTTCTTAAGAAAGCTACATTAATAGCTTGAGTATCTTTTAATTTTAACTGTATGCTTTTAAATTTTAAAAATGCAATCTCCTTAAACTCAGCATTCAAGTATCCCCTCGCTTAAGGATGATGTTAAAGTTTCTTTTGTCCTTCACTTAATATAACTTGGAAAATGCTTTGTGAAAAGGGTTAACTTAATTTTAATTAAGTTTATTTAATTAAACTTCAACCCATTATAAATAATTGAATATCTAATGGAAGTCAGAGCTGCAGAGAACCAAATCATTTTTGCGACATGCAATTCTTAATTGGAAATGATATACGTTCAGAAAATGAATCGTTGTTTGAGAGATGACATGAAATGCTGCGCGAAACACCTTTAGATCAGATTTCAAAGGTATTTTTTACTTCTAAAGATCAAACTAAGTGGTTCCTGAAAAAAATAATTGGTTTCATTAGACTATATTTTAATCATTTAAATTTGTGTTTCAGAAAGAAGCAAAAGAGACAGGTGAGGAGAAAGATGACTTAACTGTTTAACAAATAAGGGATACTAACATAATGCATTGAATTCAATAAATACAGTTGAGATATATTACTGAGAATTTTAAATCAAAATGTGTTTTAATGTTTTTTTGTTGTTTTAATGTTTTAATAGAGGTAACAATTGCTAATTAAGATCAACTTTTCAACAATTACCTCTAAGCTCAGTTTCTAAATCTGTATATATATCCTGCCATCCTAAAAAAACCTGTGGATCTGAAACTAAAACAGAGTCATGAATGTCAGAGAGAGAATGAAGTTGGCCAATACAGACGCATTAAAGAAAATGAAGCTTAACCTTAACACAAGTTGCAGGAATTTACAGCTCTTCTCAGAAATCTGCAGGGAACAGCAGCCAATCGCCAAATGCCAAGTCTATTCACTACACCTCCAGACTTCCTCGTTCCCTCAGCTACCCTGATCCAAATAAGGAAGACCACTAGGTAACCAATCAGCTGAACAAGCCAAAGGACTTCCACATTTTACCCTGTAAAAACCCCTTAGTCATTGAGCAACTCGGAACTCATTGCTCCTGTAGCCTTGAGTCTTCCTGCTTACAGGATGAAATGTTTGCACTAAACTCATTTTGTTTCCTTTTCTTTCTTTTTTTGGCTTTGTTTTAGTCAGTGTGCAGAGTTTGGTTTTTGACAAAGATATTGACTTGACTCATCACAGCTCTTCTGAATGATAAAGCCAAATAACTGATATCTCAACAGCTATTTACTTGTGGATGGGTTTTCATAGCTGAATAGACTGCATTTCATCTGGCCTTGGGTGAGGTCTACTAATACAATTTTAACATCTGGTTAACTTTTTTTTTTTAAGATTTTATTTACTTATTTGAGAGAGAGAGAGAGGGTGCGTGTTCACAATGGGGGTGGGGGCAGAAGGAGAGGGAGAACAGGCTCCCCACTGAGCAGGAAGCTCAATGGGGTCTCCACCCCAGGATCCTGAGACCATGACCTGAGCAGAAGGCAGATGCTTAACTGACTGAGCCACCCATGTTCCCCAACATCTGATTAACTTTAAAGCATGTGTTCAAAGCAAAATTTTGAGAATTTCCTTTTATTCGGAAGATATTTTGAGTTTTGTGATACACTTATACTCAAAAAGAGGATGCATTTATAATAATACAATCATCTTCCCCTGAGAACAACTAATTACAGAGTTTCTCTTGATTTAAGAAATCTTTTTATAATTCGTCTGATCAATAAAGACTTTATAATAAAACAATTTCATTAAAAATATTAGAATTCTGTAGAACACAGTTCCCATTTTTAAAATATATAAACTGCATAGATAATCTGAATATTGTATGTGAATTTAAATATTCTATGTGGATTTTGTACCAACATGGACAATTTCTGTGTTACTAATGCCAGAACAATTTTCATCCTCACAATACTAATTGACTATTTTTAAAGGAAAATTGCAACCTTTTTTTTTTAAATTGAAAACTTTCAAAAGAATACTGTAGTCAATATTTGTCAAATAAAGCAATCTGTGTCTTCTTTAATAAATAAATTTAGCCCATAACCAAGAAAAAGAAAAATAATATTAACTGTTTAACTGATTGCTCTTAGTGATTGACAGAACACTGAAACTGAGTTGAAACTTCAAATTAATAAAAGTTGTTTATTTGAATAGTATAGCAACTTATGTAAAATAAATCTGTACTGCATCTGGGAAAGGCCTTTATTTTTAAGAATAATCATTCTTGTTTATCATGAAGACATAGCGACTATTTACAAATTAGTTTTCTACTTAGAAATTATGTGCAATACTTTTATAACATTTCTATGTTTGTTTTTACAGTGCATATCTCTTTTTACAATGCATATTTACTACAGGGTAAATGTATTCTAAGTTTGGAATTTATAAAGAATATTATATGGTTGAAATGTGGTACTCCATATTTCCAAGAAGAACACTATTATTGTAATACTAGTGATCTTTTTTTTTTTTACTTTTTTTTTAATTCTATTTTTTCATTTGAGAGAGAGAAGCAGAGAGAGAACAAACAGGGGGACAGGCAAAGGGAGATGGAGAAGCAGACGCCCTACTGAACAGGGAGCCTGACAACGTGGGGCTCGATCCCAGGACCCTGAGATCATGACCTGAGCCAAAGGCAGACCCTTAACCATCTGAGCCACCCAGGCACCCCATTACTGATCATTTTAGAACATCAAGAATTAGAGTGGTTAACTGAATTTTTTTTAGCTAAATGAGATTTTATTCATTATTGAAGGCAATCTCCTTAATTTATGCATTAAAAGGATATTCTGAGAGCATATGACCTGTTAATGAAAAAAGAACTAGGTAAAATCAAGATTGAAGATTAAGCTCAAAGTCCTGAGTCTCAGGCCATTGCTCCTTCTTGTACACTTTGACTTTCTTAAAGAGATATGGTGTCCATTAATTAAAACCTAATAGCTGTCATAGAAGCCAGAATACTATATTTTAAATATTCTACTCAAGTTTATCTAAGTTCCACACAGCTTTCCACATGAAAAAGCTAAATTTCACTGAGAAATACACTGAGACTTCAATCTCATATAATTTGGAGTTAAATAAATTGCTGTAATTTAAAACATCCTTCTGTTATTGATTTAACTGATTTTCCATGAATGTGATTAAAAATTACTAATAGCCATATAATGCTTTTACTCACAAAAGATACTGAAGACTCTCTCTTTTTTTTTTTTACAATGCAGTCTGAAAAATAGATAAGATGCGACTGAACTTTCTAGACTAACGAGACTTTCCATCTATGTTTCAGTTGTTCTATCAGCACTGTAAATATCCTCACAGCAGAGATTAAATTAAGAATCTGAAAAATGCAAGCTAAAAGGACAACAAAATTTTTGGAGAGATAAATTTCAAATCCTAGTGACAAAAATAGTACCATCAGCACAAGGAAAACTGTCAAAACAATAACAAAAAACGATTTTAATGAAAATTTTCCAAATATACTATACTCAGTGTTTTATTTATTGTGAATTTGAGAGACCATGGGCAATAAACAAAGGCTGGATGCATAGATAAATGAGATAAGAGGCCAATTTTCAGCCTGCAAAAGTGTCTATGCATAAAAAGGGATGCCATTTTATATGGATAATAAATACCATTATCATGTCCTAAAAATAGCGTATGTATAGGAACACATATATATACAAATCAACCTATTATCTGCATTTAAAATTTAAAATAAGCTAAGGTCCACAGATAATATAACTTCACAGTCAGTGGTCATGTATCTAATAAATTATAGAGTCAGAAATAGAAGTACCTTTGGATATCCAATTGCTACACTATCATTATTAGAAAATGACAGAAATAATACTTCATTGTCTGTCCATGAAACTCAATATGCTTGTTAATCCTTATCTTTTTTATCAATAGTTTCCCCTCAATAATGTGGAGGAAGTAAATGAGACAAAAACTAGAGGATGTTTACTTGCACGTAAGTATTCTATTATTTAGATTATACTAGTGATTTTCAAATCTGACTGATTAGAATAAATAGAAATTTTATAACAATATAATATTCTACTCAAATGTATTAATATTAGAACACTAATAATTTATGTTAAAATCATTTCTTAGAATGTGTTTAGGTTTATGAAGTTATGTAAAAAAGCCATTGTTGAGAAATACACTAGAATTAATTTAATCAATCCAAATATACGTATACATTTAACCCTTTCTATCAATATCCAATTTATCTCAAAAATATTCTCTTCTATTTCAAGAAAGGAATATTCTGCTATATTAAAATGAATATTCATAGGTCCCTAAATTTGCTTAAATATAGAACTTTACTACAGAAAATTATAGAAATATGTGCAGTTTGTCATTATACAGATTGATCATTATAGTTTGGCTTAAATATAAAATACTTTAGTCTTTTTTCATAATCTCTAATTATTGAAAATATCTAAGAAAGAAAACATGTTACATTAACCATTTAGATTAAAGAACTATTCTCAAATTTTTCAGTGTGATGCTTTCTGGATATTAAAAATATTTTATTTTTCATTTTGTTATATAATCTTTTCCCTCATATACAATCTTCCAATTCATATGGACCTGGATGAAAAAGTAGGGAGATGGGCCAATCTGGCACAAAAATGGTAGCCAGTCAATCATTCAACCATCTGGGCCCAACACAGTCCTGACCGAGTTTCTGTACCTTGAACCAAAGGGGACCAGCTCATAGATTATAATTAACAGTGGGAAGAGAAATTCTTGTTTCCCACGTTGTTCCCTATTCTGAGCTATTGGCCATGAGCCTAAAGCACTGGCTTCTTATTCTGTTCCTTCTAAATTTGGAACTTTTAACTTTTTACAGATATTAATATAGTTTAGTTTAAGAAAATTATGTTCCTGTACTTTCACTGTATTATTCAATTTTGACTTCCATAGAACGCGAAACCTACTTTATATATGCAAATATGTTTTTCAAATTATGAGTTCTATGTTCACTTTCTTTTAGGAGGGATGTCCTTTTGGAATTTGGCAGCCACCAGCAGACACTTGACATAGTGAAGATATTCTGGAGATGTAGTTTCATATATTCCAGAGCAGGTACTGGCTGGAAAGCAACCAGGTTCATCCCCGCCATCTGTGCACATTACATTCCTCCTATGGATTTACTCCTCAATTTTTGTTTTAATGTGACTTCAGCATGTGGCTCATCCAATTTTATATTGGTCAGGATATTTACTGATGCTTCCTCACACAAATCTCCTCATATTGCTTCAGCATTTAGCTTATGTTGGAAGAAAAATGATTCATTAAAAAATGAAGAATATTTATTTCTGTATCTCTATATATACATTGAACAGTCAACTGACCTTAAAATGGTAGAGGTTGAGTCTCACAGAACATGAAACCTACTTTACGTATGGAAATATAGATTTTTAAATTGTGTATTTTATGTATATTTTAAAAGGTAAGACCTGTATAACCTAATGATATTTGAGTTGAAATGATCCAATGGTACATATATATCAGGAAAAAAATACTGAATTCTACAGAATCATTTTCTTACAGTTACTGTCTAAGAAATGTGATGGTAATAATACAATTAATAATTTTCCCTTGACTCTGCATTTCTTTATCAGATTCAGTATTTATTAGAGCTCAACACTTAAGCTTCAATTCTTACCAGTCATAGAGAAGCATATCTAAATAAAAATACATTCCATTTAAAATATGAGACCATTGATACTGGAGAAAGCCTGCCCAGGTTTAAATTTCATGTCAGCTATTTACTAGCTCTGCGTGTTACACAAGGGCTTTGATTTCTTTTTCTGTAAAAATGGGAATTATAATAATAAAAAACACTCAAAAGGTCATTAGAAGGGTTAAAATAACTACATAAAAAGCCACCACAATAGTTTTGAGAATTAAAATAACTATATCTAAAACCATCACAGTAGGTGTTTATTAGTATAAAGTCAATAAATAAATAGTACTCATTGTCCTTGTAAGTCTCTATAGGGAAATACTACCAGAGTGCTGGAGTGTCAAAGAAAAGTAAGAGACTGATGACAAAGCAGACATTCCCCAAAGAAGTAATGATAGGTGTAATGCAGAAAGAGGCTAGGGGAGTTCAATCAGGCTGAAAAGACCTTCCAGAGGTGCTTGATTCTACCTTAAAAGTGAGGTAACACTACTTTACCTCTGCAATACCTACTGATGCAAACAAAGATGTAGTAAAACACACAAAACAAAAACAAAAATGGAACTTGCCTCTTGTGGATCTTTTTAACCAACCACCTTTTCATTCTTTGCACTGGAGTATTTTCAGATAGAACTATGTGGGTACTTTGATTTATGTGTATGTTCCAATCATATATTTCCAAATACATAGGTTTATCTTTTTACCAAGTTTTAAATATTTTAGCATGACAACAACTGTGATGACAATTAAGTTAAGAAAGAAATGCTAATATTTAATTTACATTCAAATAATTAAATATCCCCTTAATTGGTGCTTAGTATCATTCAGTACCATTCATTGATTTTTGTCTCTTTTAATATTTGCTGAAGTGGAAGCTCTTTTGACATTTGCTGTATGTGCACTTTTCCTGATTTACATTTGCCATGCAAAATAAAAGTGAAATCACTATTTTCTTGTGGATATTCAACCAATGCTCTTATGCACTTTCATTTGAGACAAGCACTCTGGCTGTTTCTGGGTTATGTCTCTCCCATGACTGCAGGGAAATGAACTTGAAACTGTGCCAGTATCTTACTGGTATAATTTTTAAAAGGCAACACATTTGAGTAATAGGCACATGGCCATGAAACTAAACCTAATTAAAGTCTTGTCAGTTACAACAAGTCCTGGCTTGATCTATAAAGTCAGATAACACCAGATTTGCAAACCTGTACAATGTCAGGCAGGTGTTAAATCTTGACACAATATTGGCCAATATTGAGAAAGTGGTTTTTCATTGTCTCTAAGTGCTTTTTTATTTTTTAATTATGTGACAATGCCTAATTAAGAAAATATATTTTTATTACATAGTTTTAAAAAATGTAAATGGTTATTCTTGATCACTATTCTCTAAATTGAAGCTAGAAATTAAGGATAGAGTTATAGACATTTTACCTATAAATAAAGGAGATATAAAAAAATAAAGAAAAGCAATATAGGGAAAATGAGCAGAACTTTTTTTTTAATTTAAAGATATAAAAATCTCTATATTTTCTTTATGAATTTCTTAGAGAAACAAAGTTTTATTTGAATATTTACTTCAAAACTAACATAATTAATTGACCTTTAACTTTTACACTGTTAAACTTCTTCACACACTATATATATAATGGGTAATTTTACTGCCAGATTCTTGGAAGAAAATGAAACACTGCTTAGAAATGATGTCAATTTTAAGAGACAAGAGATGTCACTTTTTCTAGCATCTTAAGACATATTTTTATCTGTTAATGTAAGAATGAGTAAAAATTATTTCCAACATTTCTTAAGTGCTCTATTGTCATATAGGGACAACTTCTAAAGTGTACATGTCACTTTTCCTAGGCATCTTACTTCATTATTACTAATATGATTCTTTTAGAAACCCAGATTCATGAGTGAATTAAGTAATATTTATATATGAGTATGCACTATGAATATAAACACAGAAACTATTCTGAATATATGAAATGGAGTATTTTTCTTCTTGTTTGTTTGGAATTAAGGTCATAACAAATAAGAATACTAGAAAGTCTTACATTGCCACAGAAAACACTCTACTCCGATCACAGGATGCTTGTCATATTGGGCACCTATGAATCCACAGTTCCTGCCCAAGTGCCTAGCACCACTGAGGTAATTAATGTGCAGCTGTTGTATGAATGAATTCTATACAGTCTTTAATATGTTCTTGCAGACATGTGTTATGGACTGGATATATGCTATGGACTGAATGTGTCTTCTCCAAATTCATATGTTGTGGCCTAATCCCCAATATGATGGTATTTAGAGGTAGGGCCTTTGAGAAGTAATTAGGTCATGAGAATGGAGCCCTTATGAATGGAATTAGTATCTTTATATGAAAAGACAGGAGAGCTTGCTTTCCTCTCTCCTGTCTGCATGTGAAAATACAGAGAGAAGATGGCCGTCTGCAAATTAGTAAGAGGGTCTTTATCAGAACTTTACCATGTGGATACTCTCACATGTTCAGCCTCCAGAACTATGAGGAATAAATTTCTATTCCTCATAGAATGCCCCTCAACCTATGGCATTTTTTACAGCAGTCTAAATTGACTTAGACAACATGAGAATAATAATAAATCTTGGGATATAAAAGTATTATACTAATATTCATTTTTGAATATTGGAATTTGACTCTCAAAAGAAGAAATGATTTGGGGAAGGCAAAGATGTTGCTATAGTCATTTGTCATAGTCAGTTTGGAGTAGTCTCTATGGGTAATAAAAATAATAAATTAGAAACAGATGAACATCAAAATTGACCATCTGAACTAACATGGGCTATCAATAGTACAGCAGTACATTTGGATAACTGTTAAATTTTGTTCCTCATAGTCTCTAAGTCTTCAGAAGTTTTAAATCACAAAGATTAATTTTTAAGTTTAAAATTTAGGTCATTTACAAAATTGCAAACATAAGCTGTTTAGCTAAAATGTTAGGCTGTTTTTCTAATTTTATTAACAATTAATTTCATGATAAACTGATAAGAATATGTATCCTTAAATTTTCTCAGTCTAAGTAAAGTAAATATAATCATAGTAATGCACTAATACAGTAAATATAAATATGTAACAATATAGGTAGTAATGTTTTACCATATGGTATTTTTCCAGCAGGTCATTAGAGCTCTCAATTTTTTTTTTTTAATTTTGTTTCTGTTTCTTTGTAAGATGATAACTTATGGATCTAGCTTCATGTATGTACTTTGATGCTTTCTATTTTTATCTTCAAGGAAACTTATTTCAAAGACTAATGTTTTTAATTCAAACATTTCCATTTTTATTTTATAATTTCTCTTTCTCTGCTTAAAATTATATATTTTTATTCATTATGAGAATAATATAACTGAACTGAGTATATTTACAGTATCCATTTTATTTTATCCACCTTTTTCTGAAAATTCCAAAATTTGTGTTTTTCATATTTAGATTCTGTTGATAGTCATTTCCCTTGAAAATGAGTCACATTTTCCTGGGTCTTTGTGTTCTTATAATTTTGTATTTTTCCTGTATATTGTGCATATAATGAAATGGGAGTCTGGATTTTCCCCCTTTCTTCCAATGAGAGGTGTGATTTGCTTTTTAGCATCAGTACACGTAATCAATTACAATACAAATTTTGTCTTTTTTGAGGAGGACAGAATGTCAGATATTAGTTCAGTTCTTTTCTTTTTCCTTTTTCTCCCTCTCTCCTGAGTTATGCTGTTTCACTGTGCCCCGCAAAAACATTATTCAGACATCAACCAGAAAATTGTAGAGTAGTGAGGCTCCCGTTCTCGGGCACTCTTCCTTTTGCGAGTTCACTCTCATTCCAGGAGCTGTTGCCACTCCAGGCTCTGTTAATCGCAGGTCACAAAAACAGCATATTTTCTATTGATGTTTTGGTCACACTATTCTTGCCATAACACAGCTTGCATTTAGTCATTTAGGTCAATGTCTCAAAGACAGAGAATTTACTTCATGCTTGTCTGTTCTTTTAAAATTTGGCTCCCCCTCAAATTCTGTCTTTTTTCACTCCTGACCTTTAAGCTAGTTAGGTAGCTGCTTTAGTATTTGCTTGAGTTTACAATTATTATCTGTGAAAAGAACCATCTCCTGGTAAATTATTCTATCCATACACAATGGGAAAAAGACAGTCTCGTCAACAAATGGTGTTAGGAAAACTAGACAGCCACATTCAAAAAAATGAAACTGGACCACTTTCTTGCACCATGCCCAAAATAAACTCAAATTGGATTAAAGACCTAAATGTGAGACCTGATGCCATAAAAATCCTAGAAGAAACACAAGCAGTAATCTTTTTGGTATCAGCCACAGAGACACTTTTCTAGATGTCTCCTGAGGCAAGGGAAATAAAAGCAAACATAAAATACTGACACTACATCAAAATAAAAGACTTCTGAACAGCAAAGGAAACAATCAACAAAACTGAAAATCAACAAAACTATTGAATGGGAGAAGATATTTTCAAAGGACATATCTGATAAAGGGTATCCAGAGTATAAAAAGAATTGATACAACTCAAAACCCAGAAAATGAGTAGAAGACATAAAAGACATTTCTCCAAAGAAGACATAATGTTGGCCAATAGACACATGGACAGATGCTCAACATCACTCATCATTAGGGAAATGCAGACCAAAACTATAATGAGATGTCACTTCATGCCTGTCAGAATGGCTTAAAGCAACAACACAAGAAACAAGTATTGGTGAGGATGTGGAGAAAAAGAACCCTCTTGCACTGCTGGTGGGAATGCAAAGTGGTACAACCACTCTGGAAAACAGCATGGAAATTCCACAAAATATTAAAAATAGAACTACTCTACAATCCAGGAATCACACTACTGAGTATTTACCCGCAAAATATAAAAACACTAATGAGACCCTGCCATTTACGACAACATGGATAGAGCTAGAGAGTATAATGCTGAGTGAAATAAGTCAGAGAAAGACAAGTATCATATGATCTAACTTTTATGTGGAATTTTAGAAACAAAATACAAGAAAGCAAAGGGGGAAAAAAAGAGAGAAAGACAGAGGGATAGACAACCCAAGAAACAAGTCTCTTAACTATAGAGAATAAACTGATGGTTGTTAGAGTAGAGATAGCTGAGGGGCTGGGGGAAATATGAGATAGGGATTTAAAAAAGTATTTTATCAACTCTAAGTAAAAATTTTAACTGATTTTTAAAATTTACTGCTTTTCCTTCTTAATGAAATTATTCTAAATCATTCACCTTAAGAGAGATCTTTTTCCATTTGTTCATGTATTAATACTTATGTATCACAGAGTTTAAATTATAAAAAGCACAGAATTAATTTAATGTCCACTAGGACATGTCCTTTCTTCTTTTCTTCTCACTAGCTATGGTGAGAAATACTTTAGTTGCCTTTCCAAATATACATTATCTATTACTCAGTAACTGAGCCCTGAGCAATACTGTGGAGATAGCTATAGATACAGATATAGGGGCAACAGATACAGGGGATATTGGTACAGATACACATGCACATACCTATACCTACATATATCTCTTGGGGTCAGGTATATGCTGTGGTAATGCAAATATGGCACAGAACTTGTGGGAGTCACGTTAAAAAGACCTGAATCATATTTTCCTTCCCTATGCTCTTGGAATGAAGATTTGGTAACTGAAGTTTAGCAGACTGGTGAGACTTGAGGAACATCTAAGGGAAGCTATGATGGCGGATGACAGAGAACAACAGAAGGATCCTACATCTCTAATCACCATGGAACTGACAAATCAAGCTTATGATGCCCATTTTGGAATTTTAAATGTTTAGCTAGGAATATGTTTCTATCTTGCTTAAGTACTTTTTATCTGCATTTCAAATGAATGTTGACAGATAAAATATATTTTAAATATTGTTTTTATTTCCCCCATGTATTCATAGATACCCATTAAAAATCTTTCACTTTATTAAAAATGACCCATATAATTTTTTTGGAATCACAACAAATAATTTTATAAGAATGTATTTATTTATAATATTCTTAGTAACTCAATAGGAGTCCTCACTTACCCTCATCTTCTTTTCTGTTTTGAGGAACTTTTTATTTTTCTGGTAAGCATTCAGTATATTTCTTGTGATACTTATTCCTATGAGTGTTACATTTGCCATACACCACTTTTTGGAGGGAGGTATTTTTTTCAATGATATTTAAAGTGAATAGAATTTTATCTCATATATTATCCCTTTTAAACCCTTTGAATTATATGTTCATAATACTCTTTCAGGCTTTTTGTTATAAAGTTACATATTTTCTCTTTCCTTTTGCATCTATCTACCACACCTGTAACACTGAGCAGGAAATAGAAAAAAAAATACTGAATGTTATCCTCTTCAGGGCAGACTAGCGTAATAAATACATATGAGCATTTTTTATTATAAATTCTTTGTGGAGCAGAGCAGAATACAATTCAAACTTACTCTGCACTATTTTTCTTTTTTCTTTCTTTCTTTCTTTTTTAAGATTTTATTTACTTACATGACAGAGAGAGAGAGGGAGAGAGAGAGAGAGAGAGGGAATACAAGCAGGCGGAGCAGCAGGGAGAAGGAGAAGCAGGTTCCCACTGAGCTGAGAGCCTGACTTGGGGCTCCATCCCAGGACCTTGGGATCCTGACCTGAGTAGAAGGCAGATGTTTAACTGACTGAGTCACCCAGGTGCCCCTGCACTATTTTTATCTATATCCCTGACAAAAAAGTGAAACTTAAAATTTAAACTGTGTGTAATTCACTCTTGTGTCCATAAGCATCTACTATATTCCTAAGTAATTAGCCTTTCTCCTGTATTCATACAACATATTGGTAACAGTAAGGCAGTCTTGTAGAATGCTGGTCATATCTTTTTATTATTTTCTACACTATTTTCTCCTTCAACTCTATTGGTCTACTGAAAATACTCCCTTATTCATTTGCGGACATCTACCATTCAAAAACAGAATTTTACATGGTAAAATTCATACTGATCCTAGTTTCCTTATTTTGACACTTTTAGCAGTTTTTATATTCATGTGGTTTGCAGATTCATCTGAGTTGGGTCATATTGTTTAAGAAAGCCTTATTCCTCTACCCGCACTTTGCCACTGTTGCTTTTACCTTGATGTGTAAATAAGTGGGAAATGTAACAAAAACTCTAACAGTTAGCTACTTTATAGTGGCAATGTCCAAGTTTTATAAAAGGCACTGAGATCTTATATATTTTGACCTTTTTTTCCCCTGAGATCATTCAATATGCTTTTCTTATGTTTTTGGTTCTGGAATTAAAATTGTACCAGTTTCTCTTGTATTCAGGGGTCTGCGCACCTATAAGGTCAAAGTGCATTTGTGCATAAGGCATCATGGGCACACCAGAAAGGAGAAGCCAGACCAACACATTTCATTTTTGGCTCACCAAGATAAATGTTAAATTTATACTGCACAAAAATGGAAAACTCCTTAGTGTGGGAAAGGAAAACAGTATAAATGCCGAGCTTTTCCTGTGAAGCAGAAATAATACAGTCAATAACTGGACAGTTTGCAAATAACCTTTAGAAGAGGAAAACAACTGGGAGTTACTATTGTTGTATGTTTGGCAATGGAGAGAGTGGAAAAAATATACAAAAGACACACTAAGGAAATAAAATAATTGTAGAGCTCTGATGCTGAATGATAGTCTAAGAAAAAATGTCTGGCCAAAGCTAAAGCTTAAAATGTAAGTTGCACATAAAAGAAACCTCTTTACCTCACAGGGTAATCCTTGATTTAAACTTTTAGTTGCAATTAAATATTCTTTTGCACTTATGTTTTAGAGATTGCACATAACTTACACATTTGTTTTGGTTTCATATTTCTATAAGAACTATAACTGTAGAGAACTTATGGCAGAACTCTTGTATTCACATAATAACATTTAAAAAATTTTGTCACTAATAGGAATATCAACAGAATTTTTCTTTAAGATGTACATAAGTAAGAAGGAATGGAAATGACTGCATAGAGCCATCATCAATACACAAAACTGAGGACTAAGACTTAGCACAGCATAATAAAAAATGTAATAATATCAATAGTCATGACTTCAAATTTAAGAGTAGGTAAATTTTAAATAGCACTTTACTAAAAAAAATCACATGTACTAAATACTTTGTCATCAGGAGAAATACTTATATAATTCACAAACACATAAATATATAATGATGTATTTAAAAGCTTCTCTTAGGATTATATTTATTGTGACTAAAAATGGGCTAATTTTATTCATGTTCTTAGCCAAAATCTCATAATGTAATCTTATAATCTTTATTCATTACAAAAACTAGTAAAGCCTTAATCTTAAAATAATGTATATACAAATGTTTTTACACATGAGATTACTGTAATGACTTAGAAATGGTAAGAAAAGATTAAAGCAGATGGAGGATAGAAACTACATTTGAGACCATTTATTTATGATTTTCATTTGGCCGATGCCCTTTCTTTAAAATGAATGGTTTTCTATGATTATTAGAACTGATCTCAAAAAAAAAAGTTTACCTACAGGATGTGTCTAAAATATTTTAAATGATTGTCCAGATGAAGGAGTTGAGAGATTTTACAAGGTTTTTTACATTAAACTTTACAGCAGAGAGGAAACATTTTCATTAATGCATTATATGCACTCTTGACACTTGAAAACATCCCAAGATGAGACTTCAGTAGCTTGAAATTTGCACACTGCTTTGAGTGGTATAATATAATGCCTAAAGGAATGGCCTATTAGGTGATGAAATAGGTCAAGCTATTAATCATATTTCCTTAAATGTGAATAGTTCAAGAAAAAAATTCCAATAATCTTATTCTAGATAAGGTGACATAATGTATCCTGACTTATTTTTTTCTGATTAATCGTATTTTTCAGGTTTTTTTAAAGAGAAAAATAAACTAAATTTTGTGGACATCTATTCTTATAGAAATAGACACTTTAAATTTAAATTATTATTAAAATATAGACAGGAAATGTTAAAAAAGTCATAATTTTCTATTATGGAAATTTATAATTCATCCCTGTTTTAGTGATTTTATAAGATCTTTTGTAAAAATAACACAATATGTACTTATTCTGCATATATTCTTATGTGATCTTGCATAGGATAATATATAGTACTATAAAAATGGTCTTTAGTTCATTTTTATCCTTCTAACTAGCTCGAAAATATGTAAAGTGTCATAGTAAAAATGAAATATGATCAAAACTAAATGAGAGGGAGCATAGACCCTAAAATTGAAGGCTGTGGTACTACTTTCATATGATTAGCTCTGAGTGTGATGCTGGTTCTGGGTCAGAGAATCAGCTGAAACAAGTATGAGAGAAATGAATTCTCAAAGATGGCTGAAAAAGTATGACAGAAACCAGTTCTCAACTTTGATTGAGACTATCAAGAATATCATGTATATATTTACAGCTGGGGTCATGTTTCTAGGGGTCAGACATAGAAGGGAACATTTTTACTATGAGGCAAACGTATTATATTTGTCTCTTAAAAATACACTCTTGACTTTTCTCTTTTTATTTCTCATTTAATTGTCCACTATTTAATGCTATTGTTAAATGTCTCTGTCCTTGAAAGCACCGAATATCCATTATGGTAATTCAAGCCACTGCATTTTGTCACATGTTCTATGAGCACAATATACCTTTCTCTATATTTCTAAGAATTTTGTGCTTTACTAGTAGCACATTTTAGGCCATGTGTTTAATGATGCCAATGAGAGACATGGATCACATTGGGAAGCCAGTAGGACCTAATGATACCCCCAGAAATCAGATTAAAAAAAATCGCTGCTTAGGTTTTCTTTTGATGGCTCTTTCTGCATCAAATTTTAATAAGGACGGAAATACCATAGCTAAGCTTTTCATGTGGCATTATTTCACTTATTTAAAAAATTTCGGTTAAGAGTTATAAAATAAGAATTATAGGAGTGTCTCCAAAATATGAACTTAAAGATTTTAATTTTTTCAGTTTTTTTTTTTTTTTTTACATTTCTTTGTTTTGCGGTTAATGACTCAAATTATATCTGGGGCTTTGAAGTTTGAATTATCATTGACACATTTTTGGAATAGAAAAAAAATATATATATATATATAATCTCCCTAGTCTCTAAAATGAGAATTGAGAATTGAGTCTTTCCATGGGTGCAGTGCTCAACAGTTCTTGAAATCAATTGGAAATTCCCATGAATGTGGCCTCACTTCTAGTGTTACATTCGAATTAGGCTTTAGAGACAAAGTTTTATGATGAGCATTGTCTTTACTTCTTTGTTCACGGTGATTTGGCTCTGGAAAGTAGGACAGACTTTTTTCTCTCATTATGTCTAAAGAAAAAAGTGCAGTAGGATCTACCTTCACATTTGAATTTATAGGAACGTTCTCTCAGAATCTTCCACAACCCTGGTCAAATAAGTCAGCAAATGCAAGTTTTCAATTATTACCATGGGTGAATTTCCTTGAATGAATTAAGTCCTATGTTAGTTTGCATGTACAAATCAATTCTGACAGTATTCTAGTATTATGTTTCTGAACACTTTTAAGTTCTTATTGTAGTGATGTCAAGGAAAATTGCTCAGATAGTTTATTTTTTTCATAAAGTAACTTGATGATACAAGGGCTTTTTTTTTTTTATTAAGATGTACATGCCTGGGGAAATTCCACTGGCCATATTTCACCCATTGTATTATTAATTTATCAAGATTCATCTCCTTTTCTAAAAATTTAATTAGTAGATAACAATTGCCCATTAGCCTTAATCTCTGCAGCTTTTCTCCGTGTTTTTGGAGCTCTGCTTAGATTACTAAGCCAGGGAAAATTGGCTGTGTTTCTTGGATGTTGGTCACAACAGTGCTGTGCAATCACCCCAAGAAGATTTGTGATCTCACTAGCACCACCCTGAGTTAAAAAGGGAATACTGACTTCATTCAATAGTCTCCTACAGCATACCTTAGTTTCAGAATAATAAATAAAAAGTAACAAAAACAACAGACAGGCTCTTAAGTCACGACTTAAAGCCCTCTATAAAATACAAAGGACAAAAGATCTTTAAGTCTTCTATATCTAAAAGTCTTTTTACCTTTTGATAATATTTATAAAATTTCTGATGACAAATGTCTATATATTTGATGTTTTCATTTTTTGATGGCATTGCTATCAGAACAAAAATAATCCTCTTAAACACATAACATTTTACAAATATATAGTTTGCCTTGGCATCTACAAATAAAATATTTAAACTCAGTGAAATATGACAGTCATTTTCAATGGAGCAAACTATACAGTGTGTTACTGAAATTTCCCACTAAAGTTTGCTGACAGAAAACTCAAATGCTATGAAATGTCTTTTGAATAGGAACATTCTTGAAAAGGAATGAATAGGAAATTTCTTTTCGGGTGCTTGGACTTCTACAATGTATGCTCCCTGTACAAGAGATCAGCTGTAGTTTGTTAACTTTTTTCTCAACACATGAAACCTTCTTGGTAGTGCAGTTATGACGTCGAAATTAATGATACAAGATAAGACTATATGATAATATCTTAAAAAGAATAGACATTTAGGAAAATTTAATTGGGAAATGAAATTGGTTATTAGCCTAGTAATGTAGCCACACTTAGTCAACCAACCCCACACAATCATGTGGAAATCAATGCTATAATTACTTATGAACTTGGGATATTGTCATTGTGTGATTCCCCTCCCCCCATGGTTATCTCTACGTAAGTACAGATGTGAACAAGTAAGAAAAAAAATCATCCCCACAGTTTCAAGAGTAGTTGAGAATCTATCATTTGGAGGGCTGTGTTCTTGAATGAAGAAAGAAGGAAGGAAGGAGGCAGGAAATATTAATTAATACTTGGACTCATCTCATTGGCTATTACATAAATCCACTCTTTCTTGTCTGGGTTTTGCTAACAGCCTAAATATCACTGAAGGCACATGTATTTCTAATGCTCTGTCCACAAACAGAGTTGTAAATAGAATCATGATATTTTCTACATTAATTTATACTATTTCTAATAATTATCATTGAGTATTATATAACATTTATTTAACACAGCTGGCTACAGTTATTTCATAGTCTTAGTGGTTAAGATATATATGAAAAATTTCTTAGCAAAAAGAATTATTGGAATTTTACATAGATTAGTTGGATAAGAAAGCCTACCATTTTAATCATAAATATAATCTCAAATTAGAAGGTACTTAGGATGAAGTGAGCATTAAAGCTTTTTTAGACTTACTGTATTTATTTAAATTATATATTTACTCATTATCATTAGATTTTTGAAAAAACTATGACAGTAAATTCAGTGGAATAATTGAGGAATGGAAAGAAACGAAGTTATGAGAATATATAAAATTATACATAATTATCAATATTAAGAAAAATGATCTTGATGTATAGAGAGATGATATGAATCTTAAATAGACAAACATAAATGTAAGTTGTAAGGTTTTTTTTTTAATTAATTTTTATTAACATATAATGTATTATTTGCCCCAGGGTACATGTCTGTGAATCTTCGGGCTTACACATTTCACAGCACTTAACAGCACATACCCTCCCCAATGTCCACAACCCAGAGTTGTAAGATTTTTAACCCTCAGTTAGTTATGTTGTTTTGGTCTTAGTATCTAAAGAAACTGATTGTTATTACTAAAATTACATATATATATATATATATATGTATTCCAAGGTGTGTGATACAACACACACACACACACACACACACACACACACACACAATCTTGAAATGTACAGTTTACTAAGAAAGTATGTAACACCTTTAATGAATGATTTTTATTATAATGTGTGTGACTAAATTAGAAATCCTTCCTGCTTATATACTCTAATGTGAACAAAGAAGACTAATCAAGAAGTAATGGTAGTAATGCCATGGTTTTAGATCTAACTATTTAGATCATTAATGACTCTCTAGTACTGATGATCAGTTGAGAGTAGGAAAATGCACAGAACTAAAGTTAAACCTTTCAATTTTACCTTAATTTTCTTTTATATTCAGTTGCTCAAGTAATAAACAGCAGACATTTCAGAATTTTCTGTGTTCTTTGAGTTACAGATGGTTCAGACTGTGATATATCGCAAGGTTCTAATTTTCATGATGTGATATACATATGTTTACATATATGAAAAGACAGAAATAAGAAAGAAACAGAGAGTGATGTCTTTTTAAATACTTAATATTTTGAAAAAAAGTATTATTGATCCATTGCTGTTTTACTTTTAAGTATATAAGACTCTCCTCATGAAACACTGGGTTCATTAGACTTTTCAAAAATAGCTCCGAATTGTATATTTAATTACTTCATGTGTTGGTTAGTACTTTAGTGAGCTTTAAGACAGCTGATCTCTGAAGTAAAAAAGAAATTTGGTCTAATAACTGAAATAGCCCAGCCAGAAGACACACATACAAAGAATATCCCTCTTAACAGATTTAAAATTTGAGTTGGTAGCTTGTTTCAGGACTGAGGGACGAATCTTCTTATATGAGATCCACATGGGTAACAATGCTATGTTTGACTAAATGTGAAATCTTGCTATTCGTGTTGGGCAACACTTGTATTTGATTAGATGTTGAAATCTTGCTATTCATGTCTTCTATCTATACCATCACTTTAATGATAGTCAGTGAATGGGTTAACATGTTAGGAAAGACATTGCCCTTAGTGAATGACTAAATAAGGAAGAAAACCATGGGGTAAAAGTAGCAAAAAGAAAAGAAAGAAAGAAAGAAAAAAAGAAAGAAAGAAAAAGAAAATTAACAGATTCTATCCAAAAGGTTTTACTTTTCTCACATCACAAGAAGATAACAACTGTTAGCATTATTCTAGGAGTCAGGGAGTTGAGGGCTCCAAAAATTGTGATTCTGTGGATCTCCTGGCTTTTTCCTTATGGTCACAAAAAAAGGCCATGTGGATGTAGCAACTTTAAATATTACATATTTAGTCCACATTTAACATGGAAAGCGAGTTCTTGACAACAGTGCAAGTGCTTTGCGTGATATCTCATACTCTTTTCAGGAAGCAAAAGATTTCTCAAGAGCTCCTAATCGATATCTGCTGATATTTTATTGGGAAGAACTGCCTCAAAGGCACACTTTCATAGTATGGTCTGGCTTTTCTGAGTCGAAAGGAACTCTTCATAATACCTCAATAAATTCTCAGCCCTAATACCACTGAAAAAGGAAAACAACTATTCTGTGGCTGGACAAAGGGTAACCTCTGTGCTGAAGTGTGTGCGTGTGTATGTGCACATCCATTTTTGTTAATCATTTTAGGAATCTTAAGTTTTTATTAAATTCATGAGTCCTCCAGTAATTCTTTAACTTAGCTTTTAATGCACACAATTTATGACATATATTCTTTGGCTCTTAACTTCATAGGTCTCAAATTGGACCCAGTGAGAAAAAAGAGTATAGAAGGCCAGGAAATGGCAAGAATGTGCTAAGTTTTAAGAATGAAATGACAACACAGATAAATCGGTGGATTATAGGGGCAGTAACTTATTTTTGGTCCATAGAACAGCAGAACATATTTTACTTGATGGTCTCACTAGGGAATTACCTATAATTTGTTGTTGTTGTACACTTTGGAAGGAACTTTTGTTACTTTCCCATTTTAAGGCATGATCAGTTGGGACTCTAGAAATTTTGTTTGTGAAATGTCACTTAATTTCATAGTTTTTGCTGCTGCACTCCAAATAGGTGTATCTTTAATAAAGTATTCATAAGAAAGTAAAAAATTAAACTCTTTGTAAATGAATATTTTTCTATTGTCTTCAATGTTTTCCCCTCTAATTCTATAACTAGATGGATACAGCAATTAGTATATTCTGCATAGATGCTTTAAAGATTCTTTAAATTATGAAAATATGATTTCCCAAATGATATTTTTCCCTTAGTCTAAAGATAACCTCAGGTCTGTGAAGGAGGAAGAGAACTGTTCTAAAGAGATGAAATGCTGCTTTAATAAAAGTGCTTTATTTTAGAATCAAATACAAATGTGAAATGTGAATACAAATACTACTTATGACAGTCTGGTGAATTGAATTTATTGATTTCTTTATCTGTTGTTCCCTTTTGTATTCAGACAACAATAACTGCCTTTTTAAAATCTACTTTTAGTGTGATAATTAAGACTTGATCTATGTACTTAGCATATGGTAATTGCTAAATATATATCTGTTTCCTTCACCATAATTTTGAAGTTCTTAAGATAAAATGGATTTAGTCGACATAAACTCTATAGAAGTGAAGGGGCACCACTTCCAAATGTGCTTTTTGCTCAGATTTCTATCTTTTTTAGAGTTCTATTCTTGACATTCATCTTCCTCAGAGCTACATATCTTATTAGGCAAAACCTCTTCCTTAATTCTATGCATCCATGCCTATTCACATTAACTAGGATAGAAGATTTGGAAAGCTACATGAATATGAACATTGTTTCTCAATAACATAGATTTAAAGAGGTCCTAGCCCTCTCTTTCCTATGAGATAATTTTTAATATCTATATTTATGCTTATTATCTTGAATGCAAACTCATATTTTCTATAGTAAATATCAGAGTTTTGATGCAATAATATTACATTGGTTCCCTTTGCCCTAATAATTCCTTCATCTAAGGTGATGCAATGACATCAGATAGCAAACTGTATGTCCTGATGTCTATATTACAGACAAGGAACCTCAACTATACAATGATGGGAGCTTATGTATACATTTCCCCTCCAGTCCTGAGAAGGGGAGACAAAATCTTGTTAATGTAATTGTTCTCCTGGGGTAGAAAAGGGAAGAACCCTGGGTTCTTGACTTTCATTATAAAATAAGTATCTCCACTACAAGGTAAATTTACTGCCAAAGGTTTTATGTCCTTTGAAATATAAATATATACCTATTACCTAAAGTGAGGTAAACCTCTCTGGAAGATCTCTCAGTATCTAATCATCCATTAACATTTTAGGTTTGTCCTTTGACTCAAGTCTTGATTTTCTCAGAAAGCTTTGGCCTTGCAGAAATAGTAAATCTTTCTCTCTATTTTCGCAAACTCTCCTCTTCCCCATTGGACTAGTTTGTCATTCTTAGACCAAATGTGTTTATTTAGGAAAAGGCATCAATACACTAATAAGTAAGTAAGAATTGATTAAGAAAAACAAGATGGAGACTTTAATCTCAGAGTCAAAATTTTGAGAGTATTAAAAGAAAGCAAAGAAATAAAACATCTTAGCTTCAAAGCATTCATACGAAAACAACAAAGACGTTTTCTAGTATATAGAATTTTTTTACATCTTCTAACAGACATAAGAATTCTTAGTCTTGTCTTTTCAAAAATGGAGGAAGAAAACAAAAGACAGAAATTGGTACCTAATCTTTCACATGGTAGACCTATTTCATTATTCTAATCTGTTCCATCTATACAGGCAACATTGCTCCATTATATGATGAGTTTTGATAACTTTTTTTTCTTCTTGAATTCTAAAGAGAAAGGATGAATCCTCATGTTCTGAGAATTCAAAAAACTAAGATCCTGTGGTCGAAGTATGATTAGGTGTGAAAGCAACAAAATGAAAAAAGAATGTCAGAAAGCAAAAAGAGAAGAAAGAATATTAAGTAGCTTTATCAAGTAATAGTTTGCTACTAATTTATTGTTATAGCCCTTAATTAATGATGTAAGTAATCCACAATCCAATGATTTATATCTCAGAAAGTGATATTCGAGAAAGATATGGAAAACTTTACATAGCACAGAATGCTACCCAGACTGACTCTGCCCACTTCTTAGCCTGAAATGTTGAGTTTTGAAATTCTGAAAAATTTCTCTATCTCCAATTAGGGAGCAAAGTAAATTCAGTTGTTTTCTTTTTCCACTTTGTAGAAATATTGAAGGGACCTGTTGGAGAGTAATGGATTAAATTGGGGTTTAGGAAAATAAGATTACTTCGTTCTGCTTGCTATATGAATGGATGGGATGGATACAATTACATCCGACAATTAGGTGGAATAAACAGGCATCCAAGGTACTTCAAGGCAACTAAGAAGCAGGCGCAAAGCTCAGTTATTCTAAAAAAGGATAGTTACCAACTGAGCTGTGGTTCCCCTCCCCCACTCAGAATATCAAGAAAGACATCATGTCTAAGATATGAAACAGCAAAAAGTAGCTCTTAATAAAGCTAATGATTAGAATAGTTAGAGATTTAAGAAATGTTCCCACCATATCACCAAACTGGGATTCTGGAAAAAGCTGTCTAATATGAGTGAGATGAAAAGAAACTCTATGCAAATATATTGTAAGGAAAAGGTGATGATCAGGTAAGAAGGAGGGAGAGAAAATATGCAATTGTGGATTCAAAGAACATAAAGAATCAGAAAGAAATTTCTCTCAAATTCTTAAATTATAGGGCAAGTTGGTAACTGTTGGAGACACAGCAGGTATAGAATACTTAGAATACCTCTAAAGGGAAATAAATTTTTGTAGATAAAAGATGACATGGTGTGTGTTTATGTGTGTGTAAAGGCAATGGGTTTTTTGTTTGTTTTTTGTTTTTTGTTCTTCTGGTTGATTTGCTTAAAAATGGGTGAAGCTTAAACTCATTTATAGGCAGGAGAGAAAGTAATCAAATAACTATGCTAATGTTTATCAAAAGAAAATTAGTAAAAAACTTGAAAAAATGTCTATACACATTGCTAAAGTAAGTAAAAATACCAGCAACACATTATCTTACAGTTTAGGGAAAATTAAAAAAAAATATCTGCCATAACATTTTTAGCTTTTAAGTGCACAGTGTGTGCTGATCTAACTCTCTTGATGAATTCAATAATGGGCATAGTTTTTGATAAATTGAGAGAGTAAATATAGAAGCAATATTCTACTGTCTGTAATAGTGGCAACATATCTTAAGTGTTTAGTATTTCTTGGATTCAAGTCACTGTTGATTTTCGTTTTTTGAGCTTCCAGCAAGGTAGAGATTACCTTAGTGAGCACTTAAATACTATGTGATTTCACAGTGTTAAAACTACTTCACTGTTTTAATCTCTGTACATCTAAGGAATCATACTAGCATATAAAGCAAGTGAATTAGACTTTTCATATTGATTGACTATAAAGGAAAACAGCTTCTTTGATAATTCCATGCACAAACAACAAACAAAATACTGTTGATCCTTGAACAATAAGGTGTTTGAACTGCAAGGGTCCGCTTACATGTGGATTTTCTTCCATAAATACAGTACAGTACTGCAAATGTATTTTCTCTTCTCTATGATTTTTTTTTACAGGTTTTTTTTTAAGGTTTTATTTATTTTTTTCACAGAGAGAGACAAACAGCTAGAGAGGGTACACAAGCAGGGGGAGTGGGAGAGGAGAGAACAGGCTTCTCAAGGAGCAGGAAACTCAATGCAGGGCTAGATCCCAGAACCCTGGGATCATGACCTGAGTCGAAGGCAGACCCTCAAGGACTGAACCACCCAGGTGCCCCTCTTCCCTATGATTTTTTAATAACATTTTCTTTTCTCTAGTTACTTTATTAGAAGAATATAGTATGTAATGCATATAACGTACAAAATATGTCTTAATGGACTGTTTATGTTATCAGTAAAGCCTCTAGTAAAGAGTAAGCTATTAGTAGGCAGGTTTGGGGGAAGTCAGAAGTTATACACAGATTTTCAACTATGTATTATGTCAGCACCCCTAACCCCTGTATCATTCAATGGTAAACTATACAAATATTGTCATGATAGCTGCTTTAAGCCATTTATCTAAGTACAAAATTTTAAAGAATTGTGCTCCTGTAAGATATTTCCTTTTATTTTAAATGTCTTCAAAATTACTATGTTAAAATGAAGTAGCTTTTGGGGCGCCTGGGTGGCTCAGTGGGTTAAAGCCTCTGCCTTCGGCTCAGGTCATGATCTCAGGGTCCTGGGATCGAGCCCCACATCAGGCTCTCTGCTCAGCAGGGACCCTGCTTCCTCCTCTCCTTCTGCCTGCCTCTCTGTCAACTTGTGATCTGTCTCTCTGTGTCAAATAAAATAATAATAATAAAATAAAATCTTTAAATGAAAAAAAATGAAGTAGCTTTTTATTTGTTCTATATTTTGTAGATATCAGAAAATTCATTTACTTGTATCATGAAACTTGTTTAATTCTTAATCTAATCTTAACAAGCACACCCATACCCATCAAATGGATGTGATCCCTTTTAAACAATATCTAACACATGATTCTAACACTACCTTGTCATGTAGATATAAGTCATAACTTCAAAAATATTGAGTAATTGGGATCAATAATAAAATTCAAGAGAGATTAAAAAAGCAAAATAAAATGGAATATTTAAATTTTATAGCAAGATGGCACATAATAGCAATACATATAGATTTCATATATATATATGTCTGATTAATTCCATTCCATCACAGACTAAGAATAAAATGTAACATATTTTAGAAATGCACATATAAAGGTAAAAGCTGTTGTTAGATCTTATATTTCAAAAGTAACTTAATTACCAAGCCAGAAAAATATGTAAAGGGAGGCAATTTATTTTAATGGTAGTGAATTCTGGAACAATTCAATTATAGGAAGGGCCTGATAAATACAGCATAAGAAAAAGACAAAGAGAGAAACTAGACATTGGCACAAATTTTGTCACACAGGAATATGAGTAGGTCCACCATCAAATGTAAATAATTTTTAGAAATTTCCATATTTTAAGGAAAGGAGCTTTTTTTTTTTTTTTTTTTTTTTTTTAAAGATTTTTTTTTATTTATTTGACAGAGAGAAACACAGCGAGAGAGGGAACACAAGCAGAGGGAATGGTAGCGGGAGAAGCAGGCTCCCCACCGCGCAGAGAGCCCGATGCGGGGCTCGATCCCAGGACTCTGGGATCTGACCTGGGCCGAAGGCAGACGCTTAACGACTGAGCCACCCAGGCGCCCCAAGGAAAGGAGCTTTTTGTATAAACAATTATATTATGAAGTGGAGGACAAATGTGGTTGTTTCTATTGTAAAGAATTTCCAGGGTATCAGGTCCCCAAACAGAGATAATTGCTTGTTGATACTATAAATGCCGGTATCAGCTTGTCCTGAAAAAAGTATCTCCTCTCCTTTCAGGACAGCGAAAAGAAAAACATAAGCCATTCCTTTCTACACATTCCATTTATATATATATATATATATATATATATATATATATATATATATATATATATTTGAGTTCTCAGACTCATATATATACTTATATAATATATATATATTTGTTGTTCCATATACTACTCTTGTAGTACTTATTTTTATGCTCATTTTAGAATTCAATCACATATGACTTTTCAGATAGTCTTCTCAGAAGTTGTATATGTTTATTCCTTATTTCTTCCAGTTTCTCAAGGAAATTGTCATACTTGTATTTCTCAGTCCAGAAAATACAGGAATGTATACACATTAATTTTCCATACAGAAACATATGTCATCTCATCCTTGTATTGATTGATTGATTGATTGATTTTAAGATTTTATTTATTTATTTGAGAAAGAGCGAGAGAGAGCACACATGGGGGGAGAAGCAGAGGGAGGAGCTGAGCAGGGAGCCCGATGTAGGGCTCGATTCCAGAACTCTGCAATCACAGATTGAAGACAGATGCTTAACTGACTGAGCCACCCAGGCCCCTCATCCTTGTATTAAAGGACATGTTCTTACACTCAAATAGAGAAGAGTCTTACACAAAATCAATTTCCTTGAACTTCTTGTTCCATGAATAAAGCCTTTTGGGAGGAAAAATCATCCAAACATTCAAACATTTATTTTGTTTTACTTTTACTTGTCTTAGTCATCTTGTTTACTTTTTAAGGTAGAAGAGTGTGATGACTATTAAAACAGTGTCCAAATGTTGCTTGTCTTGCGATTCAGTGTGATTTAAATGAAAAGCAGTGTCCAGGGAACTTTTTGGTTTTGTGATATTTCCTATCATCTTATGTGGGAAAAGAAGCATAAAAAGAACAGCTGTTTGGCCACAGAATTTCTAGAAGAAATGTTTATGTTCATAGCAGATTAAGAGAAGTTAAATATAATAGAATATGGTAGACAGATGTGGGGTTTTTCTCTCTGCAAATGCTTTATGTCTGCAGATATTCGGTAAGACTGAGGAAACAAGATGGAACAGACATCAGCAAGTCTAAAACCTGACAAATTTTAAAATATTAATTTTTATTTTAAAGGAAATAGAATATAATGGAACTGAACACACCAGGGCAGTATGAAATGGTTAGTGGCAACAAAGGGAAATGAAAGCAAAATACAAGTTACATCCCTTTTGTGATCCCATTTTAATGCATCATTAACCGTTCTTTTTATATGAGGATACTAAATATTGAAGTAAAATTGGCTAATTTTTTGAATACTTTATTTCAGTTATTCTGGTTCACCTGGCAAATGGTAACTGCCTTACATTTATTTGTGATACCTTTTTTATGTTAAGGTTTGTAATAATTACTATAAACTAATGCATCTGAAACTTTGAGGCCATATTATTCACATTATGCATTAGCTTTAGCTTTTCTTATAACCCATTGATTAGATTTTTCACATTGAAAAATCAATCAATGTGAAAAATCAAGTTCTATGTTTGTATCACCACACATAATCTAAGGCATCTCACAGATATGTATCCTAGAGAAAAATATACGGCTGCTTTAGCTATAGTATTACATTAGTAAGAACTGTAAAGAGTAGAAGTATTTACTGCTATAGTTTCTGTATTGTGAAATATGCAATGACCAGTAAGGATTTTTACACCATAACAAACAACTATGAGAAGATCTTAAATTAGTAATGTTTAATGAGACTAACTCTAAATTCCCCTTTTCTTTCTTAAAATATGATTATACAATAAAAAGACACATAGCTATTTAAGCTCCAATAGCCCATACGCCACACTCGCACACAAAGCATGTTTATGTGTGTGTGCGCACGTATGCACACACACCCAAACTCATACACCAGTAAGTATGAAATTGAGTGAACCTCATTTATAGCAAAACCATGAGGTTCCACATCAAATGAAAAATTTCTCAGCTCTGTATGAAAGCAAACTATAAGCGGAACTCCCTATAGGCTTTATTAACTCAATTCATGTCTGGATTTACTCCTTTGCTGTTTTCTCTCTCCACGGAGCTACTTAGATGGGGTGTTCTATTTACATAATCAACAATTCCTACGGCTCAGTCCTACACTCAGAGCAGCTCTGTGGGGGTGTGCTAGAGGTGTAGAGCATATGAACAGAGAAATAAATAAGAGAAAAACAAGTCTAAAGTCTGCCTTTAACACTAATTGGAGAGAACGTGTGCATGCACACACACACACACACACACACACACACACACACACAGCACTCTCCCTTTCAATGCCAAGAGCAGACCGCGCTGGGACTTCTTAGGTAGCAAGTACGACCTACTATAGTGAATCTGGTTCTGAAGTCTTTGGTTTCAGATCCTGGCCCTGCCTTTTGCTAACTGTGTGATCATAAAGAAATTAAACTCTCCAACACTGCCCATATAAATGGTCTTTCAATTACATTTTTTTTTTCATCTGAGCCTCAAAGAAATTTGGGTTTGGAGTTACCTCACAGTTTTACATTTGAGAAAATTAAATTTCAAATCACTTATGCAAATTGACCAGAGCCCCACATCAAACGGGTGACATATCTAGTGGGGAGACTTAACTTATCCATATTCTTTAATTTAACACTCCGACTCAGCTTTTTTATAAAATTGATTTTGTGATGACATTTTCACATAACAGTGAAGGAGGCTTAAGAGTTTTACAAAGCTTTGTTAACTTCTCGGGGTGAGAACATATTGATACATCATGATCAATAATATTTAGCAACTCTGTATCATGGATTATGTTTATTAGCTTTCAGAGGAAAGTGCCTGCTTGTGAATGTTAGCAGTGCCTCCGTGTGAAAACTTGCAAATCTTTTGCTAATAATGATCATCTGCATGAGTATTTCCTTATTAGCTTAAATAAGATTTATCAAAGAACCAAATTATTTCCCTTGACTCTTCCCTCTGCCCACAGACAGAACCAATTTGGAAACGACTGACTGACCTCTATGAATCATTAAGAATAGAAAGATTTAAAAAAAGAAAGAAAGAAAAGAAAAGAACCAAAATGGGTGAGAGAGGGTTTTATTTTGTTTTGTTTTGTTTTTAAGATTTTATTTATTTGAGAGAGAGAGAGCGAGAGAGCACAAGTGTGGAGGAGAGGGAGAGGCAGGCTCCTTCTGATCAAGGAGCTGGACATGGGGCTGGATCCTAGGACCATGGAATCATGACCTGGGCCAAAGGCACTGTTTAATAGACTGAGCCACACAGGCAACCCCCTCCCCCCCAAAATGGGTGAGAGAGTCAAACAACCAGGTACTGAACAGTGTCCCTTCTTCTAGGTTTGTGTATCATCTTTGTCAGTCCCAACCGGGTTGCTTGGCTGGCAGAGACCTTGCTTCAGCAGAGAAAGTACAATGAAATCCTATAAACTTTGGCTTTTCTTTTATTGAAAGATCAGAGAATATTATAATATTAAAAAAGACAGATTCGATTTGGTTGGTGTTTCCATACAAAGGTGCCGAATGAGAGAGCCCTTAACCTTCGCTATTTTACTTTTTTAGCATGAAAGAACACTTGTACTCAAAGAGCTTGTGTCTTCTTGTTGATTTTGTGCCAGAGGAGTTGAGATTGATCTCAGCACACTCTGTGCCTTTTGTCTTAACCAGCGGCGATGATCTTTGAAAATACCAGAACATGTCTGTTATACTGTGGGTCCTCACAGAAAATAGTCCTTTATCCTATTAATGAAATCAATGAATCATAAACTTCTGAAATCACTGTCACAAGGAAATCATTGTGTAACTAAAGCTATAATAGATCCGTGCATTATTCTTGTTGGCACAAAAAAAAAAATAAAAATTTGTTTTTGTAAACCCCTAGCATCTGAATATTTAATAGGCGCACAGAAAGATCTTTAAGCCATCTGGGTCTGAAATGTGACCCCACCCAGAATTTTTTTTTCATAAGCCTTCTCTCCCATATAAGTTTTCAAAATAACTTTCTAATCATGCATTTTCTCAAGGCATACCCTAAAAAAGTTCATTTGAGTAAATCTTATGAAACGAAGGGAGCAAAAATTAATCCACCCTTGATATTAAAAAAGGACTACTAAATATAAGTCTAAAATTACTCTCAGATAGAAATTTGAGAATATATACCAATAGTTATTGAGTTCCTCCATTTATCTTCTTGGGGATGGCTTATTTAATGTGGAGATAAATTGACACAGACTCCCTGCTGTGTTTGTCTTGATGGCTAACTTTCTTAAGATTAGACACTATATGTTTCAGTTTTAATATCTTTTATATGTGGTTTCTTTATCTATACATGAAGATAATCTCAACATTTTCTTGAATTGGGAGGTGGATTCTATGGATTAAATTAAACATATGTGAAAAATTAAAATGCACTGAAAACACATTAGCTGTGTAATTTAGTTTAGTGTCATCTCCATCCTCACTTATTTAAAAGTTTAAAAGAGGCAGAGACAAATACATTACTCAGCGTTCAAAATTCCTTCCTCCTCATTCCTCGACCACTTACAACTTTCCAGTATACTCAGCTAGCATTCATTTCCTCTGCTTCATGACAGAGGCGTGACACTAGTTGTTAGTGATAAGATATTTTTTATCTGAGTAGAAAAAGTAAACTTTTCTGAAAAGTTTACTCTTAGCTTGTATGTGAGGAATTATAAGAACAGAGAAAAATAATGTCCTGTTTCTGATAGTTTATATGCAGACAGTACTCAAATTAGGAATATTATCTTAAAATTGCATTTTCCATATTAATTTAGAGATTTCCCTCTGAAAACTGCCATGGTAATTAACTTTGATTATAACAACTGTAGATAAAAAGAAGAGGGTGGGAGGACATTGGGAGAAGGAAAGGAAGGGTGAATTGGGAGAAATCCGAAGAGGAGACGAACCATGAGAGACTGTGGACTCTGAGAAACAAACTGAGGGTTTAGGAGGGGTGGGGGTGGGGGCTTGGGCGAGCCTGGTGGTGGGTATTGAGGAGGGCACGTACTGCATGGAGCACTGGGTGTGGTGCATGAACAATGAATCTTGTTAACACTGAAAAAATAAAATTAAATAAAAAAAAGAGGGTGGGAAAAATGACACTTTTTGTCACTAAAGTTGCAATAGTGTTTTTAGTTCAACTGGTAAAAAGTAACCCTGCTACAATGTATTCATAATACCTCAGGGAAAGTTTCACTTTTTTCTAAGTCATCATGCAGGAATCAGTCAGAGCTCAGGCAAAGAAGCGGAGGCAATATATGTGACAAAATAATTATTGTGGAAATTAAACCTTGTGGAAAAATGTAGAAGCTGTGAGAATAAAGATCCATTAGGAAAGGTGGACCTGAAGTTTTCCAGAAGCCGTGGAATAGAGGAAAGGAGTACTTTGCACTTGCAGGAGAATCTGAGAAACCAAGCACATCAACCATGAACATTTTACCTGGCCCTTTCAGTGTTTGATTTTGTTTCCTTATATCACCTCCTCTGGCAAGTGTTTCTTAGTCATACCATCTAACACTGATCCCTTCATGGCCACTATCTTTCACCATATTCAGACTAATTTTTTATTATTATTAAAGGCATTCTGCCCATCTAAAATTATATCACATATTTATTTCCTTGCTTGTTGTTAAACTCCACACACATGACACTCTTTATAGAAGAGGATTCCTTACATTTATTTTCTCTGCTATAAGTGTGGTGCCTAGAACTGTACCTGTAACTAAGAGTGTAAAACTGAATGTTAAGTATATATAGATATACTTCTAGGAACTTAGATTCCAAGCTTGTACATATACATTTTTTTCACTATAAAATCAACTTCATAAATTATATTTGGTTTTCAAGAAGATTGAAGAACTGAATGATTATTTTCTGATATTATTTTTCTTTAAGAATTATATTTCTGAGGTTTAGCAATATGGAAAAGTAGTTATTTTGAAAAAATTCTACACATCCTCCACCAAAGTCTCTGGAAAAATTAACAGAATATCTTTTTTTTTTAAGATTTTATTTATTTATTTATTTGACAGAGAGAGAGAGAGATCACAAGCAGGCAGAGAGGCAGGCAGAGAGAGAGGGGAAAGCAGGATCCCGGCTGAGCAGAGAGCCCCATGTGGGGCTTGATCCAGGACCCTGAGATCATGACCTGAGCCGAAGGCAGAGACTTCAACCCACTGAGCCACCCAGGTGCCCCTAACAGAATATCTTCTAAATATCTCTATGTATGCATGACTTAGATCACAATAACATAAGAGAAAACCCTAGATTGCAAAAATGAAGAGTCAGCCAGAAACTAGAGTGTGAAACCAAGGCTAAAACCAGAATTCATCAAATGAGGTAAGCAGAGGGGTGGGTCTGCATTACCTTTTCAGGAAGAGAGAAAAAGCTCTGGTTTCATGAAGTTTAGGAGTTAGATCTTAGAAAGCCACAGGAAAATGAGAAATCTGAAGTCTACATACTATGCAATAAGTGAACGAATAGATAATTCAAATCTTATGATTGTACAAAAGTTCTTTTTTTTCTTTTCTTTAAAATATCTTTATTGAGATAAATTGTCCTGTGGTTAATTATTCATATTCTATTGTATAAAAATTATAGCACAGTAAGCCTGACATAAAAGCAGCAAGTAGAGGGGCACCTGAGTAGTTCAGTCAGTTAAGCACCGGACTCTTGGTTTTGGATCAAGTCATGATCTCAGGGTTGTGAGATTAAGCCCCATCCAGGACTCTGCTTTCAGCATGGAGTCTGTCTGAGATTCTCTTCTTTTCCCTCTGCCCCTCCACCTGCTTGTGTGGCTCTCTCTCTCAAATACACAAACAAACAAAATATTTTTTAAAAAGCAAGCAAAAAAAGTATTTATCCCTAAAATCAAGAATTTGCCTCTGTTATTTGTAATTAACAAGATTTTTAAGCCATCTACACTATCCTGCACTTTGAGGTTGCCTCCTCTTGCCATTCACACTCCTGATTAATAGGTAACTAAAGAAAACAATAATTTTGTAGGAAAAATTGATGACAAACTTAAATAAATGCCTTCTAAAAGAGAATTATCAAATTGTATACCTATCCATTAAAAAAATTAACAATTTAAAAATACACAGGGAGCCCATGCAATATTCACCTTATATGGAGTCATAAAGCATGCTTCAAATTATTTACAAACATGTATCATGCAGACCATGTTATCTAAGCATAATTCAGTTAAGTTCAAAGTTCATAATAAAAAATATCAAATAACATTTCAGGGGTGCCTGGGTGGCTCAGTGGGTTAAAGCTTCTGCCTTTGGTTCAGGTCATAATCTCAGGGTCCTGGGATGGAGCCCTACATTGGGCTCTCTGCTCAGAAGGGAGCCTGCTTCCCCCTCTCTTCTCTGCCTGCCTCTCTGCCTATTTGTGATCTCTCTCTCTGTGTCAAATAGATGAATAAAGTCTTTTAAAAAAATTTCAACTTTTTATTTATTTTTTTTTTTATTTTTTTTTTTTAAAGATTTTTTTATTTATTTGACAGCGAGAAACACAGCGAGAGAGGGAACACAAGCAGAGGGAATGGTAGCGGGAGAAGCAGGCCCCCTGCCGCGCAGAGAGCCCGATGCGGGGCTCGATCCCAGGACGCTGGGATCTGACCTGGGCCGAAGGCAGACGCTTAACGACTGAGCCACCCAGGCGCCCCAAAATTTCAACTTTTTAAAAAAGATTTTATTTGTTTGTTTAAGGAGAATGGCAGAGAGAGAGGGAAAAACCGACTCTCTGCCCAGCAGGTAGCCCAATGCGGGGCTCAACCCCAGGACTCTGGAATCATAACCTGAGTTGAAGGCAGATGCTTAATCGACTGAGTCATCCAGGTACCCCTCAATTTATTTATGAAACATAAAAGAAAACTTATTGTTTGTGTGTGTGTATGCTTGTGTGCTATTCTAGGAACTTCTGACCAAAATATCATTTACATGGAAAAATATGTATATATATTTTAATATTTATTTATTTTAGAGAGAGAGCACACACCCATGTGTGGGCATGCATGGTGGGGAGGGGTGAGGTGGAAAGGGAGAAGGAAAGAAGCAGACTCTCCTCTGAGCCAGAGACCAGGCGGGGTTCACTCTCACAAACCTGAATTATAACCTGAGACAAAATCAAGAGTCAGAGGCTTAACCTTATTTTGGCACCCCAAAATAAGGTACCTTTTTAAAACAAAAAGAAAAAAAAGTTTATATATTTAAATGAAGTGGTTATAAAACATTTTAAAGTCAGGAAACCTCAACTTCTTTTTTTATTTGATAAATTTTTATTTCAATAATATTTGATATGATAATTAATTTCTGGTATCAGTACAACATGTATGCATTAATTAATAGAGGGATATTTCTTCACCATCTCTTCCTGTATATTTGTATAATTTAGATGCAAACTACTTAATCAGATTTCTAATAAAACTTGGTCATTAACTATTAAAGATAATATACTGAATTCTTACTGTCTAACAAACACTATACCCTGCACTAGGGAAACTAAGATGAAAACAAAGCTTTGTCTTTGAAGAAACACACTACCTTACCACAGCATGGGGATTTCTATAAGGAATCATAATAATGTAATAATAATAATAATAAAATAACAGTAACTGTTAGTAGCTAGTAAGATGGATGAAAACCCACAGTGCTGCAGTAGTATATATAATAGGTACCAAAAATTATGTTGAATAACAAAGGACTTATGTCAACAACATTTACATGAATATTGGTAGGAAATAAAGCATGAGTAATGACTTAAATATATAAAATATTTTCTCTCTCTTTTCTTTTTTTCCTTTTTTTTCTTTTTTAACAGATAACTTACTAAGCAGAAAGAGGAAAACAGGGCTCAGAGAGGCTTCTATTTGGTTTTGTTGGTTCTTTATCTCACCAGCCTTTGTTTTCCATCATGATCCCTCTTACGGTTCCCTAGAATAGTATGTAGACATGTATTCTACACAAGATATAATAAAATGATTATGTGCCACTTCTATAAGTTGGACAGAAGCATACAGGCTAATGAATGAGGTTTTCTCTTTTTTTGTTTTAATTTGGTTTTGGTTTTGAGGATGAAGGGAATGTGGGGCATCAAAGTATCTGTTTTGATGCACTGAACTTACTGGTGAAAGGTTTCACCAATGGAATACTGTTCCCTGTCTCACAGCACATTTCTGATCATTTTTGAAACATGTTATCTTTCTGAATTTTTTTTTACACTGAAATATTTTTAGGTCCGAGAGAGTGATGGACATCACTCCTTTAATTATAGATAGCACTGTTTCCTGGACCAGAAGATGACTTGGATATCAAAAGCATCTTCAGTACAAGGTTCAGCATTTCTGTCTGCTTCTTCCTGTACATTTTTAAAGCTGATTTCTGGGTTCCAAGAATAAAATAAAAATATGTCAAAACAACAAAATACTGACAAGGAACCTGAAATAAGCTTCAGGTTACCTCACTGAGCTAATAATTATAACACTCATACAATAAAAAAATGTGCTGTATATATGTTTGGGCTTTTCAATTAGATTTCCAACTTCAAATATATTGTACAACCAAAAACTAATATCTTTATTAGTTTAAAATTCTCACAAAAATAATTTTAACTATATCTGTGTCTTGAAAGTTGAAAAAAAAAAAAACTTTACCAAAAAAACCAAAACCAAAACCAAAACCATGAGTGAACATCATTGCAAAGATATTGTAAATAGTGAAAATGTTAGCCGAGTCCCATTTTAGTTGTAAGTTATTACTGAATAAATATATCACATAATCAAGATGCTTCCATACACTTGTTAAAAGGGCACACAATTAAGAACAGATCTTGCAAATATTCCAACTCTTTCCACTTAATTTTTAAAGCAAATTCCTCCCAGCTACATTACATTAACTCATAGTTATTGTGATAGTTTTATTACCTAAACTCAGCACCATTTTTATCAAAGAATGACAAGGGTTCAGAGATAGAGTTTCATGATATTAACAGGAATAAAATATAACACAACGATCTTCATCAGATGAGAGAGACTTACGCTTCTTATTTTGTTTTTGTCTAAGAAATGGATGAGTACAAAATACATTTGGTTGGAAACACTGGGGGAACCTACATATTGAAAGACTGGGAAATCATTTAGAGGTTGGCCAGTGAAAGGCAGACCAGAAAACTCAAACGATAATAAAGGGTAGAAAATGGACTATAAGCCAGCTAAAGCAGCAAGGATTTCATGATCTACTATTGTGGAGACAAAAAGAAAAAAAAAAAGTGGTACAAAGAACTGAGCTTCCCATTCTTTGTCTCTCTTATGTACAATCATTTCTGCATTTATAATCTTCCCAGGAATTGAAGCTAAGAAACCTACAAGAAAATGTAGTGGGGTTTTTGGAAGTCTTGCATTACTAGAGAAAGAACTGGAATGCAGAAATGTCTGAAAAAGTAGGCAGTGGTAAACCCCCTAAATTTTCTACTAGAGGATTGCATTGTAT
This sequence comes from Procyon lotor, assembly GCA_028646535.1. NCBI lineage: Eukaryota > Metazoa > Chordata > Mammalia > Carnivora > Procyonidae > Procyon > Procyon lotor. Next base: position 145,950,566 of record CM053605.1, on the reverse strand, counting down.
CAGTGAAGACCAATCAGAAACACAATAATGTTAAAAGAATTGAAACACACCAAGTGCTCAATCTCTGATCAAACTGTGGATATCTAACTACTATTATACATGCCTGTTAAGAAAATAGGGTTAGCCTTACCTTAGGGAAGGTGTCTAGAACTTCCGTAATTCCTCATGGAAAATATCCAGTAATCCATGGAAATTTCCAGGGATCTGTACCTACCATATGGCAATATAACCAGAGTCATATAAAACCCAAAAATAGGAATTTCCAGATTATGGACTTTAACATAGCTATGATAAATATTTTCAAGAAAATAGAAGAAAATTTCACCAAAGTAGGGAGTTAGAAATAAAATGAAAATCCTACAAATCCTAGAAATTAAAAATAACATGACTGTAATACATTAACAAAATATTTTATACCACTGAAAAGAGTACGAGCTGACTGGAAAATAGATTGTAGACCAAAGCAAGGAGGAAAAAAAAATAAGAGGAAAATCCTTAAAAGACATAAAACATGGCGCGAAGCACTCATATCTGTCAACTGGGGTCCCAGAAGAAGAGGAGATCAAGAGAATAGGGCACAAAGAGCATTTAAGAAAACAGCTGATGGGTCTCCAAAACTGATGGGTTATCATAAGTCAGATACAAAAAAGTGCTAAGACCCCACCACAAATAAGAAAAATAAAAGAAAAATCTCAATCAGACATTGCAATTTAACTACCAAAAACCAAAGCCAAGATAAAATGCTAAAAAGTGCCAGAGGAAAAAGACTTCTTACTTACCAAGAAGCAATGATAAGACTGACATTTAACTTTTCAACAGTGATCATGGAAACAAAATATATTGGATGATATTACTAGAGTGATTTACAAAAGTACAATGAGGTATCACCTCACATGAGTCAGAATGCCTAATATATGTGTATATATGTATATGCCCACCTATAATACTATGCACAGTGAATAAACTCATGATTGAAAATGAACTAAACACAGGAAGAATTAAGAGCAATGAAAAGGTGTATTCTACAGATATGAAAGATCATAATAGCATCCTATCAGGTACTTTGTATCATTAAATTTAGAAATTTAAAATAAGTGGAAAATACTGACAAACATAACAAAGATGTCACAAAAAATGAAAATTTTGATTAGATATGGAAATTAATTATGTAATCACTTTTTTTTCCAGAATTTATTTCCCTCCCCTCTGGCACACAACAGTTTTAATAATATATGTAGAGTAGTGTCATCTTCTTGCTCACCAGCTCCAGTCAGGTTAGTATCATAAATCTAATAGATCACAGTGGCATTCTGCAGAAGGAAAGATATTCAAGGGTCCTGTGAATTTGATTATAACCTACTAGAGAACCGATGTGGTATAATGTTGGGTTTGCCAGCTAAAGTGAATTGCTTCTGGAGGTCTTTTTAAAAGGGTCTAGAGAGTCTCTCATGGTTGTCTCCCCCTCTGGAAAAAAAAAAACAAGGGTTACTGAAGGGAGGGGGCGGGAGAATAGGGTGGCTGGTTGATGGGTATTAAGGAGGACACATGTGATAAACACTGGTGTGTTCAACAGTTGGTGTTATATGCAACTAATGAACTGTTGAACATTCCATCAAAAACTTATGGTGTACTATATGCTGCTAACTGGACATAGTTTAAAAAAAAGTATAGAGAAAAGTTATGCCCCAGATAAATAACCAAGTGTCATGAAATACACTGACTTGCCCCTGCAATGAAACTTAACCGGAACAGCAACTTCAACGGTAGTCACTACCTGAGCAAGTTGACAATAACCCACTGTGCTCTCTAAGATCCAGCTGTCTTCTGCAAAGGGCAAAATGGGTGAGTTGAATCAGAATGTGATGGAAGTCACCACTCCTGACTCTGACAAATTCCTGATGGTGGCACTAATCTCTGTATTCCTTCCATGAAAGTGATACTCTTTGCTTTACCTCTTTTCTGAGTAGAAGTAGTTCTCATGGCTTTCGTGTAGCCTTTCCTATTGAGACTAGAGTGAGGCAAGCAAGACTGCACAAAATTTTAAAAGACACCCATTCTCAGAATGATGCATATTTCTCCTTAAATATTGTTCCCTAGACTGCTTTACCTGTCTTGCTCTAGTCCTGGCCCTGCAGAAAGGCATCATTCCATGGTCATCTGACTACTGTGTATATTGTTCCAGTTGCTATGTATGTTTATTGTAAGTAGGCATGTTGCAACCATGGAAATACCACAGGTGGGTTCTGAGACCCAGTTACGCCCTATGAGAGAGACCTGAGTCAACACTCTATTGCTCCCCTAATCTCCATAAGACCCTGCTCTGACTTGTGGAGTGTAACCATTTTTACCTCTGGGATTAGTGTCAGTCCAGAGTCTGCGTCCTGAAATCCCCCAATAACTGATGATTTTCCCTTCCCTAAGGTGCTACCTTGGAAAGTGGCTGCACGTACATTTTTGAAGTCTTAGAAGGAAGAGAGTATAAATCCTGGCAGTAAAGAAGGTTCTTTTCTTTTCCTTAAGATTTTATTTATTTGAGAGAGAGAGAGAGAGAGCAGGGGGAGGAGAGATTCCCTGATGAGCAGGGAGCACAATGTGGGACTTGATCCCAGGACTCTGGGATCATGACCTGAATCAAAGGCAGATGCTTAACCGACTGAGCCACCCAGGTGTCCAAAGAAGGTTCTTTTCCTAAGGGGATACAGCCCCCCCTTCATTGAAGAGGTTCCAGGTGTGTGAACTAGCTTAAGTCTGGAAATTGAGGGCTGTGACTCATTTTGATGATGCAAGTGAGACCTCTTCTCAGTAGACCTAGAGATTTCTGGCTTACACAGATTAAATAAAACTTCAACAGACTAGCTTTTGATTTCTAGTTCTTCAGACAGCATGATCAGCTAGCCCATATCAAACATCTCTGAGTCAGAGGGTTTTTTTCACTCCTTTGAATCCATTAACACTACAGGGTCCATGCCCACCTTGATCATAGGGATCATGTGACAGCAATCTATCCCTTTTACTCAGTGACCCATCATTCCAATAATAATTCTTATGAATAACAACAGTTATTAACTTTACTAAAATATTAATGTCGGATTAAGCTTTCAAGGTATCAGCCGTGGGTCACAGTTCCTTTCTTTTATTCACATCAAATTCTGAATTTGTCTACCACAGAGACTACAGAAGAAATACTACATGCTTAATATTTAAACAAAGGCTCACCCATCTATATCAATCTGGAAAAATTGCGTATGTGTTAGCGTAAAACCTGAATTGGGAATCCTTTGGGAAGCAAGGCTGTTTAATTGTTTTACTGTAAATAAAACAACTAGAGCAAACATACTATTCTGCTCACTTCTAGCAATCCTTGGATGTTTTGTTTTTAATTACAGATAAATATGTTCATTTTCTCATTATTACATAACTTTTTGAGTTGTTTACTGTATTGTTTGTAAAAGGACTGATCTTATAAATTACACAGCACACACATACACATGCTTAAAACACTATGGGTGCATACATTTCACAGGAATGGACACTTTGCAGTTTTAGGGGTACATGCATACATACGTTCATATAGTCAAATTACAGAAGCAGAGAAGCGTTAACTGCTGCAACTTTAATGAAACATATGGGAATGTTTTCCTTAGAGTGAAATCTTCTACCAAAGCTGTTCTCCTGCCAACTCTTTTTTCATGATATAATTTTTGTCAGCATTTTATTAAAAGAACGTTTTTATTAAAATGAGTTATATAGGTGACTTAGCTGAATCTTAGAGCTTTTAAGACTTTCCTAATAAAGTCTTTTTTTTTTTTTAAGATTTTATTTATTTGACAGACAGAAACACAGTGAGAAAGGGAACACAAGCAGAGGGAATGGGAGCGGGAAAAGCAGGCTTCCCGCAGAGCAGGGAGCCCGATGCGGGGCTCGATCCCAGGACGCTGGGATCATGACCTGGGCCGAAGGCAGACGCTTAACGACTGAGCCACCCAGGCACTCCCTAATAAAGTCTTTTTAAAAAACATTCTGGAAACATGTAAAAATATTAAACTACATACATTTATACAATAAGTGCATCAAGGTGTAAAATTTGCACATTAAATATATTATGCATAATATTGGATACAAATTTATTACTGAGACTATTTTATGTAAAATATTTTAATAACTTTCATACAGTTACTCATAACTGCAAAATAGTCAGAACACTGACATTACATAAGCAAAACTTATGACTATGAGGCTCTTATCAATGCAACTGTGCATGGAATTCATATATTCACAAGGTTAAATGGTACATGGGTTTTACTCCCTTTATTTATTTAAAAAATGATTTATTTATTTGAGAGAGAGTGAGATTGGGAGTGTATGTGCACACTCAGGGAGAGGAGCAGAGTCCCAGCTCAGGGCAGAGCCAGGCAATCTCAAGACCCAGAAACCATGATCTGAGACAAAATCAAGAGTCTGACGCTTAACTGACTGAGTCATCTGTGTGCCCTGGGTTTTACTCCTTTTAAACATCTGTTTAACATAACTGAGGCATAAATTCCACCTAAAACATAGATTTTTTGGGTCTATCCTATATATATTAAAAAAAGAAATATATATTATTTGATCTACAAATATTGTACAAATTATACATAATACATATTACATATAACATACATTATAAATTATATATATTAAAGAAATAAAACATATTCTATATTAAAGAAATAAATAAAGAGAAGCCAAAATAAAAGAACGTGAAAGAAAAAGGAGGAAGGAAGAAAACAGAAGGAAAGGAGAAAGAAAACTGTATTTTCTTTTACAGTACAAAATTTAAATTCTCACAACGCTGGCTTAGTTTCCTCAGATTTCATCTGAAGCTCTTGAACTACAGGGGTATGCACAATTTTCTTTATAGTCTATCAAATTAAAAAGAAAAAACCCTGTGGAGTTTAAATTGAAAAGCAAAAACAAATACACATTCTAAAATAAAGCACTTGGAAATCATTTAAGAAGAACAAATTCTTATTTTTTTCTCAGTGACAGTATATTTTAATGTGTCACAATGAGGTAAGTAGATAACTATGAATCTACATACTTAACACAGACTTCTCCCTCAGTGGAATAAAATATATCCCTGTCAAAATCTAATGCAAGTAAACATGTCAACTATGCTATAAAACCAAACAATATATACATTTGGAATGGTTGAAATAACACAAACTGAAAACCAAAAGAAGATACAGATCACACACACACACACACACACACACACCTGGGGTAATATCACCTCCAGATCTTCCTAATCCATGGGTGCAAAATCAGTTATCTGTTTTTTATTTTGGTGAAATCTTCATGTATTAAATAAAACTAATTACATATAATCAAGTATACAATTTCAATTTTGCAGGGCTTTATAACATGTTTCCTATTCGTTAGCAGAAATGGATGTGGCTATTTCAAAGAACAAGAGAGGAGAAATGAGTAAATATAAGTTAAAGTCATGCTTCCAGTCTGTCAGTTACATCATCCTTAAGAAGTCATTCTGTCTTACATTAAAGTCTTTCATCCATTTTGAGTCTATTTTTGTGTGCAGTGTAAGGAAATGGTCCAGTTTCATTCTTCTGCATGTGGCTGTCCAGTTTTCCCAACACCATTTGTTGAAGAGACTGTCTTTTTTCCACTGGATATTCTTTCCTGCTTTGTCGAAGATCAGTTGACCATAAAGTTGGGGGTTCATATCTGGGCTCTCTATTCTGTTCCATTGATCTATGTGTCTGTTTTTGTGCCAGTACCACACTGTCTTAATTATTATAGCTTTGTAACAGAGTTTGAAGTCAGGAACTGTGATGCCACCGGCTTTGGTTTTCTTTTTCAACATTCTTCTGGCTATTCGTGGTCTTTTCTGGTTCCATATAAATTTTAGGATTATTTGTTCCATTTCTTTGAAATAAATGGATGGTATTTTGATAGGGATCGCATTAAATGTGTAGATTGCTTTAGGGAGAATAGACATTTTCACAATATTTGTTCTTCCAATCCATGAGCATAGAACATTTTTCCATTTCTTGGTGTCTTCCTCAATTTCTTTCATGAGCACTTTATAGTTTTCTGAGTACAGATTCTTTGCTTCTTTGGTTAGGTTTATTCCTAGGTATCTTATGGTTTTGGGTGCAATTGTAAATGGGATAGACTCCTTAATTTCTCTTTCTTCTGTTATTCTGTGTCTCCAAATTCAAATTTCCCAATTAAGAATAGGAATCATACAAAGAAGGTCCACATGTACCCCAATGTTCATAGCAGCAATGGCCACAATCGCCAAACTGTGGAAAGAACCAAGATGCCCTTCAACAGATGAATGGATAAAGAAGATATGGTCCATATACACAATGGAACATTGTGTATATGGACCATATGTATATATTATGCCTCCATCAGAAAGGATGAATACCCAATTTTTGTATCGACATGGATGGGACTGGAAGAGATTATGCAGATTGAAATAAGTCAAGCGGAAAAAGGCAATTATCTTAAGGTCTCACTTATGTGTGGAGCATAAGGAAAAACATGGAGGACATTGTGAGAAGGAAAGGAAGGGTGAATGGGGGAAAATCGGAGAGGGAGATGAACCATGAGAGACTGGACTCTGAGAAACAAACTGAGGGTTTTGGAGGGGTGGGGGTGGGGAGTTGGGCGAGACTGGTGGTGGGTATTGAGGAGGGCATGTATTGCATGGAGCACTGGGTGTGGTCATGAACAATTAATCTTGTAACACTGAAAAAATAAAATAAAAATACTTGGGGAAAAAATAGGAATCATAATAATTCTTCAGAATGCTTACTTCAAGGGGTTACTGTGTAACTTAATTACTAATATTCACTAATACACATTTACTAGTACTAAACTGATTTGCTGGTCCATAGCATGTTAGCACCTAGAACAGTTTCAGGTGCTGCTCTGAGAACATCTTCTGTTAGACCCTGGTCACATAATTGTTTCTCTTAATTCCCCTTTTGTAATGAAATCCTTTCTAAGTTACCCAAAGCCACTGTGTCTTTTTTTATTTTTAAATACTGTGTTTCCTTAGCATAAACTTGGACAATGTGTTTGACACTTGATTGCAGTTTCCTCAATATGATGTTCAGGGCAATTTCTAAAAAAACTTTTTTTTTCCCTAAAATAACTTTTAACAGAATTTGTACTATATCATATATTCACTGTGTGCTCCTTGAAATGCTGAGGGCATACTAGGCACTCACTAACAATTAAAACAGGAAAAACTGAAGTAAATAGTAAATTTCCAATACTACAGTATACAGTATTTTATACAGTACAAATTCTGATACTAGTTTACATTGAAAATTATATCATGTAATTTGTGCTAATTAAAATTATTCTATGTACTAACATACTAACAACATTATACCATGCACATTTTTTTCTAAAGCCTCTTTGGGGACAGTTCTCTAAGACTCTCTTGCATTTTTGCATATCATGTGAGCAAAGCTACTCTGCGCTTTTCTGCACCATTTTCCAATGATATTTGTAGAGTGAAAGCTTTTGAAGATCAAATTATGGTCTCCCTCCAGAAAGGCATACTTACTGATAATTATTTTAAAAAATCAAGTGTTCCAAGTGTAGGTTTGCTCCTTCATCTCACCTAAAAGGTGCAAGAGAAATGAACTATCCCTCATTTCTACCCCAAATCTCTTGCATTCTGCCACCATCCACAAAATTGTGATAGACAACCTTGTTAACTTGTAATTAGGGTAAAATACTCTAATTTTCCCAGTTTTTGATAAAGTCTATATTCAATACAATTTTTTCAATAAAGAGAAACATAAAGTCAATCAGAGAATTTTAAAATGAGATGAAGCAGATCAGTTTTCCAACTCCCTTTTATCATAAATGAAAAACTTGAATTTTAGAAATATACTGGCTTTCTCAGGTTCATTGTGTCTTGATAGGAAGGCAGAGACTAAATCCTAGATTTTATAATTCCTATCAATGATATTTTTCCCAACAATTACAGAATTGTATCTAATACACATTTGAACTTGATTACCACAACTCTAAAGTGTAACTTGTTTCTATCTACTTTTTCCAAATGAGTTTATGAACACTGTATTAACTTTCACTAACTCATGCTATAGAACAAACAATCTTATCTCAGTGCTTTAAAACAGTTTTGTTTTGTTTTCTCCCTTAAGACTCATGAGTATAGTGGAAGAGCTGTGACTCTGATAGGCTATCCTGACCTTGGGCTTGGTAAGGGTTATCTCAGTCTTATGGGGCTCAACCTGGTTCCACTGGACTGGGTTTGACTTCATTTTGCTTACCGAGCTAATTTTTGTATCTCTTCTCATTTTCATTTCATAATCCAGGCAAAAAGGGATTTACCATGTGGGACATGCTGTTATAGAAAAAGACCAAGCAAGAGTGCCCACCCCCCAAAAATCCTCTTAAGTACAGTCATAGTTTCTGCTAAAAAATGTCAAGGGTCACATCTGCTCAAATCCATTGTCCAACACAGTTCACACAGCCAAGACAAAATTTCACAGGCAAAGACCATAAAATGGGAAAGCACAGAAAGAGTGGGGAAGGAAAAAATGATTGCAACAATTGAGTAAATATTTTAAAAAGTACCATATACACACCCAAGATTTTAACTATAATTTTACAATTGTTAGAGAAGAATGCATCCTTTTTATGTTTGTCACCATACAGTACATCATTAGTTTTTGATGTAGTGTTCCAAGATTCATCGTTTACATATAACACCCAGTGCTTCATGCAATATGTGCCCTCCTTAACACCCATTACCAGGCTCACCCATCCCTCCACCCCCCTCTCCTTTAAAATCCTCAGTTTGTTTCTCCGAGTCCACAGTCTCTTATGGTTCATCTCCCCCTCCCAATTCCCCCCTTCAATTTTTCTTACATCCTTTTTAGATGTAAGTTTAAGAAAACTTGGAGCAAGTAGAGCATTGAATAAGCTAAAAGCATTGGGAGTTCATTTGACTGAGTTGCAAGCATATGCCTCTCAGGTATTTGCATGCCTGTGAGTAGAGGCAGTCACTTTCTTTTTTCCAGACTCTTTTTACAAGGATACTTAAGTAGCAGATAGCGCTGGAAAGTATGAGACTCCAGACCCAAGCTGGTTTGTATGTTGTCTAGTAAAATGAAGATAACCTCCCTCTGGGCAAAGGTCAGGCCAATTACCTATTATGAAAGAATCATCTCCCCAAAGCACATGGTTCCTTCCCTTTAATTCAACCCATGGCAGGTGCAGGCATCAGGTGGGCCTCTCTGCATCACCCTGTGGACCTGGAGCATGTAAGAACAGCTACAACTATGGTATTCTGACCATTGCTGTACTATGATTAATAAAACTGTCTATTGTCTACAACCCAAGTTTCTCAGGTTTTCTACTATCATCTCTGAAAATCTGCAGGCTAACTTGCCAGTGAGAAAGTAGTGTAAAATCTCATATACTTCACTGTGCTTGACAACTCTAAGTACCTCCATAAATCCAAGGTTGTTCTCATCTCATCATTTAAAATGCCAGCACAGTGCTAGTCATGTTAGTTAGTGCTTCTGAGATCCTGAAGTCTCCACACAGGCATGGATTCTTTGTTTTTTCTCATGTTCACTCTACAGATAAGCTCACCATCTATTTTTAGAAAATATAAAACACTGAGAAAAAGAATCATTTTGCTTCCCATAACTAAATCTACAAAGCCAATCTTTTCTCTTTCCCTTATGTTTTCCTTTTCCCTCATGCTCAAATGAAAGAAATGTTTCATTTTTTGTGTCTTTCAGTTCTTCTCCCTGATCTTTCTCAAAATCATCTTCACATTTTATTAGGACTCACTTAAAACGACAGAACAGACCCTAAAAGTGATTAATTAAAATTAACAACAATAAAAAAATCATTTACTGCATTTTCTATTCTAACCACAATTTTTAACTATACAATTTATCTTCACACATGTATATATTTTAAAAAGGTCAGTTAATTAGTCTTCTAGGTTTTATCATCTTTTAATGATTCTTAAATCCACCCTCCTCATTTTGACAAAAATATTTTTTGTTAACATTAATAATTTATAGGACAACATAACCATTTTCTAGACTACAATTTCTACATTGTATTTATTATAAATACATATATATATATAAATACATATAAATATTTATTATAAATACATTGGCCATTTTAAAGTTGACTGCTTTTTTTTTAAAGATTTTATTCATTCATTCATTCATTCATTCATTTACTTTAGAGAGAGGGAGGGAGTACAAGCAGGGGGAGGGACAGATGGGGAGGGAGAAAGAATCTCAAGCAGACTTCTCGTTGAGTGACTGAGCCCAACAAAGGTCTCTAACTCATGACCCTGAGATCATGACCTCAGCCAAAATGAAGAGTTGGATGCTTAACCAACTGAGAGAACCAAGTGCGCATTGACTGCTCCTTCCTACAACAGTTTCTTTTTTGTTTTTGACATTGTATTATCCTGTTATTTCTTTTACTTCATTCACTGCTCTGTTTCATTCAGTTTGGTTATCTTTTCATTTTCATTTACTCAACCATTTAACATGAAGATCTTCAAAACACAATCACATGAACACTCTTAATGCTCTCTTTTCTTATTTTCTTATTTGGTGAAGTCATCCACTATCACGGCTTCATATAACATTCTCACAAGCAATGTGGGAGTGATCTAGTTTCTCTATATCCTTACCAGCATTTGGTGCTATCCCTATTTCTTTTTTTATCTGTTCTGATAGATATGCAGTGATATGTCATTGTGGTTTTAATTTTCATTTACATAATGAACACCTTTCTAATGGAGGCATAATATTCCATTGTGTATATATACCATATCTTCTTTATCCATTCATCTGTTGAAGGGCATCTTGGTTCTTTCCACAGTTTGGCAATTGTGGCCATTGCTGCTATGAATATTGGGGTACATGTGGCCCTTCTTTGTAATGCATCTGCTTCTTTGGGGTAAATACCCAGTAGTGTGATGGCTGGGTCATAGGGTAGCTCTATTTTCAACTTCTTGAGGAATCTCCACACTGTTTTCCAAAGTGGCTGTACCAGCTTGCAATCCCACCAACAGTGTAATAGGGTGCCCCTTTCTTCACACCCTCTCCAACATTTGTTGTTTACTGTCCTGTTGATTTTGGCCATTCTCACTGGTGTAAGGTGGTATCTCAGTGTGGTTTTGATTTGAATCTCCCTGATGGCTAAAGATGATGAACATTTTTTCATGTGTCTGTTAGCCATCTGTATGTCTTCTTTGGAGAGGTGTCTCTTCATGTCTTCTGCCCATTTTTTAATGTGATTATTGGCTGTGTGGGTGTTGAGTTTGAGGAGTTCTTTATAGATCTTAGATATCAGACCTTTGTCTGTAGTGTCATTTGCGAATACCTTCTCCCATTCTGTGGGTTGCCTGTTTGTTTTGTTGATTTTCACATGTTTATTTGCCATCTATATGTCCTTTTTGGTGAAATGCTATTCATGTCCTTTGACCATTTTCTAATTGGATTTTTTAACTGCTGAGTTTTGAGATACTGTTTTATATTTTAGATAGAAATCCTTTGTTGGATATACAGATTGCAAATGTTTTCTCTTAGTATGCAGCTGGTCTTTTCATTCTCTTCACAGGGTCTTTTACAGGTAACTGTTTTAAATTTTGATGAGGAAGAATTTGTCAATTTTCTTTTTATCCACCATTATTTTGGTGTCAAGTCAAAGAACTGTTAGACTAACTGTAGGTCCCGAAGATTATCTCTGAGATTTTTTTTAAACAATTATTATTTTATATTTTATATCAGTGAAACTGAACAAGACAGAGTGGGTTGGGGCTAGACAACATCCTACTTCTGCCATTTCTGTAGTGCCCAGCTGGAGGCTGAGCCTGCCCGCCCACACTGCAGCACATGGCGGTATGAGTTATCCCCTCCTTACCCCCTACTGGCATCAAACCCAGTGGCAGGCTGATCTTACATCCACTTGGAGGCAATGAATTGCTGTATGTGGTGCCTCACTTTTTTGGGGAAAGTGTCATAGAAACCAAAGAAATTCCAATCTACCTATCTGCAACCAGGCAGTGTGAGTCAGTGCTGAGGGGGAGTCAGCTGGAACCATCAGGAAGCTGAAAAATGCCTATGTCCCCAGCTCTCACACTGCACCTCAATAGTGACACTACCCATTAAAATATAAGAATACCTCAGAGGCACCTGGGTGGCTCAGTCGGTTAAATGTCTGAATTCTGCTCAGGTCATGATCAAGCCCTGCATGGACCCCCTCAGGGAGTGTGCTTCTCCCTCACCCTCTGTCCCTCCTCTTGCTTGGGCACTCTCTCTCAAATAAATAAAATCTTAAAAAAAAGAATACCTCAGATCTAGACAGAGGAAGGAAATACTTAAAGCATTTATTTATTTATTGATAAAGATATTTATTTGTCAGAGACAGACAGAGATAGTGCATAAGCAGGGGAAGTGGCAAGCAGAGGGAGAAGGAGGCTCCCTGCAGAGCAAGGAGCACAATGTGGGACTCAGTCCGAGGACCCAGGGATCATGACCTCAGCTGAAGCCTGCCTCTGAGACACCGAGGCATCCCAAGGCAATTACATTTTAAAAGTGAGAATAGGGGCGCCTGGGTGGCTCAGTCATTAAGTGTCTGTCTTAGGCTCAGATCAGGATCCTGGGACTGAGCCCCACATTGAGCCCTGAATCAAGCCCTGAATTAAGCCCCACATCAAGCCCTGCATCAAGCCCTGCGTCAGACTCTCAGCTTGGCAGGAAGACTGCTTTTCCCTCTGCCTTCGAATCTTAAAAAAACACTTATTTATTTATTTGACAGACAGAGAGACAGTGAGAGAGGGAACACAAGGGGGAGTGGTAGATATGACTATAAAGAGGCAGATATGACTCCACTTAGGAGTCATAATTTGGCCACCGACCAAATTTCATTATACTGAGACCTTTAGATATACTTTGCTCAATTTTTGATAGATCAAGCAGACAAAAAATGCAGTAATTATAGAGAAGACTTCAACATCATAATAAACTTATCAATCTTTCATGGAACCCTTCAGTTAACAATTAGAAAGGAATTTTTTTTATATTTTATTTTCTCTTGAGTGCAATATTTCAAAAAATTGACAATGTTGTTGTAGACTACACAGCAACTCACAAAGAATTTCAAAGATTCTGTATCATGCATATATTTTTAAAGCACTGTAGTTAAATTAGAATTCATTTTGAAGATAGTACAAATAATAACCATATGTTAGGAGTTGAATTGTGTCCCCTGAAAAAGACACGAAGGCCTAATGCCAAAATACTTACAAATGTGACCTTATTTGTAATAGGATCTTGGGTGATATAATCAAGTTAAAATGAGGTTATACTGTTAACCTAATCCAATGACTAGCCTTCATATAAAATGTGATACACACACACACACACACACAGTGAATCTTGCCATTTGCAATGACATTAGCGGAACTAGAGGTTATTATACTAAGTGAAATAGAGAAAGAGAAATAGTATTTCATTCATAGATGGAATTTAAGAAACAAAACAGATGAACAGAGGGGAAAGGAGGATGAAATGGAGAGGAAGGCAAACCATAAGAGACACTGAACTCTAGGAAACAAACAGGGTTTCTGGAGGGGAGGGGGGTGGTGGAGAATGGGGAAACTGGGTGATGGGCATTAAGTCGAACACATGATGTAATGAGCACTGGGTGTTATATGCAACTGATGAATCACTAAATTCTACCCCTGAAACTAACAATATAGTATATGTTAACTAAATTGAGTTTAAATAAAGAACAAAAAATATAAATAAAAGAAAAGAAGAGGGAAATTTGGACACAAACATGCAGGGGGTAAGACAATGTGAAGACACAGATACACAAGGGAAAAGGCATGCAAAGATAGGGCAGAGATTAGAGAAATGCATCTAAAAGCCAAGGAACACCAAGGATTTCCAGCAACCACCAGAAGTTAGGAAGAGACGTGGAACAGGTTTTCCTACAGAACCTCCAGAATGAACCAATCCTGCTGATACTTGGATTTTGGACTTTTAGTTTTCCGAACTGTGAGATAATCTTTTTTGTTGGTTTTAGCCACCTAGTTTGTGGTGATTTTGTTATGACAGCTCTGGAAAACTATTATCATACTTTTGGATATGGTAAACAAATGATAGCTTGAACAAGAAGTTGTAATGAAAGTTTAAAAACACTATTACCAACAGCTGCTTAATACAATTCAACTACACATGGGGAGTTCACCAAAGAAGACAATATATTAGACAATATACTAGATCATAAACAGATTGTCAATTAATTTTAAAGAATTATAGATATACACATATACTCTAGCTGCAACTATATTACATGAAAAATCTATTAATAATAAGATAGTATCTAGGAAACCCCCAAATATTTGGAAATTAAGTAAACCTTTTCTAAAGAATTTATGGGTCAAAAAATCACATGGACTATTTTTAAATAAATCATAATAAAAATACAATATATCAGAAGTTATGCTGCATCTAAAAACATTCTATAGAGGGAAAAGTATGAGTGTAAAAACTCTTATCACTTAGGGAAAATGGTTTAAAATCAGTTATTTACATTTCACCTTTATTATTATTTATTATATATAATTACATATTTAATATATTATGTATTTAATATATAGTCAAATTTCACCTTTAAATAGTAGAATAAGAAGAGTAAATGAAATTAGAAATAAGCAATAGAAAGGAAACAATATACTTCTCCTTCCTCTTACCAAACTTCTAAAACTCCAACTGCTCATAACAAGCCCTCCAGGATCTCTTAATCACTTGCCTCCTGAAAATATACCCCCATATATCTCTGTACCACCCATCACACCTTCCTCTGGGGGCTGACTATGAGCCTCTCCAGAGGAGTCTTCTGCAGAGTGTGTAGAAATCTTTTGTTTGTGGAGGTGGAATAAGACTTGGAAAATTGCTTCCCTTCTGGGTCAACAGGAAGAAAACTTAAAATTGAAGCAACTCAGAGCTCATGGCCAGAGCTGAGAAATGGTAGTCCTGAAACCGCCTCTCAAAAAATATGAAGCTAGAGAGAGAAAGTTAAAACTCCCCACTAATTAAAAAAAAATCTGTGCAACATACTATTGAAGTCCAAGAGAATGGCAGACATGGCAGTAGACATGATCAGAGTAACATTTTGCATTCCCTTTTTCTTCTTCAAATATTTAATTTTATTGATACTAAAAATATGTATTCTGAGGGTTTTTAAATGAAATATCCATAATAATAAAGGTATTTTGGAAATCTTACCAAAGTACTTATTGAAAACATCACTGTTAATTTATCTTGTGTAAAAAACCTGTAAACTGCTCATGGGTGAATATATCACCTCTAGTTTGGTTGTAATACTAAAAGTCAACAAACTTGCATATCCTGCACAGTGCTAAATAACGGTGGACATTTAATGACAGCATGAGCTTACAAGAGATTTGTATAGCAGGATGCCTTAAAAAATGAGTTCACTCTTCTCCATCCTCTGATCTATTGCCAGGGCTCCTTGTAGCTAAAATAGATGAAAAACCAAAAAGCACTGAATACCTACCGCCTTAGTCCATTCTTCTTAGAACCCTAGCACAAAAAGCAGGTGGGAAAGATCTATAGGACAATACAAAGATATTCAGTATAACCTACTATGTAAAATTTCAGGATCTACTCTTAGATTTTTTCTATAATAAAAGTCTCATCTCTAACTGAGAAGAAGCACCAAGTTTCAAGCACATAGTGATTGAAACTGTATTAATGGATGATGTCAACTCAGCCAAACCCCTATCTGAAAATTAAATGTAAGTCACACAATTGTTTTATACAAGATTAGGGAGTAAAACAGGAGATGATGATTAATGAGTAATATAGAATATAGATCCCACATTGTTCCTACTGCTGACGCTGACCTAATAGCTAAATAGCTAATCATGTCTGCTTTTTTCCACTACACATTCAAATGTCCCCTTAGTATCTTCTAACACTTTGTAACACCTACTTTACCTGATTATGTGATCCATACCTTTATTCATATATCATCCAATTCCTTGTGGTCTTTTCTTTATTGGATTTCTGAAGTTTTTCTTTGACTAATATTAACAGGCAAGAGAATAATAGGAGGCACCCCAATTAGTCTCATTTGTTTACAAACGTTTTGCTCCATATTAAAGTGCAAAAATGTTCGCAATACTCTACTTTCCCCCATGTGCACACATCTTTGCATTGTAATGTTGCAGCTCCTTCCATTGATAAAATGAATCTTTTCTTTATCTTTTTAATATGGGTAGACTTTGGACTTGTTTTAGCAATAGATACATAGGAATTAATTTTGTGTGAGGTTTGACTCTAGGGCTCAAAATATCTTGTTTGTTTCTGCCCTTGTTCCAGGAATTTTGCTGAACATGTCATTTGAACAAGGCTCTACTAGGCTACTAGAAGATGAGGGACTATGTGGAGAAACTTGGCTAAAACCCAGTCAACCCAACAGAAGCAAAGCTTACTTACTGCAAAGTCAATATCAAAGCTGATTTTTAAAGATGCTTGAATGAGCTCAGCTGAGATCAGAATTACCCAGTTGAGATCAAACTGCTGATTATCTGAATCATGAGTTTAAAATTAGATTTTTTTATGCTTGTGAGTTAATATCTCTATATTATTTCATTTTCTCTTATTTTATAGCATAGACCCAAATCTTCCCAGAGAGAAAAAAATCTGTCATGATTGTGAAGAGAGTGATCATAATCTCTGTCTGCAGGTCCTTTGATATAAGGAGCCCAAATGGTGACAAATATCACTGAATCCCCTTAGAAGCATTTCAAACTTAGTCACTATGCTCTTTAAAATCCAAAGGTCATGAATAAAGGAAGTATGGCTTCTTCTTTGAGTTATTTAGTGCAATAATTGGTGGATCCCAATTTGTGCATCCTTGCTATAAGGGAAGTAGCATGACATAAATTAATCATTGATTTAAGTCATATGCTCAATAATGTTATACCAAACCCCAATTTTCTCAACCACACATCTCCAGCTAGCCACATAACTAGCTCTTCATCATACCAATCAATCATTCTATTAGGTCAGCTCTTTATGGGTAAGGGAATGCAAAATAAGACAAATGAACCCCATGCAATGAGCCCATTGCTCCACTTCTTTGGTCAGACATGATATGTGTGAAATATGTTGATGGATAAAGAAAGGTGAAATTTCCTATGTGGTGGTATTAGAAGAGCCTCTGAGGGCAATAAAGGCAAATCCATACTCATAATGTAGTTCAATTACAAGTGAGAAGAGAGATCTTCCATTCCACAAATCCAGTGTGGTTGATTTGCCACCTGGTAGCTAGCTGGAATCCCACTGAGATAGTGCCGTGTCAAGAAAAATAATGGTCAATGCAGGTTTGGCAACAAGGCATTTCTGCAACCAGATAATCTCTGGAGAGGGAAACCCATGTTTTTGAGATTATGTGCAGCCCTAGGTATATGCTAATGGAAAAGTAATGAAGTAGTAGCATCATAAACCATGGAATTCTGGTCAACCAACAGTTTAATTATTTCTTCCAAAACTTCTCAGGCCTACTCTCCTGTACATTTCTATTTTTATTTTATAATGGGATATTTATGTACCCATCAAATTGTGTGGTTCATTGGATAAACTACTAATAATGTTATTATAGGTGATGATGGCTTCATATTCACTTGGTATACATGCTAATCTGGCTTGTAGACTCTACTGGACAATTAGCAAGTCACAGAACCTGTTGGTAGAAAGAAAGTGTGACCTTTTTCAAAACCCTAGGCACCTAGGTTGTATTTCCCCAATGGGTTTGCTAAAGATTCTATACAACATTTTTGTTTCCTCGACTCTTATAATTAGCTGGGTCTACAAATGGCAGGGAAGTTTACAGGTAACTGCTGAAGAGGCACTATTTGATTCATAATCAATTTCTTCCAGCAGCCTTAGAGATTTTTTAGTACCTGAATACAAGAAGCATCTGAAATGTGGTGAATGTTTTCTCTCAAATCCAAGTAATGTTCCTCTTTCTCCAGGATGGATTGCACAGAGTTAGAGCAACTTGATTCTGACCTTGAAATGGACACTTCATACCATGGAATCCTCTAACCTACATCAATTTGGCTGGACCTTGAACTTTCATAAGTAGCATTTTAAGACAACTAGGATGAATATTACTCTAAGTATCCGGTACAGCACCTATGAATATTATTACTACATATTACTATTGATAATCCACTGACATTTACATTAACCAATGGACTTTGTATCAGCCAAATAGGCAAATTAAAAGGAGATATAGAAATGAGCACCCACGCATCTCAAAAGACTTCAGTTGGCATGCTGACCTCTACAATTCTCCCTACAAATGTGGCATTGTTTTTGGTTTACTATCACGGCTAAAGGAAAGAGAAACTCAAACGGGTGCCTTCAGTTTTAGTGTTTTTACCATAATGTCTCTCCCTCCATGGTTTAGGAAACCTGAATGGAAATTCTACCATGTAGCAAACATGTAAGTTTCAACTATTCATTTCAGAATTGAGAAATAGTTTGAGGAGGAAGCCATAGTCCTACTGAAATTACCTGGACTCAGACCAAGAATCCACTTACTAGGTGACTGCCACAAATCTTTACACTGAATGAAAAACCATAGTAGCTTTTGAGGTGACCACAGGTCACCTGAATGAGGTCAGCTCAAATTCAGAGCCTATGTCTAACAATTCCAAAAAGGTTATTAAAATAACCATTACTGTGGACAACTCAACAGACCTCAACAGACCTAGAACTGTTCTTGCTACATATGTTAAGCACTACTTTTAGGAGCTGAATTTCTATTTAATTTCTAGGTGTCCGAAGGTCATTTAACCATTGTCACAAATCCTTGAGCTTAAAACACCTAATTAACTTTGTGCCAGTGTAGTTTGATTGTAATTGCACTCATGCTGTCTCTGATGGTTTACTATTGCCAACTGGCCTTTATATCCCTAGGTTCTATTATTATCACGACATCAGGATGCATGTGTCTGGTGTATTATCTATCAACCTTAGTCAACACAGCTACATAGAGAGCTTTTCAAGGATTGGGGAGTCATTCCTCAAAAATAGTGGTCTTAATATGTGGTAATGGAAGGCCTTGCAGGTATTCTTAGGAGCAGTTGAGCAATGTGCACTTAATTGATTCACTTCTCATATTCCCATATTCATAGCTCTTCACACTGCATTCACTGCAATATCACAAGTAAATTGCAATGTTTCGATGTTATTAATGTCATCACTGAGTCTGCCTTTGAATAACCCATCTAGTTCTCTAGGAACTAGAGAAATTACTTCCTGTTTATAAAATCAAGATTTTAAAGCTTAAATGTTTCTCAATATATTTGGCTGAATCAAGTCTTTGTTATTTTTCCTTTGCTCTATTGCACTAGAATCATATCCACAATTGCTCCCAGTATTATGCAAGTACAGATCACAGAAATCTTACAATTTTTTCAATATCAAGGTGATTTTCTCTGGGATCAGGACTTGTACTTCTTTAGCAGGGTTTTATTGGGCTTGATTTTCATTAAGGACCTGAAGACAATGAAAGGAATAAAAGGTAGTGTGGGTACACCTAAGAAAAACTGACCTCAGCTTGTGAAGATAATATCCTGATTTTAACCATTAAAATGTTGGCATGAGGAGATGAAATCCCTGGATAGAAGTGGGGGGAAGAGAAATTTAGGGAAATTTGGAATTCCAAACTCCTTAAATTCATTACTATTAAAGGAGCTGAGAGATCTCTTCAAAGATTTTGGAAATATCTCTGGTTCCTATGCATATTAATTGTATATTGATAACTCCTAAGTTTTTGTTCTCTGTGTTTGTTCTCTAGAACTGTGCAAAGAAGTCAGGTGAATCTGCTATCTTTATAATCACTGTAGTTGCCATAGCAACTAAATACCACAATGACTTGTTCTCTAAATGTTATGCCTTCTACCTATAATTCATCCTAAGTAACCACTGGTAATGGTTTGAGCAATTTTAAGACCTTTTATACTACAGATTAATCCTGTTTGCTCCAGTAATGTGGCTTGAATATGTGTTTGCCTTTAGTATTTGAACAACCCAACAGAAATTCGTGTTTCCTAGGTTATTTGTAATACTGATTTTTATATCAAATGCAATCACTATTGGATAAATATAGCACTATAAAATAATAACCATTACAAAGGATTAATTTGCAAAGGTGTGGGTGGGGTGAGGGTAAATGCAAGGTTTAACGTACAAACCCAAAGCGAGCATGGTTGGAGTTATCACTGCCTGCAAATCTGAAGGAACAAAGGGAAGGTAGAGTTACTAGAATTCAGAACAAGAATGTAAAATAGGGTAAGTTACCTTGAGAGGAGTAGTGACCTTCTGCTCAAGTAATACAACAAATTCAAGACAAACTCACAAGGGGAACTAGAGAAATTAATACTTGGATTCACCTGGAAGGCAGAGGGTACACATTGATATAACTAATCATGGAGACTGCCTACTGAGGCAAAGAAAAGAAGGAAATAGAGAATGAATCTAAAGAGCAAATGGAAGGATTCCTATATGTCTTTATAATACTTTTATTCAAAATAAATAGAGCTGGAGCTGATCTCAGGGGAAAATCTGGAGGGCTAGAGTTAATGGTACTTGAAATAAGGATGCATGGCTGGTATTTTTAAAAGTCCTATGGGGATATCATTACAAATACACATACAGATATACCATTTACACACATGTGTGCAGGTACACACACACACACACACACACAGTTTAGAAAAGAGGCATAATCAATACCCCCATTTAAGATCAGGGCCTAGAGTTGCAATATCACATTGTTTTTCTAAACCAATTTCCACAGATTATCATTTGGTATTGATGGCCAATCATTTTCAGAAGCAACGGACTGAGCAAAGACATGTTCTTGTGAGTAATACCAGAAATCATGGGAATATGGGAAATGTTTTAATACAAATGCATTCCATTTCTAGAGCTTCTCCACCATCTTCGTATGGGGCATGATTCTCCTCTTACTCTAAGACACGACTCAACTCTTTTAGGGCATTTTTATTCATGGTAGTGCTATATCCCACTGTTATCTTGGGGCCAGCAACCATTTAAAACATTGGCAACCATTTAAAAACCTTAGGCTTAGCTGCTCTTTATTTAGGCTTAGTACTCTAAGTTTAGAATTATGTCTTTAAACAGATGGACATTTATTCACTCAAAATATCTAATATAGCCATGAGTTACTCAATTCCATGGGTTACTCATTTTTGATTCTTGACTAGAGTTAAAAAAATAATGGTTCTGCTTTCAAAGCAGAACAATGCATGTGCTTGTAAATTCTGGTAATTGTTTAATTAAGTTGAAACATGTGCTGAGTACATAGATGGTGTCAGGCGCTCTTCTTGTCAGTGATGACACAATGTGACCAGAACAGTTAAAAATCCCTACCCTCATGGAGCATCCATTTTCATAGATATCTCTCTTCAGTTGAATTGTAAGAGCCTCTGGTACCAAAATGAATGCACACACTTTGTCAGTTGTGGCATCTCACATCAAGAAGGTATACAAACAAGTAAGTGGGTATGGGTATTGTGAGCAACGGAAAAGAGGAAATGGTCTAATTGAGCCTCTATGCAAAGAGACGAGAGAAATTACAGAAACAGTATGTGATGATGGTAAATGACTTGAAAGTTTCAGCAAAATATTTTTAAAGTAACTCATGTGCCACACTCAGAAAGAAGTTAACATTTTGATATATACATTTTAATTGTTTTTTATATCTACAGATAATATTTATGTATTTACATACACATATATAAGTAGATAGATATCTAATCATCTATATGTGCAATGCAGATAAATACATTATTTCTCCAAAGTATGACATATTAGGATATATCCCTTCATAATGGCATGTTTTTATCTTGTAACAATAGCTAATAAATATTTTTATATATTTCTATTATAAACTGTTCTGATTAAAATACTTCATATATACTCATTTACTTCTGGCTCAATTAGCTCCTTCAGCTGAATAGCTAAAATTGAGAATGCATTGTAATCATTAAAACTGCCTGCCATAGGTGGATTTTGAGATACATAACAATATACTCTATACTTTTGACTTTTTTCCAATCAAGAAAAATTAATATTTCAATTTGCACACTTTTTCTCATGTTTCATAGACATTTGTGAGTTTTGTTATATGTTATTTCTTATAAATCCCTATTAATTTTTTTCATACTTTTAAGATTATACTATTATTCTGAATATCCTAACAACACTGTATTAAACAGCATAGTAAGATGATTGCCTTATTTTGTAATAAGTATCCATTTATAAATTAATATTATGCATTCTACTGATATATTTGACCTTAATCACTCATCTGGAGAGAAATGTATGTTAAATGTATATAAAAGTTTTTACCAGCTAATTGGCTATACTAATTCACATCAACAGATGCAGATAGATGTCGGGATATGAACAAAGTGTACAGAAACAGTGATATCAAAACTACTCTGACCTTTCCTTTCAAAATCACACAGGAAAAATTACTTTTTAATCAATGCTCAGTCTTACAATGGATCTTTTATTGTTTTTCTAGATGCTTCTAGTTAAAGCACTGAATTTTCTGTGGGTCACTGAGTTATCCTCCGAACATTACACCTACTTAAATGACATCAAGAAAACGCTGAATAAGCACTTAAATTTGGTCTCTCAATTGGGACAATAACTTATACCAAAAATTTATTGAGTACTTACCTGTAGGAAGCACCGTACTAAGTGCTTTATCTTTTTTATGTATCATTCCTCTTGGTGTTAAAATAATCACTTTGGTGATACAGAAAATAAGGCACAGAAATTTAATAACTTACTCCAAATCATACTTTCACTAAAGCAAAGTAGAAGCCTGACTTTTTTGGTTCTAGTGCTTGTGCTTAGATCTCGCTATTCCATTGTACATATTTAATAATATGGCTTAAGGAAAAAGAACATATGTGTTTAGTAATGCAAATAATAAGTAAAATCTTACTTTTTCATGCCAGGACTGTACATTGCATGAGAGTAGAAATATTGTAATTTGACTATCTTTACAGAACCTTGAACTGTACTTGGTACTTTTTACTGGCTAACTTGAATCACAGCTATACACAGAAACTGAGTCTCTCATATAGCAGGGATTTGCAGAAGCAAAGCAGAGTTTTATTCAGAAAACTGGGGTTTGAATTTGTGTGTGTGTGTGTGTGTGTGTGTGTGTGTGTGCACGCGCATGTGCGCGCCATGTGTAAATGATACACAATTGCATTCAGAAGTCCTGAGATGAAACTACAGTACTCATCACTTTCTAATTGTATGACCTTAGATGAATAATAATGTTTCCTAACCTTAACAACAAAATAACAACAATAAATCATTTAAAAGGATCATTGAGAATATCAAAGTTGATGATGCAGAAGAAAGTGGTTTATAAAATGCAAACGAATCTACAATCACTTGTGATAATTATTATTACATCTTTGTTGTTCTAAATAGTTTAAATATTGTAGCCAGGGAATCATCCCAAAGGTGGCAGGAGATACATTTGTTAGGAACAAAAGGCCTTTGAAAAGGGAACGAGATGAGACTCTTCTGTAGGGAGTTTCCAGCAGTGCTACAAGATAACATCTGTCTAATATTCATAAGAGTCATACAGCCTGGCAAAGAACAGCAAAATGAATGAGTTTGCTAATGAGCACTAATTAACCTGTTTGGGTGGAAAATTTGGTTTAATTCAGCGGATCTACCACATGCTGACAGACTGAATTTTAACAGTAAGTGACTTTCACTAATTTAATTGATCAGTTTGAATCTTTAAGCATTTTTTGGATCATATGCATACAGATTCAACAACTAGCTACAACCCTAAAAATTTTTAGAGGGAAGATATTTTGGGGCGCCTGGGTGGCTCAGTGGGTGAAAGCCTCTGCCTTCAGCTCAGGTCATGATCTCAGGGTCCTGGGATCAAGTCTCCCATAGGGTTCTCTGCTCAGCAGGGAGCCTGCTTCCCCCTCTATCTATGCCTGCCTCTCTGCCTACTTGTGATCTCTCTCTCTCTGTCAAATAAATAAATAAAATCTTTAAAAAAAAAAGAGGCAAGATGTTTTATTGTTGCTTTAGTTATTCTCAATATATATTATAATATTAATATATATTATAACAGCACTTCTACTTTTCAACTTAGAGGTAATACTTGTAATTCAAGCAAGTCTTGGAGAATGACATTTGTCTGTGCTTCTATCTTTACAATGATAAATTGTAGGGGCACCTGGGTGGCTCAGTGGGTTAAAGCCTCTGCCTTCAGCTCAGGTCATGATCTCAGAGTCTTGGGATTGAGCCCTGCATTGGGCGTTCTGCTCAGCAGGGAGCCTGCTTCCCCCTTTCTCTGCCTGCTTGTGATCTCTTTCTCTCTCTCAAATAAATAAATAATATCTTTAAAAAACAAAAGATAAATTGTAGTAGTGATTTAAATATGTTTTATACAGAAGACAAACACCTTTGGTACCAATGGATAATTTATTCAGATTTGTGATTTTTTTATGATAAAAAACACACTGAATGAGTTTGGTCCATTTGAACTGCAGTATTAGTCATAGCTTGGGTTTTGCTGATTGCATATATTGATGCAGTTCAACATGCGTCTTTGTTTTCTGTATTTTCTGTAAATTGGCACCTGCATCCAGAGACTAAGTCAGTATTAGATTTATTTCCTTGACAGACTCAAACTTTGACAACTAGTGCCATATGGTAGGACTACAAGAGGTAAATAATATCAGATTGTTTCTAAATTATGATATTAAGAGCCATTGGTGCTTAATATCTGCATTGATAGGTTTAGTTTGTATCTGCTTAATCTATCTACTGTGTTGGTATTCTAGTTCTATACTTTTTTATTTTCTAATTGATACTCTATTATAAAAAAATACTTCCTCTCATTTATTCTCTCATTACTCAATCTACTACAATACTGTCATAATTAAAGTTCAAATGTTATATCTAATATGACTAAAGGGACTAATGAAACCCTCATATTGCTGACTTCTGCATCCCTTCAGTATGTCCCTGTAAA
Source organism: Procyon lotor (assembly GCA_028646535.1). Lineage (NCBI taxonomy): Eukaryota > Metazoa > Chordata > Mammalia > Carnivora > Procyonidae > Procyon > Procyon lotor. Next base: position 145,925,360 of record CM053605.1, on the reverse strand, counting down.
CATCGCATGTGAAATGATCTAGCACCATGTTCTAACATCATCTTGTATATTTGCTTCCTTGGAAAATATACCTGGAATCAGCTATCTCTATGACTTCTGGTATCCTCAAGTGAGAAAAAGCATTTCAAGACTAGTGTGTGTGTTTAGATGCTCATTGCAATTGGATGGGTAGTTGTCTCCAGGCCTTTTCAAAACAATTCTCATGAGTTCTTCTGGGTAATTCCAATTCAAATTAACGACAACAGTCTGTAATGAGTTTTATTAAAACCCACTCTACTACACCTGTGTCTTTCTTTCACACCAGAATGCTGATTATTAAAGATAAAATTAGATAATTCCACAATTACTGTTTTTTCCTCCCATTTAATGACCATTTAGTCAGAAGTCACAGATCCTGTGTCAAAGACTCTCTAGTATCTTTCAGTTATTTGATTTTCTCATTCCCTGGTAAATTTCTCACGAGGAGCTCACCATCAAAGTTTGTACTCGTCTACTTAAGAGTTTTGATGGATATATAATTTTTGCCTTATATCTTCATACTAACATGAAAAATTACTATAAATACATTTGACGATAATATGATTTTTCTTTATTTTATAAGCATATGTTCTTTCTAGATGCCCAAAGAATTTTTTCTTTAAGCTACTGAAAATTAGTTTTTATAAACCAATATTTTCAAGAGTGTAGTGTACTATTTCAATCATATTCTCAAATTTTTCAGGAAGTCCCCTTGAATTATAATTTGAATCCTTGCATTCCCTTTAGTTTTTTCTTCAGATAATCCTATCATTTGCATACTACTTATTAACCAAAGTACTCACTTACTATCTTTAATATCTCCTGCTTTCTCTCAAATGATTTTCATCTCAATAACCTCTCTTTTCTAAAAAAAAAAAGGAAATATTTGTTTTATCTTTCAAATTAAGGATCCATTACTTATTAAGATATGTCTTATGTACATTTTGCATATAGTAAGATGCAGAGGTCAAAGCGATTTTTTATCTATCAAACAGAATACTACACAGCAGTGAGAAGGAATAATCTACAAAATAGATTTCAATGGTATCTAATGGTGAAAATATTTTGGACTAATATCTTACTTTTCTGTAAAATAACCACACTATATATCAAGTTTCCAGTGGATTATTTAGCAGTAAAACATCAAAGCTTTAGGATCATAACAAAATTGCCACTTGGTTGAACATAGTTAGTTTGCTCAGTGGTTCAAGAGACTGTGGTCATTGGAACCCTGAAGGACCTAAACTAATAAAGGATCTCCCATCTCCAGTAAGTGTCTTACAAGAATTTTCTGGAAGTCTATCAAACTGGAACAGCAGAGAATTTGGAAAATTGACTATATAAAAATAGCTGTTTCATTAGCTCGTGACATTTATTATTTCTGTCATATTTCATTTGTTGTAACTCAATCATATGGCTAAAACCAAGACAGTCTGGGAAATTTAGTCCAACAAGATGCCCAAGAATAAAAGGATGCAAATTTAGACCAAAGTCAATGCATAATTTTCAAGAGCTGCCAGAAAAGTTATCATAAACTGGATGACTTACAAAACAGAAATTTATTCTCTCACAGTTCTGAAGGCCAGAATTCTGAAACCAAAATATCAGTAAACCTCATTTACTGAAACCAAAATATCAGTAAACCAGCTTCTCTGGAGCTCATTATAGAGCTCCAGAGAAAATCTGTCTTTGCCTCTTCTAGTTTTTGGTAGGTGTTGGTGAATCTTGGCATTCCTTAGTGTGTGCCAGCATAAATCCTATCTCTGTTTCTCTCCTCTTCTGTTCTGTGCATCTGTCTGTCTCCAAATTTTCCTTTCCTTTTAAGGACAATAGCCATTGGAATTAGGGCCCACACTAATCCAGTATGATAGTCCCTATTTCCAAATAAATTCCTATTCACAGGAACCCCCAGAATTCAACATATCTTTTTGGGGGACACAATTCAACCCAAAATAGTACGATAATCACTATCACACTGAATTGTGACTTTAACCTTGAAATCCTTTCTCATGAATAATCATAAACTCTCTTTTATTCAAAAGAAGATACCAAAGATGTTATCTGAATAAAAATCTTCTCAGTTGTGAATATTCTCTTCAATATACTGGAGTTCTAATTTTATCTTTCTATAAAGATCATATTGTCACATTTTGCAATCTAACGATGACTACAGAGAATGTGATAAGTTCTTTTCCTTTCCCATTAATGCCCTGCCAGTAGCGTGAGAATATTTTCAGAAATTTAAAATTAAAGTAGAAATCAATAAAGCAGTATATTTTTCACTGATAAAATAATGATATCACCAAATTACATTTTGAAGTCTAGCATCACACCTTTGAGTTGAATTTTGGGTTTGAAGAAAGAAATTATTACTAAAATTTCTGATAGTAACCAAGAGTTAGGCTAGACAGTTGAGAAATAGTATTACTGAAAGCGATTCCACTTGGCACCTGCTCATGGGTATGATTTTCCACAGTTTGGAAATGAACCTTAATACGATGACACCACTCTTATAGTGTGTAGTTTTTACTTCCTCTCTAGATTAATAGGGCTAACCTTTTGCCTGTACTTCAAAAATGTACATTTTTTTTTTGCTAGTTTAGGGTAGTTAGCTGATGAAAAATAAGCAGCAGTCGTTATTGTGAGTGTATATGAAGGTTTTCTGAGTGACCCACGGACACAAGATCAATTTCCAAAACCTCAATTTCTACATATTGTATATATTATACCTTATATCCTTTTTTATTAACATATGATGTATTATTTGCCCCAGGGTACATGTCTGTGAATCATCAGGCTTACACATTTCACAGCACTTACCATAGCACATATTATACCGTATATCTTAAAATCAATACACCAAAGAATAGATTATTGTTCAAGACTTTATGATGGCTCTTTTCTCACCTCTCCATCTACAAATAAGCATCTCCTATTTCACAAAACAAAATTCTCAACTCTTAAGAATCTCACTGATGTGCACTGTATCTGGTGGACAACAAAACAAGAACATTTGTCATGTTTAACAAGTTACAGTATTAATTCATAGGATAAATGTCATATATTTCCATTTTCTGTGTTTTCTAGCTTTTTGTTGCTTTTAAAAATGCTGGAAGATGGGGCGCCTGGGTGGCTCAGTGGGTTAAAGCCTCTGTCTTCAGCTCAGGTCATGATCTCAGGGTTCTGGGATCGAGCCCTGCATCGGGCTCTCTGCTCAGCCGGGAGCCTGCTTCCCCCTCTCTCTCTACCTGCTTCTCTGCCTACTTGTGATCTCTTTCTCTCTGTCAAATAAATAAATAAATCTTTAAAAAAAATGCTGGAGGAGGATATAATCAATTGTAAACCAAAAGATAATTTTTAAAAATCATCATTCACTCTATAATTTTTGTCTAGAGTTTGAAAAGTGTTCAAAGAAAAAGTGGCATTGTTATAAGAAAATATCTTTTATTCTTCTGGTCTTACTTATTTCAGCAAAGGTTTCCATCATTTATAGGTATGAAACCTAAAAATGAAGAATTGCATTCATACTGTAAACTGTCTCATTCTAAAATTTAAAGACTATTATTTATAGAGTCTAAAATTAAAGAAAAATACACAATAGACACAATAAAGCAAACCTGAAACTTCCACCTAATGAGGGTGTGGGTTGCAAATAAGAAAGAGGGATGTCCATTTTTCATGTTAATTTGACAGGCTGCATCAATATAACCTGGTCTAGATTTATCATCTATAAAGTTGAGATGATGCTTATGTTAATAAGACATCATTGAAAATTGTGGAATAAAAATTCCAAACACCCCTCTATAAAAGCAATAGGAAAAATACTGTCAAAAATTATGGGCAGTAAGCTTTTGGAACTCTAGAAACTAGTCAGTACTGTACAGCAACCACAGGAACAATTATTCAAGAGAAATCAGTTGAATCTTGGGGGGAAAAGCAGTATGTTTTGTGGTATTTTAACTTACCATAGCCTATTGCCTACTTTTCAGCTCAGTGGTAACCTTATAAGTTCTGCCTACATTTCCAGCAACAGTACCAGAAGGAACATAACAGATTTCATTTCAAAGAATTATAATTATTTGTTTTGTCTGGAGGTTCCCTGGAAGACTGGTTCAAAAGGATTCCCTTTATTTTGACTAAAGTTGAACAAGCCCAGTGCTAAAGCTGCTACTCAGGGTGTTTGAAGAAAACATGTAGCCCAAATGTCTTAGTTTCATTTGAAGCAATGGATCAAATTTCAAGCTAACAACAGAATAAACAAGAACCTGGAAGAATGAAATGTTTCAGGGAATAAAGGCCTTGAAAAGCTATGACATATTCCTAGGAATGTATAAGGCCAGGTACATGTCTAGGATTATATGCATGCTCAAGATAGTCTTGAGGAAGCCCTAATCCCTCACCCTGGTCAACCCTGAGGCTATATGAAAGCAGGAACTGAAGGATAAGGCAGAGTTGTAAATGCCCTGGCTGTGTGTTGAAGATATGCCAAACACATATACAGAGCCACTCTGCAGAGGCTGGGAGATAGTTCTTTTGCTCTAATATTTAAGCATTTGGCCGGTCTGATCATTACAAGGTCACTAAACAAGTGGAAGCAAGATTTCTTTAGCTACATGCAACAAAAGAACACAGACTTTACAAAATTAGTTCAGAAAAATCATTAAACAGATAAAATAACCACAACAGGAGAGAGATAATCTGATTTCACCACCTCATAATTTTCAAAATGAACATTTTTCAAAAGAGATACAAAACATTAAGGAAATCAGAAAATATGGCCCAGACACCAGAAAAAGTCAAAAGAAATAAATTGTCCCTGAGAATCACAGATGTTGGACTTGGTTTTCAAATACTTTAAATAAGTCATTTAAAATATATTCAAATACCTGATGAAAACCTTATGCATGTCTCAATAGTTTATTATGAATTATGAGTAATTAGCTATGCCTCACCAAACAGAGATACTAATAAAGAGATAAAAATTCTAAAAAGGAACCAAATAGAAATTCTGGCTTTGAAAAGTGTAAGACCCAAACTTTGAAAAAAAAAAAAAAAAGAGCTAGAGGAGCTCAGTAGCACATATAGCACATTTGAGCAGATTAGGGCAGAAGAATCATCTAACTTGAAAATATGTCAGTCTGGATTACCCAGTCTAAGAAAAAAATATTTAAAGAATATTTAAGAAAGAATATTTAAGAAAAAATATTTAAGAAAAAAATTAACAGAACCTAAAGGACTTAGGAAACTCTATCAAGCATGCTAGTATATGATTAGCTATACTCCTCAAATACGATGAAAAACAATATACACATCCAAGAAGCTGAAAGAACTCTGTAGGAAAAGCTCATATATCTGCACAGACACATATCTTAATCAGATTGTAGAATGACAGAGAATCTGGAAAGCAGCAAGAAAAAAGTTACTCATCACACACAAAGGAACCAAATAGGACTGACAGCTAACTTCTCATCAAAGCCACATAAGTCAATTGGCAGGCAATGTGCAGAAAGAATACTGTCAACCAATAACTCTTCATCTGGCAAAATCATTCCTCAAATATGAAGACGATAATCCCCTCCCCTTTGAGTATGGGTAGAACTTGTGAATATGATATTCCTCCTTTGACTAGGTTACACCATACTGTACAATTGGCTTTAATAAAGAAAGATTATCAGAGCGCATCTACCCTATACACAAGAGCTCCTTAGGAGCACACAATTTTCTCCAGGTGGTTGCAGAAGAGATGTCAGAGACATTCAAATCATGAGCAAGATCTGACGCTATGCATGTTCTCCATTGCTGAGAAAGGAGAAGGCCATGTGACTAGGACCTGCGTGTAGCTGCTAGGAATAGAGAGTGTTTCCTGGCCAACAGCTAGCAAGAAAATGAGTGCTACAGTCCTACAAATGCAAGGAATTGAATTATTCCAAAAACCCCGTGAGCTTATAAATGAATCCTTCCAGTTGGGAGCCTGAAGATAATTACATAGCCCAGCAACATCTTGATTTCAGCATTGTGTGACCCTGAGCAGAGGACCCAAATAAAGTATGCCAAAATTCTAACACAGGGAAAGTGTACGATAATAAATTTGGGTTATTTTCAACTGCTAAATTTGTGTTTTGCAATAATATTTGTTATGCAATAATAGAAAACAAATACACCCTGTGTTATACCTTCTTGTCATTAGCTCATTGAAATTGATGGCACTGTGAGCTCACTGAACTCCATGACAAGGTCTCCTCATGTGATGCTTTGACCCAAACATGGACACAAGACCATCCTTAGTTCTTAGCAAAGTTGAGATTGCCTGGAACATCATTTCTTTCTTCTTTTATTTATTAATCTGTAGGGAACAGATTTTTAATTTCCCAACTTATCTGTAAATAGGAATACATATGGGTCACAAATCAAAATGTTTAACAAGATACATTGTGAAAACTTCCCAGCCATTGTTATCCTCATCTACACTGTTCTGACTTATCCTTCTCCACAGGTAACCACTGCAATTAATTTCTTGATATTCTTCTAAAGTTATTCCAAAATGCCTATCTGTAGAAGAGACTGTTAATCACTAACAATATTCACGCTCCCTTTCTTAAATAATACTAGAATTTCTGGTTGGGCATATGGCTATCAATGAGCTGGAAAAATTTCCTCTCCTAGGACAGTAAACCTTATGTTCCCTTTGCTATGTCCTTTCTCATGGCCATTGACAACAGTACTGAAGTCCCAGTAAACCAAGTTGGAAATCCTGATGCTAGTATAGTTCTTCACTGTCTCTCTGCACTCAAGTTTACTGCTCCCTCTAGATTGTGTGTATAAATACCTCTTCCCTCTTTGGCTTACTATCTTGGTCAGGTACTAAAGTTTTGCAAAACCATCCTAATATGTCTTCTTGCCTTGTCTTAATGCTTTTGTTCCTCAGACTATTTTGTAGTCACAGTGAATAAAAACACAAATTTGATCTGAATGTCTCTCTCCATTCAGTTTAAAAGCCTCCAGTGGCTCTAAATTGCTCAGATCAAGTTTTAAAAGGCTTCACAGGCACCTGTGGCTCTAATTCGTTTCTTGTCACAACCCACTCCAGACTATTGTCTCTCCCATTTACCTCATGCTACTACTACATCAAATCCTTTTCTCCATTCTGTTTCGAAGTCTTTTGTGTTGGTTTTTGTATCAGAAGCTACATTTTTATTACGCCTGAAATAACTTTTTAAAATTACTTTTGTCTTACTAACTGTAAGAAAGGTCATATTCATTCTTATAGAAGGGGAACACATTAAATATAAATTATAATTAAAAAGATATTTAGGCCAATATTATACTATATGTTAACTAGCTAGAATTCAAATAAAAACTTGAAACAAACAAAACAAGTACATTTATGAATCAAACACCCATATAATTCCTTCCCAGATCAAGAGATTAAACAAACAGTATCCCAGTGTTTGGTTTTCCTAGAGGCCTTGGCTAACCTTTTTTTTTAAAACCTTTTTAAAGCTTATCAATGTAGTTTACATTAAATTATTTATAAATTATAAAATATTATTTTTAAGTTGTAATTTTAAGGTATTTATATTATAATTTTATATTAATTTTCTGATCCCTTTTACCTGAAATCATAGCTTCTTTTTACCTCATGAATTTGTTTTTACCAGCACACAAATGCTATATATTTTACTCCATGATACAATTTTAAACACTATAAAAAGTTATATTCAAGATTTTTTCTTTATAATACTGTTTTTTTAGATTACGTATCTATAATACTTTACTTTGTAGCATGATGAACTGAGAATTAACACCTTACTCCTTCTTTCCATGTAGAAAAAAACATAACAACTCTTGTACTTTGCAATTTAATATAAATATCAAATTCACAGAAGTAAATGGACTAAGCATCAGAGTAATATGATTTAAGGTACTAAGGTTTAGCAGAATATATTGACTCCTTAGTACAATTAAAATGATTTGAATTAAAACGCAGAGTTCATTTTCTTCAGAGAAATCTGGACCAGTCAATGATTCTTTAAATAATTGTTCTCTTCTGAATAGAAAACATTCATTCACTCGTCCACAAAGAAATGAGTTTTTGAGCACAAGGTTGTACTAAGAAATAGCCATTATTATAACATTGATTTTAATTTGACTAGATTTTTGTAAAGATTCAACCTAATAAAGTTCTACATTGTTTTCTTGGAAAACTTAAGAAAACTGTCGTGTCATCATCAAAAACAAGAATATGTGTGTATATAAATAGAAGTGGAAAAGAAGATGTAACTTTATTCAGGCAACATCTTAAGCAAATATATAGGAAATCTGGGGAAATTATGATCAGTTAAGAGATTTATTCTTTAGTGTTGGGAAAAGAAAGAGGGTTGTATACTAGTTGACTTTCTGAATATTTCCTTTCATGAGAAACTACACATTTATTAGAATGGCTAAAATAAAAAATGAATATAGACAATTCCATTTGTTGCTAAGGATGTAAGACAATAGGAACTCTCATTCATTCATTGCTGGTGGGAATGTAAAATGGTACAGCCATTTTGGAAGACAGTATGGCAATTTCTGACGAGGTTAATCATAGTCTTGCCATACAGTTGAGCATCCCATCTCCTATATATTTATCCTAGTGACTGGAAGATTTATTTCTACACAAAAACCTGAACATTATTATTTATTGCAGGCTTATTCATAATCATTCAGGACTGTAAGCAACTGAGATGTTCTTCAATAGAATAAACAAACCGGGTATATCTGTAGAATAAATTTTATTCACCAGTTAAAAGGAGCACTCTATAAAGCCATGTAAAGACATGCATAAATGCATGCATATTGCTAAGTGAGAGTAATTATAGGAAAAGTTTACATACTGCATGATTCCAATGATATAGCATTCTGGAAAAGGCCAGGACATAAATATGGTAAGCCGATTGGTGGTGTCCAGGTGATCATGTGTGTTGGGGGGAAAGGGGCTGAGTAGGTAAAAAACAGTGCATTTTTAGGGTGGTGAAATTATTTCATATGATACTATAATGGAGGATATGTTACACTATGCATTTGTCAAAACCCACTGGACTTCATAACACAAAGAGGGAACCTTGTACACAAATTTTAAAAATCATTTTAGGAGATCTATCCCAGGATCCTGTGATAGGATACAGGCTATAACAAATGAATCTATCTGTAATATAAATGAATGAAATAATCTCATTGAAGGAGGAGGGGGGAAAGACATTGACCTAAGTAACTATGAAAATAAGTGGAGTCTATAAGAGTAAAAGCGAAAAGGTCCACAAATTATTGTATTTTAGTTGATAATGTTCCCACAGGGCTATGGTTACCAGTTATGATACAGAACAAAATTAACTAAATAGACTATGGATGGTGAGGGTCAGTTTCTTGGTTTTGTAGTTGGAGGTTACAGTTCAACAAGGAGAGGGGGAATAATCCATGTGGTAATGGATTACAGTTGGTAACATCAGTACGAATCATGTTCAGTTTAATGTAGATACAGATGATCACATATAGAAATATTTATAGACATGTGTATATACACAGGTAAATATACACTGATACATTTACTTTCTATTAATTGAAAGGGTGCACAAACGATGACAACTACTAGCAATGAACACACATAGCTCCCAGGTCTTGGTTTTGAATACCATTCCTTTTGGAAAAATGAGCAGAGGAAGCAAATCTACTGCATGAGCTTGAAGTACTGTACAGTAATAGAAGTTAATTAGGTACTCACAATACACCTATACACACTTATTTACATATATCATATTGAGGGTATGCACAAAAGGACATGAGGATCAACTGGAAAAGTCTCCAATGCCCAAATCTGGAACAATTTGAGTGAGAAAATAATAATTTAGCATTGAATTATAACCCAAAGTATAAGACAGTCATGAATCTATACAGATATAAAAACCTGACTGGATAAGTAAGTATAAATATCTTGTGCAGAATTCCAAATAATTTCTAGATTTTCCTCTCTCAAGGAGATAGAACATAACTCTCCTTTTTAGTATAGGTTACTTCCATAATGACTTATTTCCAAAGACTACAGTTATAGAAACCAGAATGAAAGAGTAGCTTTACTGTGAAGATTCCTAACAAACACTACTTCAATCAAGTGATCAAGTTTAAAATGTAGTTATGTCATGTTGATGCTATGTCCCACTGATATTATATGATAAGAATGACACTTCTCTGTAGTCTCCTGACTTCCAAAAGATAACTGCAGCAAAATCATGAGAAAAACATCACTCACATCACAACTGATGGACATTATACAGCATTCATCAAAACTGTCAAAGTCATCAAAAATGAGAAAGTCTAAAAACCTGTTACAGCTAAGAAGAGCCTAAGAATATATGACAACTAAATTTATATATGTATGTATTTTATGTGTGTGTGTGTGCATGTGTGAAGGTATACATATATAATTGCTGTAATAGTGGTGTTCTTACAGGAAGCCTTTCATTTACAGTTGGTGACTGCATATATTTGTGTATTTTGGCAACATAATAGCATAACAGAAATTTTGAAAAATGAAGTCAATTCCTCACAATATATACATATTTTGGTTTTATCTGAATTCACACATTGCTTTCCATTCTTTAGTCAATAAGAATTTATCTGGCAATTTAAAACATCTTCGCTTCGACAGCATGAAAGTTTGAATTATACGACTGTATATTCACCCTCTGTTTAAGTTGTACTTTTCATAATGTTCAAAAGATGCTTGAAATATTCCATTTATCTCCATCACACCATTATTAAACAGAAAACTTGATAGCAGGTATAATAAAATTTGTCCACCTTATTTTTTTCTTTGTCTTTTTTATCTTTACCTGTCAGAGAAGATGAAAACAGGAAGGAAAGAAAAGAAGGGAAGGAAAGGAAAGGAGAGAAAGGAAGAGAAGGGGAGGGGAGGGAAGGAAGGAAGAAAGGAGAGGGAGAGGCAGGAGGAAAGGAAAGAGAATGAGGGAGAAAGGAAGTAAAATGGGATGGAGAAAGGGAGGAAAGGAGGAAAAAAATAATGTTTTCCTACTCAAGTCTTCTAAATATTGGCATTCCCTTTATGTCTGCTGTATTATTATACAAAATATTTCAATAAATTCTTTACATTTGTTAAAAAGAAAGTGAGACGTTGTCATGTAGGTGATGTACATGGAACTATTCGACAGATTTTTTTTCCCATCAGTAGTTTAATGGTGATACCTTACATATAATACAAGTTACTTTTGAAGATGACATTAAAATGTTAAATATACAAACCAAAGTAAATAAATCACAAACTTTTAATAACTCCATGGTACAGTGTTCTCAAGATAATTTATAGAGAATTGGAAAGTATTTTCTCCATTTCTTGCTTTCTTCATGCCTGAGTTCTTTCAGTTTCTGCCACTAATTTTAACAGTTATAAAGCCTGTTGACTTTAAATGTACCTGAACATTCTGATCTTTACAGAGACAAAAGTAAAACAAATTATAAGGACTTTTCCTTCTTGCCTGATCTATCAAAGTCATGCAATAACTGTCAAAAATCAATCCACATTGTTATAACTAATCTTATATGATTAGTTGCTTTGAAGTTATGGAATACATTTATGTTCTTAAGCCATCATTAAAATAGAAATTTTATAATAGGAAAAATTGACCCACCCTTTCATGTCTTAATTAAAATCTTAGTATATTTTAAAAAATATATGAAATGCTATAGGTGAAAAGAGAGAGAGCTCATATGGATATCTAAAACACAACTAATTTTCATTTTGTTCCATGACAATATATGTTTCATCACAAATATTCTACAAAGCCATATAGTTAATGTTCAATCTGATCGAAGAACATGTTTCTGGACTGCCTAATGTTCTATCCACTGTATTAAACTGCCATTGTATTATTTGCATTAGTATACCTAAATTAGATTTCACTGTATCACATTTTCTGACTGTATATTTCCTAGAAGGAATAAGAACAGGTGGGTTGTATGTCTGCCCAGACAAATCCCAACTTAGTTATTTGTCTTTCTAGGAAGTAACAAATCAAGATTTTGGATCCAAGTGGAAAACACACATCCAAAATCAAGTCTTGTGACTTACATTACATTGCTGGCTATTAAAATATGGTTTTGAAATATCATAAAACATGATTTTATAATTGACATATGTAAATCTCCATCTTAACAACTGTTAAAATTATAGTCATGCTTTTAAAGAACATATTTGTATCTTTGCCATCCTGTATGTATTGAGAATCCAAGTACTAGTGTCCCCTTCCCTGTCATTTTTCCATGATTTAGCCCATCAATCTCTCCTACAGCAGCTATGATCTGTCACACATGCTGCCTTTCTGATTTTCTGACATGCATCTTATTTTACCTGTCTGCAGTGCACTAAATGCCTTTTTTTCTGATATGTCAATAAAAGAGATTAACTCCACTAATTATCTCTATCCAACAAACTAGTAAGTATATTTCTTTATGTAGACAATAC
>CM053605.1:145818475-145912328 GCA_028646535.1 Procyon lotor | reverse complement strand
AGGTGGTATCTCACTGTGGTTTTGATTTGTATTTCTCTGATGCTGAGTGATGTGGATCAATGGAACAGAACAGAGAATCCAGAAATGGACCCCCAACTTTATGGTCAACTGATCTTCGACAAGGTAGGAAAGAATATCCAGTGGAAAAAAGACAATCTCTTCAACAAATGGTGTTGGGAAAACTGGACAGCCACATGCAGAAGAATGAAATTGGACCATTTCCTTACACCACACACAAAAATAGACTCAAAATGGATCAAAGACCTCAATGTCAGACAGGACTCCCATCAAAATCCTGGAGGAGAACATAGGCAGCAATCTCTTCGACCTTAGCCACAGCAACTTCTTCCTAGAAACATCTCCAAAGGCAAGGGAAGCAAGGGCAAAATTCATCAAGATCAAAGGCTTTTGCACAGCAAACAGTCAACAAAACCAAAAGACAACTGACAGAATGGGAGAAGATATTCGTAAATGACATATCAGATAAAGGGCTAGTATCCAAAATCTATAAAGAACTTCTCAAACTCAACACCCAAAGAACAAATAATCCAATCAAGAAATGGGCAGAAGATATGAACAGACATTTCTGGAAAGAGGACATCCAAATGGCCAACAGATACATGAAAAAGTGCTACACTTGACAATCTTAGATGCAACATTTTCCCCCTTACTGTCCCAAATAAAAAATCTTGCATACATCCATTTATGTACCTTACAGAAAAACCTTAGACAAGTACGTCTCATTGGTGATAATATATCTATAACAAGATAATTTACTATTTAAATGAAAGCTTCAGCTATTTTTCTTTCAACTTCAATCCAAAACAAAGATAGAGAAATAAATTCCCTGCATATGGATCAAAAGAATTAATCTTGTTAAAATTCCCATATTACCCAAAACAATCTACGGGTTCAGTGTAATCCCTATGAAAATTCCAATGGCATATTTCATAGAACCAGAAAAAAGAATCCTAAAACTGGTATAGAACCACAAAAGACACCAGTAATCAAGCAATCTTGAGAAAGAACAAAGGTAGAGAAGGTGGAGGTATCACATTCCCTGATTTAAGACTATATACAATACACAGCAATCAAAACAGGAGTGTACTGGCACAAAACAAACACATAGGTCAACAGATTGGAATAGAAAGACCAGAAAAAAATCCTGCACAAATATGCTCAATTAATCTATGACAAAGCAAGGATATATAATGGGGAAAAGACATTCTGCTCATGGTTCACTGTTGCTGGGAAAACTGCACAGCTATGTACAGAAGAATGAAGCTGAACCACCACCTTATACTGTATACAAAAATAAATTTTAAAAATGGATTAAAAGGGCACCTGGGTGACTCAGTCAGTTAAGTGTCTGCCTTTGGCTCAGGTCATGATCTCAGGGTCCTGGGATCAAGTCCTACATTGCACTCTCTACCTAGTGGGGAGTCTGCTTCTCCCCTCCCTTTGCCCCTCCCCCCTGCTCATGCTCTCACCTTCTGTCAAATGAATAAATAAAATATTTTAAAAAACGATTAAAAATCTGAATATAAAACTTGAAATCATAAAACTCCTAGAAGAAAACATAGGTATTAAGCTCTTTGACATTGGTATTAACAATATTTTTGGGGGGCCAGTCTCCTCAGGCAAGGGCAGTAAAAGCAAAGATAAACAAATGAGATTATATTAAAGTAAAAAGCTTTGCACAGCAAAGGAAACCTAAACAAAATGAAATGGATACCTACTGCATGGGAAAAAGTATTTGAAAATTATATACCTTATAAGGGATTGATATCCAAAATACGTAAAGAACTTACACTACTCAATATTAAAACAAAACAAAATGAAAATAACCCAATTAAAAAATGGGCAAAGGACTTATTTTCCAAAGCATACATACAGATGACCAACAGGCACGAGAAAAGATGTTAAATATCACTAATCATGAGGAAAATGCAAATCAAAACAACAATGAGTTATCACATCCCACCTGTCAGATCAGCAATTACCAAAAAGTCAAAAAATAACAAGTGTTGCTGTAGAGAAAAGGAGGCCCTCAAACACTGCTGGTGGGACTGTAAAATGGTGCAGCCACTATAGAAAACAGTATGGGTGGGGGGGTTCTCAAAAAGTTAAAAATAGAACTATCATATGATCCAACAATTCCACTTCTGGGTATCTTTCTGAAAAAAACAAAAACACCAATCCAGAGAGCTATATGCACCCCCAAGTTTATGGCAACATTATTTATAATAGCCAAGATATGCAAACTTCGGTGTCCATCTGTAGAAAAATGGATACCAAAGAATTAATATATATTAAATATATTTATATATGTATTAAATATATCATCCATAAAAATGGAATCTTGTCATCTGTAGTAACAGGAATGGACCCAAAAGGTATTAGGTAAGTGAAATAAGTCAGACAGATGATTTCACAGATATGTAGAATCTAAACAAAACCAAACAAAACAAATGAACAAACCAAACCAAAACAGAAACAGAAACAGACCCACAGATACAAGAAACAAACTGCCGGTTACCAGAAGCAGGATGGATTGGGGGATGGGTAAAATAGTTGAAGGAGAATAAGAGGTACAAACTTCCAGTTACATAATAAGTTAGTTATGGGGATGTAATGTACAGCTAAAGAAATATAGTCAATAATATTATACTGACTCTGTATGGTGACAGATGGTAAATATTCTTATTGTGGGGTCATTTTATAATGTATAAAATATTGAATCACTATGATGTATACCTTAAACTAATAGGATATTATATGTCAATTATACTTCTATTATAAACAAACATTGTTCAACTTTCATAGAAGTTTCTGAAATCTCTCCTTTTCTTCTATTAAAGGTCTTACTAAT
Source organism: Procyon lotor (assembly GCA_028646535.1). Taxonomy (NCBI): domain Eukaryota; kingdom Metazoa; phylum Chordata; class Mammalia; order Carnivora; family Procyonidae; genus Procyon; species Procyon lotor. Next base: position 145,909,456 of record CM053605.1, on the reverse strand, counting down.
ACATTTAGGCTCTACCATATTTTTCTTTCTTTGATATCCGTCTAGGAAATTTTCTATTAGATAGATAGGTAGATAGATAGATAGATAGATAGATAGATAGATAGATAGATATCAATATATATCTAATAGATGTATGGATAATATCTATCTATATAGATAATACAGATATATAACAATAGAGATAGATGAATATCTATCTAATAGATAAAGATAGATGAATATCTCTATCTATAGATAGAAATAGATGAATATCTGTCTCATCTATCTATCTATCTATCTATCTATCTATCTATCTATCTATCTATCTATTAGAAACCATAGGTAAGGTATCAAAAGATGAAACCTCCTTGTGCAAACATTACTTCTAAAATAAATTTCATCCAAGGGCACCTTGGTGGTTCAGTCAGTTGAGTGTCCAAATCTTAATTTCAGCTCAGGTCCTGATCTCAAGGTTGTGAGACAGAGCCCCAGGTTGGGGCAGGGTTATCTGCTTGGGATTCTTTTCCTCTATCCCTTCTCCTGCTTTCACCCTTTCTCTCTCAAATATGTAAATGAATCTTTAAATAAAATAAAATAAATAAATTTCATTAGAAGAAAATATATTTCATTTATGAAACCTTCAAGTTTTTCCATGTGTGGCATTCTAAAATATCCACATCTTGAAATGACTAGAAGAGAAAAACAAAAAGGCTTAAATATAGAGCACTAGCAATTTGCCTAAGAGGCAAAATCTGGTATTTATATAGCATCAGGATGAGCATGAAAGTTAAAATACAGTGACTTTATGGAGAAGCTGATAAATTTGCTCTGATGTCTCATTACCCTTTATCTGGGAGATTCTGGAGTTACTAGGTCATTTCTGAGGTCCTCCTGTGAACTCTCAGTATCTACACCATATATTTTTCTTTACTCTGCTACCACAAAATTTATTCCATTCTTCCTTACATTCTTTAATTTTCAAACTATTTCTAAAAAGTAAGGATAACTAGTAACTAAAACTAAGAAATGAAATTGTTATAACTTGTTAACCCTATGCACTATCATGCATTTTTTTCTTACATAGTTGAAATTCTAAAGTGTAAATTTTATATTAAAATTACGAATTCTATATTACAAATGGTAAAGTTTTTTACTGTGACTTTACCCAGAGAAAATTAAAAACTCTACGGAAATACTATTATCATCATCAAACAAAACACAGTACTTTAAATTTTTCTCAGGAATGTGGCTATGACCTTTTTTTTATTGATAAAGTAATATACATCCTCAAGAAGGTAAATTTACAAGGCATACAAATGATATTTATAAATGATGAATGAACTAAGAGGTTGTGATGATGAAATTTTCATTATCACAGTTATTTTATAATGTTATTATATAACTGGAAACAGTTATTTCATAATGATAAATGATAAGAATCAAAAGTATTCTATAGTTGTGCCAATTCTTTCCATCATATCTATAGCCTGTCTCAGTGTCCCTAAGAGTGATATGAAGATTAGATTAAATGACATATGCCTGATGTGATAGAAACTTGTGGGCTCCAATAGAGAGAATGCAGAGAGAATGCAAAGAGAAACTTTGTGCCTTGTGGGCTCCAATAGAGAGAATGCACAAGAGGCCATAGATCCATAATGTGGAGTAAAACTGATCCTTGAACAGGACGTGTTTGAATTGAGTGGGTTCACTTAACACAGAGATTATTTTCAATAAATACAGAACACTGTAAATGTATTTTCACCTCATGATTTTTTTAACATTTTTTCCTCTGGCTTAACTTTTATGGGAAGAATACACAAAATATGTGTTAACTATTCATGCACCATAGGGCTTCTGGTCAACTATAGGCAATGAGTAGTAAGTTTTGGGGGAGTCAAAAGTTATACATGAATTTTCAACTGCTTGCAGGTCGGGACCCCTAACCCCTGCATTGTTCCAAAGTCAACTGTATTTCATTTCTACTCATCATTTGAGAATTTATTCACAGGCTTAGATAACTTCATCTTGAACTTACAATATCATTGGAGGAAAATACCAAGAACAACACCTCATTTTATTGTTCACATAAATTACCAAGTAAGCCCCAGAGAATAAGTCATCCATAGTAACTATGGGCAAAAAAATGCATTTGCAGGAACTATAAATTGAATGGAAAATACTGACATTTTTTAAAATAATTGAATTGTATCAAATCGATAATAAAATTTCTCCCATGGTTCCTGGACGCATTTTCAGTAAATCAAATCATTGATAGTTAACAGCCATAATGGTGCCATCAACACAAATTGTGCAATGCAGGATGTATCTAGTCATTAACAGGCAGCATTTGTTATATTGATCAGGCCATTAAAAGATTAATAAATGCCAATTTCCATCCTGTGTGTATCTTGGACTTTATTGATAAACCCCTCAAATATATCAATGTAATACTTCAGCATCAGTGATACAAGCAAAATCAAAATTTTAGGACTAAAATCACTCATAGGTTTATTTATTTTTAAGGTAACATAGTTCTTTCTAGGAAATGAAAAAATAATTCAAAATCTTTCAATCAACAAGAGTAGGGTTTCCCAAATCAGATTTAAATCCAAATTTAATGAGCATGAATTGCATTCTTTGAGAGTAAATGTAATTGTTATATGTAAATCTGAAATTGACAATTTTGAGGATACCCAAAACATCCTTACAGTCTCCTGGGTAAAATCTCAGAAAAGTAGAAGTGAAATGGTAAGGCAACTTACTTAACCGAAACCTAATTATTGTGTTTTTGCTTCTCTGAAGACTGTGAAGTGAATGAGGTGGCAATAAGTGAAGCTAGAAAATGGAGTTGTGAAGCCCCAAGTTAGCACTAGGTCTCCAACACTATTAAGGAAGAAATTTCCTGGCCCATGTACTCAATAATGATGCTCTCCGGAGTGATATTTCTTTTGTAGAAACGAAAATGTCTGGATATTATAACTTGATAGCATTAGCTGCCTGACACTTAGTAAGAAAGAAGAATTAGTCTAAGCAGCTTTGACCTCTGTAACAACCTTGTAGGTAGGTGCTCTTATAATCATCATTGTACTGGTAAATAAAATGAATCACTGAGAAGTTAAATCATCTTCTCAAAGTGACACAGGTAGAAAGTGTCAGAGTCAATCACTCTAACCTGCTCCAACTCCAAGATCCTTAACCATCATGAATATTGTCTCTGTAATCATCTCTTCTGCTTTGGAATCATGTAATTCTTGTCTCATTTTAAATTTATAGTCAACTAGCACCTTTTCTATACAGTTTGACTTCCTATAAAGATGTACCAATTAATGAAGATTAACTTTGATTTAAATGTTCTGATTCTTGTGATATTTAATTTTGTTTATAGTTTGGTTATAAGGTAATAAACAATATTATTGATTTAATGCACCAATAAATTAAAGTCATGCTTTCAAATGTTCTATCTCAAAAGCAAATCAAACAGTGAATTTTTATGTGGAATACGTAATGAAAGACACATAAGAGTAGTATAATTGGCCACAGCTTTCTCTCTCTCTCCCTCCTTTTCTCTCTCCTACTTGAACCAAATCTTAACTATAGTAGTCAGAGACTTTCCACTTCTTCAACAGAAGAATTATGTATTTTAAAATTTATATCTCCAGTTTGTTATAAAGTGTTGTTATCTAGTAGGTACAAAGAGTATATTACTAAACTAAATTTTTTTTAAATAAAAAAAATGTGCTTGAGTCAACTAGTTACCTAGAAAGACTTGATATTTTCTTGCTTCTGAGTCACATTTCAACTTTGAGAATGTGTTTCCCATCAATATGTAAGATGGCACCGCTCTATGGAAACTTTTCTGTTATGTTTTTTGCCTTTTCCCAATGGGGAACAAGTGCCTGATGGTAATTTTGGTACTCACTCCATTCCACAAGGTTAGTCTCAGATAGAGATTATAGTTGTACAGATTCTCACACAAATATGGAGGTTTTCTCATTCTTCTGCTTTCCAGAATCTAATCTATCAAAACCAGGATAAAGAAAAGAACTGTTTCATAATGGATGCAAAGACAGAGGAAACCTCTAAAGCTCTCTTAGCCTGGAAAGTAGGAAAAAATTAAGGAGTTCCAATTGTGGCACCACAAAAGTATGGAGTGGAATTGAAAGCCTTGAAGATTGAATCAAAGAATGATAAGCCATATTTAATGATTTAGAAGATATTACCTCAAAGGAGACAAAAATGGAATTACTATTAAAAGAGGAATGAGTAGGTTCAAGAAAGGGAACTTTACTTTCTTGAAGACCTCTCTGGAAAGCAGCAACTATGTAGCTGGTAAGCTGCTGATGGTTAAAGGCCTCATAGCAACTAAGTTGCTGGGAGGATGCCCTGAACAGGATAAACAGAGCGATACAATTACATCTTTATTTTTATTTTTTTTTTCTTTTTCAGTGTTAAAAGATTAATTGTTCATGCACCACACCCAGTGCTCCATGCAATACGTGCCCTCCTCAATATCCACCACCAGGCTCGCCCAAACCCCCACCCTCTCCCCTCCAAAACCCTCAGTTTGTTGCTCAGAGTCCACAGTCTCTCATGGTTCATCTCCCCCTCCGATTTCCCCCATTCCCCTTTCCCTTCCTTCTCACAATGTCCTCCATGTTTTTCCTTATGTCCACACGTAAATGAGACCATAAAGTAATTGACTCTCTCCTCTTGACTTATTTCACTCCGCATAATCTCCACACAATTACATCTTTAAACTTCATTCTCTTACGGAACCTGCAATGTTTGGAAGCTTCATCAAGACCTTGAGCTCAAAGATAGTTTTGCACATTTCCCTGAATGTGTGTGTGTGTGTCTGTCTGTCTGTCTGTCTGTCTTGTGATAAGATCATTTGCGATAAGAGGTGCCACCCTCCCTTCCCATTAGGCATTACATTACATTATTTTGCAGTTCTATTAGTGAAAGGAAACTGGGTTTTTGCCACAGAGGTATTAATGGCACAAGTAATCAGCTAATTCTTGATATCTGGATTTATTTCCAATAATTTTTCATGATTTTTCAAGATAGAAAAGAATTCATAATGTAGTAAAAAAATAATCTATTCAAAATTTAGAAGCTATAAAGAAAGCTATAAAGAAATAAAGCTATAAAGAAAGGCCTAGAGTATATTACGGAGTTTGAGTGAGATTGTTTTGGGGGTATAGTATGTTTCTGAAGAAAAGTCTGTAATTTTCTTCTTCTCCAACCTCTACCATGGTCTCATATACAGACCTTGACTTGATTTTTCCCCTTAATTAACAATTTCTATTATTATTATAGGTGGTCATATGCCCTACATTATGGACATGTGAAGAGCTTGGCCCAGACTCGCTGGCCACATTTTTTTTTTTCTTCCTACTCTTATTATTGCCCAAATTAAATGTTTCCCAAATACTCAAATCTTTCTATTATTGGATTTTACTTCTACTTTGAGCTATTTTTATATATTTGTGATTCTACAAAAGAAGGATGCACTTGTGTAAAAATTATGCATTGTCAACTTTTTCAAGCTAATATATTTTAGGAGAAAACGAAGAAAACGGAACTCTGGAAAGGCTTCATATTCTTTTTTTTTTTTTTTTGCCTTCTTTCTTCTCTTCCACCAGTATCACCTTTTTCCAATTTAAAGACATACAGGGAAACCTGACAATTAACTCAGCCTGGCTCCATATTTAGTGATATATTTGAGAGAGAATACATTTATAATAATTGTAATAAGTGAACTTCTAGAGAATCTGACCCATTAGAATAGCCTATGTATCCTAACTCCATTTTTTTTTTTTCTATTTCAGGCTGCTGGCAATTGAAAATAAAGAGGATTTGGTTTAAGACATAGGTCATCCATCACTTCTGTACTCTTTTTCTATAAAATAATATGATCCTTGCTATAGGCATGGATGAAGTCTGGATCCCTACAGAGAACCAGAGGATAAGTAGCAGGGGCACATTTACTCATTCTTGTCAATTGATTAGTTCCTTTTTCTCTGACACTGGTGAGTCTGTCTTTGATAAACATTTATTCTCAATGCACTGGTAGTCTTAAAACATCTGATTTTTAAAGAGAAAGAAACTCCTATTAGGAAGGAGTATCTCTACCACAAGAAATCCCTACCATCATGGAGTTTCTTTAAGATCAACTTACTAAACAAGAACAAGATCTACTTTTTGGAACAAAAGAACTACAAAACATTTGCATACACAGTGGTTGCGAGTTTGGCTTTACTGATGCAAAAGGCATTCTGCATTAAGAATCACATATCAGTGTCACACTACATATCACAGAAAACACAAAATGGGTATAAATAGAAATTCTTCCCTTCCCTTAGGAGGTCCTGATGGACTGAAGAAAGTAAAGGCAGAAAATTTAACTCAAAACAAAATTCCTCTGAAACACACCTACAAGTCAGGAAGATTTAACAGCAACTCTTAATACTGGGCAATATTTAACAAAATCTGTTTATTTTTTTTCTTAGTGTGACTATGATAGAAAATTAAACCAGCTATTGAATAAAAGTCATGTACTACCACTTGAATAGTGTAGTAACAACCAGAGTTCAAGAAATTAAAATCTGAGAAAATGTTGTCTTCATAAAGATTTTATGGACATAGATCATTGTTCTCATTGTGTTGCAGAAGACACAGACTTGGGAAAAGTCAATAGCCTCACTTAGGTTTTCCCAGAGTGTGGAAAAATCTGATAATAATAGCATAATTAGCTTCTTCAGAAGAGATTTCTTTCAACTGAGTTTTAGGTTATTGAACACATTCACCTAATATAGGCTAGTAATTATACACAGATTTTGAAGACAATATTGGAAAAATATAAACCACAGAATAATTGGGATTGATTATTTAATCCTTCAAAGTAGGTATGTTAAGACAGATAGTAATAAATTAATGATTTGCACTGTAACCTCCAGAGAAATGACTAGCAGTTAAAATAATAAAAATGGGAGCTCCTGGCTGGCACAGTTAAGTGTCTGAGTCTTGATATTGGCGCAGATCATGCTCTCAGGGTCATGAGATTAAGCTCCAAGTCAGGATCCATGATGGTTGTGGAGCCTGTCTAAGATTCTCTCTCTCCTTCTGCCCCTCCCCATCCTATCCCTGCCCCCAAAAATATAAAAGATTTGAACATTATCAAACATCTTAACCTAATCATAATTAGTAACATACTTATGAACACTGTCCTTCAACTCTAACATATATTTTTTAATAATAAAATGAGAAAATAATTGTTGAGGATACTTATTCTTTTTAAGGGCACATTAAATAACATGCAGAATACAGCACACACTGCACATAAAATAAGTGTCAGTACATTCAAAAGTATTGAAATCATACATCATTTATTCTCTGATCACCACAAAATTGAATTAAAGGTAAAAATACATCTAAAAATAGGTAAGTTTAAAGCTGCCTTGAGTGCAGTAGTACCTTCTTTATTTTTTTTTTAAGATTTTATTTATTTATTTGACAGAGAGGAGAGAGATCACAAGTAGGCAGAGAGGCAGGCAGAGAGAGAGGGGGAAGCAGGCTCCCCACTGAGCAGAAAGCCCGATGCGGGGCTGGATCCCAGGACCCTGAGATCATGACCTGAGCCGAAGGCAGAGGCTTTAACCCACTGAGCCACCCAGGAGCCCCTTCATTTTTTTTTTTTTTAAGATTTCTATTATTTATTTATTTAAAAGAGAGTGAGAGAGGGAGAAAGAGCACAAGCAGGAGGGATGGGCAGAGAGAGAGGGAGAAGCAGACTCCCTGCTGAGCAGGGATCCCATTGCAGTGCTCCATCCCAGGACCCTGGGATCATGACCTGGGCCAAAGGCAGATGCTTAACCGACTAAGCCACCCAGGTGCCTTCTTTATTCCTTTTTATATGCCCACACCTTGAAAAGAGATAGGTACTCTCACTCACTTGCAGTTCTGAAACACATGTTCAAATCAAATTACAGCACTCTACTCTTATCCACAGGATATCCGAGACTCCCAGTGGATGCCTGAAACTGCAGGCAGCACTAAACCCTATATATACACTATGTTGTTTCTGTACATACATGCACATAATAAAATGTTATTTACAAATAAGGCACAGGAAGAGATTAACAACAATAATAAAATAGAACATTATAACAATGGACTGTGATAACTTATGAATGTTGTCTCTCTCAAAATATCTTAATGTACTGTACTCACCCTTCTTTTTTTTTTAAACACTTTCTGTCAATGAACTAACTAGTGGATATCTTTGACTTTTTTTTTTTTAAGATTTTATTTATTTGACAGAGAGAGGGAGAGAGAGCACAAGCAGGGGGAGCAGCAGAGGGAAAAGAAGGTTCTCCGAGGAACAGGGAGCCTGATGCAGAACTCGATCCCAGGACTCCGGGATCATGACCTGAGCCCAAGGCAGATGCTAAACTGACTGAGCCCCCAGGCAACCCTGTACTCACCCTGCTTGTGATGATGTGAGATGATAAATTGTCTATGTGATGAGATGAGGAGAGGTGAATGATGTAGACATCCTAACACAGTTAGACTATTGACCTTCTGGCCATTCATCAGACTGAGGATCATTTGCTTCCAACCATGGTTACAAAACCATGGTTACAAAACCATGGTTAAATGTAGGTAACTGAAACCATGGAAAGGGAAACCAATAGACAAAGGGGCTACGGTACCAAACTGTCCACTATTCACTAAGCTGATGTTTGCCTAAGAGCAAATACAGTTTCACTTAGTGATTAACCTTTCTGTGCACAGACCTCTAAGCTAGAAAACTGGGGAGAGGAATAGGGCAGAGTAGGACTCAGGTATGAAAATCATTGAGAATTAACTAAAGGATGTTGTTACCAAATAAAGGAGATTGAAAACATTTTTGAAGTAAATATGAATTTTTTAGAATATGGGAAAGAAAGGTAAAGGTTGATGTTAGTAATTCTTGTAATATAAATTTTGCCCCTGCAATTTATTTTTCTTCCAAGTCTTTAAACAAATAGCTAAATAGTTCTATAGCAATTTTAGAATTTATATAATTGGATAAAATATTTTTCTATGATTTCATTATTTAATATTCTTTAAATGTAATAATAATGGAAATTTCTAAATAATTCTAATGCTGAAGAAAATATTTCCCTATTAAATCAGAGAAAAATGTCTATTGGATTTTTTATTTTGACTGCAGAAAAAATAGAGGGTATTATATTAGAAATAAACATGGGTTGCCTGGGTGGCTCATTTTGTTAAGTGACTGCCTTCAGCTCAGGTCACGATCCCAGGGTCCTGGGATCAAGCCCTGCATTGGGTTCCCTGTTCACTGGGGAACCTGCTTCTTCCTCTCCCTGGCTCATGCTCTATCTCTCGTTATCTCTCTCTCAAATAAAAATAAATAAAATCTTCCAAAAATAAATAAAATTTCTTGACATATTTATCTGGCTATTAATAGATTTTTAACTTTTTTTGAAAAAAAAATGGACAATGTGGTAAGGACCATCTACAGAACATAAAATAATTTAATAAGAAAAAAATCACTGCAGCTGGCCCATTTATTCCATTATTCTCTATTTTTTCCTTAGCACTTAATCTGAGATTAGTGCTCAAGTCCACACTAAGATAAAAATACAATAGTCATGATTTTTTAAAAAATGTGAGGTATTTACCCTCACTGCTTTTTATTATTTAGAACTCTTTTAACAAAGTGGTTTGAATTATTTGGCCGGCTTACAGGCTAGATGAAGACTCATGGTGTGATTATAAGGTATAGTTATTAAAATCTCTTTTTATGAAACTATTGTATTTGGAAAATTTAGTAATAGTTTTATGAAATCCATAAGCAGAGGAGAAAACTTGTAGACTATATATATACTTTTTGGATCTTCATCCATTTGTTAAAACATGTGTTGACTATTTAGCCATGGTCATATTTTCTGGTTATCATGAAATAGTCCCATCAGTACATTTAGTTGTAGTATTTTCTAGAAAAGACACTGGCTGTTTCACCACTCAATAGTTAGAAAGGCCCATTTAATCCTGTGTTTTCTGGAATGGTAGCCTCTAACTCAATCTAAGCTTGAATGAAATGAAAATTTCCTCTAAATTCACATGAAATGTTTTGTGCTTAATTATAGTAGGGATGTAGAAAACTACTTTCATGGAAGAGGACAGCAGTGCCCAAGAATACAAATGCTGTTGGTCATCCCAAACTGGATGAGATCCAACTGCATATAGTAAATCACAATTACAGACAGACATATACCCAAAGCCAATGTAAGCCAGAACTCTGTATCTAGTTGACTAAGTTTATTTTATTCAACTTAAAATTTGTTGTATTCAATTTGAATATGTTCTCAAACTACTGAACGACTATGTATAATTACTCACTTTAAAAACATATCTGATGTTAAAACACATTTGTTTCTTACATGTTCTATATTTCAAGATACAAATTTCATATGAAAATTAAGTATGATTTAGGAAGAGAATATGATATAAAAAATTGTTATTGCTTAAAGAGAACTATTTGTAAGTGAGGAATATAGGCGATAGGGAGATGGAAAGGATTAGGTCTACCTAGTGGAAAAAGAAAGATTTAAATCAATATTTTTTTAAGAAATTGTTGCAGATCAACAAGACAGAGACAAGGCAAAGGTGAAGATATGAGAGAGAGAGAGAGATACTGTGAAGGGAATAAAGAGGCAAAGGTGTGGGGTAGAATGGATTATTTTAACTACACAAGAGTGGGTTATCAAGATCACAGTGTTATTTCTGTCTGACAGAATTAGAGACTGGGGGCACTTGGGTGGCTCAGCTGGTTGGGCAGCTGCTTTTGGCTCAGGTCATGATCCCAGCCAGAGTCCTGGGATCCAGCCCCACATTGGGCTCCCTGCTCAGCGGGGAGCCTGCTTCTCCCTTGCCTGCCATTCCCCCTGCTTGTGTTTGCTCTCTCTCTCTCATGCTCACTCTAGGTCAAATAAATAAATAAGATCTTAAAAAAAAATTAGAGACTGGATCAAGACTGCCACATTCTCGGGGTGCCTGGGTGGGTCAGTCATTAAGCGTCTGCCTTCGGCTCTGGTCATGATCCCACACTCCTGGGATGGAGCCCCACATCAGGCTCCCCGCTCGGCAGGAAGCCTGCTTCTCCTTCTCCCACTCCCCCTCCTTGTGTTCCCTCTCTCTCTCTGTCAAATAAATAAAATCTTAAAAAAAAAAAAAAAAAGACTGCCACTTTCTTGGTAACAGAAACCCCTTTGGGTGGTAATGAAATTACAAAGTGAGAAATTTCATGCAAATAGAAGAGAACTGTATTTGAGCAATGATTACATAAGACCTACTTACTTGCATCTTTGGAGAAAGAATGAAGGAAAGTTTGGGTGGGGTTTTCCACATAAAATAATGGCATCCATAGGTGAAGAATGTGACTTATCTTAAATGTGTTGAGAAAACCTGTGGGCTACAGATCTCTTGTCTTGTCCTCTTGCTTCTCCTGCATGGGAAGGTTTTAGTCAGTGTAATGTTAAGTAATTCATCATGTATTTGTGTGGCCAGATTTTCCCACTTAAACTTTTCATAAGTGACAATTCAAATATTAAAAATGTAGAATTGGGAAAACATGGATGCTACCTCTGTCAACACTCTCTTTGGAATTCAGAATAATGTAGGTAGACTTTAACTCAGAATATCCTCCCCACTCTTGTCTTTATTTGAAGCATTGGGACTACTTACAGAGAAGGAATAAATAGGAAGTCAGTGGCTTGGAATACCAGCCAAACACATGATGATCCAGGGTCTATGGATCTAGAAAATGAAGCTACACTGATGGAGGTATAGATGGATTCTGTCAAAGCCCCACATGTTTGCCTGTGGTGTGATTTCATCAGAGATTCTGCCCCTAGACCATGTATTCCTTAGTTTATTACAGGGATGTTTTAGAAATGGTAGAGACACTTTTTTTTCCCCCTCAAAGAAATATAGTTGAGTAGTGCCCATTTTGGGGAGGAGGAAATGTTCTTTATCAAAGGAGAAAAACAAGTCCTCAATCAGAGGAGAAACCCGAAATTATGAGTATTATAAAAACATTTCCTTACCCAACATACAACCATCAAGATGCCCAAGAAGATGAAGACTGAAAAATAGGGCCATGGGACAGAAGCGCCACTACAAGATAGGACTGTGGAGTAGCCAGGGATTGAGAGAGAAATAAAGCCACTTTTAATGGTTGTTGTAGCTCTAGCATCTAGAATACTTGCAAGAAAATAGGAGGCTATTAACGAATATTTGTATTTGAAGTGATGGATGAGGGAAAAAAAGCCACCTATGTTTCTCCCTATTCCTCCCTAAATGTGTAAATGTATTAAATTATGTATGGGGTCTCTTTATGGGCTGTGTGTTTAATTTGAACATTTTTCCTCCTTATAACATAATTACAGTAAGTGAGCTGAACTGGCCACTTTCTGATTTTATTCCTTAACAATATTTTTTACCATTAACTAAGACTATATGCCCTTTTTCTCATTCTATACAATAGATTGTCTCACTTTCCTTTTTAAAGTTTGTTTCCAGGATATATCAAAAATAATGAGAAACTAAATTACAAGATACTAGTATGCCTAGTAGAGGTAATATCATATATTCCAAAGGTCTTTTTATTTACATGTTTCCATAATGTTTATGTAATATTTATAGCATAAATACTGTAAAGTACACATATGTTAAGTTCTTAGTTCAAAGAATTTTTATAAAATCATAATACCTGTGTACCTACTTCTACTCACCCTACACATACTAACTTGTCCCTTATCTATCATCACCTCCCTGCAGTACTAACTACTATCTTATTCTGAACATTTTATAAACATAGTAATCTCAATATGTTTTCTTTTCTGTCTGGCTTTATTCAGACAATATTATGTACTGAGATTCATCTATGATGTTCTTTTATATTTCAGAATCACGTTTAGTTGTACAAATAAAGCTCAGTTATTGTTTTAATGTACTCTATTGTTGACAGTGTTAAAATTAAATTAAAAAAAAAAGATCAGACTTTGGAATTCTGTAAGCAGACAAAACTATTTAAGCCCCTCAAGCAAAACTAACTCTACCTTATTTCATCAACATAGCATAACTTAACTTAGGCTATTTCTTGTAAATATCTCTAATAGTCATAAACTTGGGTCATCCTTTAAAAAAATGATATGAGATGATCACTTTTAACCAATCCCCTGCCATATGGAAACCCCACTGTAATAACCAATCATTGTAAAAGGTAAGCAAATCCTTCATTTCTACTTTAGAAGCCTTCCTGTAACAACACACCTCTAAGCTTCATATCAGTTTGGGGTTTGAATGATCCCAGTTCAGGAACTGCTCTTATACGTACAATAAACTCTTAATAAATACTTTTTTATTGATCTAGTGGTCTTCATTTTGTTCTTTCTGAATTTTTTGACAATAGGAATTTGAATGTTTCCACTTTGAAGCTTTATGAATATTGTTTAGAACATTCCTGTGTATGTGTTTTAGTGTACATACCAACATATTTCTCTTAGTGATATATCTGGGAGTAAGTTTTTTGAGCCCATAGGTTCCACATACATTGGTGAAAACATGAATACACATACATTCGCACACATTCACATACCATTAAACCCATTTAATAGTTATTGCCAAATGGGTTTCCAAAATGCTTATAACAAGTTATATTCTTAGAACAAGTACACTAGTAATGCACCTACTGAACATATTTTAGAACACTTATTCATTGTTTGAAATTCAGCAATTCTAGGGGGTTTTCCTGATAATAAACTTTGAAGCTTGAAAAAAAATGGTAGCTGGGAAACAAAAGCAGTCCTTGCATCCTAGAATGGGAATTGAAATTTGTTTTCAAGTCATATTTTTGTTTTCCCCTGTGGAATGTCATTTGCTGGGCCACTAATAACTAAAGGCAGTTCTTAGGGAAATCCTTAATATTGAGAAATGAGAAAATTTTGGTGCTTCAGGATGAGTTATTTGATAAACACTCTATTTTGAAATGTAATTTGAAAAGCAAAATAACAGCAACGTACTCTATAAAATAGAACTCCCTCAGCTTCAAAATATCGGATTTACTATATATATTTTGCTTGCTTCCTTAGTAGTTGCTCTAGAATTTATATGCATATATCAACTTATCAAAATCTACTTTGGGCTTATATTGACTTAATGTAAGTCAGCAAGATTCAGAAACATTACTCTTGCATGGCTCAATTTCTCTTCTCTTCCTTTATGGGTTATTATTATAAATATTATAAATGAATATTTATGAAGTAAATTATAGTATAAAAGTAAGCTAAATAATAAATATCATAAATACAAATAAAATTATTATAAATTATATAGAATATAATTATATATTAGAAAAGTTATAAATAAATATAAACTTATAAACATGTTTTTATTACTTCTATCATCATGTTTTTTAAATTGTTATTATTAAAGTGTAGTTGACATATGATGTTATATTGGTTTCAGATGTACAACATAGTGATTAGGGAATTCTATACGTTGCACAATGCTCACCATGATAGGTGTAGTTTATATTTGTATATTTTCCAAAGACCTTAAAAGAAGAAAAGACAGTAATATATTTAGAGTGTTTGTACTGTTAACCTTCTTATTTACCATTTCTAGTTGCCATCATTTATTCCTGTGAAAATGAGTTATCCTTTGCCGTCATTTACTGAGCCCAATATAGCTTTGCTCTAACATTGCTTTCCTTATGCTGTGACTGGTTCAATTGCATACACACACACACACACACACACACACACACACACACACATTTAGTTTTATTAAACTGATTTTAAATTAATTAAGATAAAAATACACAATTATACTGTCTTATAATTTCATAATTACTTTTACTAGTTCTCATTTTTTGTGTCTTTGTAGATTTTAATATCTGTCTGAAGTTACTTGTGTTCAGCCTGAAGAACTTCACTTAGCTTTTCTTGTAATATTTCTCTGCTAGCAACAAATTATATAACTTTCTATATAGCCAGGAATGTCTTTTATTTTGGTTTCAGTTTAATGGATACAGGATACTTTGCTGACAGTTTTTTTCTTGCAGGACTTTCATTATGCCTTTCTATTGATTCCACTACTTTTTTTTTTTAAGATTATTTATTTATTTATTTTACACAGAGAGAGAGAGAGAGAGAGAGAGAGATCACACGTAGGCAGAGAGATAGGCAGAGAGAGAGGGGGAAGCAGGCTCCCCGCTGAGCAGAGAGCCCGATGTGGGACTTGATCCCAGGACCCTGAGATCATGACCTGAGCCGAAGGCAGAGGCTTTAACCCACCGAGCCACCCAGGTGCCCCGCTTCCACTACTTTTTATAAGAAGTTAGCTCTTATTTTTATTGGGGATCATTTGTAAGTAATGAGTCATTTTCCCCTTGTTACTTTCATATTTTTTTCTTATTATGGCTTTCACAATTTTTAACACGATGTGTTTGCTTTATTCTACTTGGATTTGTCAATCTACTTGGAAGTGTGGATTAATGCTTTTATCAAATTTGGGAAGTTTTCAGCGATTATTTCTTCTGCTCCTTTTCTCTTTTCTCCTTTAGGCACTCCTATTGCATATGTGCTGGCATGCTTAATCATGCACCACATTTCTCTGAAGCTAGGTTCATTTTTCTTCATTCCTTTTTTATATGTGTGTGTACCTCTGATTGCATAATCTCTATTGATTTTCCTTCTAACATGCTCGTTTTTTCTGCTAGTCTAAACCTATTGATAAACTTCACTAGTGAACTTTTAATTTCTATTATTTTACTTTTCAAATTTACGATTTCCATCTGGTTTGCTTTTTACATGATTTCAGTCTATTTATTGGTATTTATTTGATGAGGCATTATCACCATCACTTCCTTTAAAATCACAATTTACTTCTTTAAACATATTTTTAGTAGTTATTTT
Organism: Procyon lotor; assembly: GCA_028646535.1. Classification (NCBI taxonomy): domain Eukaryota; kingdom Metazoa; phylum Chordata; class Mammalia; order Carnivora; family Procyonidae; genus Procyon; species Procyon lotor. Next base: position 145,893,485 of record CM053605.1, on the reverse strand, counting down.
GAAGTCTTTGAAGTCTTTGTTGACTAAAGATGACACCTAGTTAATCACACAGGCAATTTCTGTCTTTATGCCTGCCCGTGTGTGGGTCAGACTTTCTTTTTTTTTGTATGAATATTCGTGACTCAAACCTTTTTTTGTTAAAAAGCAAACACTTTAGGTAAGTTATTGTAGTAGCTCTGGGTACTGATCCTTCTCACTCTGGGACCTGTTACTATCCTTCTCACTCTGGTTACCTGTTACTATTGTTTGCTTATTTATTTGTTTATTGATAGGCTGGAATATATTAGTGATGTCTGTTTCCTACAGCGTAAAAAACTACCTACACAAAATAGTTGACCCATGGCTCTGGAGCTGGAGGTGGGGACTGTAACAGTCTTGTGCTCCGCATGCTGGGGCTCAGTAAGAGGGCCAGGGCAGTACTCGGGGTTTTTTCAAACTGATGCCAGAAGGCTAGGTCCAGACGACCCCAAGGGAGTCCCACAGGACCAGCCAAGAGGGCTTTGTGAAGGATGGAAATCAAATGCAAGCCAACAGGGAGTGAGAGAGTTTATTGAAGATGGTGGTCTGGTGTACATGTCCCCTGAGGCATCCAGGAACCAGACAGAAGAAAGACGAGGGCCCAGGTGTTATTCCTTGGATCCAGGAGGCCTTGGTAGCAAGATGTCTAGGGCTGATGGTCTAGCATACACTTGTCCAGTGTACAGACTACTCATCTAGTCTTCTTTAAATATTACCTATTCTAGAGAAATCAGTAACTCCTTGTCTCTAAGGAGGAGGGTATATGCTATCTGCATTATAAGGCATGTGTAAAGTAGTGTAGGAGTGCAGGTCCTAGCAAGAACAGAAGCAGGAAAAGGGGGAAAAAATAACCATACAGATTTTTATGGAGTCTTTCAGTTTCCCTATCTCAAAATTGTCTCTCCTAATACAGAGCCTTCATTTAGGGAATGGGCCAGTGTTAGTGAGCTAAGGGGCCTAACATTACTGTGTAAGCCATTCCTGAGGTTGAGCATCCATCTCATAAGTGGGGGATATGCACAAGATGGGAGCAACTTATCCTTTGGTTTCACTCACTCAGAATTTAGCCCTCGTTACTGGCAGCTCAGGGGTAAGAGGATAATGTGGACACTTTCCCTCTCCTGCACAACTATTGTATCCCTCAACTGGGAGACAACAGAAGAGGAAGCCTGGTGCTCTTGTCTGCATTAATCTGGAATAGATTCTCCATCATACTAGGCTGGGGGTGGGAAGTGAGGGAGTGCATCATGGTTCAAATGCTACCAATTCTCACTGTGATTATCACGGTCTAGTACATTTTCTTCAATAAATGTGTCCAAATTGCTGTTAGCCCTTAGTACCATTTTTGGAAGACTGAAAATTTTTTTTTTGCTTTATTGAGATATAATTGATATACAAAAATTGCATAAATTTAATGTATACATCTTGATGAGTTTGGACATATGCATATATCTGTGATATCAACAAAATCAAGGTACTAAATTTATCCATAACCTCTAAAAATTTCTTTGTGTTCAGTGTGTGTGTATTTATGTATGTGTGGTAAAAATAATTAATATGAAATCTATACTCAGTATGGTTTAAAGTGCACAATACCATATTGCTAATGTCAGGTACTATGTTGCATAGATCTCTAGAAGACTGGTCATCTCGCACAGCTGAAACTTTGTACCTATTGAGCAAAAATCCCCATTCTTCCCTGCCTCACAACCCCTAGCAACCACCATTCTTTGTTTCTATAGGTTTGACTATTTTAAATGCTTTGTATATGTGCAGTAATGCACAAAAAGAATAAAATACTTAATAAACTTAATCAAGGAAAGACTTCTACATAGAAAACTATAAAATACTGATAAAAAACTATAAAAAACTATAAAATACTGACTACAAATAGAGACAACATCAAATTGTTTTTTTTTTTTTTTTAATAACTTTGACCTGTTTCATTGGAAATTAGATCTATGGAGCTCCTTGCACAATGCCATTCTGTTAAAAAAATTTTTTTTAAACCCACTATATTTGGATTCCACCATGCCAGAATGTTTTTATTATTATCAAAGATGTAACTATTCCCATTTAAGAACTTCTCATTTCATTGGTTACTGGCAGGATAAGACAAGAGCAAGTGAACACTTTTTTTTCCTTTAACTTTCTGCCAAAGAAAAATGTCAAAAAAAAAAAAATGTAGTCTAGCCTTTGCTTATCAAAAATATTTTCAGAAGGGTGAATTTATACATAGTGTTTTATTTAGGAATATATTAACTAGACTTTGGGGGAATCCAACATGTATCCTTAGGGCTTTTGTATATGCTATTGAGTCAGAAAATACCTTTTGCTTATATAGAGAGAGGGATTTTCATTGAAAGGAAAGTTGGGTTTCATTCTCAAACATCCTAAAAAGTTTACAATTTTAGAAAATGAAACAAAGCAAACTATGAGCTATAATAGAGGAACTCTACCATTTTCAAGGGGTTGGATGTGAACAGAATCTTGCAGAAGTTTGAAGAAACAGTGGAAAAATGGATACATCTGGAAATTTGTATTTAAAAAGTTTAACTGGACATAGTTACACAGAAACTTGCCAGAAACTAGGTGAAATCCAGTTTGAACTCATTGTCTCAATGTACAAAACTCTTTTAGTAAATTATTTGTTGCTATTACACATAAGTGTTAGTGATATTTTGTTTAAAAAGTGAGCTGGGGACCAGAGTGAAGTACAGTCTGTTTGCTGACTTTTGTATACAAAGTGGGAGAAATCAAAATAGAATTGAGATCATCCCTGAAAGGATCCTTGGTGAACATCTGAACCCACAAGTGATTAGAAACCATACTATGATGACAAGAGAAGAAAACTATAGCTGAAGAACGTGAAACTTGCCCTGGAGAACCATCAGTAGACTGACCATAAATTCACATTTCAGACACTATCAGATAGAAATAAATGAATATATTGATTTCTTAATAAAGACCTTGATAATTGATGCTCTCACTCTATCTAGATAACAAAACAAAAGCAATGTAAATTGAGGGAGTCACCAAATAGCTTATTATTGATGTATTAAAAAATATAAGCAGAGATCATACCATTGTAGTGCTTAGCATCTCATTAGCCATTAACATGGCGTTTTACATGACTATGTTCACAATAAAGTTAAAGAAGTATTACTTTTTGGTAAGTAGGATGAAGAAAATCTCCTAACAATATACTTTGTTTTCCTATACATTATGCCAAGGTGTTAGAGCAATGATTCAGGCAATACGTGTAACTAGCACACAAAGTAAAAACTTGATAACTATTTTCCATTTATTTTCCTCTTCTTTCATTTCAAGAAGGTAACACTGAAACACCAGATTAAAATATCTTTTTATATATGCTTATATTTTACACCATAAAGGATCTCCAAAAGCATCAAGCAAATGATTTTTAAAGACCACATATTTTACCTAAAGATGATAATTACTTATTCAAAGTTTGAATAAGAATTCTAAGGGATAGTTTATTCCCAACAAGGATGATGCTGACTAAGCATTCAAAAAGAGGAAGAGCAAATTATAGGAAAATCAGTACAAATTAAAGTAAATGTTTACATTAGTAATATAGAAAACAAAATTGCTAAGTAAAAGAACAAAATTTGAGAAGAAATTCAAATAAGAGGTTTTCTCCAAATTAGATGAATGGATGGAAATGCTCTATGTCTGGCAACAGGCTTATCTTTGCAACTATTTCATGCTAATTACATGAAAGTTAGTTTCAGATTCTTGTGATTCTCTACAAAACCCTGTTACCATGCACATGGTATTTTGTAAAGAATATGCATTATTTATTTACTATATTTTGACTAACAAAAATGTAAATCATCAAGCTGTTTGCATAATTGCTGAGCACCCAGCAATTGACTTTGAATTTGGGGGAAAATATGCTGCCGTTTTGACACAAATGCTGATTAGTTTTAAAGGAGATTTTTGTTTGTTTGCCTTAGTGTCTACCACATAAATCTCTATTAACAATTGTTTAAGAAATAAAATGGCAAGAGTAAATAAATTACGCTATTAATTTTTCATTCATAGGACTACAATATAAATATTGATTACATTGTGACATACTGAAGGAAAGAAAAAATAGGAAAAAAATGTCCATTGAGTCAAACTTCAATAATATCCTAATTGAATTATATAGTCCCTTAACATTTAACTCCATGACTGATATGGTTGGATATAGGTTTATCTTTGTATTGTTTTCTTTTTATCAACTCTAGTTTTTGTTCTTCAATTTCTCCTTCTCTATTTTTTAATTCTTTGAATTTCTTAGAATTCAATTTTAATATACCCATTGTTGTCAGTTATGTATTCTTACATATTTTTGTAGTGCTCTAGATAGCATGATACGAATCTCTAAATTTTATGGTCTACAGAGAGGTAACATTGTAGTGCTTCTCACAAATAGAAACTTTTCAATCATATAGATTTATTTCCATCCTTCAGGGTCCTTTATGTTATAGTTAGTATATGTATTAAATCTACAATGCTATAGGGGCACCCGGTTGGCTCAATCAGTCGCATCTGACTCCTGATTTTGACTCACATCATGATCTCATAGACTTGAGACTGAGCCCTACACCGGGCTCCATGCAGAGCGTGGAACCTGCTTAAGATTCTCGCTCTCTTTCCTTCTGTCCCTCCCTTTCCTTCTGCCCCTCCCTACTCGCACACTCTTTAACTTAATTAATTAATTAACCTACAATACTATAAATGCAACAGGACAATGTTATGATTTTTGATATAGTAGCTATGTAGATTTTAAAGAAAATAGGAGAAAATCTAGTCTTTTCATATGTACCTGGGAATTAATCTTTGATATGCTCTTTATTTATTCTTAAAAATCTGCGTTTACTTTGGTATTATTTCCATTCAGACTGAAAAATCTCCCTCACTATAAATGTGGGTTTGGTGACAAAACTAATCTTAGATTAGCTTAATTGGAAAATGTATTTATTTTGTTTTCATTATTAAAGGATATTTTACTAGATATAGAATTCTGCAGTGAGGTTTTGGTTAAACATTAAAGTCACGCTAAAGTCATTTTTGCACTCTTCTAGACTACATAATTTTTGATTAGTAGTTGCAGTCATTGAAAGATTATTCCTCTGAGATAATGTCATATATTGTTTTCTATCTGATTTCAAGATTTTCTATTTATCATTGTTTTTCAAGAGTTTGTCTGTGATGTGCCTATGTTTAATTCTTAGAATTTATCCCATTTGCAGGTCAATGAGCTTCTCAAATTTGTACAATTATATATTGCACCAAATTTTGGAATTTTAGTGATTATCTCAAACTTTTTCCTAACTTATAGAAGAAACAGATATAACTCATTTAACTTCTTGCCACTATACCTGAAACTGGGATGAATTCTCATTTCCTCTTTGATCCTGGTTCTCTTTCTCTGTGTTGCTCTCTTTCCTGTATCTTTAAAATGTCTAAGTATTGAAAAATGTCTATGATATTGAAAGCATCAAATATTCATTGAATAGTTTAATCTTTCTTAATACATCACCCTTATAATTAGTATTTTAACTTGCTCAAGTTTTCTAATATTTTTCATTAAAAATGACTTCAGCTAGCACTTGATTTTAACTTTTTAAACTTAAAACAGTATATATGTAAATGTATACACACACAACACATATTTTAAGCTATAACTTGATGCTTTATAACAAATTGAACAAACTTATGTAATTATTACTCCAACAAAGAAATAAAATTTTAATTGCATTCCAAAAGTATCTTTTAAGCTTCTTCCCAGTTGTTCCTGCCTATGCTAGGTTAAAAGAAATACACTTTCTTTCTTCTTTTTCCTCTATTAAATGTCTTCTTTGTTTTATTTTTTCTTTTATTTTTAATTATTTAGATTTATTTATTTATTTGACACAGAGAGAGAGAGAGAGAGAGAGAGCAAGCTGGGGAGCAGCAGGCAGAGAGAGAGGGAGAAGCAGGCTCAGTGCTGAGCAAGGAGCTAGATGTGGGGCTCGATCTCAAGACCCTGGGATCATGACCTGAGCTGAAGGCAGAGGCTTAACCGAGTGAGCCACCCAGGTTCCCCAATGTCTCCTTTCTTTTAGTTTGGGAAGTCTCTATCATTACTTTGGCCAATATGATATGGCAGAAATAAAGCTGGTGCCAGCTTCGGAGCAGGGCCATAAGAGAAATGCAGCTTATACTTCTTAATCTTTTGGAAGACTTGTTCTTAGAAGACTGCTACCGTGTAAAAAGTTTGACCATTCTGAGAGAAGCATATTTTGCAAAGTCAAAGCCATCTAATAAAACCCTGGAGAATGAGACATAATGAGAGTGGAGTTGGGCCTAAGGAAATCTGAGTAAAGGAATCACTTGATAAGTAAATCTTCAAACCCTAATGGACCCTGCTGAGGTTATACAGATCAGAGTAGAACCAACAAGTCAAGTCACTTCTGAGCTACTGATCCAAAAAACTTACTAGGAAAAGAAAAGGCATCTTGGAGCTCCCATGTTGACTCTGTAGCATAGGTAACGGGAATAAGATGATAGATACTGGAACATTCCTCACATTTCTCACTACTCTGAATTTTACAATCATAGCCTAATCTGGTATATTTTTGACTTTTATGTAATTGAATTACATAAATATGTTTGTAGGTAGGGTTTACTTCACTCAGTTTGTTATGATATGTACCTGTGTATGTGTGTGCATGTATGTGTGTAGGAGCACTTTCTCCTTTTTCATTGCATAAGATGAAATACAGAAACCTAGTAAACATAGTACTATATATATGTGCTATGTATGTAATGTGTGTGCATATATATATATACACATGCATGTATATAAAAGGAATATACAAATTTTAATGTCAATTTCCATATGATGAACATTTTAGTTATTTCACATTTGGAATATTATAAATAACACTTCTATAAATATGTCTGCAAATGTGTTTCGTTGCAACTTTACATGGATTTCTGTTGGTTATAAATAAGAGTAAAACTGGTGAGTCATAATAAATTTACATTTGCAAGTCTAGTAAAAAACAATAAATATTTCTTTTTTTTTTTGTAGCAATTACATTTATACCAATGTATATTCCCACCAGTAGTGTTTGAGAATGCCAGTTACTGCAAATCCTTGCCAAAATTTAAGATTGTTAACTTTATAAAACTGTATCTATTCTGGTGGGTATCTCAATGCGACTAAGTTGTTTTTCACTGACAACAAATGAGAATAGAATGGTTACCTTTTATATTTTTACTGGCCACTCAGGTATTATCTTTTGCAGAGTGATTGCTTAATGTCTGTCTTTTTTTTTTTTCTACTTGTTCTCTACCTTTTATGTACGAATGCTTTTATGTAGGAACTGTTTTAAAAATATATTAGGTATAAGCCTGTTGTTGGTCACGTGTTTCAAATATCTTCTCTCACTCCATAACTCATCTTTTCATTCTGCTAATGGTATTTTTTGATTTTAATTTTTTTTAATTTTAGTGTGTCAAACAACTGTCTCATGTTTGGTATTTTTTGTGTCTTATTTAAGTATTTCTTATCATGAATGCAATTACTGTATCTTTATGCATATCATCATCTACACATTTTATTTCTTTTTTGTTTCACACATACATCTAAGGACCAATTTACTGGTTTTGATTTTGTGGCGAATCAAATATCAACTTTTTCATGCTTTTCATATGGATATTCAATCCTTTATGAACTTTTATTGAACCAGAACACTTTATTGAAAAGAATAATCCTAACTATTCTGCAGAGTTAGCTCATTTTAAAAAATACAGCCATATGTACTTGGTTCAGTTTCAGAACTCTATTAGGTCTGTCTCGTCGACCTATTTGTTTATTCTTGTGTCAATACCAATTCTCTGAACTACTTTAACTTTAATGTACATATTAAAATCTAGCAGAGTATATTCAACCACTGTGTACTTTTTCAAGATTGCCTTGGCTATATTTGTCTCTTGTATTTCCATATTTTTTTTTTTAGAAGCAACTTGTACATTTTCACAAAAACACCTGCTTAAATTCTGACTGGGGCTGCATCATAATTTCATAAGACAAGGGGGATATCAACTTCATAATATTAATGCTGCTGATCAACAAATAGGATATATATCAGCATTTAATTTGGCATTTTCTCTCTATTTTCAAAAGCTTTTTATCTTACTGGAGAGAATTCTTACCCAAATTTTATTTGATATATTTTTAGTCACATTGTCATTAGGATGCCACTCTAAATGTCATATTTTTAAACTTCACTTTTGAATTATTGTGGTTGCTTTATAAAAATAAAATTGAATTTGCGCAGTGACCTTGCATCCAGTACACTTGCTAAAGTTCCTTAAGTTCCAACAGTTTCATTGTAAACTGACTAAATTCATTCATATTAATTAATAAGTAACAATCCCAAACTGCCTCTGATTCTACTGCCCCATTTGCCTGATATATTTATCTTTATTCCTGTGCCATCATCCCAGCTACAAACACCCACATTTTATTTTATCTGCTGTGACAGCCTCCCATTAATATCCTATATCCTCCCTTATTTCCTCTAGTTTCTCTGAACATAGCAACCAGGCTTATTCTTTCAAATTTCAAATCTGAATATCTCTCTTATTTTAAAATTTTAATGACATATTACTGTTTTTCGGCTTGGCACCTTTCCTCTCTGGATTTGTCCCTGAACAACCTCACAGTCTGTTACATGAGTTAATGACAGCTTTGCTTTTCATATCATGTGAGTAGGGCTGCCACACCATAGACAGGATGCCCAGCGAAATTTGAACTTCAGGTAAACAAAAATCATTTTTCATATATTATTTCACAAGTTACATTTGCATTTTTTCAAAACATGTTTCTTCTTTACCTAAAATCGAAATAAAACTAGGCATCGTTTTTTTTTTTTTTCCCTATACTAAACCTATACATAAGTCATCTTATAACCCCCAGTAACAAATCACCTGCTTGGAAACTATTGTTGGCTCAGGAATGGATCGGTGCCCTAAGATGAGACCGCAATTTTGGATCTGTCTTTTAGATATATATTTAGTTTTTATCTGTGATTTGTATCTGTATCTGTATCTGTATCTGTATTGTATCTGTAGGATGATATTAGCCTTGATACCAGCTTATCTGTGGACATCTAGGTCTTTTGAAAGAAAATAAAGTAGACGAAAGTTGACCAGAGGGGTGGAAAAATTGGGAGAGAACAAAAAGATTACTGACAGCTTCTGTGAGTCAGTGCATCCAGTTGTGGAAATAAACGAAGGTCAGGCAAATCAGAGCAAGCAAAGGCTATTTACTCAGACTTGCTATACCAAGGAAGTCAGTCACCATCACTTAAATTTTGGCAGAGACACAAAGGCAGGCAATGAAGTGAGAAAGTTTTATACTGGACCAAAGGGAAGACTTCAGGTATGTTCTAATTGGAAGGTGTTGAAAAGGAGAAGCTGTAGGGGGACTAGCTAGAATGGTCAGGGGTACATATTTGGCTTTCTGTGGTTGGTCCTAAATTGGAAATGGGGACAAAAAATTAGGGACACTTCTAGTGATTCATCAAGTCCTCACCATTTTGGGCTGAATATAGTAGGAGTTACTGGATTGTCAGGAGAGATTGCAATCTGGCCTCCCACAAGTCTGATTTACGGCAGGCTGGCTTCCTGGGCTGGTTCTACAGATGATGGGTTGGTTTATTGGGCAAATTCCTGCAAGTTGTGGGTCAGAGTTTTATTTTTATATATGGTCTGTCTAGTGTCCAATTGTATATTCAGTCTTTCACAGTCATATATGAATCACAGATTTTTTTCAGTAATGTGAATCAATAAATTCCCCTTTATGTCTAATCTAAAGTGTAGACAAGTCGGCTGCATGAAGAAAAATTCTGATAAATACGAAACTTTAGATGTTTTCTGCTAATTGTCTTTAACTTAAAGAGACAAATTATTAAGCTGGCTTACAATTCTCTAAATAATTGGCTTTTGTCTCTCTTCTATTCCAGCATCAATGTGTCAGTAATTTATAGACACATTCAACCACCATACTGACTCTTTTTTCAATCCCTTTAATGAATGTAGTATTTTCCTCCCCCAGGGATTTTATACTCACATTTCTTTTTCTTGGATTGTTTTATAGGCAGTCTCTTCTCTGCCCCAATTCATCACTACCATTTTTAAGTTAACCCTTAACACATTTTTGAGCTCTCAGTTAAAACTATATTTCAGGGAATTTTTTCACTGACCTTCAAGACAACCTCAGATCCCTATTATACACTATTTTATAAACCTGAACTTCTTTATTAAATACCACATCATCCTTGTAATAAGTATATAAACTGATCAATTTATTCTTAAATATCTTTCCATCCTCCTAGGGGTGAGGGCCTAAACTTCTGGTTAACTGCTAATCCTTCCAGATAATTTGTCCTAAACTGGTGATCAATATATGCTCACTGAATAAATGAATGGAAGAGTTTCCATATTTTTTTAAGTAAATAGATTAAATTATATCTCAAAAAATTTAGCTATTTATTGGACCAAAACAGATATAATTATAAATATAAATTAAATCTAATACATGAAAAATATATTTTCCAAACAAAGATCTTATTAAAATGACAATATGAATGGCTTTATTAAAAAATATGTAAGAACATTAAACATAGAATTGAAGCATATTCTGACTCTGGCTTTTCTATAATACTTATATAGTGTTATTCTACAATAAGTCATCCACAACTGTGCCTATTTGTATACCAATAGAACAAAGTTCCACATTCTATTTTTCATATGCACATATTCAGTTTTAAATTGAAACTTCTCTTCAGATTATCAACTATGTTGAAATAACTAAGCCCAAGATGGAGTCGCTCCTGCCTGTGGTGCCCAGTCAGCAAATTGAATCACAGTCAACGTTTGTGGCCCTCTAAATGCTCAACTTGACCAGAAACACAGTCAACTAATCAGTCAATCCCCAAATGCCAAACCAACTCTGAGCCTTTGTACCCCAAACAAAGTTGACTATTTGGTCCAAGACAATAGCTGTTGGTGTTTTGTTTTATTCCTTTTTCCTATTTTTCTCTTCCTGTTCTTTTTTCTTTATCCTATAAAAGAGCTTTCTGCTTTCTACCCCATTTTGAAGTTCTGTGAAAGGAGACTGTCAGTGTCTGAAAGTGTTAAATAAAGTTTCTTTGTATTACCTCAATTGTCTTCTTTAATCATTTTTTTAACAGATTTTGGAGATGAGGAATGAGACTCAGAGCTGACTGCTAATGGCCTTCAGGAGGAGACACACACACACACACACACACACACACACACACACACACATATATATACACACACACATATTCTCTCTCTGGTTTTGGGGTCCTGGGAAGGTCCTGGAAAGATTCTGGGGTTTATTAAATTTCTCAGAAAGTTTCTGGAACCTGTAAGGTAGTTATACTATGAGCCCACATGAGCTACAGCCATTAGAGGACTCAAGAAGATGGAATTCCAATGTCCATATTGGGGGGCATTTGTTAGGAGACTCATAAAGCCTCAAGGTAAATCCATAGCATAAACTTCTGGGGGACTGGGGAAATAAATATGAAAAAATTCAGACTGATCTGACCATCAAAATCAAAATCAAAATCTAAGTAGGTACAAGTAAGGCTATTAAAAGCTAATACAGTATCTGCCTCTAGAAAGAAATCTTCAAGAGAAAGGAGTGATAGCTCTATTGCTGATGGGAATCTTGGAAGCCAAAACTGCAAAACTGGTGGGCACAGGTCAAGCATTTAAAAACCAAGTGCTCTCCATGTAACTGTAAGATTCCCATGCTGAATACACTGGTCATGGAAGGACTTAGATTGACACTGGGTCACTCACCAATCTCGAGAGAATTTCTTCTGTGCAATGAGATACACTGTAAAACACCACAAAATCCCCAACACAAAAACACTCATTGTTAGATATTTTTCTGGCTCCAAGAGACCCAAACGTTTACCTAAGAAAGGAGATTCTCAAGTTTCAATGAACTGAGTGCTCAATCTCCCAGCACACCTGCTTATCTTATGTCTAAGAACTGTGATCCTGGAAGCTGGGAGATATCTACAAAAATGGCAAAATCTTACTAAAACAACCTAGAATTACAATGGCCATTATGGAGAATGTTCCAATTAGAAAAGATCATTCATTTGAGAAATTCACTGGAAAGCAAGAGTTCCCAAATCAAACAGAATGGGATATCTATTTTAATCGGCATGCAGAAAGATCCAAAAGCTTTCAAGATTCCAAAATAGATTTATTGAAAGATTCATTGCAAAAAGTTAATGAAAAATTAAATATACAAGAATTACCTAAAGCAAAAGACTGTAAGGTTTCTAGTGTTCTGCTTTATCCTTATTTACCTGAGTATCCTTACCTGAATTGTGTCTTCACTCTGAAGAGACTATAAGGTCATAAACAAAAGTCCACTAAGTTAGTGCCCTTAAAACTGCAGCAGCTCCAAGGACAGAAACTTAAAATATGTGGGCCTCCCTCATTGCACCTTCCTATGGGTCCATAATCAAAACACTGACCCCCAAATTGGTGTTTCATTTGCAGTTATTTCCTAAATGCTGGACAAAAGATTGTCCTCCAAGATTTTGTCAAATCATTTGACATAAAATTGAATGTACCCATATCTACCCTCAAAGGAGGCCCCCATATGGGCCATTCCAAAGGTTGATGGGATTCCAAGGAATTCTCTGTTGTTACCACTACTCTCATAAACATTCGAGAGGAAACTAAAATTAAAATTAACAGAAAACCATGCCAAATTCTAGTAGATACTGGAGGTAAACTTTCTTCTTTAAATCACACTCACTTCAGAGCCTACAGGCAGGACTGTGGGAAAACTGGCCGAAGCCAGTGAAGGGAGAGAGTTCTTTCTAATATCAGATCTCTTGATCTCTGTAGTGCCTAGTAGAGAAAGGAAAGTAAAATTTCACATTGTCCTTTCCTTTCCAAAACCTGACTCTTGTGAGTATGGTTCTGAGATGCCCATTGATTGCTGATCCTTTCTCTCCCAGGGAGAGTTAACTGTCTTCTTGCTTGTCTTATTTTGTGTCCTGAGAACTTGACTTGGCTTTCTGCCTGCCTGGGCACACGGATTGTCCAATCTTGTATATGCAGGCAGCTCAACCGTCAGTTTGGGGACCCAAAGATATATCCAGATGAAAATGAGTTGAACTCCGCTTGCAACTAGATACGGTCAACTGAAATGCAGGTTGTATTCCATTTGAGACTGGGGCCCTACTGATTATTGATAGCTCTCAGGGGAAGTCTCTGCTTCTTTTTCTTTTAGTTACTTTTGAGAGTGGCTCTGGAACATGAGAGGGTAGTATTTTTTCATCCCTTTTGGGGATGCCTCTTGCATTCAAGAAGTCATTCAATAATGCCAGGGGTATTTACTGTTTATCTTGGCTAAGACTCTACAGGATGTTTAAAAGGATTTTTTAAAGTAACTCTATGGTCAGAAGTTGGCCAAATTGGAAGCTGATATTCAGAGCCTTGATAGAAACTTTTTTTAGGCCTTTTCCCTTAAGCTAAAATGAAATTACATACCCAGAGGGAAAGAAAAATATTCCAAAGACAAATCTAGAACATGGAAATCTTTTGATTTCTATTTTAGTTGAAGAACTTCTGACATAAAGAACCAGACTAAAAATGATGTATTTGTTTGGTGACCCTTTATATCATTCAGGTTATAAGCCAATTCTTTGAGAATTACAAACACTCGTACAAATTGAGGACAACCTGTACAACTTGTCTTACAAATTGAGTCTTTTTAAGAACAACAACAAAAAGAATAAAAAAATATAAAACATTATCCTTTTTACCAATCCTCAAACCTCCCCTACTCATTTCAGAAGGCTTGTAAGTAGCCTTAGAAAACAAAAGTCCTTTTTGGCCATAGGAAACAAAAGTCCTTCTTGGAAGAACTTATATTCTTTCTCTGTGCTTTTGAGACATAAATGTTCTTCCTGGTCTTCTCTAGAAAACTAGCTAATTCTTATGGGGGCAAGGGAGAAAAAGATGCTTTTTGGAAAGTAAGTAAATGAAAGAAATCTTAAAATTCTTCTCCAGAAATATTAGTAAAGAGTTTAAGTCACCTTATCAGTTAACCTGAACTTCATTCCATTGCCAGAAACATAATTTGGACCAAATTGTTCTTTTATGAGTTTTGTGAGTTTTGCATTATCATACCCTTCATGACTAAGTTTTTAAAACAAGAACTGTAAGATTTCTGTTTGTATTTGTCTGCATGTTTATCTATGTCTGTGTATGTATGTTATAGATCTGTGGTGTTTTTTCTACCTCTGGATGGTATTGCTAAAATTAACTTGTAGAGAGCTCTATTTACGCGGCTGAAAGAAAATTAATCATTTATAGAAATTAAGTATACTCTCAGCAATACAGAAACTAACTCAAAAGTTTTTCAAATTCATGTGATCACATTTCTCCAATTTTTCACTAAAATTCAATAAATATGAAGGCTTTAACATTACACTGTGATAGGAATACAGACAGAAGAAGAAATAAAGAGAGAAAGGAAGAAAGAAAGAAAGAAAGAAAGAAAGAAAGAAAGAAAGAAAGAAAGAAAGAAAGAAAGAAAGAAAGAAAAAAGAAAGATCTACAGTTTTCTAAAAAAAACTTCCTTTGAATTATAATTTACAAGGAGCTAGGGAATATATTCAATTATGAAATGGAGGAAGATAATATAGATACTACTTATGCAATTTTCTATCTGTTATTTAGTCCTTTGGTATTAGATTTATAGTGCTGGTTTATTAACTATAATTATTTACAATTTATAATCATGAATAGATTTCATTAATATAAATTTGGGGATACTGGGATTAAAGTGAGAATAATACAACTTGGGCATTTTATAGTTTTCTTTTTGTATAAAATGGGGAAAATCTATTTACATGAATTAGAACTTGCACTGATTTTGACTCTTAAGAAGTGATGTCATGCCAAGAGGCAAAACACAGTTGTTGTTTCTTCAATTTCCTAGTTGTTACCCTTAGCCACACTTAAAGTAGTTCACAAGCTAATTGAAACAGAGACCAATGATAGCAACAACTGTAATTTATATGAAGCTATAGACTTCTCTTGACAAATTCCTTTTGATGAGTTAAAAAAAAAGCACTTGACATTTTGCCACACAAAAGTTAATTGCTCTCCAGTTCCAATTAGAATGACACATAATTTGAATTGAGTTGCTTAATGTGTTGTTCTAAAGAAAAAAAATAAAAAGAAGAAGACATATAACCTGAGGTGACCATGATTTAGTAGTTCATTGCCACAATTCACACAAAGAGCAATAAAACTAGAAATTCTCTGCCTAATGATGACTAGAGATGTCATTCAGGGTAAATTATTAATTTTTTTGATGCCAAAGTTCAAGAAGCACCATGTGTTCTAATATTCACTAATACTAGCTTTGGGGGAAGTTTCCTAATTAAAGGCTCATGACAGTGAGCCTTAACATTTAGCAATAATAATAGTGAGAACTCTGAGAGAGAAGAGGGAAAATTATGCAAAATTAAAAAAAAAAACGAAAAATCACATGTCATTATATTTCAGATTGACTTATTTTCTAATGATCCCTACCTTAGCGTAGCTAATTACAACATATATTGTCAGACAGTAGCACAAAATTAATCAGCAAGTGCTATGAGAGACTAGAAAGAGGGAGATCAATGTGGGCTGAAGCAGCATGGGAATGGTAGGGATTAAACTAGGCATCAAAAGATTAAAGGAAGGCAAAAATACAGCAAGCCTTTGTGAATAAACATGGCAAATGGAGGGAAACAACAGCAGACTGAAACTGAGCAACAATTATAAAAATTAATTACATAAAGAAAGCTTTATAATTTTTTTCATAACAGAGCTTTTCACTTCACACACACATAAAGATAGAAAGGCAGTGCTTTTTCCAAGATTTATTTTATTTTAAAATATATATTTATAGGTTTATTTCCACTTCTCCCCCACATAAATAGTCCATGAGCAACATTATGTAAAACAGCTGGTAGAATAAAAGAGTAAGATAGAGATTCAGACAAAATGACCACAGATGGGGCCCCTAGAGCTTAACTGGTACAAAAAGATAGGACAGGTGGCTGCAGGAACCTGCCAGGACACTGGCCTGACTGCTCAGGACCTGAGGAGGCAGAGGGTGACAGTGGGTGGAAAGAAGCCCCCTCCTTCTGAGCCTGCTCCTCAAAAGGCAGTTTCAGAGTTCTTTTTTACCCAAACCATGGCGCTCGATGACTCTGGATCGGCAAAAGAGCTAGGGAGAGTGTCCTAAGGGCTTCTTCTAGGAATGACATAGGCACCTTTCCTTCAGAGAGCATGTGGTAGGAGGCTAGGAAAAGACCTGTTGAATAAAACTACCACCCTAGACAAGCATGGAGCCAAGTGATGTTAGCTGGGAGGAGGGTAGCCCTATCAACAATGGAAACCAGAGGCAGAACTGGAAAATGGGCAGAGTGAATGAGAACAAGAGTGGTGGGCAAGCAGGCACATTTCTTTTTTTTTTTTTTTTTAATTTTTATTTATTTGACAGAAAGAAACACAGCGAGAGAGGGAACACAAGCAGAGGGAATGGTAGCAGGAGAAGCAGGCCCCCTGCAGAGCAGAGAGCCCGATGCGGGGCTCGATCCCAGGGCCCTGGGACCTGACCTGGGCCGAAGGCAGACGCTTAACGACTGAGCCACCCAGGCGCCCCAGCAGGCACATTTCTTAAGTGAGAAGAATAAGACGACAGGCTGCTCAATCTTTCCCATGACCTCCTTCCTGCAGCTCATTACCATGCACGTAAGGAAAACCAGAAAGAGCAATGCAAAATAAAAAGTACTGTCATCCCCAGGGGTTGGGGCAAATCTGGGACAGATGCTGTCTGTGCTATGCAACTTGTTTTTAAGTAGGGTTTAATCCATCTTTAGTTTGTTTCTGTATTTTCAATATATTTTTATTCATTGTAACTGACTGATGATGTAATTACTCTGAGAAAAAGATGATCTATTAGATAAGTATGTGGCGAGGATAATCTTTGTGTTTCGTGTTTCATAGTAAGTGGAATATTATATCAAAACAAAAATGAATCTCAACATTAAAAGTTCGTATGTTTCAAAATGTGTAAGTAGTCAAATTATGTCCTGTTCCCTTTGGAGTTGTTGTCCATGAGAAAATTATTATTAAGATAAATATCTTAATCATAAAACTCAAACTTAACCCTATAAGTAGCGAATAAATTTTTATTTTACAAGAAATTGGAAATGTTTTTGCTTGTACATTCACACTATTTTTAGGAAATGAATTTATACAAAAGAAGGTGAATACTCAAAGGTAGTTTCAATGAATCTATGACAAATAATCTCTGAGCAATGGCATAAATAAAAAGTCCATCTCCTAAACCATTAAGAGTAATTTTTGCTTAGATGGAATAAATTGCACTCGGGACCTTCAAATCACATTTCAGAGAACATGGTACGGAACCAACCATACTTAAATGCTTTCTGGTCACGTAGTTTTCCTTTTGTAAGCTTTTTTTTAAAGGGAAAACAGAGCCTGCAGTTAAATTTAATTATATTCAAGTCAATTCAAATACATTATATTCTTTTAATAAGGTTATCGTTCTTCTAGGAAAAACAGGATGGGGATTTCTAATTGATAAATTTAATCCCTACCTTCAGAAAGAATGAAGGTACTATTATAATGTTAGCAAAAACAACTAATTTTTAAATATTAAACATAGGTCTAGGTAAAGAAGTATGAAAAATAAGTAACTTTACTGCCTAGTGCATACATATCCTTTGTGTCTGAATTATCATTCCACTATGATATCACTTCTAAAAAAATAACACTTTTAAGGACATAATTTATTTTAATTGTGTGCTATCAAATGATAAATATTCAATCAAAACATCCCTATATTTGTCTTGTTTATATTCTCTTTTAACTCTGGCAATTCTAGCAAAACTAGGAAGTTAAAACCAATGCAACCTAAAATACGTCAGCTTTTAATCAATTACTTTTCTTGATTTTAGAATAACAGATACTGAATTAACGAAGAGTAATAACACAGGTTTATTGAAAGAGAAAACAATACACTGTACATGTTTTTTGAGGTTAGAGACATACTTGAGATCAGCCTTGTTCAATGTTGAACCAACTTCAAAAAAATGTCAGATACTAACATGTACAAAAGGAATCAATAAAAGGAAATCCTTTTTTTTTTTTTTTTTGAGGTCTGGTTGCTTATGGATGAGCATTTTGAATCGAGCATATTCATGTTAGCCATAAAGACCGAGATTGGCATACAGCTATTAGCTTCACCATTTGAGGAGTGTGTGTGAGTATGTGTATAAATTACCAAATTACTGTGGGCTAAGGAGGTAATTTTCAAACTCTACTGTTACTACATCTTGTTAATGTGAGGGAATAAGAAACATGGATGAAAAAACAGAGGGAGGGAAGATTTCAGAATACATCTTAGAAAAGGTTAGCATGTGTTTGTGTAAGACACAAAGAGAGAGAGAGACAGACAGACAGAGAGGAAAGGAGGGAGGAAGCCAAGGAGACGGAATGACGGAGAGAGTT
Source organism: Procyon lotor (assembly GCA_028646535.1). Lineage (NCBI taxonomy): Eukaryota > Metazoa > Chordata > Mammalia > Carnivora > Procyonidae > Procyon > Procyon lotor. Next base: position 145,874,798 of record CM053605.1, on the reverse strand, counting down.
TAAAGAGTAATTACAAAAATTTCTCAGGGATTATTCTACAGGGATTTTGTTTGCTAATGTAATATTCTTCTCTGGAAATGTTTTCCTTAAAATAATGTAGATAAATATATGCCTGGATTGATGAAGAGGCCAACTTACAGGCAGATGAATTTGGTTAACTCTCAAAGGCCTTTTAAACTGTTTTGTTTCTATGATTCTAATTCTACCTTTACATTAGAAAAGTAACATACATTCAGAAAATTAAATACTTAAAATTAGGTCCTGTTGGCAGAGAAATCAAGAAAACTGTGCTTTCATTTCCAGGATGAAATGGTAAGAAAGGGCTGGAAAACATGTTAACATTTTAAAAGGAAAAATTTTACTCACATTTGGGAGTATGTTCGGATCCCAATGGTCTCATTTCAGCCAAATGTCACCATAGTAAAACTCTCTGGAAAGACATTTGCAGTGAGGAGCAGAGAGCTTTGCTGTATTTTAAATGATTTAATTCCATAGGTAGATAGCTCTTGATTTTGTCTTTTCTTTAGAATATATCATAATTTGATGAAAATTATTCTATTTCCTGAATGTAGGTTTGACACTGGAAATGCATGTCTGGAACATGCCTTCCTGTCCACCTCCCCAAATTGATAAATGTGTTCTTCTGTTGTTTAGTTCAGGATGATCTATAAAGTGAGAATCCTTACCAGTATTTTAGCTCATCTCCTGGGAAGCCATTAATGTGTTACAGTTTTTAAATATTATTATGTTCTTATAATGTTTAAATATTTTGTAATGTTTAAAAGAACAAGGTCAATCCTGCAAACAATATGGTCAAATAGGAGGAGTGATGCTCATTATTATGAGTAATTAGGTAATTAAACACCAGAAAACAAGAGCAATAAAAAGGAACATAGCAGAATAATAAAGGACATACAAAGGCTAAAAAAGATTTGCTTAAAAATCAAATCCTAATAAGACTGATATAGCTTATATGGTCGAGTTAATACCAGCCATGAAAACAATCAGAACTGTTCCAAACAAAACTGATGATGCTGAGTTCATTTAGAAGAAACCAAGGGGAACAGCCATTGAGCTGAATCACACTTCTGTGAGAGAGCTTTCTCTATAAAGAATTAGATCCAAATGTTAGAGTAGTGAAAATTTTAAGAGCACTGCTTTGCAGTCTGATAGACTGTTCAAATCCTGGCCTATATAAAATGAGAATATAAATATATTCATTGTTGTTTGCATTAGAGATAAATGATTTGCCTACAAAGTCCAGCAAAGCTACCGACATAAAGTAACAACTTGTCTAAGGCTCAAATATACTCTTGCAATTTATCTCCACTGTTCACATTCCTATTCCTGTCATTTAATCCCTCATGAAATCAAGGTATTGTACTATTAACATTCCACCCAGGTTGTTAGTATTAATCCCCTTCTTTTATGAAAAATTCCCAAGACATGATATTATTATCTGAATGAAACTGATACAATTAGAAATTTTTGTCCATTTCCTCTTTACTTTCATGTGACACATAAAAATATTTAGGAATGATTACATAGAAACTGAATTGAAAGCATTAATCAAAAAAACTGAAGAGTGAAACTGTTTTCATAAAGGTTAATCCCAAGATCATAATTTGTAAAAAAAATATTCCCACCATAGTTGCTGTTCTGGGAGTTTAAAAATATATGATTGAGCTTCATGTGCAATTTGGGAAGTATAAAAAATATGACTGGGAACTCGGACAGATAAATAAAAAGATTGTTTCGCTTGAAAGTTATAGAGAAGTTTTTTCCAGTTACGAAGATATTTAAACTCTATTTTCTTAATTCATTTATTTTTGCTTCCCAACATGTGGCTTCACAGTATGCTTGTTAGTGCTGAAGGATGTCTTCACTAAACCTTTTTAGGGGGTGTGAGGGGAGATTCTTTAATTAGGAACCAATATAAACAGACTGTCTGTCAATACTTAAGGTGCACTATTCAGAATAGCTCATAATTAGGTCCTTAGAGAACATGAAGCATTATACCATTATTTTCCAAACGCTCACCTACTTTTTTTCTGTCCACTTTCAATATTTTTATTATGTTGCACAATATTATACTGAACTTTTAACATCTTCACATGGTGAAGATGTTCAAACCTTTGCCTTTTTGGTCTTTCTCCTCCTCATTCCAAGTGTCCCCCTGGTAACAAATTAATAATGCTCCCCAATTAGTAAATGAACAACTCTTATCTAGTTTTCAAGATTAAAGAGAAAGCTGATGAGTCTCAGCATAAACTACTCATACATTTTCCTCACAATTCTTGGTCACATTTAATATGGTTTGAAGACACTTTATTTCATTAAAGTAACATGTGAACATATGTCCATAATGAATCAATTCTCTTTTAAGGAAGTTTACGTTAAGAATTCAATAAGTTGAGCTATACAGAATGAAATTATCATTCTATCTGTGTATTTTGAATGCAGTGAGTTTTTTTCTTTTTAAATTGTTTGGGTGTCACTGCCAGTGTAATGCTTGAAAATGTTATCGCTTCTGGGAAGGACACTATAAATGTTGACAACTGAGGCCTGGAACTCCTTAAGCCATTACTTCAAGACAGCTGCTGCTAGTTGAACAGTGCATTCAAAATATGTTTCTATCAGTGCAATTCCACATTTGTTTACATCATAGGCTTGTGGATACTGGCTGGATAATCCTTCTGTGACTGACATGTTTCTGTGCTGAGACTACAAAACCAGAAGCCATCAAGGGTCTGTCTGACACATACGTGAAGAATAAAGCACTGATCTTGTGCTCATCTCCCACACTCATATTACTTAATGTAACCTCCAAATGTCCAACATATTTACCATAAGAATCATTTTTTGTGAGATGGAAAATAAAATTGTCTTCAGAATGCTTCTACTTACTTATATGCATAGCAGAAATTTGCTTCCCATTTTCTAATTAAGAAATCCGAGGAGCTTTCTTCAGTTTTTAGCCTTTTTCAACTCTGAATAATATTACTTCTAGGTAACAATTTCCACTTCGAGCTATAAATTTCCCTCTCTCCTTTTCTCTTTTTCCCTTTCCTTATCTTTCTGTAATATAGCTAAAAAAGCTCTCAGACTCTCCCTACCTGTTTTCTTCTTCCAACCTAATTACTTGAGTTCTGTGTATGGTTTCATCCTGTGACAATTACTACATCTCATGTGAATATCCCACATTCCTGCCTTGTTGATTTTCACCTCAGCATATCTCACTTCCTAGTATTATTGATTATCCTTAGTATATCTCTTAAATTCTAGTTATGTGTTCTCAAATCACCTGTGGTAATATTTTTGATATTATTTAAGAGGATTATATTTTCTTGTCATATGGGAAAAATCTGAGAAATTCCCCTTGGTCTCTCTGCAAATTACTAGCTACCTTAGGTTAAATTTACCGTTTTTAATAGTGCCTGCATTTTCTCTTCTATATTCACTCTGCTACCTTTCTCAGTCAAGCGGCCAGTGTTTTCTCATAGGCCAGTTTTCTGTATGCAAATGTTATATCCTACTTCCCTTAAAAATATATAGGCAAAAATCAGACATCTTTTCTCTCATTTCTATACCATGGACACTTATTCAGCCCCACCCTTGAAGCTGGGTGAAGGAAAGATTCCTTTGAGGCATGAGATTATACAAGGAAGAAGTGAATTCCCCCCAAAAAATCAGAATTATGTTACTAAAGGGGAGGGATCAGAAACAGATGCTTATTAGACAATCACCAGTGGATAATATTCCTGTCTTGGTCCCTATCTCTCAGTGTTGGTGGAACATGAAACTTAACTAAACGAAATCAACTAAAAACCAAAAAAATCAACTAAATTTTTCTGACTTTTTAAGCCCCTGGAGGAATGAATATGACCTCAGATTTAAGTTAGAGATCTTCAATAATGACTGACAGTGAGAAAATAAATGCAGTGTGATATTTTGTCTGTGAATTTTTTTGTGGGAGAAATTATGCATGTTATGTATAGATGTATCTTTAGAAATTTAGATGTGTAGGGGCGCCCGGGTGGCTCCGTTGTTAAGTGCCTGCCTTCAGCTCAGGTCATGATCCCAGGGCCCCATATGGGGCTCGCTGCTCAGCGGGGAGCCTCCTTCTCCCTCTCCCACTCCCCCTGCTTGTGCTCCCTCTCTCGCTGTGTCTCTGTCAAATAAATAAATAAAATCTTAAAAAAAAAAAAAGAACTTTAGATGTGTATTTATGTGAAATTTAACTCCATAAGGAAGATTTTACTGATTGAAACCCTTGCTTCGAAGAAATGCATTAGAGAAGATGTGAATACTGCGTTCTTCCACTATTGCTCCCCACCTACATACACGCTATTTAGTAAAAGTTCAATTTTTCCTCTTTCAGGTTTTTCTAAAAAAAATTGCTCAGTACTATCATCCTGGTATATTCCGGTTAATACTGGTCATTCATAGATTTAAGAATGGGATTTACAGAGTACTTCATTGCAGCCAAGCACTCCTAGCTGTTATAAAACTGAGTAAAGGTTTGACATAGGCAGTGCTGATGCATATGTCAGCACTTTCTTCCCTTGATATTTCTGCCCCTATTTCTTCCATGGCCATACTGTTACTTGGTCACTACTGAAACACTTTTTTCTCCATACTACTCTGAAATAAGTAGTGCTTTCAATAAACTTGACTTTTACTGTTATTTGCCAACTGGCGGTTTTTTATACTTCTTCGTATTATGGCTACTGGAACTTTTAGTGGGAGTTGCCACCATTTCTCAAACCAACATATAAAACCTGATGGTTTTTATTTATTGTTTCTTTTGGGTTTCCTTCTGTGGGAGTTAAAATGTTCAGCCTAGACTCCTACATAAATGAGTCCATGTTTCAGTCTTGGGAGATTTAATGGCTATTCATTTCTTTCACTGTTAGTTAATCCTTGAATAATGTGCTGGTTGTGATTGCTGACTTATCATGCAGTCAAAAATCTGTATGTAATTTTTGACACCCTAAAACTGAACAACTAATAGTCTATTGTTAACTAGAAGCCTTACTGATAACAAAAACATATTTTCGTATGTTATATGTATTATATACTGTATTCTTATAATAACATTAGAGAAAAAATATTAAGAAAATTTTAAGAAAGAAAAAAATACATTTACAATCCTATACTATAAAAAAAAAATCCATAAATAAGTAGACCAGCACAGTTCAAACTCATATTGTTCAAAGGTCATCTATATATTTAGTGAGCTCTAACCAAATATAAACCCCTAGTCTAGATACTCTGTTTCTTGACAATAAGCTCAACAAGAGTTGAAACCATGTTAAGAGTCACCTGTTTCATGGAATTGAGCCCCAAAATTACGCTAGTAATTATTAGAGTTAGTCTAATGATAGAGATTAATGCTAATTAAAAAGAAATTTAAATAAATTCTATATCAGAGAAGCTCATCATGCAATAAACCTATTTTAGGGGAAAATGACCCAGTTCAGGGGAACAGGAAAGAATTCTCTGAAAAGCTGAGCCCACATATCAGATAGTGAGGATGTGCATGTTTCAACTTAGATGAACAGGAGAGAAGACTCCCTTAGCAACCTAGAGAATGTGTTGGAGAAGGAAAGACTAAATGGATGCAGGTAGATAAGATAAAGGGTGACTTGAAATGTAACTGGGAAATGACAATAGCTTGGGAGGGTGGTGTCGGTGATAAGGAATAAGGTGGGTTTGAAAGACTGACTACCCTGGAGTGTAGGTGGCAGGGGTCATGTGGGTGGCAAGGACTCTGGTGAAGAAACACTTCTCATTATCCTCAACCTAATTCTTTTTTTTTTTTTTTAAGATTTTATTTATTTATTTGAGAGAGGGAGAGTGAGAGAGAGCATGAGAGGAGAGAAGGTCTGAGGAAGAAGCAGACTCCCCATGGAGCTGAGAGCCCGATGTGGGACTCGATCCTGGGACTCTGGGATCATGACCTGAGCCAAAGGCAGTGGCTCAACCAACTGAGCTACCCAGGCGCCCCCTCAACGTAATTCTTAAGAGTTAAAAAAATCATTGTCCTTTCTCTTCTAGCTAATTTTTCTTCCTTACTCATCTCCATATCAACTAACTAATTTAAAAGTTTATATTTCACGATGACATATTTCCTTCTTGGTATTTTCATTTTTCTTTTCTTTTGATGAGTATGCCTTCATCTTGGTAATAATTCAGTGTCTATTGAGGGGAGTTTAATGTTACTTTAGTTTTCATAAAAAGCTGTTGCACAGGGGCGCCTGGGTGGCTCAGTGGTTAAGCCTCTGCCTTTGGCTCGGGTCATGATTCCAGAGTACTGGGATCGAGCCCCGCATCAGGCTCCCTGCTCAGCAGGAGGCCTGCTTCTCCCGCCACCATTCCCTCTGCTTGTTCCCTCTCTCGCTGTGTTTCTCTCTGTCAAATAAATAAAATCTTTAAAAAAAAAAAAAAAGCTGTTGCATATTACTACTGGTCAAAGAGCAAGGTTGGGAAGAATCCTAGAAATAATCATCCTTGCACCTAGAATTCTGCGGGTTGTGGCAGATCTATAGATGAGGAGACCTATTATTATAAATATATGCCTTCATAACAATCTAAACCCTTACACTGTGCTAGGACTAGAAGGAAGGACATTTAGCAAATTACTGAGAGAGCAGAACAAGGCCAACCTCATTTTGTGCTACACCTGTCATCTCGTATATAACCCCTACACGACCTGCTCCTGAGAAAGGTCACAGAATGTCAGAACATTGCCTAGCCGGTCCTTGAACCAGTTTGAGGTAGCGGATAGGAATGCGGAATCCCTCATCGCCACAGGATGTAAACCCCGCCTTTTACCTGCCAAACTTGTGACTGGAGTAATAGGCTAGTTCAAATAGTTACCTTACCCGCCAAACCTGTGCGCCAATTTAGACCAGAGTAATAGGCTAGTTCAAACGGTTACTATAGGGTAAATTGTGATTCAGTTGGCCACCTGCGTGTGGACCGACATGACTATGCAACTTTCCGCGTGTGTTACAACCTCATTGGCGACCTGTGTGTGGACCGACCGACAATGACTATGCAACTTTCCGTGTGTGTTACAGATCTCATTGGCCACCTGCGTGTGGACCGACATGACTACACAACTTTCTGCATGATCACTGGCCCCTATAAAACTGTTACGCCCTTTGACCTAGGGGTCCAAGTCCTTACCCCGCTGTGTCGGATATACTTGGGCCCAAGCTTGAGCTTGCAAATAAACCCTCGTGCAATTGCATCGGTATCGGCTCCTTGGTGGTCTCTCGGATTGGAAATCGGGGGCATTACATTACATACAGTCATTAGAGGGCCTGCCCACTTGAAACAATTAGTCCTACATGTGGCCATATCAAACCACAAGACAGTTTTCCTTTTTTCACATATTCCATTGAGAAAAATTCTTGAATTATTTTTTAAAAAATGCTTTCACGGGGTGCCTGAGTGGCTCAGTCGTTAAGCGTCTGCCTTCAGCTCAGGTCATGATCCCAGGGTCTTGGGATTGAGTCCCACATCGGGCTCCTTGCTCGGCAGGAAGACTGCTTCTCCCACTACCATTCCTTCTGCTTGTGTTCCCTCTCTCACTGTGTTTCTCTCTGTCAAATAAATAAAATCTAGAAAAAAAAAAAAAAAGCTTTCACAATTCATGTATTAAAAATATAGGGTAATAGCTTGTTAGTAAGATTTAATCAATTTTCACAATTTTCACATTACTAAGGAAAGTGTTATATGTTATATATAACATATAACATACCACCCATAGTGGTACAGTAAGTTAGTTCATGGATTAAGGCACTCAAGACCAATATTTTGATGAGAAAGAGCTTGATAACTTAAAATACTGTTCAAATTGTGATACCATTATTTCCTATGGATATACAGGAAGTCATTAATATCTCAAAAAAAATTATCACTGCCTATATTTTGTCATTCCAGAGAAATATGTCTGTTTTGAAATATAAATTTGCCCCTTACATTGCAATAGTTTTCTTCAAATCAAACATTTCAGTGTTAGCTTAAATGTAATACTGTTTTAATCTTAAGAGCAGCTGACATATTAAATGGTATTTCCCAGGAGGGTAAAAATGTCATAGAAAATAATGTGGAATTACAGATATTCTAAGAATTTTCATAATTCATATAAAAAACCCATTACTATTCCCAGCTGAGTTAGAGAACAGGAGGAATGATATTTCTACAATCACTATTAAGATGAACAGACTTGGAATCTGTAATTCAATGAATTTGAATTTGTAATAGTCACATTTGTATCACAATATAAGCTTTATAAAGTGCTCAGAAGTCAATATTAGAAATGTTTTTTAGTTATTTCTAAATTAGTTTTAAAATATATTTTATTTTACTGATGGTAATATGGATTACTTCCTGAATTTCTTTCAATTGTATTAAGTAAATTATAAGTAGTGGATATAGAAGCCAAACTAAAAGGTTTCAAGCTGTTACACAAAACTTATCTCCAAAATGCATGAATATTAAAGGCAATATCTAAAGTTGGAATTTATCTCCATGTTTGAAATTCTATTTTCTTGTATGTAATTCTTTCTTAATAGCTTAAACATAAATATGCTATTTTATATTTCTAGCATATACTTTTAAAATGAAGTATTTTATGCTGCAAAATTATTTGCTTATACCACCATTAATTATGTAGCTCTTTCCTGCAATGTGTCAATCAGTTTTCTCAATTATGTTTGTGGTCTTTGCCATTCAGTTTATTTTCCTCTAATTCTGATTTCTGTGACACTTGATAAAAATGATTCATTTTCTCTTCACTTATTCAGACACACATTAATTTCTTCATTCATCAGTACTCAACTCAAAATTTTAAATCTTTTTTTTTTTTTTAATTTTCTAAAAGAATAAGGCAGAAGGCAATAACAGGTTTTGGTAGGACATCTCATAAATGTCTTCACCATTTTTTTCCCATAATGCAGCATCCATAATTCACTTAGTTCTTTTTTTCTTTCCCAGTTTTTAGTTTAAAGCATTCAAGCCACTCATGAAGAGAGAAGCAGTGAGGATAAAGGGATGTTGGGCTTTGCCCAAATATTGGAGGCATACTAACCTGAACACACATTCAGGTTTGAATTTATTTATTCAAATAAATAAATTTTTATTTTCTTTTATTTGATAGAAATAAAATTTATTTATTTATTTGATAGAAAGAGAGAGATCACAAGTAGAAGGAGAGGCAGGCAGAGAGAGAAGGGGAAGCAGGCTCCCTGCTGAGCAGAGACCCCAGTGTGGGGCTCAGTCCCAGGACCCTGAGATCATGACCTGAGCCGAAGGCAGAGACTTTAACCCAATGAGCCACCCAGGTGCCCCAAAAATCATTTTCCTTTTAACACTTCAGTATTCTCCTCTCTGAAATGCAGAAAATATCTGGCTTGAAGTATTACTCTGAAGATTAGAAGTAATTTATTAGAACATACTTAGCAAAATGTCCGGCTAAGAAGAAGTGCTCAATAAATGCTTGTCTTTTGTATATTTGTTTATGTTCTTAAGAAGCTCTTCTGCTCTGGAAATCACTCACAGTTTTATTGCCATTTTGGAGCAAATTTAATAATGCATGCATATGATAAAAGATTGTACTTTAACAGCTGTCTTCATTTTAAGCACAACTAATTGCAAAAGTTCATGAATAATATTGCTAGTCAGAAAGCAGTATGTTGATGCTGTTATATGTATGCCATAGTGCCAGAATATTTATGTATTCAGTGTTGGGGAGACAGCTGTGGAGATTGTAAAAGAACCCTCTTGAAGTTAGTGTTTCCATTTAAGGCAAGTTAATTATTCTCAAGGCTTAAGTATCTTTAAAATATACTTTTTAAGGAAACATTTATTATTTTGAATGGAAGAGCAAATGTACCTTATATTCTTTTACCTGCCTTTTTAAATTTTTTTAAAGGAATCATTATATATTTTATCATATCTTTAAAAATTGGCGGGCATTTGATTGAATAAACTATGGGAAACTTTAAAATAATAAGTTTCAAAAATATAAAAAATACAAACATGAATAAATGTGATTCAATTTCAAAATTCATCTTGTTCAATTGGAAAAAATTCTTTCTCCTCCTCTTCAGTGCAAAAAATACCTTTTCATTTATAAGACATTTAATTTGATTTTCAAAATACAGTGACTAATTCATCCCCTGGTCTTTGAATTCTAGAAATCATCCAAACTAAAAACAGAGACTTGTATTCTTAGAATTTATAAACAAAATTACTGGAACAATATTCTGTTTGAAATATAGACTAATCATTTTGATTTACCTTTCATTTTTTTACTATGTTCAGTTAGCCACTATATAGTACATCATTAGTTTTTGATTTGTGTTCAATGATTCATTTCAGAAGGACATGCTTCATCATAATAGTTTGATATATCTTGACAAATAATATGGAATAATGATTAATGTTTAAGCCAATATGTTTACTACAACTGACATATACTATTTTAAGGTAACATTTTGAATTACATAAAAATGTGAATAACTATACCACCTGAAAGTTGTTTAGAATGGTGTTTTTATTTCAGTTTTTTGCATTTTTAAAGACATTGAAATTACAGAATTTGTTGTGGTTATTAATTTTGAGGTTATATATTTGGGGAAAGGGAGAGGAGAAATCTAATTAGAATCTAACACATCAGTGATTGCATGACTTCCTTACTTGATTCAAGACCGGTATTTGGATTTTTAAAATGTTTTTGTAAGTGTTCTTAAACATTTCCATTCCTATGTGCATACTCAATTCCTCAGAATGAATTATATGGTCCTTTACTTTTTTCTCTTTCACTATGATTTCTAATCCTAATGGTCAAGTGTTGATATGGTTAGGCATTCGATAACGTCTGCTTTCTCTATAAAAGCAGCATTTCTTGTTATTTCACTTTTTGTTTTACTTTATAAACCATCACCGAGATGCAATTTATATAACATAAAGTGAACTAATTTTAATTATAGAGTCCTATGAGTTTTGACAAATGCATTTGATAAGTACCATTTAGCCATCAGAACAATGCAGACACAGTATTTTCATCACCACAAAAAGTTTCTTTTGTAGTCAATCTCCCACAACCTCAGCCCTAGGCAACCACGAATCTGTTCTCTGTCACTGCAGAATAATTTTGACTATTCTAAAACTTCATATAAATGGAATAAAACAGCATGTGCTACTTTGTACAGGGATTTTTTTACTTAGCACACTGCTGTTGAGAGTCATCCATGTTATTGAATGTATGCAGTTTACTTGTTTTCTCTCATTGCTTGGTAATATCCCATTTTATAAGTACATGGAAATTTGTTTCTTCATTCATTAATTAATGGTATTTAATTTTACTTTCTCTGGTTCAGGGGCTATTATTAATTATAAACATCAACACTCAGGATGTATAGTACCTATTTTGGTATTTTCTTTTGCCTGTTCTGAGTTTAATATACTCCAGATACACGCACTTTAAGGAGCACCTTTTGAAGAACAGATACTAATTTTGAGAAAGTACATATATGATTTGAATAATTTATCACACAGACTGTGAGAAAATATTGAAAATAGATATATCTGAAAAAATGTTGCGTTCTGGAATATATAAAGAATCCTTAAAATCTAATTTTAAGAAGCCAATAAGCCAAATGCATAATGTACCTTCCTATTTCTTAAGTGTCCTTCACAGAATACAAAGCTTCTTGTGTGTATGTGTGTGTGAGAGAAAGAGAGAGAGATTTGTCATGGATCTTTCCTTAATTAAAGTACTTCAAATTTTCTCCTATGTAGAATTCTAGAAGGTATATAATTTTAGCATTTACATTTATATCTATGACAATTTCAAAGGAATTTCTCTTCATCATAAAATAAAAATTGCTATTCATTTTTTTTCCACATGAGTGTTAATTTGTTCTAGTGATTTTGTTGAAAATATTTACCTTGGTATACCTCTGAATTATCAATTGTTCATACATTGCAAGTCTATTTCTGGGTACCACCTCCTTCCATTAATCTGTATCTTGGCTTATGCCCAAAACATGACACCTTGAGTACTTCCATACTGGAACTTCATTGAAAGTCTTAAAATTAATTAGTGTAATTCTTTCAATATTTCATCTTTTTTCCTTAAAAAATTGTGTTGTTTTTTTGTTTGCTTTTTTGTTTTTTGCTATTCTAGTTATTTCTAGAATTTTATACATAAATTTTAGAATCAGTTTGTCAATATCAAAAAGAAAAATCCCTGCTTTGGGGTGGATGGTATTAGTATCTTAAAAATATTTTATCTTGGAGAACGACTTCTAGAATGATGTCATGATAAACTTTATGGAATATCTCTCCAGATAAACAACCATAACTACATGTAAATATAATAAAAACAAATTAAAATCTCTGAGAACTATCTTATTGTGACACAAAAAAATGAAGAACTATTTATTCAAGAATATTTGTTACATTTGGATAAGATCAGCCAGTGTCTGTGTCGTCTGATCCAAGAGCTGTTCCTTTCCTCCACAGCTCAGAAGGATAAACCTCTACTTTGGGCAGTGTAGACAAAAACAAAGGCAGCAATGACAACAATCCACACAAAGTAGTGTCTAAAATGTCAGACTGGCAAATTTTCTTAAATTTTATGACAAATACAGCAAAAGTGGAAAGTGCAAGTCACATAGGAGGAAAAAAACAGGCAACAGTAATTGCCATTGAGAGAGCCTGTATGTCACACTTAGGAGATGAGTAACTACCTTAAAGAAACTATTATAATTAAGTTGAAAGAACTAAAAGGAGTCATACTTAAAGAAGTAAAGAATGGTACAAGGACAACATGCAACAGAATACAGCATATCAATAGATATTGTGATTATAAAAGAATTACCCTGAGACTCAAGCAGAAAAATACAAAAGCACAATTATAAAAAAATACAAAAGCTGCTATATAGTAAAATTGAGCTAGTAGAAGAATCAGCAATTTGAAGTTAGATCAATAGAAATAATTCATCTAAAAATCAAAGAGAAAAATAAAGAGAAATTAACAGAACCTTTGAGAAATATGGAATTTCATTAAGCACACTAACATAAGTTTAGCTGGAGTTCCAAGAAGAAAGAAGAGAGTGAAAGAAACCCCCCAAAAATATTCAAAGATATAATGGCTGAAAACTTTATAAATCTGATGAAAAACATTAAATCTAATACATAAGTAGCTCAATGATCTCCAAATAAGGCAAAGAGATCCATATCCAGATACATCATAGGGTGGAAAGTATTTAAAGAGAGAGACAAAATCTTGAAAGCATCAAGCAAAAAATGACTGATCACATACAAGGAAACCCAATAAAATTAACAACTGACATTTCATTAGAAATAATGGAAGCTAGAAGGTTGTGAGTTGACACATACAAAGTATAAAAAATAGTCAACCAAAATTCTTGTCTCCAGGAAAACTATATTTCAAAAATGAAGGCAAAATAAAGACATCCCCAGAATTTGTTGGTACTTACAAAAAGTACCAAACAACATTCTTTGGATAAATAAAGTGACCTAAGACTATAAATCAACTCCATATTAAAAAAACCAAAAAACAAAAAATAGAGTGCTGCTAAAGGTGATTATGTAATCACAAAAGACAGTAAAAATGTGTACTTCTTTCTATCCTTAACTGACTCCAAAACTGTATAAAACAATATGTATGTAATTATATTGTTGGGTCTGTAATATATACACACATAATATATTTGACAACAAACTGTTGTCACACAATAACACATTGTTATTGCCAAATAATAACAAAGCACAAAGAAAGTGGATTTGAACAGAGCTACTGGAGTATGGAAATATAGCAGATGGTGACTAAATTGCACTGGAAGCAATTAAGAGAAACAGAGAAGAGTAAATAAAAAAGTTAATATAACAAAGCATCATTTCTAATGTCTCGAATGATATAAAATCATATAAAGTAAAAATTAGAACAATGTGGTTTTGAGTTTGCAATGAATTTAGAATATACATAATAATATTAGTACAACAAAAGGGAAAGAGGGGATAGAGTTATATAGTAATTAACATTTCTACATTATACTGGATATGTTAGCATAAATCTGAAACATAATCTGATAAATTAAGAAGTATATTTTAAACTAAAGATCAACTACTAAGAAAAAGATTCAAACTAATGTAGTGCAAATATAATTCAAAGAAGGAAAACCTTACACTAGTAAGTATTCTCTTAAGAAAAAATGGAAGAATTGGAGTGCCTGGGTGGCTTAGTGGGTTAAAGCCTATGCCTTCAGCTCAGGTCATGATCTCAGGGTCCTGGGATTGAGCCCTGCATCAGGGTCTCTGCTAGGCGGGGAGCCTGCTTCCCCCCTCTCTCTGCCTGCCTCTGCCTACTTGTGATCTCTCTCTCTCTCTGGCAAATAAATAAATAAAATCTTAAAAAAAAAAAAGAAAGAGAAAAAAATGGAAGAATAGAGGAATAAAAAGGACATGACACATACAAAACACAAATCAAAATGGCAGAAGCAAATCCACCTTTATCAATAACTTCTTACATTCCCACCAATAGTACATAAGGGTTTCAATTTCTCCACATCCTTGCCAAATCTTAACAAATAATAATATAATAGCCATCTTAATAAGGTGATATTGTGATTTTTATTTGCACTTCCCTAATCATTAGTTAGTTGAGCATCTTTTCACATATTATTGGGCCTTTTATATGTCTTCTTGGGAGAAATGTCTATTCAAGTCTTTTGCCAATTTTTAATTGTATTATTATTTTCATTGTAGGAGTCCCTTATATATTTTGGATATTAACCCTTTATCATATTAATAGTTTATAAATATTCTCTCCAATTCTGTCAGTTGCCTTTTCATTCTTATTGTTTCTTTTGCTGTGCAGAATCCTTTTATTTCTGATGCAGTCTCACTTTTCTAATTTTTGTTTTTTTAATCTGGGCTTTTAGTAATATATACAAAAGCCATTGCCATGACCAATGCCATGAAACTTTACCCCTATGTTTTCTTTGAGGATATGCACAATTTCAGTTCTTATGTTTAAGCCTTTGCTTCATTTTAAATTGATTTTTGTGAATAAGATAAGACAAGTATCTAATTTCATTATTTTGCATGTATATATACAGTTTTGGATTCATTGGATTCAATTCATTGAAGACTATATTTTCTCCATTATGTATTTTTTTTAAGATTTTATTTATTTATATGACAGAGAGAGTGAGAATGAGAGCACAAGTGGATGGAGGTGGGGGAATGGCATGGGAGAAGGAGAAGCAAGCTCCCCACCTGGCCAGTAGCCCTATTCAGGGCTCTATCCCAGGACTCTGGGATCATGACCTGAGCTGAAGGCAGATGCTTAACCAATTGAGCCACTCAGGTGCCCCTTCACTGTGTATTGTTGGCACTCTTATCAAAGATCAGTTAACTGTATATGCATGTGTTTATTTGGGAGCTCTCTATTGTGTTCTATTCGTATATATGTCTGTGTTTTTGATAATACCATACTGTTTTGATTATTGTGGTTTTATAATATACTTTGATATGAGGTTATATGATGCCTCCAGCTTATTCTTTTTTCTCAAGATTGTTTTGGCTATCCAGGGTCCTCTGTGATTCCATATGAATTTTAGGACTGTTTTTCTCTATTCTATAAAAAATGCCACTGTGACTATGATAGGGATGACACTGAATTTGTAGAAAGCTTTAAGTAGTATGGACTTCTTAGCAATATTGAGTATTTCAATACATGAACACACAATAACTTTCCATGTAATTGGGTTTTCTTTAATTTCTTTCATCAGTATTTTATAGCTTTCATTGTACAAGTCTTTCACTTTCTTGGTCAAATTTATTCCTAAACATTTTATTCTTTCTGGTGCTATTGTAAATGGGACTGTTTCTTAATTTCCATTGCTTTTTATATGTTGACTTTGTATTCTTTAACCTCATTGAACCTATTTATTATTTCTAATAAAGAAATAAAAGTCATACAAATAAGAAAGGAAAATGAAAAACTATCTGTTCGCAGATGACATGATGTTATATGTAGGAAACTGTAAAGACTAGAGGGAATAGCCCTAACATTAAGACCAATTAGTATCATTTAAATGTGATCTTTCTCAGGACTCTACTGAAATTTTCAATTATATACAAAATCTCTCCACTATGGCTGATCAGAACTTGATTGTTCCTAATCTGTGTGCCATCTGGGAATTGATTCTTCAGCTTATTGTCCTTTGGTAGCTACCTTTGCTCCATAGCTTTTTTTGGTACCCTCCTAAATCTTACCTTAAACATGTGAAGTTTCTTTTTTAGCCAAAGACTCAAGCGATTCGCTATAAAAATCTTTTAAGCCCTTTCTCTGAGTAGCTCCCTTCTGTCCAGTATTCTGCCTGCTGATTCCAGGCACCTTAGCATCCTTGCATTTTGATTTCTGTATCTACTCAGCAAAAACTTCCCTGTTCGGCTGAATTCGCCGTCTGTGCACTGCAATTTGGAGAAAGTTTCCAACAAGAAAGACAGGGTGGTTGTAGAATTCACCTTGTTTAACTATTCCGCTCCTTGATATCAGAACATAAATGGCCTTTGCTCAATGTGTGAAAAGAGTTATTTCATATCTTTCCAGTTTTTGTTATTGTTTTTGTTGTATACGGTAGTAAGAAAGAGTCTAGTCTTGGTAACATTATAATAGCTAGAAGCAAAGGTTTTTCTCCTACCGAAATTTTGGTGTCCAAAGATACTTATACCTTTGTCCAGACAAAACTCTCATCATGTGTACATAAAATTAGAAAAGGACTCACTCTCTGAGTTTTATTTCCAAATATCCTTGGCTCAAAATAGCAACAAACATAAAATTTACTAGAGGGAAAACTGAAGCCACAATCCATCCCTGATGTTATCTTAGGTTTGCAACTTGCATAATTCCAGACAAATAATTGTCATACAACTTAATCCTCCAAAACACTCAGAGTTATTATTATATTTTTGAACATGATAAACTGCAACCTGTGGGATGGCAATACTATTTTGGGATTAGGGAAAGTGCAGGGACAAGTTAAATAAAGCATTCATAACTGTAAAGGAGTCATAAATGTTTTTTCTTTCTATAGTTATAAAACATACATGGCTTATGTGTGTTCATGCACATTCATACACACACAGTACTCTCACTCATTAATACCTTTTACCAAAAAAAGTTGATAAATAATGAAATTTCTTCTCAGTCCTCAGCCTAACTACCATCATTTTCCTGTTTGCTCAGTAAAGTTAGTCGACTCTGGTTATGACTCTATCAACACATTTTACTGTCAATCTGGAACATTTCTCTAATGACACAGATTTTCAAACAAAGCCATCTGCATTTCTTTCTACCAGGCTGCATATTTTACAAGAATTATTTTGGTCTTAAATTTGAATAATAGCAGAGCTTAGCATGTGTAGTCTATGAAATTTAAACTAATTTTAAAAATTTAACATATGAACTGTAATATATGAATTAATAAGAAACCAGTTCTAAAGTAATTCCCAGTTCCAAAATCATTGCATTTTTAAAGTTCAGACTAAAACATAATTTAAACTCTGATATATAATCCAAATCTTATTTTGTGCATTTGCAAGTGTCCACAGTGAAACAGAATTTCAGTTATATTTGCAAAGCAATTTGACTAACCTCAGTTTATCATCTCTCTGTTAGCTATTCAAACATTAACCTTTTTGAGGTAAATTTTTATTTAAAGTAAAAATAATAGTAGCTATTAACTAGGGGTGTGTGTGTGTGTGTGTGTGTGTGTGTGTGTGTGTGTAAACAAGCATTATAATATAATCACTAATATCTTAAAAATCACTTGGCTGGAAAGTCAGAATACCTCTCCAAAAATCTGATAGTCAGCCTGGCTAGATTTCTATGCACTCTTTAGAATGTAATGAGCAATGGGAAAGTCTAAATTTGTGATTATATCTCTCATGGCTGGTGAGTGGGTAAGTTGATTTTCTACCTCAAACCTCTACCAGGTTTCACTGCTTTAAGAAGTCAGCTCTGGCTGGTTTCCATGGAACTTTGCAAAGGTCAACTTCTACATCACTGGTCTTGAAAGAATAAATCCCTTCCCTCACAATACTGGTTTTAAAATCTTCTATAGTACCAACTATTTGCAGCTTTTCACATTTGCAATTTGCTTAATGATTTTGTGCTTCCACAGTGTCTGTAAAATAAAACTAATATTGCCATCTTAATCTTAACTGTAGCATAAAAAATGTTAATGTTTCTATATGTGTGTACAAGGTATAATCCTAGTAGTTTTAATATTTAAAAATTTATCAAGTTATTACCATATTAGATGTTCAGCTCTTCTGATTTTTAATATTACAGAAAATAATGTAATAAAATATACCATTTGATTTATTGAATCAACCCTTTAAATAATACATGGTATAGTCATAAAGGGAGGAAAAGAGTAAGCAATAAAATTGAACAAATCTAAGCTTAAATTCTGAATCAGTTCTTGATAGCTGCATGACCTTAGGAACTTTCCCTACTTAAAAATATCACTTAAGTTCAGAATTAGAACTCTCCCAGTGGTAGTTATTATATTTAAAATATCAAATCACACTTGATGCCTAATGAATGGACTCAATAAGTCATATGCATTATAATATCACAGGTTAAATTCCTAGAAGAAATTGTATTCAAATTTAAATAAATTATTTACATTTCTTACAGTATTTTTACAAATCACTTTACAAAGAAGTTATAAAATTTTCAATGGTAGTAACTGCAATGTTTGATTTTTTTCTTTTGTTTGCATTTGATGTTACTATTTTTATTTTTCAGAAAGATAGTTTAGTTTTCTGCACATACTTGAGTCTCTCAAAAGAGAAACAAAACCTAATAGGACTGTTATTAAAATAAATTGATAATTTATAAAATAAATTGATAATTATTTTTTTCTGGAATTGAAAAGACTCATAAATCTTAACTTTTCTGTGTGTGCAGTCAATTCCCCTGTGATGAGATACATACATTATGAAAAACTGGCATGACTGAAGCCATTTAAAAACACAGCTGAAGGAGCGCCTGGATGGCTCAGTGGGTTAAAGCCTCTGCCTTCGGCTCAGGTCATGATCTCAGTGTCCTGTGATCGAGCCCCACATCGGGCTCTCTGCTCAGCGGGGAGCCTGTTTCTCCCTCTGCCACTCCCCCTTCTGTGCTTTCCTGCTCACTCTCTGTCAAATAAATAAATAAAATCTTTAGAAGGAGGGAAGGAAGGAAGGAACTAAATAAAGAAAACTAGTTTTACACATATTAACAGGTTAAGAAATCTATTATATGGCACTAGATGTTGAAGAGTACCTAGTTTGTGTGTATCAGAATTGTTTACAGAGGGGTAGAGAGTATGGAAAGAGTGACAGTGGAGATATTGAGAATAAAGGAATTACATTTTCAGTGGAAGAAGAAACATTTCATTATGAGGACTTTTATTTTGAAAAGAGAATTGGTGCAGTAGCTAAACAGATTTTAAATGTCAAGACAGAATTCTTTAGAAATGGGTTGAAAAATAGCATGCGTTGTCAAATAAAAACAAATCTAATATCTAGATAGGGAAAAATTTTAATTGGAATGAAAGACGACTACAAGAGGGAGAACACTCTAATTTCAGAAATTTGCAAGCATCTCAAAATCAAACAAAAAGGAATTTCCCTTTATGAGATAAAGGATGCAGCAAACTGAGATAAGCAGAAATTTGGAGGGGAAGCTGGACCAGCATGGACAGTGCTATCTGCCAGGAAAAGGGTCTTACTGTGCTAGGCTGATTCTGACAGGAGAACCTGATCGAGATGGGGAACACGTTCCACTTTTTTAATATTATTTTTAATTTTAATTTTTTGTGCTCACTCAGGTTTGGTAAAGAGACATTCAAAAGCCTATAGGAAAGAGAGAAATCTAATGTTTGGTCAAGACAAAGCAGTGGGTAAGAAATGGGCAACTGTGAGCAGTTGGTCAATGTCTTAATTGAAAAAAAAAACTGATGCTTCAGGACACATGAAACATTGTTGGAGTGATTCTTCAAAGATAACAGAAGATGAGATCTGATCTACAACAGGAGGGAGTAGCTTTTCCTAGAAACAAGACCAGTTCATCTACAGTAACAGAAAAGGAGGAAGATATTTTTGTTTTGATTTTTCCTATTAAATTCAGTAGTGGCTATCATCATTCCTAAAATCTCTTTTGTTGGGGCACCTGGGTAGCTCAGTCTGCCTTCCACCCAGGTCAAGATCCCAGGGTCCTGGGATGGAGCCCTAAGTCCCTCTCCCCACTCCAGGCTTTCTGCTCATTAGGGAGACTGCTTCTCCCTCTCCCTCTGACTGTCACCCCACTGCTTGTGCTCTCTCTCTCTCCGCTCTGTCAAATAAATAAATAAAATCTTAAAAAAAAAAAAAAAAAGAAAAGGATCTGAAGTCCTCACCTCTATTTTGTTTAATTATCTAAATTTTTTTTGATGAGAATTAGTACTAAGGAAGTTTTTTGTAGAGGGAGAAGTTATTATTTTGCTCTTATTTCTCAAAATAATTTCTAATGTTCATAAGAATTTTTTAAGTATTATTTAGTCATTATCCTAGTTTCAAAAAAATCATTTGGGTATTTCCTCACTGAAGTAAAAAATTACATGTTTATAATATTTAACCTGTATATTTAATAAAGGGAAATAACGATGATCTATTAAACTTCAGTTCATTTACATATTCACATCTTCTTTTAAATCTCCAATGAGGTCTTATAGTTTACTCTTGCTATTGCTAATAGCTGTCATATTATTCACTTTTATTATCTGCTGTTTAAGACTACTAATAAATCATATACGTCAACATCACAAAATATGTAAAAATTCTATTGCATAGCTCTAGTATTATTATGTTTTAAAAAAGAAGGTCTTATCAACCCACATTGGTTTAGATTGAAATAGATGTATGATTGAATAAAGAATAGCTCCTTTTCCTAAAAGCATTGCTCTGATTTTTAAATCTATCCAAGTTTATTTCTCTATTATTCTCTATTAGAAGTAGAAAGTAGTAGCTGATTGATCTCCTCTTATACTCATCTCACACAGTAATTAGTTGGTTTCTTTTTCCAGCACATCTCCAATTATGCTAATTTGGGATGGGTTTGACAATCATAATATCCTTATTCTTTGTTCCAGATAGATTTATATAATTCACATACAATCA
Source organism: Procyon lotor (assembly GCA_028646535.1). Lineage (NCBI taxonomy): Eukaryota > Metazoa > Chordata > Mammalia > Carnivora > Procyonidae > Procyon > Procyon lotor. Next base: position 145,853,537 of record CM053605.1, on the reverse strand, counting down.
AATATATTAAATTAATATCCTGGTGAGAGTAAGTGGTGCAAACGTACACCTCTCTGGATTATTGTACTTGCAGTTAGTGGAAGTGTCTTATCCCTGGAGTAACAAAATGGTGCAAACAGGAATCACTATATCCAAGAGTATCTAAATTGCCATGTGAAGAAAGTGGGTTTGCAATGAGAATATGCAGGTATGGTATAGAAAATTTCAGAAGCAAGAGATGGAAATTGTTCTTACTTTTGGTTTTCTTATGTTAGCCAATTTTTTTATTTGCTTAATTTATTTTGAAATTTGATTTTTATTATTTTCAATTGGAAGAGTGAGTAATATTAAGCCAACATTTTATAACACATTGTTCTTTCTATTCATGGAACTCTACCTAAACTATAATGAAATTCTTGGTATGCTCACTGACCTTGTTTGAAACAAATAGATCAATGGAGTAAGAATAATATCTCTCCCTGAAGGGCTCGGTCATAGTTAAGAAGTCCATTGAAATTTCAATGCTTCAAAAGATTTACTTAAAGTTTTTAGGACAGCAAAACTGCTGGATAATCTCTTCAGCATCTTGATAATTTAATCAGATAATGCTGACTAAATATTAAGTTGGAGTTTTTGTTGTTGTAACTCAGGTATTTCTATTGAAACCTACTATTTATCTTTCCTTTATTAAAAACAAAACAAAATGTTATACTCCACTGGAAAACATCTATCAGTCTTTTAATGACCTCTTTATTAAATTAAGTTTTGTACTTGGGTGGATTATTAGGCAAAGATTATCAAGGCTGGAAACTGAATTCATTTATAACACCCTCTCTATAACAAAATATTAATGGTCATATTTGCTTAAAAAAAGAGTTCTAGTCTTTTGAAACTTAGTCACATTAACAAAGTGTGGCAATTAAAAGTGCTAGTCTAAGTCATTTTGATTTTCATGATATCGTATCATTTTCAGTGGTAACACACTGTCAGGTGTGATCAGACCCTTTCTTTTAATGTTGTTAGATCTTACAGAAATACAGTCTGGTAAATACCGTAGTATGTGATTCTGTCATATCCTTGCATTCCAAATATGATCATATTCCAACAGCTACAGAAGTTAGATGTAAATTATCTAACGAGCCTAGATAATTTGCAGAATAGCGTACTCATTAATTTGCAGAATAGCGTACTCATTATTTTGGTGATTTTTCTCCTCTAGAGAGCTTTTGGGAGACATCTCCACACTAAATCCATGCAGACATTAAAAAGTGAATTACTTCAAGATTGAGTTCTGTTTTCAGAGAAAAAGATACTTATTTTATACAGTTGATCCTTGAACAACACGATTGTAATTACATTCTTTCTCTAACTTGTTCGCAGAAAGACTTAATCCCATTTTCCACGAATATTTTATTAAAGGCTTATCTGTATACTTATGAAGATCAGAGTTTTAGGTATTCTCATCCCCGTTTGTCCTTTGCTATTTATACAAAGAGTTCAATCTCTTTAACTTATAAAGCTTTTCTAAAGTTACCCATTTCTAGCTACACTTGTATCAGATTTTTAATCAGATTAGAGTTACTAATCCAATACTATTTTTACAAAAAAAAAAAAAATTCATTCGTCACATATGTCATAGTTGACTTTTTGATAGATAGTTCTAGAAGTGAGTTACAATTTGATCAGTTTGGCTCATTACCACCACAGGAAATAACATCAATAAAACATTTATAAACATTCTGAGAAATTAGAGTTATATGATGGTAGTTCTTGCACAGTCTTACTAAAGATAGAGTACAGATAATCTAGATAGAGACATTCTGAAATTTAAAGTAAGATCTTATATTTTCTTAATTTCAGTGAGAAAAAAGGTTGTCTAAAAGAACAATTTTTTTATAAAATGGTTTCAAATGAGTTTAAACCAGCTTAAACTGTATGTCTCCTAATTCAGAAATTGGACAACATGCTGTGTCATTTCCAAGAGAATAATTGTAATACATATTTTATTCTACTTATGCTATGCTAACTTTATCAGGGAGTATAATTAGCCTTCTGCACTACAGTGATTAAGGTAAATCTTTTTCTTTTCAAAGTCATGTCCTATCTTTTGTTTTTAAAGCACTTTCATATTGCTTCCTTCAGTTAAATTTTCCTTCCAATGTAAAAAAAAGCTTTTACTGCTTTCAAAGATTCTGCAAAAACTATCTAAATGTGTACTATCACACATCAAATAATGCACCCATGTGATATGTGATGTGGGAAACAAAGGCAGAAGAAAAATTATTAAACTTCCTTACTACCTACAGCCCATAGACAAGTCCTTGAAACAGGCAGAGTGACTTTCCTCCAGGGACTCAACTGCCCCAGTGTTAATACCTTGCTAAGGGCAAAAGGCAACCTTAGCCCCGCCCCAGGATCCTGTAAGTCTACTTGAATATATAAAAATTCCTTTAGAAATTTCCTTTATCTCTAAATCCCCTAAGTTATGTGTTAGTAATCATCCCCCAAGCATATGGCCCAGCGATAGATATCTGAAGGGGCTCATGACTAAGGTTTTATTAGACAGTAATAAATGACCTTTTCAACAATAACTAGCCCCCTCAAGGTCCTAAAAACCTTGATTCCAAAATTCCTTAGGCACTTATGTTATCCCTAACCCCCACCCAACTTGAAACTATATAATAGGCCACTCTTCATGACCCCAGGGCAGTTATTTAAGCCCATGGGTCCTGTCCTCAAGCTTTAATAAAATCACCTTTTTGCACCAAAGACATCTCAAGAATTCTTTCTTGGCCATCAGCTTCGAACCCTAATGTCTTTCCTACATCAATATGTATGATATCAATTCTGATTACTATATAACCACAAAATTTACAACATAGTAACTTAATTAGCTGTATATTAATTTATTCTGAGATTTTAAAAAACACTGATTTAGCTCTCTTTACATTAACTTTAGGAAAATGATACATCAATTTTCAAGAAACAAAAGTCGCACTGAACAACTCTAGCTCATTTTAACACACTTTTTAAAAAACTTTAAAAAACACTTTTTAAAACCTTTCCCTTATGACTTTTCAGTCTACCTTCTAAATAATATTGTCAAACTTTACATTCTGTAGTCTTTTAGACCAAAATAGTGAGTAAAATAAGTTTTTAAAAATTTTTTCAAACTGCAAATGTCTCTCACTCTTGACTCCTACACCAGGGACAAGGTCTGCTGGTCCTTTAAATTTCCTAGGCTTGCATATCTCTTAACAATACTGGTCTAATTGTGTCGATTAGCATTCAAATAAGAGAAACTGTCTTTGGAAAGATCACTTTTACATAAAGATGAAGAAAGCTCTTGTAGAGAGATGTGGCATCTAAATGGGTCTTCAAGGTGTTTATTTTTTTCTCTAGAAATAATTATAAGAGAAATACATTATATAGAACTATCAACATCAACATTTAAATTTTTAACAATTATTGAGAACTTAATTATGTGCAGAGCAAAGCCTAAATCACTTCCATATATTAACTCAAACATGAGGTCCTTTGAGGTAGGCTTGATTATTATTGTGATTGTATAATTAAGATAATTGAGGCACAGAGAAGATGAATTCTGTGCTCAAGTACAAAGAGCTAAGAGGTGAGGAGCCAGTGTTCTAATTCAAGTGGGTGCCATGTACTATTAAGAATAATATACTGTAAGCTTTTGAGTTTTTTATAAGTTAGTTTTTATTTTTATCATTGTACATATCTGAAATAGTCTCTTAGTTCTAAAAGACATTTAAAAGAAAAAGGAAATTTAAAAAAAAATCACTTCTCAGCTTTACTTTTCCTCATTTGACCTCCCTTCCCAGAGGCAAGAAATTACAATTTCTTATGGTAATTTCTCTGATACCGCCTTCATATTTTTAAATATGTATATTGCCATTGACTGCATGTTCAAGAAGTATATCAATTACCTTCCACCATTTTTCTTCAAATGAACTTCATTATATTTACTACTTTAAAACAACTTCATCAACATGCTCTTTACATTGTTCCCAAAAGCCAAGGAATGACTAATGTTATTGGATTTGGTAATACTGTTCAGAATCCAATGATGTGATCCAAGTATACTTTTAATCTATTAAAATACAAACAGATTTCCGTTTGTATCTGTCTTTGGAATCAAGTAAGTGTGAAGACAATCAAGGTGGTGGTAGCACTGACTCTATTTTACTATCTAAATTTCTTAGAAATATAATATTACAGCATTATTTCAATCTTTGCACATAACCACAGACTATTAAATATATTAATGTCTAGACTTGGAAAACCCGCTCTCTCAGTATCCCCTCCAGTAAGTGATCCACTAAAAATCTCCTATATTTTGTACACAAAAGGATTTTTTCTTGTTTTCAGGAAATTAAAATGCTTGCTTTGTGCCTTTACGGTTATGAAAGGTCTAAGCATTTTTATCTGCTTACTGAAGCAGTCAAAATATATTTCATAAATCCCTAAGTAAATTATTTTCATGAAGCTGTGTTAGATGATACTGTCTTTTTTATTTTGGACACCGAATATAGTTTCCGTGGGGTAGTGAATAAAACTATTCATAAATAGGAATAATTGAACAATTTTCATGACTGCTTTAGCACCATTTGTAAAGAGGATATATTACCTATATTCCTTTATGAGCTGAAGAATGGTGGCTTCCAAGGTTAGTCTGTGAAGTGTCAGCCATATATGTGAGGACTATAGGAAAGGAAAAATTGTTTGGAGAAGTACAACCCGGCTCTGTTACATGAATTAAACTGCTCTTTTTTAAAGATAAGATTAACCTATTTATTTATGAACATGACATATGAACACACTGGAGTATGTCATATCATATTATGCTATTTTTCTCCTATATTATATTTTCTTTAAATCTTTCTCTCTGAATTGTTCTTTTTGCAGTATAACTTCTTCCCTGCTACTTAATAAAGTTTGGTTCTTATGGTTATCTTTATTATTATCAATTGTATGATACCTTTCATACTATGTTTATTTAAACACAATTTGTAATAATCACTAAGGAGCCTTACACTCTCCTCCATCACCTATGTTTTGCAAATACTATTTTTTCTTCTTTTCTTTTCACTATTCTATACGGTAATATAGAATATTTGTCCACTTTATTTATTTGTTTGTTTGTTTGTTTATTGTGTGTGTGTGTGTGTGTGTGTGTGAAAGGCATGGATGGATTTTATTCATTACCCTATATCTACTATTTAATTTGAGGTAAAATATAAGCAACAGTTACAAATGCCTATTTCTGCTACCATTTAATATAATTTTCTATTGTGAATATTGTGTAAAGCTAATGAAAAACTTTGTGTCAACATATATGCTAGCTTCTCCGATGGCTGGTACTTTACAACTCTCACTTTCTGTGAAATCCCAACACAGGTAAGATTCTCACACATAGGGTGCAGAATATCAAGGGGAGCATAATTAGCGTGTTGGTCCCCTCAATTTCCCCACACCGGAGCCTCAATATTACTACTAGAGTTCTAAAATAACAGAGGCAATGAAAACCCCTTGAGTCTGTTCCAAGGTGGAAGAGTGTTGCGACGAAATCCACACAATAGGTTACGTGATAGTGAGGCTTTAGCGTCATTGAACTTGCCCAAACACTCACACTCGATCTTAAAGTTCTGGTCCACCATGCCTTTTATTTGCATGAAAAGTAAATGTGGAAGAGGTTGCTGGTGTTCCTTCTATGAGCTCCACACTGACATACTGACTGGTAGGTGATCCAGATGGTGGTATTTAAATTACGATAAAAACCCTATGAACCATTATAGATAGCTTAGGAAAAGGTTTAGTCAAAATACAGATACTAACTCCTCAGTCATCAGGGAAAGCCATGAACAAAATGATCACTTAAATGATTTTTCAAATAGAAAAACTAAAGAACTCAACTATCACAGGTGTTTTCTTCACTGTTGAAGCTGAGATATTTCAGTAGGAGAGATCTTCCATTTGTCCACATTAAATAAATTTTTTGGCATGCAGTTATTATAAAGTGGACAACTACAAAATATAACTCCCAAGTTGTTTCCTCTTTTACCTCATTTTTTAAAATTTTTAGATCTTAAATATTTGCATGTCTGCTCAGTATAAATATTATGTTATATTTAAATATATTTAGTTAAATATATACGTAATCAAAACCAGTATTTCTTGTTATGCTACCTTAGTCATTATTAGTTGCTTGATCTATGCTTAATCAAAACCAGTATTTCTTGTTATGCTACCTTAGTCATTATTAGTTGCTTGATCTATGTCTGGAGAAATTTCTTTAAGAAAAGTTTGTACAGTATTCTTGGAGTTTTCTCTGGATATATAAATGTAAATTGGAAGTTATTTTCTTTTAACATTTTTAAGATATAATATTTTAATATATAATATATATTATTTTATGTAATAATATTATATATAATATTTATATATTTACAATATACAAACAAGATATTCATATTTATATTTTTATATATAAATATGTATATATAAACAAGATATAATATCTTGTTTAATAGCTTCCATTAGGTAGCTTGGAAAATTATTCTCAATACATTATTTGCCCCCTACAGAGAAAGACCTTTGGCCTGCAATTTTATAATTCCTCCCAACCAGACAGAGTATACTTTCCCACCTACCTATGGTGGGTGTGTTCTAGACAATCAAATGTTCGTCTATTTGTAACCCTTCAAATATGCTTGTGTGATCTGGCATGGTTTCTTGTGCTACTACGACTGATTTTGGGAAGAACATGCTTCCTCAGCTGCTGCTGTGCCTGACAGGGCTCTAGAATGAAGGGCAGAGTAAATCTTAACTGACCGGAAGTCTGCAGTTCAGACTTGCCCAGCTGATGAACCACAGCTGACCTACAAGAGCCTGTGAAATAGAAAAATACAGAATGGCTGCAATAAGCCACTGAAATTGTGAAAGGGTTACATATACAAAGCTGCCAAAAAAACTGACTATTTGAACTTTTTTCCTCTTATATTTTCTGTTTCTAAGAGTTTTTCAGTGTCTTTGTATGTAACTCATTTCCTCTAATGTGTCTGGAAGCTATTTTCTTTATATTATTCCTCATTAGGGACAGGGGGAATTCATAGACTGCTGGATCTGCAGATGGATGATTTCTTTTCTTTTTTTCTTAAGATTTTATTCATTTATTTGACAGAGAGGAGAGAGATCACAAGTAGGCAGAGAGGCAGGCAGAGAGAGATGCGGGGCTCAATCCCAGGACCCTGAGATCATGACCTGAGCCGAAGGCAGAGGCTTTAACCCACTGAACCACTCAGGCGCCCCTAGATGGATGATTTTTAATAGTACTGGAAATTTTCATCCTTAATCTGTTCGGTTATTTGTTTCTTTTCTCTTCTATCTCTTCTCCCTATTCTGTTCTCTCCCTTTCTAACGGTAGCTCATATATCTTTTATTATCTTTATTTCCATTTAGTACACTTTGTACTTAAAATACACTACGGATTTTTTTTCTCATCTATATTCCACATCATGAATTTCCTTATGATCATTTTCTAACTTTTGTTAACATAAATTATATAATTCTTAATTTCTATTTGAAAAGATCCATTTTACTCTTTAAGTAATTCCTGTTTTTTGCTTATATTCTTTTATTTCCCCCCAAATCCTTCAATCACAGTTATTTAATGTGCATGTCTGGTCACCCCCATAGTTGGATCTTCCATGTCTTTTTTAATTTTATATTACTCTAGTATATTGATCAAGGAACTACTCTTTTACTTTTTATATTCACTTGTTTTTCTTTGAACGCTAGACATTTGGAATGAAAATCTATAGAGAAAATCTTAATGCTTGGTCAAGTGCTATCTCTCTGTTGGTGTTTTGTTGCTCCTCTTCTTGTGTTTCTTTTTCTGTTTCTGCTTTTCCTCCCCGTCTCCTTTCTCCTTCTCCCTTTTTTTTTTCCTCTCTCCCTCCTCAGCTTCTTCTTCATCTGCTTCTCTTGTCTGGCATTTCATGTGTCTCCAAATAGAACAGTACTCTTTACCAACTAGTCCACTGTTGACTGAAATGAAACTTCTCTCTAATCTTATCTAATAATTTCATTTTATCCCTGTACTCTTCTCTTTTATAGCTTCGTGTCTCTCAAGATTTTCCCATAGTTGTATTCTTCTTTGTCCTTCTTAAGTTAGCATCTTGGGGGATTTTTTTCCTTCTGCTTAAATCTGTTTTCTCACTTATAATCTGTTTTTGTCTTATAATTCTTCTCTGTATCCATATAGTTCTGCTTTATAATATTCCTTCAAAGAGAAAATTACATCATTAACTGTTTTTGAATAAATAGTAACCTATTTTAATAAAATTTAAATGTTTATGGCAATATTTCAACATTCTTTGCTGTATGTTCATGATCTCTTGATAATTTTTTTCTGCATTTCCATTATGGTACCAGCTTATCTATGTATGCTCATTTAATTTTTTACTAAGTAGTGAATAAAATAGATTTTTTCCAGAACATGTATTTAAAGGCAGTATGGGATAATCATGAAGAAGAAGGGCTAGGGTAGTTTTTCAGTATTAATAACCCAAAGGCATACTTTTTCCAAATTATAGACCTAACCAGAGTGCTTTCTCTGAGTTGTCTTATCTGGGTCATTCTTCTATAAATATGCAGCCTCTGTTCTGACCAAAGAAGGTCCCAGGGAAGTTCTGAAAGTTCAAGTTCATGTCACTTCCTGACTTATTTCAAAAAATGAGATTTTTTTCTACAACCATGACAAGCTTTTACCTTCATAAAGAATATGTTCCTGGGGGTGCCCGGGTGGCTCAGTGGGTTAAGCCTCTGCCTTCGGCTCAGGTCATGATCTCAGGGTCCTGGGATGGAGCCCCGCATTGGGCTCTCTGCTTAGCGGGGAGCCTGCTTCCCCCCTCTCTCTGCCTGCCTCTCTGCCTACTTGTGATCTCTCTGTCAAATAAATAAATAAATAAAATCTTAAAAAAAATATATGTTAGTGGTTCCTTCTAAAATCCTCACCTTGGGACTTTTTACACTCCTTCACATTTTTCTACTTTTTTCTTATAATCTACCTAATCTCAGGTCTTTTAAGTAACCTTTACCAAAATCTGGAGTCTTTGATTTTATCTGTCTTCTAGGGTTACTAAAAATGATATCTGAAATTTTTCTTTTCTTTTATCATTCTCTTTATTATCATTTTTGTAAAGGTAAAAGACTCAAAGGTCATATTCAAATCAGAAATCCTCTTAATAAGTCTTTTATGGTTTTGAGTATTCATTTTAAAAGTTAAACGAGGTAATTCAAAGTATAGAACTGAAAATTTTAATATGGATTTGAACTAGTTTTTGAATCAAAGACAAAGTAGCTTGTCACATTGTTCATAATTTATATTTTTTGTACCCTCAAGATACTACATTTTTGCAATGTCATTCTTTTAGCTGCATTTAAGAGACACACTTAGGTTCTCTTGATGGACATTTATTTTGAAGCTGCTTAAAGGGAGAGTGCAGTGAAGAAAAGACATCGCCAGCAAAAACATCAGGTATCCTAGATAACCAGATTTCTCTTTATAATACCTCATCAATAATCTGCTACAATTGCAAATTACTTTATTCATGGTTCCGCTTTGTCTCCTCCATGATTCAACTACCAATTCCTTCTTTACTCTCCATTTTATCTAACAATGTATCATTGCTGAGAACTCTCTCTACAGTCTCTACGTCATCCCTCTTTTGGTCTCCTGGCTTCTTCAACAGTTTACTTCCTGGATTTGTTCTCTTTGTCTCCCATTTAAGATTATCTAAAAGTTACTTTCATCAGTTATTTCACTCAAATGCCATCTTTACTAATGGAGAGACAGCAAAGGCATTTCGACCTGTATTTACAGAGGAGGAAAAAAAACCATAATCACAACTCAAGAATGTAGATTTCGTGAACTTTAGCTTTGTGACCTTTAACTTTGTATGTTTTATACAATTATACCATTTGCATTATAATATAAATATCATACAGTTTGCAAAACTTAAAGAGTATTGTGTATGGTGATTTATTTTCATGCGTATATGACAAGGATGTAAGATCACAGAAAATGGGTCAGATGTGCCCCAAAAATATGGCATTCTTCATTTTCTTTTACTTCTTGAAGCATTCCCAATTTATCCAGTTGTAAAGAGTATTTAATCTTAACAAATAAAATATAATTCAGCCAAACCTTAAAGATTTTATCTGCCTTCAAAGATCAAAGAGAATGGGACGCTTGGGTGGCTCAGTGGGTTAAAGTCTCTGCCTTTGGCTCAAGTCATGATCCCTGGGTCCTGGGATACTGGCTCTACTCAGCAGGGAGCCTGCTTCCCTGCTCTCTCTCTCTCTCTACCTGGCTCTCAGCCTACTTGTGATCTCTCTCTTTCTGTCAAATAAATAAATAAAATCTTAAAAAAAAAAAAAAGAAAAGGATCTGAAGTCCTCACCTGCCACAGGGTTCTTTAAAAAAAGAAAAAGAGAGAGAGAGAATGATGACCTATACTTGGATTAGGTTGTTTTTGCTATGATTTATTACAAACTAGCTGGCACACAGTTCACAGTACAAAGCTATGCAACAGAGTATACAAAATTTGTGGTTGTGTTTCTAGGTGTTTTTCTATTTTAGTGATCAATAAAATCCATGGTGAGCAGACAACCCCAAGGTGAGAAAGACTGATCGCTGGAAGCCCTCTGCCTTTTCTGCCAATAAACTGGAATAGGACGCATAAACCCTGCAGGATCTATCTCTGGTTACACAAATCCAATACTGTGCCACAGTTACGTTATTCTGGGTCTAACTTCTTATGCATTATCTAATATGCAGCAGATGTGGACAAAGCTTAATATAAGGCATTGCCATCTCTGTCAAATCAACAGACTATTTATGGTAAGTCAGTCTATTAGAGAATCAAATGAAAAGTCTTTTAGGAAACTTGCCCCTTGATATAATCTGTGGATAAATGATGGCTCTAGGCCTTCTAATAGTGATGTTGAGAGGAGGAAATGCTTTCTGTTCACATTCTTTTCTCTAGGTCCTTTCTGATCATAATGTGGTACCTTATCATCCTTGCTTCTTTGAACTTTATAATGTCCTAATTGAGTCTGCTGGTGATAATTAGCAGTTCCATCCAGCTTCTATATAGGCCATGCACCTGCTCCTCTCTAGGCCGGAATTCTTGGTGATGATATTCAACCATCTGTGACCTCCATTATCTGACCCCAGGCTTGTTCATCAGCCTTCTTAGCATCTCTGATACTTCCCCAGGGGCATGCAGAAACATGCTGGTTTCCTGTAGAACAGCACCATTTCCATGTTGTATAGAAATTTCTTCCCATTAGTGTCATTCTGTTGCCCTTACACACGATGTTAAGGGAAAAGGAGTACCAGAAGCTAAATCTATCTGGTGTTTCCATTACTTTGCTTCCTCCTGTGATTCTACATCTATCTTTCCTTTGCTCTAATCTTTTCACCAGAAGGGGTGGTACATTGGCTTCTTAAACTGTTTATTTCATTTGCTGGGTATTTCCTTATTTTTGCATACTATGAAACTCCAGGATCCAAATTAACCAAGTATGTACGTAATTATGTAAAAGAAGCTATTGGAATTCAAGAGATCTATTTTCTCCAATTTCAGTTACTTATTACTGCATGACAGCCCACCCTAAAATGTAGGAGACTAAAACAAGATCCATTTATTATTTATAAATGATTCTGTAGGTTAATTAGGCACAGTTGGGCAATCCTTCTGCTTCATGTGATGTTTAATGAGGCTGCAGTCGTCTGAAGGCTCAACTGCTGGAATGTTCAAAATGACTACTGCACACATCTGGCAGGCAACGCCAACCAGCCACTGGCTTGGAAATGACCAACAGCTATTGACCAGATTCCTGTGTCTTCTCCAAGTATTTCAAATTTCTCTTAGCTTAAGGGAGGCTAAATTCCAAGCTTGCAAAAGTGGAAGTTGCTGATTTCTTAAGGCCTAATCTAAGACCTTCAGCGGTATCACTTTTGCCAAATTCTGTTAATCAAAGAATGTCACAGATCAAGCCCAGAATTAGGGGGAGTGAAAATAAAACCCACCTCTTAATGGGAGAAATGGAAAATAATTTGTTTCTTTCTTTATTATTATTACTTTTAAAGATCTTTATTTATTTGACAGCGAGAAACACAGCGAGAGAGGGAACACAAGCAGAGGGAATGGTAGCAGGAGAAGCAGGCTTCCTGCCGAGCAGGGAGCCCGATGCGGGGCTCGATCCCAGGACGCTGGGATCATGACCTAAGCCGAAGGCAGACGCTTAATGACTGAGCCACCCAGGCACCCCTGTTTCCTTCTTTAATTCACAAATCTCCCTAATAAAATCTAATTCCTAAGTCTACTAAATCAATCTGGACTATCCTCAAAACCAATCTTATAGTCAAAACTCAGCAGTAAATTTATTGTTCTAATCCTTTTTTGCAGAGTTCTAAATTTTTAATTCACTATGTTTGTATGGAGATTTAGAGTAATAAAGAGGACTGTTTAATCTGTAAACATATTATCTAACCAGAATTAATTTAATTAAAATCAGGATTACATTTTTGGGGCCTGGATGCTGACATTGTTAAAATTAAATTAGAAGGGATGAAGTTATTCTGGGAAACCCTAAAACTGGTAATTTCCTATCATCATGAAAGGTTGTTTGGGATGAGGTTCCAGTAACAATCAGGCACAATAATTTAGGATATTATTGCTAATTTTACACTCAGTAGGAAATTGTGTAAGCAAGAAGAGCCAACATGTTTCCCACCTGTTCTTTAGAAATATCCAGGGAAGTTCTCTTTTATATAGTACTGATCATTAAGACAGAAATACAAAAGGAGAAGGATAATTAAATTTAAAAATAGTAATTGAGAATATTTTCTGATATTGATCTATTGGAGTGATAAAAATTTATATTTCTTTAAATGAGAAATAGCTTTAGGAAATATGGGCGATTATTAATTAATTGAAGACACAAGACTTAAGTCTTTTGACTATAGGTGTAATTATCATTATTGTCTATTAATTTTGAGGCCTCTTTTGCTGCTACGACTGTCAGAACTACTTACCATAACACTGTTACACCTACACGACTTTGAATTTACACAAGCATTAACAGCTTTGGAAAATTCTTTTTTTTTTTTTTTTTAAGATTTTATTTATTTATTTATTTGACAGAGAGAGAGAGAGAGAGAACAAGTAGGCAGAGAGGCAGGCAGAGAGAGAGAGGGGGAAGCAGGCTCCCTGCTGAGCAGAGAGCCCGATGTGGGGCTCGATTCCAGGACCCTGAGATCATGACCTGGGCCGAAGGCAGAGGCCTTAATCCACTGAGCCACCCAGGCGCCCCAACAGCTTTGGAAAATTCTTAAAACCAGATTCCCCTTTCTAAGACTTTCAAATCAATTTCCTAGGCCATTATTTATTTCAAACATTTTATGTGAATGAAATTATACAGTATGCAACTTTTAGGAACTGCCTTGTTTCACTTAGCATAATTCTCTGGAAAGTCATCCAGTCATCACTACGTATCAGTAGTTAGTTCCTTCTCTATTGCTGAGTGGCATTCCATGGTATGAATACACCTGACTCCATAGCCATTCACTTGTTGAAAGACAACAGGACAGATTCCAGTTCTTGGCTTTAATGAATAAAACTGCTATACTATAGGTATTCATGTGCAGGTATTTGTGTCAACATATGTTTTGATTTTATTTTCTTTTTCTAGGATAAACACCTACAAGTGCAATGGTTGTGTCATGTAATAGTTGCGTGTTTAGCTTCTTTTTTTAAAACAACTGTTCAACATTTTCTGCAATCAGTTTTAAATTAAGCTATTTTTGAAAAATTGGATGTGGTAACTGATATTTTTCATATGACAATAAATGAGTTTGTAGATAAATGTAATGAGAATTCTTGCAGTTCTTTGAACTTAAATAGCTTTGTCATTGCGTTATTTTATTGTACAAAATATTTTGCTTGGCATTCTTAAATAATCATGCCATATAATGAAGTTTTTGTACATGAAGCAAAATGGGTTCTGGAAACTCAATAGCCTTTATCATTATTTTCCTTATTTTTAATGACTTCAATTAAAAAGAAACAAAAAAAAAACACATCCCTGCAAGAATCAGCTTGACCCGGAGTAGTGGCAGAGGTAATATAATTTAGAATGATGCAAAAATAGTTGTATGTCAAATAATATACTAAAGCCTTAATTATAACTAGGATCAATTCAGAAAATAAATAAAGGTGCCCACAATTATAACAAGAATCTTACTGTTTCTTTACAGCTAATGGCTCATCAAAAAGAATCTAAAAACATGTTTAAATATGAAAACATTATACTTATTTTAAATAAGATGCAATCAAGGAATTAGGCTCAATCTAGAATAATTATCTATTTGATTTTCTTTGTAGCTTATTTAATAATTTTTTTTCAAATTTGTACTGTATAAACGTTTTACCAGTCTATAACAAATAATCAATGTAGCCAAATTTATTTGAATTTAAAAATAGAAAACTGTGACTAAAAAAAAATAGGTAAATGTCTCAACGATACCATTCTTGTGAAGAGTTTTAAAAAAGAACATTTGCAAGGAATATAAATATATTAATCTGGGAAATATAATTTCAAGGAATCCAAAGATAATGCTTCTTTATGATACATCTTGGCGTTGGCCTGAATTCTATTAGCACTCATAAATACATGTATACGCATATATTTATACATGCAACACACAGAAAACACACACACACGCACACACACACACTTTTTGGCTGTGAGTAATAAATAGTCTGTTCTATCATATAGAGATCAAGGGTCTCTGTCATAAAGCAGACATTTATTACATAGAACAAAATATGCATGGGGAGCCTGGGTGGCTCAGTGGGTTAAAGCCTCTGCCTTCAGCTCAGGTCATGATCTCAGGGTCCCAGGATGGAGCCCCGAATCGGGCTCTATGCTCAGCAGGCACCCTGCTTCCCCCTCTCTGCCTGCCTCTCTGCCTACCTGTGATCCTTCTCTCTCTCTCAGAGTCAAATAAATAAATAAAATCTTTTAAAAAAATGCAAACAGGATAGAAGTTTATGTTAGTTCCCTACAAACTCCAATCTCCTACAGAGCAACAGTGAGGACCAGAGGGTCCTCGTAGTGGGTTTGCACACAGGAGAGAAACCCCAAAATTATGAGATTCAGAAATGACATGGGGCAAACAGACATATGTATCCCTCTCTGAAAATATATGAAGAAAACCCTTATCTTAATTTCTATAATGCAAAGAGGTTCCCTTTGGGTAGGGTAGGAGGAGATCTCCAGGATTTTTCAATTGCGAAGTTCAAACAAATGTTTCTGGAGGCGCGAGAGAAGGTGCTCTCCATCTTTATTATAGCTTGTCAATTTCCTTTGCCAGAATGAGAGGAATGTTCAGGAATAGCAAAAACAAAAAACAAAACAAAACAAAACAAAAAAGACCTTAAGAAGAAATTTCTCTCAGAATATTCACTTTTTGATATCACATGGTCCTGGTCCTCGGCAAATTTTCCCCAATATACACCTCTGTCTACCATTCTGATTAATGTCATCCACATTGTCTAGTGCCACAACTGGTCAGTTTGCCCTACACAACGCTTACTTAATGATTTCTGTGCTCTTTGATTTTTTTTTTCAAACACGTCTCTGATATTCTGTCCTTG
Organism: Procyon lotor; assembly: GCA_028646535.1. NCBI lineage: Eukaryota > Metazoa > Chordata > Mammalia > Carnivora > Procyonidae > Procyon > Procyon lotor. Next base: position 145,837,806 of record CM053605.1, on the reverse strand, counting down.
TTGCCTAAAGTTGTGTCTGAAAGTGTTAAGTCTGAAATTTGACCGTATTTACAAGCTAAGTCAACCTGTCAGTTTTATGACATATACTGAGATACCTCACCTCTGGGTCAGAGAATAAATCACATACTCACAGAAAAGGAAAACAAAATAGAACCAGCCAAAATAATACTTTGCATTTGTTCACCACACCCCCAAATGCCCACAAGGAAGGCACCTGAAAGCTAGAATTTCATGTGCATGTGCACTCAGTTTGGACCACAGGAAAGGAAACCTAAAATTCCGAGATAAATCACATATTGGTTTTGAATATATCCATCTATCCTACTCTCTGGAAATGGAAGATGAGAGAAACCTCTAAGTTTTCACAATCTTGCAGATGTAAAGATTGAGATATTCTCTTATCTTTGTTATAGCTTGGCATTTTTTTTTTTAATTCAGAATATCTAACTCACATAAGAATACTAAGGAATCCAGGGAAAATCTTCTCTTAACACAATTGCCATGGATAATGACATTGCTTTGCAGAACGTTGGAGGGATATATATTTAGATAAAATTCCATTTCTAGTTATATGAAGGACTAAAGCCCAAAGAGCCTTTATAGTACCGAAAAGTTTGCATGTTGGATAAAATACCCAAAATACTAATTGATAAAGCATTTACAGAAGATGCATCAAAAGGTGAAAAGCAAACAAAAATATGCTAATATTGTTAGTCATCAGGGCAATGCAAATAAAATAAAAATGAGATACCACAAGATACCCACAAAACTGGCTAACTTTATTTTTTTAATTTTTTTTTTTTTTAACTGGCTAACTTTAAAAAGATTGGAAGTACCAAGTGTTGAAGAGACGGAAACAAATTTCATACTTTCAAGTAGGGGTATAAAATGGTGCCGTGACAGCTCTGAAAAACATTTTGGGAGTTTTCTATAAAGTTAAAAATAGTTTACCCAAGAAATATAAAAGCATGTACGTAAAGACTTGTGTATGAATGTTTGCAGCAGCTTTCTTTATTGAGCAGACAACATACTTGTTATACCCACTTATAATACTTATAATACCCACTAAAAAAAATAAATTGAAGTATATCCATACGATGAAATCCTGCTGAGACAAACACTGATAGTCTGGGAGGTCAGACTGAAGATCCTGAAGTAAAAATACCTTAAAAGTGTGAACTGAAAAATTAATCTGTCCCTATGGAACTTTTATCGTGATGCACTATATCACGGGTCATGAAGTAAACTACAACAAATTTAAAAAATGGAAATCGTTCATTGTGCATTATCTGCTTACACCTTAGACTTTGAGCTCTGAGAAGCTACTCTGGAGGAAGTAAACAAAATTTCCATTTTTTAATAAAATATTTAATGAGGTGAAAGACAGGGACAAGTACGCCAGGCAAAGTGTAGAGGAAAATAAATGGAAACCATCAGTTCTTATTGATTTATTTATTTATTTATTTACTTTTACCATAATCTTAGAAAGAAGGGATGGTTACAGGGGAGACTCAAAATACAGGCAGGGTCATGCTCTTCACTAGAAGTGAAAGTTTGTGGGAGATTATGCCTGAAGTCTTGATATTCTCCATGAATTTGAAGGTACCTCCCAAATAGGATAAGTCACAGTAAGCTAGGTTTGTTGAGTCATTTAGATATATTTTGAAGCAATCATTAAAGAGAATCAAAAGGAAAAGTGGTAAGAGATATGTGAAAATATGAGTAGTGATTAATAAAATTAGGAGAGCACTGGATTTTGTTTTTATGAAAAATTTTAAATATATATAGAAAAGTTCAAAGAGTGATAATATGAACACCAACACACCCAAAACAAATTCACTTGCTAGTGTTTTGTTGTATTTGCTTAATATATTTATGTATTTATGAACATACAGATATTGATTCATGTGTGTATATATATAAATATATATACATATGAATGTGTTTGTGTGTGTATTCCTGAACTCTTAGAAAGAAAGTAGCAAACATTAATTCCAAGTATGGCAACATGCCACACCTAAAAATAAAGATATTTTTGACAGAACTTACTACAATTACTACACCATAATAAAACAAAGAAATTTTAATATCATACATTATAATATGTTGTCAGATATCAGACCAATTTTTGCCTCAAATATCTTTTACAGCTTTTTTTTAAACCCAAAGTCCAAAGCTTATTTATATTATCTCTTTAGTTTGTGGTAAACTAAAAGATACTTACAGAGCTTTTTCATCTTGGCAACTTTTTGGAGTAACCCGGCAAGGTGACATATAGAATAAATAGGTCATATAAGACATATAGATTATATTTAGCAAAATCTTAACTGTTACTCTTTATTTTAGGCTTGTATTTTCAGATTTAAAAAGACATGACTTTATTAAGTATATTTTATTAGAGATCACTTAAATATTAATGAAGACATGTGCAAATGACTTCATTTAGGACTTTATTTTCTTTAAAAAGTAACATGTCACCTAATGAATATGAAAATAAAATAGAGGATAAAAAATGTAGAATCTGGTAGAAAAATCATTGGATTGGCTGGTTAACCACAGCTAAGTGTTAATATAGAGGTAACATATTTGTGTTCTGTACAAAATACAAATTGCAACATATTTTAAGATTTGTTGCCAAATGCTGAGAATCATGAATGAATGTTAAATTTGGGATTTTCAAGGGTGTGCTTTACAAACTTAACTACGCAAAAATCTTAACAATCCATTCATTCATTTAATCACAAGTGATTTTTTAGTACTGTTATGCACCTGGCTCAGGGAAAGAGACAGAGATTATAAGATTTGCTTAATTACCAAAAAATCTTTCTGAAGTAAGGCACTGAAGCTTTCGGAAGACTTGCAGGAGAATTCAGACATAATAAGGGAAAACAGAAAGAGGTGGAGATTTCTAAACTCTTGTTGGCCATTAGTATGTAAATGGTACTTGATTTATCATAGAGCAGTAACCATTTGCATAGTAAGACACACGACTACTGCACACAGGATCATCAGACTTCCCAACGCAGTGAAAGGATGAAAACATAGAGAGAGAGAGAGAGAGAGAGGGACGAACTGAGTGGATTGTACACCAAGTGCAGTGCAAAAGACCTACTTGCATCTAGACAGATAAATGAACCAGGGAGAGAGAGGCAAGGAATATCCCATTGTCATCCTCAACTGTTGAAAAATTTATGTAACTCTGAAAGTGCAGATTATTCAAATTATAAACCAAACAAAAGATAGCATCCCTATCTATGCAATAAAGTTAAAGCTACAGAGAAAAAGAAGCCAATACAGTTGTGGTTGCTTTAGTAGATTGGGTTTTTTTCTTTATTGCTCTGAAAATCGATTGGAAAATACATAAAATATGAGCAGACTTAAAAACAGAGGACACAAAAGTGAAAGAGCTGTAGAATGTTAGGAAATATGGCCTGTTGAATCAGTTAGAATATTTAACAAACGATAAAGACACTATATCTCTTAGTTATAATAATTTAAGGAAAAGTTTACTGCAAACTCCTTCAGTAAATTATTTCTTCAAGTATATTTGAATGTGCAGACTGGCTAGTAAAAGAGGACAAGAGAGTAACTTAAAGGTGTTTATCTCATGACAAAATGGATATATAAACATAACCAGAAACATTTTTCTTCTTCTATAAAATTGAAAAAAAAATCTATACAACATGAAATTCATTTGTTAGGAAGATGTATTATTGAATGATAAAGTAGTGGTTTTGAATAATAAAGCAGTTGAAAATTATTCCATAATTGGGAAGTATGGAAAGATACCTTAATAATATTAAGCTATTATTAATTCAGAATGTACAGCATTGTCTTTTAAGTTTGAAAACATGTCACCCAATGTTTCGATAATACTTAGTGGTGCTGAATTCACAGAAAATATCCTCTACTACTTCTAACAATTGGTCTTCAAATATTCTCTGCCAATGAAAGCAATGGGACAGCTACGAAGCACGTCTATAACTTGGTCTTTTTTTTAACAGTTCCCTTTGCTAATGAACTTTAGAACCCTTCTGCATCTTTTATTTATTTCATGTATATACATATTTGTATACTTAACATGAGATTCCATTAGTTTTCATAATGTATGATTTTTCTGTCCCATGATATGTTTAAGATAATGGAACCCCAGAGTGTTATTTTGTTGACACCTAGACTATTCCTAAAAGTAAGTATACACATATGCACATATATATATATGTATATACATATATGTGTGTGTGTGTGTGTGTATAACTTATATATACACATAAACATATACTTATATATACATATACATATAACACCGTCCCACGGGTCTTTAAATACAACCTCTTTTAATATCATGTATTCAACAGACTTGATTTGCTTTATTCTGTTATCATTACAGGAAGCCACCAATCCACTTTGCAGCAGTAAAAGGGATATATTATTTTTTAAAAACTACTTTTTAGATAAATTAAACTTAATTAAATCTTTAAAAAACAGAAACGTGTTAACATTACTTCACCGTAGACAGATGAGAGTGATAGCTTTGCTAATAGGATACGTCTGCTCCCTAGAGTATCACTAAGTATTGAATAAAAAGCTTTGTCAAAACACTGTAACAAATAAGAAAAATGGGATTATGGTGAAAACAATATTTCATGTTATTATACAGCTTTACGTTCCTGGGACATACTCTCTACATTTGTCACGTGGCAAATTTTTATTTATTTTTAAGGCTCAACATTACTAACATTGTAAAAACTTCTCCTATTTATACCAAGTGGCTCCTTCCATTCCTCCTTTGTCATCTAATGCAAGACTTGTCCTGTTCATCTCTGTCTCAAGATACATTTACTGAATAGAAGCAACCATGAGTTAACGAAAGAAACAGATGGGATGGCATTTCTTTTTTTGTTTATTTTATATTTTGTTATTGCATGTGAAATACTTAACAAAGAGAATAAAATTTAAAAAGCAATTTTTAAACCTAAGAACTTGTAAAAGTCATGGAATATGAGTGTGCAAATACTTAATAAAAATAACATAGGACTAATATAATAATGAAATTGAATGCTCTAAACTGTGAAAATTCTAAATTAAACACAGTAATATATTGATCACTGTCATATATTTTTCCTTCATTCCCAGATTGAGTACTGTGTCTCAGGCCCTATAACTATCTCCATATTTTCATCCTAACACACATGATAAAGTTTTGTAATTTTTTCTACTAGTCTCCTGAATCCAAAGAGACATTTTTAAAAATGGCACATTTCTAATTTATGGTTATACATATTTTTATTTCCAGCATAAATCTCTGTATATTTCACACCCACAATTAATGCTGAATGAAAGAATACATTATTTCATGACTATGCATTATCACTAAGTAATAATGTCCTTGTAGAGCCATTTTGCTGTAGGGTTTTTACGAGACTTCCCATTTAGAAAAGATGAGAATCTAATAAATTGATCTTTTAAAACCAACTCCTACAAACTTGGTGTCTTAAATCAATTTTTAAACACTATGTTAAAATTTCCTGAATCTTATAATTTTCATTCTATTTAATAGACTACATTAATTTGGGGTCTAGCACAAAATCATCTGAATTATATAGAACATATATTTGTACATGTGCATGTGCAGGGAAAGAAAAAGAACAGCATTTTTTATCTACTGAGAAATTTATGATTCTTTATGGAGGGTTTTTTCTGTTAGTTTTAATATAAATATTACATATTTTTTAACTTGATCATATTTCTTTGTTTTAGCAACCAGGTAGTTAACCTAACTAAAAACATCACTTCAAACTCTACACACCATAAATGAATAGGGGCTGGGAATTCTTTCACTAGACATCACTTTTTTTTTTCCCCATGACCCCATGGTTTTTTTCCCCATATAATTTTCCCCATAACCTATAACTATGCTCGTTTATTTATTAATCAATTTATTTATTTACTCAATCATTTATTTGTTTACTTATTTATATTCTTTAAAAGATTTATTTATTTATTTTGGAAGTTGGGGAGGTACAGAAGGAGAGGGAGAGATTCTTGAGCAGACTCCCCACTAAGTGTGGAGCCTGATGCAGTGCACGGCTGATCTCACAACTCTAAGATCATGACCAGAGCCAAAATCAAGAGTTAGATGCTCAACTAACTGAGCCACCCAAGTGCCGCTATTTTTTTTTTTTTTTTTTCTTAATTATCTATGTGTCTCTGCCAGTTTACATCACCTTGGAGATCAAGCTGGTTATGTGACTGTTGGAATGCCTGCCATAATGTTCTCTCCTACGGTGATATACACCTATATATGCAGTACCATATATTCTTTCATTTAGTTATCCCCTATACTGGAATACATGGATATACTTCCTGTTTGGTCCTTCTTTTAGTTTTATGATCCAAGCTTCTTCTTTTGTCACAAATTTGAGACATTTCTGGGTCCCTGCTCAGTGTTTAGTAAGTCAGGAAAACATTTGCTCTGCCAATTCATCACTCAGCCATATAGAACCCTTGATCAGTCTGCCAATGGTAAATCTCCTTAGCTATCCAATTACAGATAACTATATTCTTGTACCACCTGAATTAAGACTTACTTTTAGCTGTTTTGAAATTTTGCCAAAATGATTAATAATTTCTTTTTCATCCTTCTGTGATTGTTTTCTTCTGGCAAAGGCAGTTCCAAATCACTACAACATTGAAGGAATGGTCAGGTAAGGGTTTCAAAGTACAAATGAAGAGATTAAAAGAATAACTGTAACAGGGGTGCCTGGGTGGCTCAGTGGGTTAAAGCCTCTGCCTTCAGCTCAGGTCATGATCCCAGGGTCCTGGGGTCAATCTCTACGTCGGGGGGTCTCTGCTCAGCAGGGAGCCTGCTTCCCCCTCTCTCTCTGCCTGCCTCTCTGCTTACTTGTTATCTCTTTCTCTCTGTCAAACAAATAAAAAATCTTTAAAAAAAAAAAAAAAGGAATGTAACAGGGAGCTTATTTGTTGATGCTTTACTGCTCTCCTGCAGCACAAATACTTCCCATTCCTCCTCTCACCCAAGATACAACCTAGTGTTTTGCCCATTAAGTGATCATCATGTTTTGCCCTGCGGCTGGAGTAGGAAAGTCTGTTAGCAGGGCAAAATGGCCTTGGGCAGGAGCATCAGGCGTGGCTGAGTGATTTTTTTCAAACAAAATAAAGAATGACTTGAATAGTTCTCACTATACTCTTCTGTGGGTTGGATAATGAGTTCTGTTCTTTTCACTAGCTGTTCATCCAGGATAAGTTCAGATAGTAGAACCTAAACCTGGTCACGAGGTGTAGTCTATGAGCTACGTGTGTTAATTTCCTCAAACTGTTGCTGCCAAGATGTCAGAAGCACAAATTCCAGACTCCCCACATCACTGTGAAGTCCCAACATCCGTCCTGCTGGTGGCACTGCCATTTCTCCCCACTTGTTAGCAACCGAGGAGTAGCTACAAAACCTGGCTTCTACCAATGAAGGAGGAGCCTATTCTCCTCTTGAGAAGCGGTGACAACTTCCATAGAACCACAACTTGAAATTTAGAAAACTTTGCTGCAATCACCTGATTAGGAGTCTTAGGTGAGTGAATTCCTTAATAAAAGATATATAACTTCTGAAACTTCATCTATGATGTTAGACATTTCTATAGAAATGTCTAGACTCAGAGAAACCGCACACATCTGAAAAATACGAATATTATGGGGAAGCTAGTAATATTATAAATGAATAGATGGATATTTTTGATAATTAGGGTACATAATTTCTTGTTTAATTTTATTATCTCACTCTGCCAAATTTCTATATGTTGCAGATGGCTGGAATTGCTACTTTTGTTTACCCAAAACTATAAGGGCAATAACTATTCTTCTATTCTAAGATAGGGTGATAACTATTCTTACATCAGAGCAGTACAGCAGGGAAGTCCCATGAGACAGGCACACAGTTCACAAACGCTAGAATCAGAATTTAAACTCTGGACTGTCTGGGTCTAAATCTCATGCCTTTTCTATGAAACTCCATTGCCTCACTTTCCTGATAGGTCATCCTAACATATTCCTGTGACTGAAACATAGAATTTCAGCAAATGGAAAGTGGCAGATATTATGCAACTCCTTGAGACTCTCAGGCCACTCTGAGGCAAGAGATGAATTCTGGAATGTTTACTCTTTGGATAAGGTATCATTGACTCTTTTGTGGAAAACAAAAGTGGAAGTGATTTACAAAGGAAAAGACCAAAAAGTCCCTGTTGTAATGTGAAAACAAATATAAAATATTTAGAGAATTAAATGTGTGGTATTTAAATTTCTAGATATGATGCAAATGAGGGTTTTATAATATTCAATGATTTGTCTCTTGTCTCCACCTCTGCCATCCATGGCAGCAAACTAAAATCTCAGAGCTGATGGGATGGAGCTAAGAGCACAGTGTTAAGATTCTATTTATAATTCTTTCCTAAAATAATCTACTGAATATTATTCAGTGTATCTAGATCACAGAGTGGTCCAACTACATCTTCTTCCTTTTATCATGGCCACATCCTTATATACAGAAAGGGGAAAAAAAAAAACAAAAACCTTACAAAGGCATCTAAAACTGAAGGAGGGAACAGTGAGAGTAGCAAGTAACCCATAATTCCATGATTCCCCTTTGATATATCCTTCCTCTTAATATGTAGTTAGCTTGTTCTTTAATTTTATAGGCTATGTATGTAGAGGAAACACACATATATCCATTTATGAGATCCTAGGTTTTGAATCTATGCTGGATTTTGATGATACTTTTCGGTTGTGTCCCTAGAGAAAGGATTTTATGTACTTTGTGCACAGAAGGGAGAAGTGGTATACTGTATAATTGTGAAAAATTTTACTACCTTTTCCTCTAACCATTCACAAAAATTAGGTGTAATTGTGTGAATTGTGGTGATACCAGAGGAGAGTACATTTCCTTCGTATTGAACTCCAAAATCGCCACAAAAGTTGCTCTGGTCAAGTAAATGTGCTAACTGGTGGCTTTGCCAAATTACTTTCTCTGTGTCACAAGACCAGCCTTAACCAAACTGTGATTACTTTGTGAAGCTAATTCTCAGAGTAAACAGACATGGAGCAGAGACACTGTGAACCCACCATGGACATGTAACATGAGTAAGAAATAAACCTTTGTTTCATAAGCCATTCATATTATAGGGTAATTCATTGCACCATGAATTAAGCTGAATGAAACAGGGATATAAAATGAATAATAAGATGTACCAAATGTATGAAAACAGTATAAAAACTGATATGTGATTTTTAAAAACAAGGTCATAGAAGAAAAGTACCCCAATAAAAAATATAATAGTAAATTAATAATAGTTTAGTTTTAGATTTGCATATTACACATAGAAAAATTAGGTCAAGATTATTAGAAAGAAAATATGACTTTGAAGCTAAAATCAGTAGCACTAACTATACACCTAAATATATGATTATCTTCAATTCCAATGTATGTAGTATGATACATAAAGACAAAGTATAAAAAATGTTAACTTGCATATGATGTGATTTCAAGTAGGTTAACATATATATGAATGTATTACTTCATAATTAATTTAATGTAACAGTTAAAGTGCATATTACCAAGATAATGCCATTACTTTTTAAAGCATTTTAATAGTAACCTCATCAGTTTTATTATTGTATAGGAAGACTGCATGTAGAATAGGATCTTTCCAAAATAATAATGATGTAATGGCAGTAAAAAAAGGAATATAAAAATTTCTAAGATTTTATTATGTTGCAATTAATTCTCTATGTGCCTCAAATGGATTATCTCACCTAAATATCCCTTAAACCAATGATTAAAAAAATGGAATTATCATAATTTCATAAAGGGAAACTGGAGGTTCGGGGGAGTCACACAGATTTTAAAAGACAGTGTAGAGATCTGGATTAAAGTAGTTTTATTTCAAGTCAGTCTCTCCTGATTTAACTACTGATTTATATATGTAGCATTTACACACATACACATTCAACTGAATTTTAGCTACTTAAAGATAAAAATATTTTCTTAGCCTGGTTTCCCTAGGAAATTAATCTTGAACCAAAATTTTATGTATTAACACTTTCTTGGGGTGGTGTAAACACAGAGACTAATAGTAAGAAACAAGTAATGATACAGAACAAATATAAATAAGTAATGTTACTGCACTGGACATAGCTTTGCACGAACTCAAAACTCTTAGTCCAGGCACTTAAGGTCTTTAGAGAAGATGCATGAGAACATATATACATATATATATATTTCCAGAATAACCCATCATGAGAAAAGGGATAGCAAATCATCTGCTGGATCTTCCCTGCCTCCCATTGGTCAAAGTCTATTCCTTGGGTTTCCATGTAGTCTTACCATCCAGGAAGTACCTGGAGAAGCAGACCTTCCATGATTTCAATTTGGGGGGAGTGCAAGCAGAGTGATCTCTCCAAAGTCCACAGAAGAAGAACTAGTGACAGCTGGCGCTCTACACCCATGAAATTAGTGTGAACTATTTTTAGGAACTGTCCAGGCCCATAATTCAGGGAAATAGTGGAATATCACCTTTTTGTAACACCTTTTATGACCCTGTGCAGAAAATTACATAACATAATTTCTTCCACATTCTACCTACCAAAGAAGTTACAAAGGTCCAACCAAGTTCAAAAGGAGAGTACACCGATACCACCTCCTTACAGGAAAGTGGCAGAGCCCAGAAGATAGTGTGAAGTTGGAAACAGAGTTCCCTCTCTGGTCACAAAATATTCACATTCTGCCTATGTGCAAAATCCTTTCTCCAAAGCCATTAAATTCTTACCCTGTGATATCAGTAGGCTTAGCTTAGAGGTTTGAGGATCTTGTTACTTAAGTCAGATCCCGGCGTGGATGAGGCTTCTCAGTACAGAACATCAGAATATTCTTTTTTCAGCACAACTTTTTGAGTACCATTCTCACAAGACCTGTGATCTAAAGACTCAAGTAGTTTATACACACACACACACACACACACACTCAACATATATTGATGGAATAGATATAAGCTAACTGTTCTAGAAACTCCCAAGTAAAAAGGGGAGAACACAACAATCAATAGCCCATAGCAATTCTGAAATCCAGTCAGGCATGTGTTGTCCTTGATTTAATTACAGCATAGCTTCACTGGGAATTACACTGGGGAAATATGGCATTGGTTGGTTGGTTTGTTTGTTTGTTTGTTTGTTTGTTTTTAAAGATTTTATGGTATTGTGTTTTTGTTTTTGTTTTGTTTTGTTTTGTTTGTTTTTCCATTCTTGACTCAACCCTCCAGGCCTTTTATTCATCTTCTGATAACATTTTCCTTTACATAAAATATAGTCCTTGCTTATAGTTTGGTATTTTTTTTAGTCTTGTTGTCTATAGAGATGAAGGTCCAAAAAGCCTCTCTCCACTTGGTTCTGTCACTGCTCCAAGTTGATCTAATTCCTTTGAAAGCTATTTGGGGGGCGCCTGGGGGACTTACTGGATTAAGCCTCTGCCTTCAGTTCAGGTCATGATCTCAGCATCCTGGGATCCAGCCTTGCATGGGGCTCTCTGCTCAGCAGGGAGCCTGCTTCCTCCTCTCTCTCTGCCTGCCCCTCTGCCTACTTGTGATCTGTCAAATAAATAAAAATAAAATCTTAAAAAAAAAAAAAAGAAAGCTGTTTGGGTTGCTTATGAATTAATGAATAATCTATACTAGGGGTTAGTAAACTATTTTCTGTAAAGGGCCAAATGTAAATGTCTTTCTTTTTGCAGCCATGTAGTTTGCTGTTGCAACTACTCAACTATGTGGTAATAGTGCAAAAACATCCATAGACAGTATATATAAACGGATGAGTGGAGCAATGAATGAATGAATGAATGAATGAATGAATCTTTACTCACAGAAATACTCAGTGGACTCGTTTGCTCTTTAGGACATAGTTTTCTGACTCAGTCCTCCCACCTCCAATTGCATAAAATTAGATGAAAACCACTTCTACAGATTTTTTTTAAATAAGCCACTTCTTGCTTAAGTCCCTGCAAAGCTACTGTAGGACAATGTCCTCACAATTCAAATGAGCTATTTTTTAACAGAGAGGCTTAAGATTCTTAAAGGGCCCTTGTTTTTTCTATTTGAAATAGTCTATGAAGCACTGCCTTAAATCTTTATGTGTTCTTGGCTAAAGGTTTTGGACTGATCACATAAGCTTCAAAATGATACCAAATCATTTGATACCAAAATGATTCCCAAATCAAAGGGAGAGACCAATGTCCTGGATTTAATTTTGTCTATAAGTCTCATACCTTAATTTTATCATCATCTGCCTTTTGACTTACAATCAGCATCAACTCCTAACAATGCTTTTAACTAATTCTAAATCCAGCTTTTGTAAAATGAAGTAATGATGAGTTTTTCCCAACTTGCATATTCATGAGTAAGACGTATCTTGTTTCTTTAAACCATTACATTTTGGGGTATTCGTTTCTGCAGCAATGGGTAAGTGAGATAATATCTAACTTAAGATATCTTTAAAGATCTTTTCTTCAATTCTCTAACATAAATTAATACTGATAAAATTATAAAGTAAACTTGAAATTTCATTAAATATAATATTTCAGACAACTAATCATTGCTACATCTTCTAAGAAATGTTTCCCTGTATGGAAAATGGAATAATCTTTTATTAGTTTGTAGAGAATTATCTATGATTCCTTCACTCAATGATGTGATATCAACTGACTGGTAGGTTTTAATAGTTTCTTTTTTTTTTTTTTTCATAGTTTCTTGATTATAACTCAGTGAGCACAAACTTAGACTCAGTTAACCTCAGTTAACTCAGTTAAACTAAACTCAGTTAACCTGGGATCCATGATCTTAACCATCCATGATAAATAACCATATAATTCCTATATTATGGTTTATATGTTTTAAAATGTTCTCATTATTTTTTTAAAGATTTTATTTAGTTATTTGACAGAGAGAGAGAGAGAGATTACAAGTAGGCAGAGAGGCAGGCAGAGAGAGAAGGGGGAAACAAGCTCCCTGCTGAGCAGAGAGCCCAATGCAGGGCTTGATCCCAGGACCCTGAAATCATAACCTGAGTTGAAGGCAGAGGCTTTAACCCACTGAGCCACCCAGGCGCCCCAGTTCTCATTATTTTTTTTTTAAGATTTTATTTATTTATTTGAGAGAGAGAAAGTGAGAGGATGAGAGGAGCGAAGGTCAGAGAGAGAAGCAGACTCCCCGTGGAGCTGGGAGCCCGATGTGGGACTCGATCCCGGGACTCCAGGATCATGACCTGGGCCGAAGGCAGCTGCTTAACCAACTGAGCCACCCAGGCGCCCCTCATTATTTTTTTAATTGATGTCTCAAGAGAATCTTTTGAGATAGTTATAGAAGGTATGAAAATCCCAGTTATCTTACAAAAGTGGAAATTTAGGTTCACAGTAAGGTACTGACAATCTGTAATGGTTGGTCTTTCCCCTCACCCATCTCCTGCCTCTCAACCATGTTGCTTTTCTTTTAACACATTTTCAGATCTGAGATCATCCTCATTCTTTTTTACCAAGACTGTTTTTAAGCATTACTGTCCTTCGTCTCACAAATTAAATTCACACATGTGCACACAAACACACACACACACACACACACACACACACAGCACACACACACAAACACATATACCATAAGCCTTTGAGAAAAAAAGTTTTCCTTCTTTAAATCTCATCCTTGATGAGTCACAAAATGCTATTGGCACTATATTACCAAATATGAAACCCTAATTTGTTACCAAAATTCAATTTGGTGACTCCTTATCTTTTTTTATTTAACTGTAACCATATGGGGGGACCACATACTTGCTACTTAATGAGTTATAAATAATGTCATAAAGTATCTCCTTGTAGTTGTCTTCATACTTGATTAATGAGGTGGTAATTTATGTAGTGATACATTTTGTCATGCTAATATTTCATTCAGTGTTGGTTAAATTGGAAAAGATTAATGAGAATGTGTAAATGATAATATAAAATTACGTGTTTGGCAGTGAAGCAAACCAATTTTATCTTTCCTTTTCTCATATAAACATATATAATTTATGAAAATTACTTTATAGCGTATCTGGTGGGTATATACATGGAATTATCCCTGATACTCTGCAGAAATATCTTCATTTTTTTATCTTGTAATTTGCAAAATTAGATTCTTCAGTTTTCCATAGGTATTTAAAGGAATTTATTTTAACACTATTTCAATCATACAATTTACCTTTTTAATATTCTTTGCAGATTTGATTCATGAATTTGAAAGTGGTCAAAGATAAAACATATTCAGTGTGGTTGTATCACTCATTCTGTTTTTAAGTATGATGCAAGTTTTAAGGGATGGACTTCGATGTCAGATATTTGGGTTGATATGTTGTTTTGTTATATACCTTCGCTGTAGACTTTTTAAAGATTTTATTTGTTTTGAGAGAGAGAGAGAGAGTGCATGAGCGAAAGGGAGGGACAGAGGCATAGGAAGAGGCACTGCTGAGCAGGGAGCCAGATGCTGGTCTCCATCCTAGGACCCTGGGATCATGACCTGAGCTGAAGGCAGACACTTAACTGACTCAGCCACCCAGGTGTCCTTGGGAAAATTATCTAATATTTCTAAGTCTCAATATCTAAAGCTGCCAAATGAAGGTAATAATACATGATTCGCAGAATGAAATGGGATAATTTAACTGATCCTCAACTGAGACCACCACAAAGAAGATAACTTGCAAGGACCAACTGGGATAAGCAAAATTTCCACCACATAATCTAGGGTAGGTGCAAGGTTCAGTAATTATATAAATTTAATACACTATGAGAGACCTATCTATTATGCTATGGATGAATTATGTCCTCCTAAACCCCAGTGTGACTGTATTTGGTGAGACCAGTGGAGATCTTTCAGGAGGTGAAGTTAATGAGGTCACAAGGGCAGAGTCCTAATCCAGTAGTATTGGTAGCCTTATAGGAAAAAAGGAAATCCTCTCTTCCTCTCTTCACCCACTCTGAGAAAAGGCCGTGTGAGGACATGGCAAGAAGGTGGCTGTCTGCAAGCTAGGAAGAGAACTCTCACCAGACACTAATACTCCTAGCACCTTGATCTTGGATGTTCAGTATCCAGAACTATGAGAAAATACATTTTGATGACTTAAGCAACTTTGCCTAGTTTGTCTATGTTTATGTCTATATTTTGGCTGCCCTAGCAGACAACACAGATTTTGGTACCAAGAGCCAGGTGCTGCTGTTACAAATGCCTAAAAATATGAAAGTGGCTTTAGGACAGGGTAGAGTTTTGAGAGGCATGCTCGAAAAATGGACATTAAGGTCAGTTTTGGGCAGTTCTTCACAAAGAAAAGAGAAGAGCTAGAGAGAAATCTTCCAACTTCTTAGAGAATACATTAATGATCACAAGCAGAATGTTGGTAGAACTATATGGACATTAAAGGCCATTCTGGTAAGGTCTCAGAAACGAGAGACATTACTGGAGACTGAAGGAAAGTTGACCCTTGTTATAAAGGAGCATAGAACTCAGGTGAATTCTGTTACATTCTATGGTTTTGTGGAGCATAGAATTTGTGTGAAATGAAATTGGATATTCAGAAAATATTGCTAAGCCAGATACTGATGGAGCAGCTTGGTGCCTCCTGACTGCGTAGTAAAATGTAAGAACAGAGGCACGAATTGAAAAAGGGATTGTTAAGTAAAATGGAACTAAAACTTGAAGATGTAGCAAATTCTTAGCTTTTCCATACTGTAGAAAATGAGGAAGCATGTACTGAAGAGAACATCAAAGATGTGGTGGAGTCATCACTCGATAAAGATCTTATAGGATTAGATGAGCAGAAATATTGTCAGTTTGAACTGAAGAGGGCAGAAATAGGATGAAGAGAAGGAAGGTTGCCAAGCTCCTTGGATTTGGTAGAACAAGACAAAAGAGCTATTCAGCTATGAAAGGGTGCTGTTCTTCAAGAATGCTCCAAGCCTAGTGATCAGGGCTACCTTGCAGAGGCACGGAGGTGGGGCTGCCCAAATCCATGATGTCAGGGCCAGGCACAGCTGCAGAGGCTGGACTCTGGCCAGGCAGAGCCGGGGCCTGACCCTGCCTAGAACCCCAGTGGGCATGAAGGACAGAGCATCAGACCAAAGGGGATTATTACTGAGCTTTAAGATCTAATAGAATTTGCCCTGCTGGGTTTTAGATTCACCTGGGACCCATACTCCTTTCTTCTTCCCTACTTCTCCCTTTTGGAATAGAAATGCCTATCCTATCCTATCCTATCCCCTCCTCACACTTTGGAAAGGCATAACTCATCTTGTTCCTCAGGTTCACAGCTGAAAGGAATTTTGCCTCAAGATGAATTGTACTTCAAGTTCTACCCATGTTGGAGTCGCATATTTAGATGAGGCTTTGAACTTCACACTTCAGAGATGATGCTGGAATGAGTTCAGACTTTTAAAGCTATTGAGATAAAATGTATTTTGCATTCAAGAAGAACATGATTTTGGGGGGGGGTTGGGGCAAACGATATGGACTGAAATTTGTTTTCCCCAAATTCATATGTTGAAGCCTTAACCCCCAAAGATGAGACAGAGCTCAAAGGAGGTAAAGTTAAATGAGTTCATGAGGGCAGGGTCCTAATTTGATAGAACTGGTGACCTTACCAAAAGAGAAAGAAAAAGATCTCCTCCTCTCACTGACTCTCTCTCTCTACATACACACCGAGGAAAGGCCATGTGACAACACGGTGAGAAGGGCAGCTGTAAGTCAGGAAGAATACCCTCAGAAGTCACCAAGTCTCCTGGCACCTTGATTTTAGACTTCTAGTCTCCGGAACTCTATAAGAACATAAATTTTGGTGGTTTAAGTCACCCAGTCCGTGGTGTTTGTGTGACAGTCTGAAGTGACTAATGCATGTTAGTATCATATTTTGAAAATTATCATGCCACTCAACTATGTAGATAAACTGTTTGATAATTTTGAGTAATTTGCTTATTTCCTACCCTACTTGTGGCATATATTCCTCTTAGTGTCTTCTTTGGCTAGTATCTCTGCTCTGCCTCTTCTCATTTTATTCGATTTTCCCCAAGTTTTTCTGTTCCATATGGTTACTATGAGAAATATATGAACAAAGATAGACCAAGGGCATTTCAAAGAACCTGGAATACAGCAATCCTCTAATTGCCACTAAGTTTTTTTTTCCTACTAATATCTCCCAAGCACCATCCTGTGATAGTTATCTTTGCCATCTTTTCTCTGACCCCAGTAAGATACCTGGAAGTTCCTCACGAAGGGCCATATTCTGTTTCACCTGGAATCCTTCACAATAGAAGGTACCTCTTTCTGAATATTTCCTTTGTGACATCTTTGCAAGGAATCAGATTTCAAACTCCTAATCCTCTTCCACATAAGATTTTATTAAGATTCCTATGTAGAATTTAACAATATTAAAAATTCACCACATTAGGATATAAACTACGCTATTACAAGTCTGCCTTCTCCACCATATTAAAAATTCCAAAAGAAAAGACTTCTGTCCTTTTCCACAAAATATATACAGGTCATTGTCCGCGCTTGGTACATAGTAGGTACTCAGGATTTGTTGAATAAATGATTAACTGAATTTTCATTTTGCTTCATTTTTGTCACAATGTTCTTACTATATTTATCAATTTGATAATTATTTAATTGCTAACTCTGGAGAGGTCACAGTTCTACATAATGGAGACCCAAAGATGAAAAAAATAAAAAAATATAGTTCTCATTTTTAAAGACCAATGGCCTTTTAAGCTATTTTCAGGTTCTGTAAAAAGTCCGGGAGTGCTTTTGATATATTTTGTCTGTGGGTCAGGAATGCTAAAATAAAAAAAAAAAAAAATCCTAGACAATTAAGAATTTCCCAAGTTAAAGTAACTATTAGAAACCCCGAGAAGATATTCTGTTGGAGAACTAAAGGCAAAGGCAAAATATAGAGGAATATAAGATGTGTCAACTTTTTTTGTGGGGGGAGACTCTCAGAAGTAATGTGACAGGTGAGTTGTTACACACTCTGTAGCGGATTCCCATTGCCATGGCCACTGTCCTGCCGTCTGTTTCAACCAACACCTTTTCTGGCATCTGGCTTTGAAGACCAGGAGACAGGAATATAGGGGGCTCTACTAGCTAAAAATGACAAGGACACAGATTCTCCTCTAGAGCTTGCAGAAGAAATACAGCCCTACCAGCACCTTAATTTTAGGAATCTGACCTCCAGAATTATACTATATCTGTACTGTTGTAACCCATTAAATTTGTGGTAATTACAGCAACAATAATAAACTAATACAAGTTTTATTTTTGACAAATGATTCCAATGTATATGGTCTCCAGACCCTTCTAAGAATCACCAGAGGGAAAAATAAAAATCACATAAGATAGAAAATCAGTTTCCAGAAACTGGTCTTATTTTCAATAGTAAGTGTGCAAAACACTAGGCTTCCAATGCTGCACAAATCCACGTAGGCACATTTGGATTTAATAACAGGAAACTGCTAACTCTTGACTATTATAAACAAAAATTTGAGAAAAAAAAACACAAAAATTTGGAATTGTTAAATCAAGAGTCAGGTCTTTTTTTTCATATGCTAAAACTAGTAATCAAATAGAATTGAGACTGGTGCTGTCACCAGGATGCAAAAAAGCCTGGGGCTGGCATTAAAGTAGAGACAAGTGCAACCGTGAGCAAACAGCATTTGACAATTAATTGGTTAAATGAGATATACTAAAGGAAATATAGAAATGACTTTTAGTGTTGGAGAGGGTGTGGAGAAAGGAGAACCCTCTTACACTGTTGGTGGGATTGCAAGCTGGTGCAGCCACTTTGGAAAACAGTGTGGAGATTCCTCAAGAAATTAAAAATAGAGCTACCCTATGACCCTGCAATTGCACTACTGGGTATTTATCCCAAAGAAGCAGATGCAGTACAAAGAAGGGCCATATGTGCTCCAATATTCATAGCAGCAATGGCCACAATCGCCAAACTGTGGAAAGAACCAAAATGCCCTTCAACAGATGAATGGATAAAGAAGATATAGTCCATACATACAATGGGATATTATGCCTCCATCAGAAAGGATGAATATCCAACTTTTATATCAACATGGACTGGACTGGAAGAGATTATGCAGAGTGAAATAAGTCAAGCAGAGAGAGCCAATTATCTTATGGTCTCACTTACGTGTGGAGGATAAAGAAAAACATGGAGGGCATTGTGAGAAGGAAGGGATGGGGGAATGGGGAGAAATC
>CM053605.1:145803924-145818375 GCA_028646535.1 Procyon lotor | reverse complement strand
AGAGACTGTGGACTCTGAGCAACAAACTGAGGGTTTTGGAAAGGTGGGGGTGGGGGGTTGAGCGAGCCTGGTGGTGGGTATTGAGGAGGGCACGTATTGCATGGAGCACTAAGTGTGGTGCGTGAACAATTAATCTTGTAACACTGAAAAAATAAAATAAACATATTTGGGAAAAATACATACATACATACATACATACAATATGAAATTAAAAAAAAAAAGAAATGACTTTTAGGTTTGTAGCTGCATGTGCTGTATAGCTAT
The DNA here is from genome assembly GCA_028646535.1 of Procyon lotor. Lineage (NCBI taxonomy): Eukaryota > Metazoa > Chordata > Mammalia > Carnivora > Procyonidae > Procyon > Procyon lotor. The sequence goes on along the minus strand of CM053605.1, from coordinate 145,818,111 downwards.
AAGAGCTTTGACAGGGAGGTGCCTGGATGGCTCACTCAGTTAAGCATCTTGAATCTTGATTTCGGCTCAGATCATGATCTCAGGGTTGTGGGATGAAGCCTTGAGTTGGGATCTGTGCTGAGCATGGAGCCTACTTGGGATTCTCTCTCCCTTTCCAAAAAAAAAAAAAAGAGTTCTGACAGAGAGGAAGAATATACAGAAGATAATAAATACATCAGGACTTTTATATATTTTGTGTTTTACTGGGTAAAAGGATCATTTAATCAAATTCTGAACAGGATAAATTTAAAGTGCCTCATGATATAAACATCTTGGTGTCCAACTGAAAATTGGAACTACTGAACCACAGGAGAAAATTCTGGAGCTAACAATTTGAGATTTTGGCAAAAGACCAAAATTGCCTTTTAGTAAGTTTAAAATATGTTTTTTGTTTTTTTTTAAATCTCTTATGCCTTTATAGTTTCAGATAAACAAATGGTGAAGAGGGATCTGGCAAGGGAAAAAAAATGTTGGGAAAAGTTTATTTTGGGCATAATTAGTTGGATATGAGTATTCTATGTAAGCCCATTTCCAATATTCTTCAAATATTTAAATAATTTAGTAAAATGCACATTGGAAGCCAAAACAGTAATGATGGATTGATACAGAAATAATCAACATCCTTATTGCACACTAATTAATTCAACAATTTAATTAGGAACCCCTAGAAGGTGTTGGCTAACAATTTATTATTGACCCAGCCAAGGATGAATGGTAATACATCTTTGCACAAAATTTGACATTTATTATCACTGTATTTTAGTTGATAAAGAGAACAGCTCAATTTTTTAAGACATCAGAGTTCAGAATCTGTCCTGTATATCTATCTATACATTTAATTTAGTGTTTTGGCATTGCAAATACCAACACTAAGGATCAAAGAAAACTCCATATGCTTCTACATATTTTAATAGGTTTGAGTGAAGAAACCGAATACAAATAATTGCATATCAAAGCAGGCAGCTACATTAATTCAAGATAATGTTTATGATTCACTCTGCATTATCAGTCTCTATGCTTGTCAACAGAGCAAATTACAGGCCTGAGGACAATTCACGGTTATGTATTACTCTCCAAACTGTTATTAATGCAAAATTCCAGAGTGCACACACTAAAGAGTCTGTTATTAATGGAACAGAATGAAATAAAGATATTTATTGTTATTTATGTGATTATGACTTATGGGATACATTTATAAATTTATGTTGATGAATATACTACAAACTCACAGAACTCCAGGCTGGCTGTGCCAACTCTTACCCAGGTATGAACTCCAGGAACAGCGATCACATTGATTTTTTTGTATTCCCAGTGTCTGGTCTCTAATCTCATAGACAATAAGTGCTTAATAAATGTTTGTGTAATGTACAAATTAATTCTAATTGGTGATGGGAAACATAACTCTTTTTATTTCCTTTTGCATTTCCCAAGAAACTGACCCAAATTTGTTTTACTTTCTCTTTTTAGGTAACCAATTTCTCTTTATTCCCCTTCTCAGAAGACTGTTCCCTACATTGCTAGGAATAAGGGTTTATGATACGAATACTGATATCTAAATCCTGGACCTCTATTTCAAAAATACTTCTGCATCAATTTAGTGTCCCTCGTATCTTTGGAGGTAAAACGTTAGTCTAATACAATACCCACCTGACTTTTCCAGTATTTTTCTCATCAATTATTTCCAGCCTCGCAGACATCTCCCATGTCCCCTCTGCAATAGTTCCATCAGTGCTATACCAGTCTTCTACCACTTTCTCCTTTAAAATTGACTATCTAGAGCATTGGCCTTTATCTATCACCCAAACACTGAGTCATTCCATGTGCACATTCCACAGCTAGAAACTCTCCTCCTACATCTCTTTTCACAGCTAGCTCCTTTCCCAGCTTCAAATCTTCAGGTGGTGTCACCATCCAAGAAAGGTATGTTTCAACCCTCTATATAAAAGTAGGATTCTATTCATCCAAGTCTTTTTGTGTGTGTCACATTGTCCTTTTCATTTGTTCGCATCACATACTGATATCCAAAATGTTGTTAATTCATAATTGTACTACTTTACTTTCTGGAAACCCTTCCCAACCACGATGGAAATTCTATCAAGGTACCTACATTACTCATATTATGCGCCACTGTATCCACAGTTTCTTGAATAGAGTCTGATTCAAAGTAGTTCTTCAATAGTTAAGTATTTCTAGAGTGAACACATTTCAGGAAAACATCACCACCTTTGCACTTGCTATGGATTCATACCTCTAGCTTGTCTCCTTAAATGAATAGAATTATACGGTATCATGGAAAGAAAATGTCTTAAAGGCCAAGTTGTTTAAAAGTCCACCTACATTTGGACCAGTCCCCATTATTCTTCCTCATCAGCGGTCATGCAGGTTCTGTGTGGTTCAAATCATGTGACTTGGAACTCACATCTGTGGTAGTGTTCCTGTTATCTCTGTTTCCTAACCTCTTTAAATAGCAGTGATAAGCTACAGCTCAGTTCTTAACTAACTTACTCATAAAAATCTGGTTTCATATCTCCTTATGAAAGAGGAAAAAAAACAATGAAATCTTCCTCAATATATCCATTTTCCTATCTATCCTTCTGCCATATATCATAACAGCCACCTGTTTTTACTCCAGGTTTCCTAATTCCCCAATCCTGTGCTTTCCTCATTTTTGATAACACTCCTCATTTGGTTCATTCTTTTTTAGTCAAATATAGGCATTTTTAAAGATTCACTCTTCCCTCTAGTTCCCATCTACTTCTCTCTCTCCTTCCCTCCCTCCTTCTTTTGCATATAGCTGTATTTTCCCTGGCAATCCCATCCACTTCTCCCACTGTCTGTGCAAATGCTTTAGCAGCCAATATCTCTTTTGAGTTTTCCTTATGCACTTTTCTAGATTTTTATCTCATATAATATAACTGATTTATGGGCATTTCAATTTGAACATTTTACTAACATTGTTTAAAATTCTTAAGGAAAAAATAAAAATTAAAAAAAAATAAAATTCTTAGGGAAGTAGTTTCCAAGATTATTGGACAAATAAATTGAAGGAGGATGAGCATAGAGTTAACCACTTTCATATTTAGAAAAACTTAGTTAAGAGCATTGGCTCTAACAAGAGCAGAAGGAATTCAAATGGTTATAATAGTTAATAATTACTAACTACTTAGTATGTGTTCTGAACTCTGTATAATAAATGCTTGATTGGGGCGCCTGGGTGGCTCAGTTAGTTAAGCATCTGCCTTTGGCTCAGGTCATGATCCCAGGGTCCTGGGATCGAGCCCTTCGTTGGGCTCTTTTCTGTGTGGGGAGTCTGATTCTCCCTCTCCCTCTGCCTGCCACTTCCCCTGCTTGTGCTCTCTCAATCTCTCTCTCTCTCTCCCTCTTTCAAATAAATCAATAAAAACCTTAAAAAAATAAGATAAATGCTTGAATCATAAAATATAACTCATCAGAAAATCTGGCATCACAATTACTAACCTTGGTAGCTCATTCATTAGTTATTAGAGTGGAATAATATAGACAATCAGGTGGCTATATCTGTCACAGATTTTCCTTTATATATTCATCACCCTTAAGTGGCTCTTATATATCTGTCAATGTAGAAATTCATTCACCAAAATTCCAAGGTCAGGGATTAGAGGGTAAAGTATCTTTTTATGAGACAAAGAGAACTATAAAAGCACTACACTTCCCCAAGTTATATAATTTTAGAACAGTTTTGTCTTACAAAATGAGATTGTTTTTTGAAAAAAAAAAAGATAATCTGACAACAGTAGAGAAAGAAGAGAGGTCAAAGAAATATGTACTGTGAAACACAGGAGAGAAGGTAGGATGCTTAAAAAGTAATTTTCCATATTTTAACTTTGATAGGGTGATTTCCTCTCTTTGTTAATTCAAAAATTAGTCAAGGTTTTTGGTGTTGTATGAGTGCTTAGATATGTTGGGAGGAAAAGAAAGAACTCAAGGGAGCTCAGTATTAAATTCCGGTTACAAAACTGAACTTCCCTTGAGTCCATCGTATTCCCAAAAACACCACCTTAGTGTGAGCCCTCAAGAGCACTGCCTTTATCTCTTGCAAATCGGTCTTCCTGTATGCAGTATCTTTTCTCCAGTTTATCATGTATATGTGACTTAATCTTCTTAAAGTGTTACTGATATATTTTACTTCTCTGCTTAAGCTATTGATTCATTACCTCTCTTCTTTTCTTATCTAACCGTATACAGTTCCTAAGCCAGATACTGACAGCAGTGTATGATTCAACACCAGTTTCCCTGTATTAGTTCCCGCTGTTCCCCTAACCGTATGCAATGCATCAGTCAAGTCAGGCTAGTTATTATTAAATGTCTCTAATTCCTTCAGCACGCAAGATACTCCCCATTATTCTCTATTGTCCTCTTCTTAATATATAGTCTTTAGTTCTATCTAAAATAATTCTTGTCTGAATGCCTCAAGTATATATGAATTTTCTATCTTTTGAAAACATAATAGAAGTCTTTGTGATTGAATAACTTTCAAAAGTTGATTGTGTTGTTTATTTACATATGTATTTCCTTTAGTAGGTTGTAAGCTACTTGAGAGCAGTTATTAACTGATATACAGTCATTCAAAAATATTTATCCAGCACTCAATGGGTACAAACAGTTCTAAGTCATGTTTCAGTAATCGGTTCACACAAAAGGCTTCCCCCATCACAGTCTATGGACTGATTCAAAGGTGCACAATGAGTTTCTATCAGTCACAACGTCAGACATAATGTCTTGAGCATAGTGAATATTTATATGTTAATATATTTATATAAACCTCCATACGTGCATATGAATATATTTTGGTTTGTTATATATAGACTTACTAAAAAATAATTTTGACTGTAGGCTTTTTCATTTACATATTTTTACGTTCTTCCTTACATCAATGTTTATCTAGCTTTTTTTTCCCACTTTCGTTCACTATTTCTATATATACTATCTACATTATAGAACACTAGAAGTTATCCAATAAAACAAAATGGTATAATGAAATTAGCCCTTCCCATTCAGTACCTATATTTATGAAAATTGTTGCATTCAGACTCTTTCAGATATCTTTTTTCTGACTGAGGCTTTAAACCTATTCCTTCTCATGCATAAATTTTATTCATGGCATTTCAGAAGAGAACATTTTTGTCAAACCACAGTATATGATTTAGGTAACTGTATGAAGTTTAGCAAATGGATTATGCCTAGAAGTACCCAGAGAGCAAACACTTCCTCTAAAATGGAGATGCGCTGAATTTTGTACGATTCTTATATTTTCAATTGGCCCGCTTCTCTGCTGCCAAGTTATCTGTAATGTAACCTCATGGGGAGTTAAAAGGTAGGAAAATGGCACTGAGGTGTGTACTAAAAGAAGCTGTTTCTCCTTTGGCAGTCACTGTAGAACGGATGCCAAGCACAGATGGGAAAGATGTTCCTGGCTTCCACCACTATCTTGACAGTCCAAATGCAGTCAGAGATCACTGGAAAAAGGGTAGATGCCACACCCCCCAGCTGAGACAGCAAAACCTCTAGTCTCTTTCTAAATGCTTTCTTCAGAACATCAGGTTCTTGTTCATTTGATTTTTGTTAACTTGCTGACAGAATAAATTGAACAGAACTATATGAGTAGGATGAAAAGAAGGTGGGAGAATAATCTCAACACCCAGTGCAGCAATTGTGTTATAAAAATCACCATGGCATCCTGGCACATTTTTATAGCTGAAGGAATTATTTATTTTAAATGTACATTTTATTCATTTCTGTCCTGTCTTCAGTAAAAGAGGTGGAAAAACAAGCCTTATAAATTCATACAGTGCTCACATCATACTAAGGAAGTCTAACTCCTTAGACCAATAAATATATCCAAATGAAAGGATCCTTAATTAGAATGCTAACACCACACTAAAAAGGCAACAAAAAATGTGACCCTTCATTTCCTTATTGAGGGAATTTGTAAGAAAACCAGAAGTAGTTATTTTTCTTTAGTTTGCAAACTAACAGAATAAATTTAATCCAAAATAATCTCACAAGGGAACAGATAATGTAGGTCAAGAAGTTCCGAATAACTCTGGATATGTAGGGTTAAATTAATTATAGTTCCTAAACCATAATTATTTTTAATTAATAAGACAGTGAAAGTAAAAAAAAAAAAAAACCATGCGGTGAACAGTCTTAATGTACTATTGCCTTTTTGGAAAAAAATTTTTCTCAAAAATTATCCTTGTGTCTGAATTAAACCTTACTGAATTGGTTCTTGACAGAGAGCTCTTAATGCCCTAAACATTTTATTCAGACTCACAATTTTTTCACCTGAATAGGCAATAACATACTTTCTTTGATATTCTGAGAAAATTTGAAGTAATTTTTGACACAACTCTTATTATTTTATGTATTCAAGTTGAATGGTTAATACTTTTGATTCTGTTGCCTCTTCGCCCCTTTGTATATACTTAAGAATATAAATCCTTCTTGTATAAAGATATTTATATGATTAAAATCCTTCTGCAAAAGTTTCGCTATGTAAGTCCTTCAGTAAATTGTGAACAAACAAAACAATCTTCAGCACCTATTAATTTGATAGCTTAGTGATACCAACATTGAACACACGTGTAGAAGCCTCTCCCCCTATTCCATTGTATGGATCTTGTGGAGAAAATGTGCTTGTCTTATTCTGATTTGAAAGCCCAAACTCCTGATTTTTAACAGAGATATTTTCTAGGACAGTTTATATTATCTTTAGATAAAGTAACATGCCAATTTTTACTTTATGTGCCAAGTTTTAATGTACTTTTCATATAACATAGAAAGAATATATGAAAATAGAGTGCTTTATGTGTTCTTACCTCTATGCCACAGATCTCTCTCCCTTTTCAAATTCATATGAACCCAAGAACAATCTCAAATTAACGGTAAAGAATGCTGTTTATGGAAATTACAGAAGGGCATTTATTGAATCAATAAATCAATTACAACAATATTACAACAATATAACTCTTAGTTGCTGCTAGAATTTCTAACATTTATGTTTTCTTCTGAGGGAATACTTCCTTAATTTCAATTTATGAAGTGGAAGGGCAAATGAATTCCTAAAGAACTTAGACTGGCGAAATGTGGAGCTAAGGTGAAGAAATGGTTGAAGAATTGGGAGAGATCCTGGGTTATGTTATCAATTTTGCTCCACTTGGGTTTTCTTACAGCACTGAGAAAGAGCGATTACTGGAGAACAAAATCTAATTGTCTAAAATCTTAAAAGTACTTCTCTTAACACCTACTTTTTACATGAACTTAGATACTTCTGACAGTTTTTCCAACTTCTATCACTCCATTCTGCTATCTCTTGTCAATGTTCAGTGCAAAGGGTGAATGATAAATCAATTCCCAGAGTGTGTGGAAAAATAAAGTTACTAAATCGTGCTAAGTAAAATGTGAGAAATTAATAATATTTTTTTCTGAAAATTTAAGTTTTTTCTCTATTTTTATCATTTACTTGGCCAATAAACATAACCCAAAATCTTTATTTGTATTAGAGATAAACTGTAAGCTTTAATATAAATCATTAGAAGGAATAAGACTGGACTATACTTACAGTATAAAATACAAGAAATCACTTTTAATGATTGATGAAAGACACATGTACTCATATATATGGAGTACTCGGCATATCTTGACAACAAATCAATTTATCAAATTATTTTCATATTATGACACTGGTCATATAAAATGGCACCCCAAATTATGTTTTCTTTTCTTTTAGGTGATTCAGTGAAAAAATAAATAAATATGTGAATGTAAATGTGTGTGCATGTGTGTATACACACACACATACATATCATTTATTATCGCACAAATTCTTTCCAATGGTGAATGCCCGACTAACTGAAAAATTTTCAGCCACCTCTCCATTCACCTTCATATATACAGTCCAACATGTTCAATCTCACAACCCTTTATGTGTCCCTAGGAATATACACAATTCCCTACCTTGCTCTTAATGCCTGGAAAACTATACTGCCTGATGTATTAGTTTTCTATTGCTGCAATAAGAAATTGCCCCTAACACAGCACCATGAAATAACACAAAGTTATTACCTTACAGTTCTGGAGGTCAGAAGTCTCACACGAATCTCAACAGGCTGAAGTCAAGGGGTCAGCCGCAGTGTGTTGTTTTCTGGAAGCTCTAGAAGAAAGACAAATTCTAAGCTCATTCATGTGTTGACAATTCAGTTCGATGTGGCTGCAGGACTGAAGTCTCTGTTTCATTGCTGGTTATCTGCTGGAGACCACCTTTGAGCCCCATAAAGCTCCGCATTCCTTTTACAAAACACCTCTATTTCAGAATCAACAGGATGCCAAATCCTTATCATGCTGCCATTTCTCTGACCATTTTTCTACCATTGCATCTCTCTCGATTAGGGCCAGAAAAAGATCCTCTACTTTTAAGGACTCATGGGATTATATTGACTCCTTCCTCTGAGATAATTCAGGATAACTTCTTCAGTTTAAATCCATAACCTTGATCACATCTTCATTGTCTTTGGCCAGGTAACACAACATAACAGGTTCTAGGAAGTAGGACAGGAACACGTTCTGGTGGCAGAGGAGGAGAGAGGAGGATGCATTATTCTGCTTACCATATCCTCTCATGGATCAACTAATAATTTTACTATGTTCTTTTTATTACTCTGTCAAAAAATATTAGCAAGTAATTATTATTCTAGGTATTTACCTATCCAAACCAACCCGTAAACACTTCCAGTCTTTACCATCCAGTGCTGGCAAAAGCAATTAGAGGACTTGGAATTTGGTTTAAGATTTGGATTCACAGAAGCCAGCCAGATGAAATTAAGCTGACTTCTATATAGCCATGTACACACCTGAATTAATATATGATACTTTGTCTCATATTAGTTATTACTTTTACATGCTATATTTAAGAACAGAGAATATTAAGATTATTACTTTAAGAATATTCTTTCTTATGTATATCAACATCATCCACAAAGAAAATAAGGTGCAAAGAATATATAATCAATGATGTTTAAGGAGCTAAGGAAGTTACAGAATGATTAAGATCACTGGCATAGTGTCAGTCTGGCTTCAGAGAACATTTCTATTCCCAAACTATATAACTTCGAGCAAATTATTTAATTCCTCTAAGCCTTAGTTTCTACAACTAACGTGGACAATAATAACATCTAATTCATCAGGTTGCCATGAGGAGTGGGTGAATATATTTAAAATACAAGGTAAAATTTAAGGTTAATACATGTTAATTTTGAAACAGAATGGCAATATACATTAAGCAAGTTTCTTACATTTGTCTTTCCGAAATTTCTAAAGAAATGAATACATTTTTCTTAAAATTAATATAAATCTTAATTTAAAATTCTAACATTAAAAGTAATGCATTTTATCACTACCTCCTTGCAGTTATAATATTAATTATAAATGGGCATTTTCATATATCTACTAAAAACTTTCTGTTAAAATCTCATGGGATTTGAATGATCAACTTTAGAGTTATTAATTTTTAAAGCAACTTTTAAGTTTAATTTCTAAAGCAAAGTAAATTGCACATAATTATTCATTCTGTATCAGTTCCAGGAACTTCTACTTCTTTTTAACACTCTTTTGCTACAAAATTTATTTTAATTGTACTTTTGTCATCAGGAACCTCTTTTAAGAATAATTTATTTACCTAAAAAGGCTGTATAAGGTAATAGCATTGACTTCTTGGAAAAAAATTAAATGCATAGCTTTTAACATGGTGGAATAGTTTCAGGTGCTATTGAAAAGACAACATTTTTTTTTTTTTAAGATTTTTTATTTATTTATTTGACATAGAGAGAGAGATCACAAGTAGGTAGAGAGGCAGGCAGAAAGGGGGAAGCAGGCTCCCTGCTGCGCAGAGAGCCCGATGAGGGGCTTGATCCCAGGACCCTGAGATCATGACCTGAGCTGAAGGCAGAGGCTTTAACCCACTGAGCCACCCAGGCGCCCCAACAATTTTTTTTATAAATAAACTCATAGGCCTATTTATCCAAAAATAATATAAATGTTATTTCTATAAATTAAACATGTTACTTCCATTAACACATTTAAAACGTCAACAACTAAATCATTAGATTCCTGGAAGTTTAAAAAAAGTACACTTCAGTGACACAATTTGAAACAATATTTAATAACTTGGGAAGCAGAATCTTGAATTATAATTACTTTAAACATTTCTTGTTGAAGTATAATAATAAGTTTGTGTGATAATCTTAATTATCAAAAAGTTAATACAAGTATGTAACCGCCATAAAAATTAAGTAAAATAATAATAACAAGACTACGAAAGCCTAACCATCTTCTTCTACAAAGTAATTAATGTTTAATTGTACTTCCTTGAGTTCATTTTCAACCTTCTGAACCTAATATTTGAATAGAATAATCTAATGTCTCCTTTTTGCTTCTAGCATGTGTGAGTCAACACTGTATTACTGCACGTAGCAATATTCCACTTATTTTCAGCATTATTTAAAATTTTGTTTTATAAATACAATGCAATGCATTTAGCCAAATTAGTTTTGAGGAATATTTGACTTAGTTTCTAGTCATATAGTTTCTAGTCATATGGGACCATAATTTCACTAAAGTACACCTACACATGACTTGTAATGCATTTATATACAAAATTATTTGGGTATATACCCATAAGTCGAGACTTTTCTGATGTTTTAGTCTGCATAACTGATCAGTTATGCAGACTAAAATTAGTTATACAGATTTTTACTCCTATCAGCAGAGTTTGAGCTTTCTAATTATTTATTTTTGCAACCATTTTTTAAAATAGTCATTCCAGTTTTTGTACAGTGGATTTTCAATGTGATTATACTTTCACTTCCTTCATAAGTTGAGCTCATTTCATATATCTAAATTATATTGAATTTTCCTTTTGTGATGTCTTTGTTCTAGCTGGTCTCTTTTCCATTCCATTCCATTCCAAGGACCTCTTTCTGTTACGCATTTTTAGGCATTCTTTATATTTCCTGCTTATAAACGCCTTGCCAATTGTAATAATTGCAAATTTGTCTCACCCTCTAGAGTCTGCATTTTCAATTCCTTAAGGTTTGTAGGGGACAGATTCTAAGGGGACCCTCTATGATTATTCTACTTCCTGGTGTCCATGGCTTTGTATGACCCTTCCCATTGTATGTAGAGGCTATAACTTGTTTTTAACTGAAAAATATAGCAAAGCTGAAGAATTATTGCTTGATTAGGTTGCATAGCAATGGAGTTGAGATGTTACTCCAATGAATATGTTATGTTACAAAAGACACTCTAAACACTGTAGAGAAATCACTCTTGCTGGCTTGATAAGGTGAGAGTCATGTTGAGTAAGCGCATGTGGCAAGAAACCAGATGCCCTTTAGGACTTGAGGAAAGCCTTCAGGAGACAGCCAGAAAAGAGCTAGACCCCTGCCATGCAGCTGTAAAGAAAGATTTTGACAAGAACTTGACTGAACTTGGAAGTGAATTCTTCAAATGTCTGGATGTGTTAACAGCCCAGCTGCAATCACTGTGTGTGTGTATTTATATGTATGCAAATGATGCATAAATTATGTGTATATGAATATAGAAATTGACAAAATGATATTAAAATTAATATAGACATGAAAAGCATAGAAACAACCAAAACAATTTTGAAGAACAGAGTTTGCTGTATATTAATTTAATCAATATAAAAATATTATAATTAATCAGGGTGTTACAGGCACAATGAATGATAGACAACTAAACCAATTTAATTCAGGATTCTGAAGAGATTTAGATTTAAATGCACCTTCATACAGTGGAAAAGGAGCCTTCTAGAACAGTGTAAAATGTATAGACTTTCAAAACCATAGTACTGAATTAACTAAATAGATATATGAAAAAGAATAAACTATGAATTCTACCCTATATGGAGCCAATTCTAAATAGATTATATATGAAGAAGGTAAAGTAATACATCTTTCAGAACATAGAATAAGAAAAAAATCTCCCAGATCTTGGAATAGCTAGTAATTTTTTTTTTTTTTTTTTTAGATTTCATTTATTTGAGACAGGGTGAGCAAAGACAGCTTGCACAGGGTGGAAGAGCATAGGGGAGTGCAGTGTGGGGCTCCATCCCAAGACTTTGGGATCATGACCTAAGTCAAAGGCAGACACGTAAACAACTGAGCCACCCTGATGCCCCTAGCCAGTAATTTCTTAAACAGGACATAGGACATGGACAATAAAGAAAACATAAGAATATTGGCCCAAATTGAAAATAAGCACTAGTGTTCATTGAAATATATCACTATATTAGTATCCTATTGTTATGTAATGACTAACCACAGACCTAGTGGCTTAACACAATGAATATTTATTATCTCTGGGTCAGAAGTAGAGGCATGGTCTAAATGCTAAATGCTCTGCTAAGGTCTTGGGTTAAAAGTCTCATCCTGTCTCAGAAATCTGTTAACATTCTAAGCAATAAAGAAGAAAGGAAGATATTTCTTCTTTAATATTCTCAGTTTCTCTTCATAGGCATTGATTCTTCTTTTATGTCTCTTTATGTCTAGATCTGCCTGCTTTAATGTGTCTTAAAAGTACTCTAAGGCTTACCAAAGGGGGGAAGAAAAGGAAAAGTTTCATCAAGGGCACTGCCAGTGATTGATGTCAGTGATCCAGTTAAAAGAGCAGAGCGTTGCAAGGTAGACATATTCAATAATATTTCTGCTGATCATCCAAATGTTTTTATAGCTGCCAACACAACTGTTTTGTTGAAATCAGACTGATATCAGAATTAAGTTGATTTTCATCCATATAGGATCCCTGTGAAACTGGGCAGATTCTAACATTCTATTAGTTATAAGATTCAAGTGCCTCCTCTGAATCTGAGTGGATCCTAAGACTGCTTTGACCAATAGCACATGGAAGATGTTATAATATTGCCAATTTCTAGGTCCATGTCTTAAGAGAATGGGCCACCTAATACTTATGTGTTGAAACCCAGCTTCCGTTTTCTGAGAAAGTTTATACTTTCCAGTGGAGAAGTCCTTGAGTTTCTCAGCGAGATTGGAGCTGACAATCAATACAAACTTGCCAGCCTTGTGAGTAAGCCAGGATTCAGGCATTCTCCCAGCCTCCGTCAACCTCCCTGTCTGATGCCACAGACAACAGAGATCATGTCAAGTGAGGTCCTTTTTAAATTTCTGACTTATAAAATGTTAAGCAAAATAACACTGTTCCCTTCAAGCACAAATTTCTAATGTAGTTTTTAATATACCAATAAATAACCACAACAATCAATGATTCAGAATTTTCTAACTAAAGTAGGTATTTTCATTCTTGCAAAGGAAGGGACTATTAAAAGAAGGAAAAAAAAAAAGTCAGACTAGAAAATTATCTATTCTGGTTGAAGACCATTTTCTACTCTCAAAAATACCTGAAAACATTTTTTTATACTTGAAAACACTTTATAATACAAACTATGGTATATTAACGATCTTTATTAATAATTGATAAAATAAGCAATAATGATTATAAATATCTAACCTAATACAACTTTTATAATATTGGGAGTAATAATTTTAGAATATTTAAGCTTAAATCATAAAATATAAAACAATTACTTTCAGTTTCATTCCTATAAATCCATTAAAAATTAAAGAAAAAAATGAACAAATAATAAACTGAGGCAAAGAACCATAACTATTTACATTGGTAAGATGAATTTTAACAGGAAGAATAATAAACATTATCACTGGGGAAATATGGGAGGTTAATTTCAGCAAATGCTCCTATTTTTCTACTGGAAAACCTCTTAAAAAACATGTTTTTATAAATAAAATCTTTAAAAATAAATAAATAAATAAACAAACAAACAAACAAATAAATAAATAAATAAATAAATAAATAAATAAAGGGGCGCCTGGGTGGCTCAGTCGTTAAGCGTCTGCCTTCAGCCCAGGTCAGATCCCAGGGACCTGGGATCGAGCCCCACATGGGGCTCTCTGCTCTGCAGGAAGCCTGCTTCTCCCGCTACCACTCCCTCTGCTTGTGTTCCCTCTCTCGCTGTGTTTCTCTCTGTCAAATAAATAAAATCTTTAAAAAAAAAAAAAA
>CM053605.1:145751440-145803424 GCA_028646535.1 Procyon lotor | reverse complement strand
ATGTTTTTATTATCAAAAAGAAATGTACTACTTAAACAGGAGGTATATGTAAAGTCAGTTATTGGTTACACTGGTCCTCTAATTTTGAGGACAATAACAAGTATTATAAAAAGTCCATCCTATCCTCTTGTCCTGAAGAGTACATTTAATTTTTTTGGCACTTCTGTCCTTACTGGCAATTTTCCTCCCTGGTGAAATCCAGATTTTCCATTTTTCTCAAATGTTTTTCTAGAAATTCCATGCTGCTAAAATATTTTTATTCTTTTATAAATACATTTTTATAATTTTCATATATCTTCTCATTGTATATCTTATCATAAGACCAGGTTCAATGAATACAGAAATCCCTCCTAATAATGATACAGTGTATCCCTGGCCCTTCCTCATGTTGTCTCTAATAAAACCTAATGTTAATTTGCATAGTTTGCACCTGCGTTACTTATTTGGCTTTCCTGATACACTTACAGATTTTTTTTTTCTTTAAAAGTTGGTAACTTTATCAAACCCACAAGGTATACAGCAAGAATAGCCAATTTTATAGAACAACTCTCAGAATCTCCTTTAATTCCTTTGAAGATACTACTTATTCCTTGCAATGAAAACAGCACTGGTCAAAATACATCAAGATTGTTATTTCAGATTTTTTTTGCATAAAACAAAGACTTAAAGAGTATTTTTGCAGTGGCGAGGCCAAACTGGACACTAAAGGCCAAACATGCACAATGCTTGTAATGGCAACAAAAAGGGTTTTACCGATGATACTGAAGACAAATTTCAAATTTCAAAGGATGGAATTTCACTTATAACTCTAGGAAAAAAAGGTTTACTTCATACGGGATATAATTTATTAAAAAATAAAAAGAGAAGATATACAAAAGATATATAAAAAAGAATGATACAAAATGATCACTTTAAGTGTGTGCAATGGTAGCAACATTATCTTCGTTCAAACTGATGCTTGCTGGAAATTAACCTGAATAAAATACTTAACATTCTCCAAAAGATTCAAAGTAAATTACTGTCATTTTTCTTATTAGGTGTTTTTTTTTTTTTTTTTCATTAAAAGCTTTTATTTTTTCAGTTGAATTCAGATGAACACAAAGCATATAGAAACCTGATGTTCTGGAGGATTATCAAACCCCAAATGTGATCTAAAACTGCATTATGAATAGTAGCTTTAACTGAAGTGTCAGACTCAGATCTCCGATTTGGAAATCCCTTTGGCTCAATGTGAAGATAGTTGCTGTCATAAGAAACAAGATATTTGAAAAATGCATTGCAATTCTGCTGGCAGGTATTTTCTTTAAAACTCCTATAGATCACAAGAAATGTCTCATTGCCTTATGAATATTTTAAAAGTAAGCAACATTCTTTTCTTAATTCCTTGTTTATTTCAGGATATGTGAAACAATTTCTAAAGATCAAATCTGGAGATATTTGAATATAATTGAATCTATTTTTGTTCAGGCTTTAAGTAAACATAAAAATGATAGTTAAGGAGATGGTCTTAAAATACTTTTAAATATACACATCTCATGCTTCTTGTGAAAATTTAGCTATTATAACATTCAATATATCATTTATAGTTTTCATATCACCTTCAATATTAAATTAGAAATATATTCCAATGAATAAAATATTTCATAATTTAAGCACTTAAGAACCAGTTATTACAGTAAGTAGAAAGGTATATGGGATGCAATGATTAAACTAAATAATATGCCCATTGTTGCTTGATAGTTCACTGAGTAAATCAGTGATCAGTAAATTCTTGTCCCATGAATCAATCCACCAAATTAAATTAACTTTCAATCACAATTCAAGTACTTAAAAATGGAACTGTTATTTCAACTGAGCATATAATCAATGAGAATTACTATGGATTTAAGGAAAAAGGATTAGGCTCTATAGGTAAGTAATAACATTTTAACATCAAATATAATGACGTATATATTTTCAAATCATTTTTTCTAAGTTCTCAATATAAATATAAACTTCAATAACTCACCCATTCATTTATTCATTAGGTCAATCAGTGAAATGTTGTCCATCTTTAGTTACATGTGTATTGAACTCATAAGATGCCAGATATATTGGTTAAGTACTTCTGTACTAGAGTTAAAAAATTCACATTTCTGTATATGATGAAGTAAAGAGTGTGTAATTATTTTTGTTGTGTTTTATTTTGGACATAATTGTGAACCAGAAGCTGTTAGTTATGTAGAACATGAAATATGAGAAAAATGCATGTAAAAAAGACTGTGGCTGTAAATAAATAAATCACAGGGATGCAGAGTACAGCATAGGGAATATAGTCAATAATATCATATTAACTTTGTATGGTGACAGATGGTAACTGTCTTATCATGCTGATCATTTTGTAATTTATAAATACATGCCAACTCACTATGTTGTACACAAAAATTAATATCAACTATACTTCAATAAAAAATACTTCATTATCACTCCAAGTTATAATAATCAAAAGCAATGACAATGAACCATTTTTTTATTAAAGAATACGAATCTGCCAGCCCTCTTCATCCCCCCCTAAATCAAGACTTACATACCAGAAAATGGCATAGCATGAGCAAAGACATGGGGAAATTTAAAGCATCACGTACTCACTGTTCTGAAATATTCTATGTGACAAGGGATAAGAACATTCTTGAAGATGTGTCAGGAGCTAATTGCTTATTTTAAGAGACTATTATAAATCAGACTATGTCAGTCCTTCACATGATACCCCAGTTAATATAATCCCCATAAAACTGTGTTCTGAGGTAGGTAGACATAGGAATCTTTCACAAAGGAGAATAGATTCATGCACATTGGTGACCTGATCCTCTCTCAAATAAGTTTTAATTATAGTCTGTCTGAAAAGAACACTTGTTCTTTCTACAGTTCAATGCTTTCTCCAAGGAGATGGGTCTTCAGATCTTTGGTCTGGGCACAAAATACCTTGCTTGCCAGTCTAAGGAACTAAATTTTTTTAAATTGCCAGTTTAAGGAATTAATTTTTTTTCTAAAATCTGAATATAAGAAGGAAAAGTACAAAAAAGACAACACCATGATAGTGCTATGAATGCTACATTTTATTTTTTATTTTTTTTAAATTTTATTTATTTATTTGACAGACAGAAAGAGAGATCACAAGTAGGCAGAGGGGCAGGCAGAGAGTGTGGAGGGGGGGAAGCAAGCTCCCTGCGGAGCAGAGAGCCTGATGCGGGGCTTGATCCCAGGACCCTGAGATCATGACCTGAGCTGAAGGCAGAGGCTTTAACCCACTGAGCCATCCAGGTGCCCCCTGAATGCTACATTTTAAAAGACATCTCTGGAAAACAGTTTGGGAATTGGGGGAAGTAAATGGCCTGAAATCAAAAGGGAAAAAATAGACATTCGGTGAGAGAAATGAGACGAGAGATAATCAAACCTTGAATAATAATGCAAAGGCAGGGCGCCTGGGTGGCTTAGTCGTTGGGCGTCTGCCTTCGGCCCAGGTCAGATCCCAGGGACCTGGGATCGAGCCCCGCATCGGGCTCTCTGCGCAGCAGGGAGCCTGCTTCTCCCACTACCATTCCCTCTGCTTGTGTTCCCTCTCTCGCTGTATTTCTATCAAATAAATAAAATCTTTTAAAAAAAAAAATAATGCAAAGGCAGTAATGTTGGTGGGAAAGCTATAGTTCTAGATAATTAAGAACAAAAATAAAAGGACTTTTCTACTCATATTTTGAATATGTAAATGAATAAGCCTAAAAGATAAAGTCAGATTTTTAGATTAGTCAACAAACAATAAAAGAAAAATAAGGGCAAATCCAGGGAGATAGGTTTTGTTATAATTCTGAGAAATTTCACTTAAGTTGAATGATTCAGAAGGCATGTGGATATAAATCCTGGATTTTTAAGAGTGATCTAGGCTACAAATATATATTTATGCCTTAGAATTTATATAGAGTTGAATCTGTGTCAATTTGAGCACATGTAGAATGAGAAGGAAAATAAGCCAAAGAAGTTGGGAAAACACTTAAGGACCAGAAAAGGAAGATAAAAATGAAAATGCCAAGTGTCTGTCAGTATGTGGACCTACCAGAACCCTCATATATTGCCAGTGGGCAAGTAAAATTGGTACAATCACCTTGGGAGATTGTTTGGTAGTAAACACTAACAAGGAATATATGAATTCTCTTTAACTCAGTAATTCCTGTCCTTAACAGACAACCTACTGAAGAGTGTTTAAATATTTAATAGAAGTGCATACAAAAAGATTCATAGCGGTTCTAATAAAAAAGTAAAAAAATGGAAACTATCCAAATACCCTCAACATTAAATGGATAAATAAACTATGATATAGTTACACAAGACATCATTCACTAGTGAGAATGAATGGATTAGTCCACATACCCCAATATGGATAAATCTCCTAAACATAACATTTAGTTGAAAGAAGCCAGGCACAAATGATTAACAATATATGATTTCCTTTATCTAGAAAATACAAATAGCCAAGACTATTCCATGATATTAGAAGTTAGTAATGATATCCTTGACGGGGTATTTAGAGGCTGGGAGGGAGCAGGTAAAGTGCGGTGTGGGGCTGGCAGGTTTCTATCTATTGATCCGGCTCCTAGCTACACTGGGGTATTCAGTTTGTGAAAATCCAGTGAGCTGAACACTAATTGATGATATGTGTGTTTTCCTGTATGTTTGTTAGATGCCAGAACAAAGGTAAAAAATTATAAAAGAGAGAAATGTCGTGTTTGATCACAGACAAAGCTTTGCATGCAGATTGCTGAGTCCTTAATTTTTACTCAGTTCTGTTACTAATAATCACAAAATTATGAGGCTATCTAAAGAAAGGAAAAAAGAAGAAAGAAAAAGACTGCACACTGAAGCAGAGGATGGCATCTATTGCCTTCAGATAAATTCACATCTGTACTTCACGTGTCGACATTTGACAGAATCTTGTTTAAATAAGAAAAGTTGTCACATTCTCCACGGTGCTATGCATCTGAGATAAGTACTAAATGTAAACTTGAATTAGATTTCAGTCAAAGAGGTTTATGTCATAACATATCCTTCTATACAAGACTAAAAGTATATAAAAATGAAAAATTACAATAGTTTCTTGAAGATGACACTCACATAATAAAAATGCTTTTTACTTTACTCAGTCTATTAAAAAAGCTACTTCACAATGTCAAAAAAATTATTTTGGGTGTAAACCAGTAGTGTGATATAATACCTTAGGTCCCAGCCATATTTGCTTACACGAGTGTATATTATCAGATAATAAAAAGCTGATTTTGTCATCTATGCAACTGATAATGATCTTTGCTATGGAACAGATTTTGTAGATATTTAAATAAAATAGAAAAATGACAAGGAAAGGCAATTTGCCACACTGAAGCATGTTGCAGAAACTACAGAGCATGGAATCTTGGTGTGCTCAGCTGAAAATCCCCATTCTCCACCCGATGAACAAGTCATCAAAAAGTTTTTTGCAACCACGTGTTGCTGTACACTACCTGAAGAAATCAGTTTGCAGATCGAATGGCATGGACACAGAAACAGGCACAATGATCGGTAAACATGAACTCCTTCATGTACATCCTCCTTTCTCTAAATGCCACTGAGAAAGAAGATACACGCCTGGCTTAGGTGTAATGAACCGTGAGGATTATGGATGCTTCCACCTCTTCTGCAACCCAAACACCTAAAACCTCCCCTTAGCTGTTACTAGTATTGCAAATAAGATTTCTCTTTTCTTTTATTAAAACTGTCTATGTCTTTCTTGTTAAACTTACATGTCTCTTATTCATAGATATCCTGATTCCTGCCAGCCTATCTGAACATGTTGTATTTATTTTCATTTTTGCTATTATTATTTTTTCCTTCAAATGTATGTCAAATAGGGGAAAAAAGGAAGAGGAAATAAATCGAATAACTTTAAATAATTAACTACCGTGTGCTCTCCTGCCAGTATCCACATCTCCTATATATTCAAATTAGATTTTTATATAGAATTGTCCAATGATTTGCATTTAACAAGAGGTCTATATTTCAAAACTACTAAAAATAATATGAGAAGGAATTATGAATTCTAAATCTATCATGTCTTAGACAATATTAATCTTAAAATAACTAAATAAAAGAGAGGGACTAATAAAGTGATGTGTTCTTTTTTTTTTTAGCTTTAACTTTGAAATAAGCCCTGTTCTACTAACAGTGGATTGCCACACCCTGCATTTGTTTTGTAAGGATGAGCATTCTTTCATTTTTTTTCAGTATTTTTTTTATTAACATATAATGCATTATTTGCCCCAGGGGTACAGGTCTGTGAATCATCAGGCTTACACATTTCACAGCACTTACCATAGCACATACCCTCCCCAAAGTCCATAACCCAGTCACCCTACCCCTACCCTCCTAACCCCCAGCCATCCTCAGTTTGTTTCCTGAGATTGACGAACTCATGGTTTGTCTCCCTCCCTATCCCATCTGAGCATTCTTTAAAATACAAATCCATGCAACTCAAGGAACAACAGCTAAGAGAATGTCTTTGCACTTTTATATGAGTTTGTATGTATGCAACTAAAGTGCAATATATGGCTTTCTGAAAACTGGATTCATGTTTTAACCTGAATTTGGTTTTGGCAACTATTAGACAATCAGGCTTCACTTTTAACTGGCCCTTTAAGGTATAGTATTTGTGAAGATAGCCTGCTACCTAAGTGATGCCCATCATTTCCACAGTTAGAAAATGAAAAATATCTTTAAAAAAGTAATCAAAGGTTTGAAATTTATGAAACTCAAGCAATATAATAGTTGAAACTCAATACAATATATAAGTATAATGTACATATTACATATCTCAAAAGAAAATCCTCAACCTTATATTACAATCTTCACTATACTTGATCCTTATATCTCAGTATCTATGTTAAAGGATGCTTGCCAATTTCCATAAAAATTTTTGGTTGTTGGCTTCCAAATGAACTTATTAAACAATTTGATAGCAACTGACATCTTTATAATATCTAGTGTTAAAACTGTAAATATGCTATGCCAAGCATATTATTTATATCTTCTTTTTTTTTAAAGATTTTATTTATTTGACAGAGAGAAGAGAGATCACAAGTAGCAGAGAGAGGAGGAAGCAGGCTCCCCACTGAGCAGAGAGCCCAATGAGGGGCTCCATCCCAGGACCATGAAATCATGACCTGAGCCAAAGGCAGAGGCTTTACCCCACTGAGCCACCCAAGCTCCCCTATTTATATCTTCTTTAACACATCTAATGGAATTTTCTATATAACTTCTATACATTATCATTTAAATTTACACATATATTTCATATTTTTGTGGTTACTCAAAATTATATCAATCTAAAATATTATTACATTTTTAGAATATCAAAGGCAATTAAATTTTATATAGTAAATTCATATCTAGGGGCTTTGTCTGTCTTACTAATTCTAATCATTTTCATGCAGATGTTTAATAATTTTCTAGGTACACAATCATACCTTCTAAGAATGACCTTAAAAATATATACCTAAATATGTTTAATTTAATAAGTCTATGAATTATTTATAACTTGATTATTAATAATTTATAAATATAAATAAGTAAATTACATTTTAGAATAAATGTAAATAAAAGTATAAAATAGTTATAATAGAAGTATGTTATATATATAAAAATATAATTATAAAATAATTTAATTATAATGTAACATGAATTGGTTTTTAATTTTTTTGGGTAGCTTTGGTGAATTTTATTTTTCTGTAATTTTTTTCTATCTAATCCTCCAAATTTACTGAATAATTTATCATAATATAATCTCATTATTTGTCTGAATCACCTCTAATCCTGTCCCATTTTTATTCATATTTGTTGTATGTTTCTTCTCTACATTATTCTTAATTTTTCCAGAGAATTGTTATTATGCCTTACGTTCACTGACACTTTCTTTTACATTACTTAAATTTCTCGTATGTTGATCCAGTGAATTTTTCATTTCAGAGACTCTATTTTTCAGTTTCTATTTCTCTACTCATTATACTCATGTTTTCCCTTAAAACATTAATTTTATTTATAGTAGCTATTTCACAGCAATTGTCTACTAATCTATTATGTTTGTCATCTTGGGACCTGCATTTATTTACTTTTCCTGTTATTTCATATTTCTTCCAAAGTTTAGTATATTTTTTTTAATTGGAAATTTGACTATTGTGCAGAGTTTAATATCGTATTTTTTTTCCTACATACAAAGAATATATATATATTTTTAAGATTTTATTTATTTGACAGAGAGAGACACAGCAAGAGAGGGAACACAAGTAGGGGGAGTTGGAGAGGGAGAAGCAGGCTTCCTGCCAATCAGGGAGCCCGATGCGGGGCTCAAACCCAGGACCCTGGGATCATGACCCCAGCCGAAGGCAGCCGCTTAACGACTGAGCCATCCAGGTGCCCCAAAGAATATTGTTATTGTTTGGAAAAGATAAGTGACTTAGAAATAAAGGTAACATTTGAGGCTTCTTTTAAGTTTTGTTTAGTGTATCTAGAGAGTAGTCTTTCCTCAAGAGTAATTTAAGACCTATCCTATCCTTTAGATGGCTCTCCTGACTACACATGTTGAACCATATCTCCATATTTGGACAGTGGGAATGCATATGTCTCTCAGCTCTAAGTAGTCTCTGAAATTTGCTCATCAGCCTTTTGGGTTTTCACCATATCAATATGAAAACCGGTATTGAGCAAAAGACTAACGGGGATGGCATGAATTTACCTGCAAATTTTTTCTTGGCATATCTCTCCCTTTTATAGCTTCCCCCCTACAAATTACAGCTGCCTCAGCTGTCAAAAATTCTGATTTCTTGTTCCTCAACTCATTATAGCCATTGTGCTTTCCTTGGGTTTTTCATTTTTACACCATTCCAGGAAAACCTCTTCACAGAGACGCTTGACGTTGTATTAAAACTCATGTCATTTGTTTTCTTTCACTCAAGGAATACAGTCCTGTGCTATCTGCTTCCCTATTTTCTTGTATATTTTCAGTTTTCCTATTTGAAAATGAAATGAATGCAAACTGGTGCAGCCATTCTGGAAAACAGTGTAGGGGTTCCTCAGAAAGTTAAAAACAGAACTACCCTATGATGCGGTAATCACACTACTGGGTATTTACCCCCAAAAAACAAAAGTTCAAAGGGATAAATGCACCTTGTATTTACTGCTTTATTACAATATTATTTACAATAACCAAACTCTGGAAGCAGCCAAGTGTTCATTGATAGATGAATGGATAATAAAAAATTAAATCTTGCCATTTGCAACAACAAATGTTGCTAGAGAGTATAATACTAAGTAAAATAAGTCAGTCAGAGAAAGACGAATACCATATCATCCCATTCATATGTCAAATCTAAGAAAAAAACAAATTAGCAAAGAAAAAACAACAACAAAAAGAAATAGAGTTCTAACTATACAGAACACACTAATGGTTATCAGAGGTTAGGTTGATGGGTTATGGGGGAAATAGGGGATGTGGATTAGAGAGTACACTTGCCATGATGAAAACAAATAAAATAATTAAAAAAATAAAAATGAAAAGTCTTATATGAGATACTCCAACAAGGCTGGAAGTTGATGTTTACACTTGTCTGTCTGGTTGTTTTTGAAAATCTGCTATATCACTTTTTAGGGCTTCCAATATTTTTAAAAATTTATTTCTTTAAACAGGTTGAGCATGAATTATTTTAACCACCACATCATATCATATACATCTATTATCTGTAGACTACACATGGCTCGTAGGCAGTTTCTGTTGATTCTCACACGGGTTCAGCACTTCTTCTGTCATTGTATGCTCTGTAATATTTCACAGCTTCCCAGTTATAGTCCTTAAATGATAATCAGTATTCTCTGAAGTCAAGGAGAGTTGTCCCTCCTCTCCCTCTTTTCCTTCCTTTCTGCTACCATGGGTTTGAGAAAGTCTCAAACCAAACAGAAGATGCAAAAGTCCCTGGTTCACTCAGGCTGAGCATCCTCATAAATACACAAGACAAGGTCAAGTCTGTAACCATAAACTCCCCAAGATGTTTTTGTTTTTGTTTTAATTTTTCTCTTCCACTTTGTGTCAAGAAAACACTCTCTGCATTTCAACATTTGTTCACTCTTACTTGCAGATTAGCTCTTTAGTTCAAGGCAAGGGAAAGTGACAAAACTCTGGGCTGTGATCTGTGTCTTTGGTTTGCTTCAACCAGGAAACCAAAATAGAGCTGACTGGAGTATGGGTAAATGCTGTGAAGGCAAATGTACCTTTAATGAAGAGGGTTTCTTTTACCCTTTTCTCACTAAAGGTTTTAGGTTAAAAAAAAATTACCCAGGGGTTTGACACTATCTTTTTCAGCTTACTAAGCATCTGCTATTTGATATTTAATAAGCACATATTTTTTTTGCTTTGACTTAAGCAACTTAGCTTGCCATTATTGGAAATTTAATTCCTCATGAGTAGTTTGGAAATTTTATAATTTTATTAAAAATCTTGTTCTCCAGAAATTAAGGAACTTTCTGATGTCAGCTTAGTTCACACTTGAGCATGTTGGAAACTGAGTGACTATACAAAGGTTTTAATTTTGATTATTTGAGGTAAAGGGAATTAATGTTCCATTGATTACTTTCTTAATATTCAAGCAATAGAGTTACTGAAGTTAGATAAACATAACTTAATATTTTATAAATGGTCTAATAATAATCAATATGCAAATGGATAATATTCACCATTCTGAAAATGATTTAAGTTTACTGAGAGTGTAATCCAGTAAATGGGTATCCATTTCTGAGATTATTTGAATTTGTAGTAGTAACATAAGGTATTAGAGCCAAAGGAAAAGTAACCTGGTTTAATGTACAATGATGATTTGAAATCACTCAGGCTATTTTTTTTTTTAAGATTTTATTTATTTATTTCAGAGGCAGGGGAGGGGTGGAGAAAGAAGGAGAGAATCTCAGGCAGATTCCCCATTGCACACTGAGCCTGATGTGGGGCTCAATCCCTGGACCCTGAAATCATGACCTGAGCCAAAACCACGAGTCATACACTTAACCAACTGAGCCACTCAGGTGCCCCAGGCTATTGATTATGTAAGATATGTCTTAAATATTCATATCTATTTGAACAAACTGTGCCTTTATTAGATGCAAATATATGGCAATGCACTGCTTCGTCAGCACAGATTTCTAGTCTGCACAGTAACATCTGAGTTACAGGATTATCACATAATCCATATTCTGTTAGAAAATATTGCTGTTAGAAATAGTTACCTTAGGTTAAAGTAGTTTCTCCCTAATTCCTCTATAAGCCAAATCCTTATCAATTACAATAATTCTTAGCACTCTAATATTGAGTTTAATTCACTGTCAACATGAACTGAACAAACACTATTTTGGGCATCATATGAGGCATTGCTTTTGGTGAACAAAATTCTAAAGTGCTAGGATTCCATAGGCAAAGGGGATTGGCAAAAGAATAACTTACTTGAGTTCTTTCAGAAGAAAAATGTTTCATTGGATTTTAAGTCTGTCATTATTTAAATGAATTGAACCATGATAACCACACTTACAAATGCTGGAAGGAATCACAAAAAAGAAAATCCTTCCTATAAACTCATGCCAGAAAGTTAGCATTTCCCTAGCAGCAAATTTTTGTTATGCTCCACTACTTAAGATATTGTTAGGGAATGTTAAAAGGATTTGCCATGGTAAGTCCACATAGTTAGAATTATGGTATGTGGAAACAGCATATCCCAGAAACCATGTTAGAAAAATAAAGCCTTTCAGATTTACAAGACCCTATTAATGGGACATAAAGCAAGGAGGCAAGTCACACTAAAATTTAAGTCTCCTAAACATCCACCTCCAGATGTGAAAGAAGGTAAATTTATTAACCTGTACCACAAAATAAATGGAGAATCACAAATGTACTCTGATAAAATAAATTTTCCCTTCTATAAATAAAAAGCCTACACAAATAATAAACATATTTAATTTAAATACGTATGATAAAATTCCTATTTGACAATTTTTAAATCAATTATTCTGCATATAAGTGAAATGCTAAATAATAATTTAAATTGTTATTTGGTTGTTGACACAAAATATAATCAGTGTATTAAACTTCAGTTTTCTTTCATTTCAGGAAACCACCTTAATTAATATTATTCAAACTCAGAAGTTTCAAGCCCTAAGTGTACCCCGAAAAACACCTCAAAATCCAATAAAATTCAGTATTTATATTTAGATAATTTGAGAACATACTTATCTAGTGAATTATTTAGTACAAAATTCTGACCAAGAGTGTATTCATAGCTTTGCAACAAATTTTATATATTCTATTAGTGAGATACACTTGTCATTTGTGGATATGATTGGGTAGAATACTAACACTTATTTCATACCCAAAGAAATACTGATGGAGCTTATTTGAGAATTCAGGACTTACTCAGGCTCAGGGTACAGTGGTGGGGAATCATAATAAACTGAACACGACCTTAACTCATCATCTTGACATTTACTAAATAACTTATAAACAAATCCCATTTTGTGCAGATTCAATACAGACAAAAAGACAAACACACAATTTTATCTATGAATGGGAAGGTGACACTCAACTATCAATGTGAAAATATATTAATTTCCTATTAGCTTGTCCATGATTTGATTCTCCTACTCAAATATAACACTACCCTGAAATAGAAGATTTGAAGAATTTCTCAACCGTTATTTCCATCCCATAAAGGAAAATGGCTTCATTAGTAAGAGAGACAATATAAATCCTACTATTACATTGGAGATCTGAAGAAACAAGTAAGGCATAAGACCTTTGTAGACATAGGTCTACAACTGAATTTCTAGGGAAATCACAGACTTGAAATAGGAACTACTGAAGGCCACCAAGCAAACTTACCAAAGGTGGAGACAACTGCTGTGGAAGACTGCCCAATGTTCACAGATTTTTACTGGTTTAAATTAAATCCAGGGAAACTGGAAATCTGATAAGGGAGTAAGAATTCTTTCAGTACACTAACAAATGAAAGAATTCTTTATGTAAGGCAGATTTTGCATTCACAGACAGATGGTAGAGCATGATTTCCAGACCCTGAAAATCTGCATTTTGGTAAAGGAGACATTCCCTAAAATATTAACAAAGTTAGCCTATTTACATGTAAATATCACAGAATTTCACACAGAACAGAGATACATTACCGGACAGGAGGCTATTCTCTGGTTAGAAATATAAAAAATATGGGGCGCCTGGGTGGCTCAGTCATTAGGCGTCTGCCTTTGGCTCAGGTCATGATCCCAAGGTCCTGGGATCGAGCCCCGCATCGAGCCCCGCATCGGGCTCTCTGCGCAGCGGGGTGCCTGCTTCTCCCGCTACCATTCCCTCTGCTTGTGTTCCCTCTCTCGCTGTGTTTCTGTCAAATAAAATCTTTAAAAAATATATATATAAAAAATATATATGTAACCCATAAAATATACAGATAATAATTTAGAATTAACAGTAAACTTTGTAGAAAAGTGTGTTTTCATGTCTTTTATATGCATATGGTTTTAAGTGTACATTTTTAGGACTCACTGCTTTCCTAATATTCATAATTAATCTATATATATCTGCATCTATCTATAAATAAATTTATCTTTAGAAGCCTACTCAAAATCATCTATAGACAGTCTGAAACATATTTCAAACCTCATGTACACAAGTATTTGTTGATCCCTTCTCTTCCCAATGATTCTTGTTCAAGTGGTACCCTCCTCAGTAGATGTCACTTAAATCAACACCACTGTGCAAATAAAATTTGTAAATCTGACCTTGACCTTATCCTTCTTTCACACACCATATCTGTTACATCAGCATATTTTCTGGGATATATCTATATAATGGATCTGAAATGATCTCACCTAGACTATCATAATAGTATCGAAAGTGGTCACCATCATTCTTTATTACCATCTACTTTCCACACAGACCAAACCACATCATCATCGTGCCCATCTTTTAATATCAAAACAAGATCCAAATCCTTGCTCTTATGTAAAAGAACACAAAACAAAACAAAAACAACAATAAAACAATCTTAAGACCAAAGTTTTTCTTCTAAGTCATTTCCTACCATATTATTCCTAGCTCTCACTTGACTTTAGGGAAGACTTATGCCTTTGCTCTTCTTCATTAATAACAAATTAATTAGCACAGCAGTAAATTTGTTCTTGCTGTTCTTCATGCCAGAAATGAACTGTTCTCCAACTTGCTTCCTGCCTCATTCAATGTCTGCTCAAATGCCTCAGCCTTCCAGGACTATTCTTATAAAAATGGCCTTACCACCTATCATTTTTAATTTTCTTATCGCATCACATTACTTTCTAAAATTACACTGTTACTTTGTTAGTTTACTATCTCTGGCAACTAGAATGAAAGTTCCACAATGCCAAGGATTTAATCAATGTTCCTCTCTGCCATACCTTCAAGGAACAGTGCTTGGCTCATAGAAGATTTTTTTTTTAATTCTGTTAAATTCATGAATGTTTGATTGCACAATTAAGAGTATTCTTTAGAGAGTTTAAGAGTTAAATGGATGACAACCTACTTCTCTGGAAGTAGCAAATTATGATTGAGATCCTATATACATATAGGAAGAGAGAGAATGAGAGAGAGAGAGGGAAGGAAAAAGGAAGGGAGGGAAGGAGGGAGGGAAGGGAGAAGAAAGAGAGAGGGAGAGAGAAAGAAAGAAAGAAAGAAAAAAGAAAGAAAGAAGGAAGGAAGGAAGGAAGGAAGGAAGGAAGGAAGGAAGGAAGGAAGGAAGGAAGGAAGGAAGAAAGAAAGAAAGAAAGAAAGAAAGAAAGAAAGAAAGAAAGAAAGAAAGAAAGAAAGAAAGAAAGAAAGAGAGAGAAAGAAAGAAGGAAAGAAAGAGGAAACTATTTACCTTGTAATGCATAATGGGATGCATAATACTTTGTTTCTTCTAAAATTATGTGATAAAATGAAGTTTCATTAAAAGCACTGTGAAATCGGGGTGCTTTGGTGGCACAGTTGGTTAAGCACCTGACTCTTGGTTTTGGCTCAGGTGGTGATCTCATGGTCATGGTCTCACAGTCATGAGCTAGAGCCCTGTAACAGGCTCTGCACTCCGTGTGGAGTTGGCTTGAGATTCTCTCTCCCTCTCCATCTGCCCCTCCTGCTGGTGCTCCCCCCCAAAAATAAATTACTAAATCTTAAAAAAAAAAGGATTGTGCGATAAATCAACTAGGGGTTTAGAATCCTGAAAGCTGATAAAATAAGAAAATGTATATACTTAAAAATTCCAAAGAATGAAGATAATATATTCAAGAAAACTTATGATGGACATAGTATATTTCCAGTAATTTTAATAACTCTCATAATTTCATCTATAATAAGCCATTTTGAATGATGCTCCTGATGCATTTGTTGAAAGAAGTAGGCAACAAAATACAATGTGTGGTTTGACTTTAACTTTGTTACACTACACAAGGCACGTTGTCCTTGTCGACCTTATCAATTACTCTATTAAAATTTATTTATTACACTGGTTTGCAACTGTGTCTCAGAAATACTTGCGGACAACTTTTCACTCAATTCATGAATTCCTTCTTCCAAAAGATCGATTACCTTATTATATTTTCTAGACCATTACCTGGGATTGAAGTAAGTCTCACAAGATAATTACTTAGGTTGTCCTTTTACTACTTTGAAATCTGAGTTTATTAACCTTTCTTAAGCCAGGAGAGAATTTACAAGATTTCTAGAGATTTATTGATAATTGTTAAGTCTAAACATTTTTACTAACCTTTCAAATTTCATCCACTGTCTCATTATACATATTTTTTGAGTATGCATTGCTATTTCATCTGAAACACAGGAAACTAATATATTTTAACATAACTAATTTACAAGCTTAAAAGTTTTGTTAAAGAAACAGCCTGGAAGCAAAGTACGAACTAGTCCATCATGTTCAATATTCTCTCATAATAGCAAATGTTATGAGAAGTTAATCCAACGACCAGGAGTTCTCTCTCTCCCTTGCAAGATTTATGTGTGTACTATTTGTAGTACTCTAATCTGTTGTTATCTTAAAATGCTAGCCTGTTGACCATACTGTATTCTAGCAACTGATTTTTTTTTAATGATTTCTGACTTAAGAGCTCTGAAATTTAGACGAGAAGTTGACTGCTTCGGGGAAAGAACATTACAACTACGTGAATAATTTATGTCCTAAAATATAAAAGAAATAAATGCAAAAAAAAAGAGCAACTTTTCATATTTGATTAAAGTGTTAGATTGCTTTTATAAGAAGAACTATAGAGATAATAAATAAATGTTTGGTACTTTAATATTATTCTCAAGATCTGGCCAGTGCAGTTTAACAGTGAAGCAATTAAGTATGAACACTGAAGCAGAGGGAAGAAAAGAAAATTATAATCACTTTCAAATAAGATTTTATACTTGAAACCCTAGGATCGAAAGTCAATGTATCTTGAAGATGTTAGTAAATTCCATACAAAACACAAGACATAACACAGAAGTAGCTTTTCTACAACAAAAATACACAAGTAGAAAATATATATTTTAAAGATTTTATTTATTTGACAGAGAGAAACACAGCAAGAGAGGGAACACAAGCAGAGGGAATGGTAGTGGGAGAAACAGGCTTCCTGCAGAGCAAGAAGCCCGATGCGGGGCTCGATCCCAAGACTCCGAGATCATGACCTGAGCCGAAGGCAGATGCTTAATGACTGAGCCATGCAGGCACCCCAGAAAATATATTTTTAAAATAAACAACAAAAATTTAAATTACAGTAGAGTAAAAATAAGAGACACTCAGAAACTACGATAAAAGAAAAAATTCACTAAAAGACAAAGTAAAGCTTGATGTAAATGAGGTATTTTGCTTTTGGAAAGGAACTTAATAGTCAGCAGAAACTCATTAATGTTGCTTGGGCATAGTTTTATGCAATCTTTTTGGATGTTAGTATTAATTATTATTAAATATGAAATATCCTTCACCTTTGGTCTAGCAAGTCTGCTTCTAAAAATTTTTCATACAGATATGGCTGTGATGTAAAAAAATATTTATATGAAAGTAATTTATCCAAATCTTTTATTATAATATAAAAATTTGAATACAGCTTAAATATCCAACAAGAGGGGACTAGTGATATAAATTATATATGAATCATTGTCTCAGTTAATAAATACTACATGAATAATCTTTCTTTAAAATGACTGCTTATGCATATATAAATATAAACACACAAATATATACAGAAAAACATTCATAATATTATCTCAGCTTTGAAAACATATATAAAAGTGCATTATGTAAATATATGCATTTAGTGGAGCAAAGCTCATCAAAATGTTAAACATGATTATTTTTGGAAGGCTGAATTTCACATAATGATTACATTCTTCTATGTCCTTTACTGTATTATTTAAATTGTGGATGCTATGCATCTGCCATTTTCAAAAATCTCTTTTATTAATTAAGTAGTAAAAATTAAAGTGGAGCTAAGAATGTATTTTGTTTATACGATTATTATTTATCAGTACCTAATTATCAGAACAGTATAGTGCCATATGCTTTTAACACTAATATCTAAAATAAAAGATACATTACTTTTTTTTTTGAAATTTTTATTTATTTATTTGAGAGAGAGAGAGCGTGCGTGGGCGGGGGAAGAGCAGAGGGAGAGAGCCATGCAGACTCTGCACTGAGCACAGAGCCCCATGCAGGCTCAGTTCCATGACCCCAAGATAATGACCAAAGCAGAATCCAACAGTCAGATGCTCAACTAAGTCACCCAGGTGCCCAGTGATGCAATACTTTTAAGGTTATTATTAGGAATTTCAAAGTTTTTCTCCTGAAATTATACTGGCATTAGAAGCTACTTAGTAATTTATTACTATTTTATAGAATATTTTATAGAATGTACTTCCTTAAAAAATATACATAAATCATACAGACGTATGGAAAATTGTCTCTAAACATATGGGAAAAAATACCTGAAAGAATGGGATGTTTTGGATGTTAACTCTATTTTTTTTTTTTTTTTTTACCTTTAACAAAAGTCTTGGTTTGGAAATGGACATTCATTAAGCAGGTGATTTTAACTTTTGAAAAAAATAGAAATACCTGCTTAATTTGAAAATATATAGTAAGATGATATAAAATATATTTCAATTATTTCTACACATGTTATTTCCTTTAATTACAAACTAAATTTGCAAAGTTTTTTTTTCCTTTTTTAATGAGGGACTAATCACATTATGATGATACAAGTGGAACAATTTCCTCCTAATTTCTACTTTTTTTTTTTAGTTTTACTTTAATCTGTGTCTTATAAAAATGACATGTTATACTCCTCTTTAACATATAATTGTAGTCTCATAATTGATCATGTATCCATTCATTAAACATTAAATGAACATGTATTTTGCACCATCCATATGTCCAACACTAAACAAGGCACAGTGGTCTGTAAAAAACATAGAAGAACTGAAAATTCTTAACTCTGAGACAAATCCATAACCCAATAACTATAATAAAATATACTAGATATATTAATACCATAAGTAAGAAGTATTGTTGTAGTACAAAGCTCATGATAGGCAGCTACAAATATATTTTCCATGGCAAGAGATATAAACCTTTCTATAGAAAATATCTACAATTTGTTGTAAAAATTGGAAGATCTAATATTATCCTCAAATCATTGAAAATACAAGGTGTAACTACAAGACAAATTCAGGTAGAATTATTTTTTTTTAATTTTTGCCAAAAATGTTAGGTGGAATTATTTTGATTTCTGTGTTTTGGAAGGTAAGTACTTTTGAATTTCAAATAGAAAGCTTAGTGAAAAAGTTTTGTCTCTTTCAAGTTGTAGCTCTCTAAACCTGTGACAAAGATTTGAAAACCGCCCTCTGGTGACGTCTGAGGACTTCCTCTGCACCATCTGTGCTTTCGAAATGTCAGCACTATAAGTATCCAATACTGAGAACAAACTGCAAGAAGCTCACAGAAATAGGACTACTAACTTTTATCAGATTCAACCCACTGCTTGCCATAGATGGCAACAGAAACAACCTGATGTCCTTTACTTGATAAAAATGGTCTCATCAGAAACTGCTAGAAATATAGG
Source organism: Procyon lotor (assembly GCA_028646535.1). Classification (NCBI taxonomy): domain Eukaryota; kingdom Metazoa; phylum Chordata; class Mammalia; order Carnivora; family Procyonidae; genus Procyon; species Procyon lotor. The sequence goes on along the minus strand of CM053605.1, from coordinate 145,784,206 downwards.
GATTTATAAGAATTTACTAACACAATATTAAAAGATTTTGGATAAAAAATAAATTATATGTGACAAATTAAAATTTTATTATTATTCTTTGGCTGAGATACTATAAGGAGCTCAATAAATCTGAATATACTTAAAGACCATTAAACTTTGAAATGTTTGTTATTGACCAAAGGGAATAATGTAATTTGTCTGTAATTGTATTAAATAATATTTACAAACAGTTTAACCAACAAAATGACATGATAATGTTCTGTGTATTATTTAATAGCTAGTTGATAAGAAAAAAATCTTAGAATATTCAATCATCTCATCTCAAACCTAATTTTACTTGGAATCAGAATTTTGATTATAGAGAACAAACTGAGGGATACTGGAAGGGAGGTGAGCAGGGGGATGGGTTAAATGGATGGTAGGCATTAAGAAGGGCCCTTGTGATTAGAACTGGATGTTGTATATAAGTGGTGAATCATTCAAATCTACACCTGAAACTGATATGACACTACAGGATAACTAAATGAAATTTAAATAAAAACTTGAAAAAAAAAAAAAGGAAAAAAAGGCAAGAGAAAAATAAATAAAAATTAAAACCAGGTAAAGGGTCTGAATAGACATTTTTTCCAAAGAAGATATACTGGGTGCCATCAGACATATGAAAAGGTGCTTAACATCAGTAATCATCTGGGAAATGCAAATTAAAACCACAATGGTATATCACCTGCCAGAACAGCTATTATCAAAAAAGACAAGAAGTAACAAGTGTTTGGCAAGGATGGGAAGAGTAGGGAATCCCAGTACACTGTTGGTGGGAATATAAATTGGTGCAGCGATTATGGAAAACAGTATAGAGGTTTCTCAAAAAATTAAAAATAAAACTATTACATGATCCAGCAATTCTGCTGGATAACTTTCTGAAGAAAACAAAAGCACTAATACAAAATGATTATCTGCCCCTTATGTTCATTGCAGTATTTATAATAGCAAAGATATGGCAACAATCTAAATTCCCACTGATTAATGGTAAAAAATGTTGTACAAGGGGTGTCTGGGTAGCTTGGTTGGTTAAGGAACTCCCTTCGGTTCAGGCCATGTTGGGCTCTTGTGCTCTCTCTCTCTCAAATATATAAATAAAATCTTTAAAAAAAAAAAAGATGTGCATGTAATGGAATACTACTCAGCCATCAAAAGGAATGAAATGCTGCATTTGGGACAATATGGATAGAACTGGAGCTTAGTATGTTAAGTGAAATAAGCCAGACAGGGAAAGACAAATACAATACAATTTCACTTATATGTGGAATCTACAAATCAAAAAAACAAAGCAAAACAAAATCCTGATTCACCAGGATCTCACCCTGACATCCAGAGAACAGATTGTTGGTTGTCTGAGGCAAGGCTGGCATTGGGCAACAGGGTGAAGGTGGTCTATAGGTGCAAACTTCCATGTCGAAAATAAAAAATCATGGGGATGTAATGTACAGCATGGGCAAGATAGTCAATAATATTGTAATAACTTTGTATGGTGACAGATGGTGACTAGAATTATTGTGGTGAACATTCTGCAATGTATTACAAATATCAATCACTATCTAGTATACCTGAAATTAATACAATATTGTATGTCAATTATACTTCAATTAAAAAAAACAAATTAAAAAAAAAAGAAATTTTGTGGTAACCACCTTATGGGATTAAAAAAAGCAGTATTTATTTATTTATATATCTATAAATAAGTTTCAAAATATCATACAAGTCTCTTGAAATAAAAGTATATAAGCTGAAGTATGAAGATCTGTGTGGTGGTATATTATAACGAACCATGTAGGAGTAATCCTATTGTCAATTTGAAATGTTATAAACTTTTAAAAGTATACTTTTTTTCAGAATTAAAACCTTTCCATATAATATAGATAATTCTCCAATAACTATATTATATCAAAAAGGAGAAATTGTATTTTCGTTTTTGTTGTAGAGTTAATACATTTCCAACTATCAACTTAAAGAGTTATGTAACATAACAATGGATGAATGATCAAATTGTAACTTACAAACTATCAGTTTCAGTAGAAAGAGCAGCACTGCTTTCTGAAATAATAAGTTTTAACTGTTCTTTTTCCCTTTCAAAACTGTCAGCCATGACTAATATGCCTTTTTTGGTGCATTACCCAATTTAAGGATTTGTTGGTATATTCTTGAACAGCTTTAGCTATTTGCATAGCTTTGGGATATGAATTAAAGTTGTCTGGTGCATATGAATCCCCAACTGATGAGAATATTCTTTACTTGTTTCCACTCATGAGGACAATAATTATTTGTTTTAAAGTCAGGAAAAATTAATAAGTTATAGATGAGTCTTTGCACTATAAAAATGAATTTAAATCAAAGAACAGAACATCAATATTTATCATACATAAACATAATATTAAATTTACATTAACAAATTTTAATTTAGCTAAATGATAATCTCTTGATGTAGCCAAAAAATCACCTAATTATATAAAAATTAACCTTCAATATGTATTCTTTCCTAGATGATATGACACTGGTTGACTGCAGATAAATGCTATATAAGCAGTTATAAAATGTTCAGTAATTGTGATTTTACCTAATTTATGTTCTTTGTAGTCAACGTATGAGCAGTTTGAATTTTTATATTCCTGATATTCTGGTGCAAAGAAGAGTAGATCTCTGTGAATTGTTAGGTTTAAGCATAAAATCACATAAAATTAAGTATGTTAGTTACTTAAAGATCTTAAATTGATCAAAATCCAAATTTGAAAGAAATTTAATTTGATATTGCATAACTTCTAATTCTCCATTTTGATTTTATTACTGCAAAAGGTATTTCTTATAACTCCTTCAAGAATAGGATTAACTTTTTTCCTCCCAGTAGGCTATAAATATAGATTTCCTATAGCTCTTATTGAAGTTATTTAGGCCACCTCTTTTCAGATGCAGACTTATTTCTCCCTCCTCCTAATTAGGTGACACCAAGCTAATTAACTCTTTTGTATTATAACCACTTTACTGGCTTTTTTGTGCACTGCTTGTCACACGACAATGCAGAAATAAACATGTTGATTTTTTACTACTGTATAATAATTTGACCTAGATGAAAAAGGCAGTTCATAGTGACAGTGAAGACAACAGTGAACAAATGAAACTGATGCTTATCAATAAACATAGAGGTAATGAATTTACCCATGAAACTATTTCTAAACAGATATGGAAAATTTTAATTTTTGTAGTTATGGGTTTTCAGTGAAAAGGGTTTTGCATCTTTCAGTTGAGGTGTTATGACGAGTATACATGAGATAATTCATGGCAAAAACACAATGATGACTCAAGAAAATGAAGTAATAAATCTTGCATTGCTAGAGGTTGGCACATTAAATACAATAAAGCAAGTCCTAATGGACAAACCTCCTTTGGAAGAACAATTACATACTCTTGACAAGAAACTTAACACAAAATGTAAAAAACAAAACAACAACAACAACAAAAAACAACCATACAAAGGCAGGGCACCTTAAAAGGAGTTGAAACTTGCAAGGTGAAGGTAATTTCCTAAACTTGGGGCACTGGCCTGAGCAAGAGCTGCAAGGCCTAGTGGTACTTGGTGGCTGAAGCACCAATAAAGACCCCACCATCATTCTGACTTGACAATCAGATGACAAAGCCAGAGCTGACCACTGCAGCAGAAACAGGAGATGAGAATCCCAGAAAGAGAGAATTCCAATGTCTGTTTAAACTTGGCCAGTTCCCAGGCTGATGCCAAATTAAGGCTCAAAGAACTGAACGAAGATTTGAACTGCCCTTCACAGTTCAATAGCAAGAGGTGGCAATTTTTACCTTAGCAATTTAATTTCCTCCTCAATACTATTACCATTCTCAAAATCCATAGTCCACAATATTTAACAGCACGATGTCCAGAATACAATCCAAAACTATTTGACACACGTAGAGCCAATGATACACAATCAATAGAAATAATCCATATGTTGACAATATTAGAGAAGGACCCTAAAAGCAGCTATTATATCTATGTACAGTAAAAAAAAAAACCTCAAAATGAATTTAAAGATGAAAAAGGAGCAGAGAAATAAAAACTTTTATTTTTAATTGAAGTATAGCTAACATACAATGTTACGAGTTTCATGTATGCAACATAGTGATTTATCTGTATCTGTATTTCTCTTTTATTAATAAAGTTCAATAATGTTAATAAGTGGGTCTTTATCAGATATGACAAAAGCTTTGATATGACAAATCTCTCTTTTTTTTGTCAGATATGACAAAAATCTCTTTTATTAATAAAGTTCAATAATGTTAATAAGTGGGTCTTTATCAGATATGACAAAAGCTTTTGAGTGAAATAGTCACATTTATTTTCTTACAAGTTTACATTTAATTATTTCTATTTTAATGAGTTCCTTTTAAATTAGGAAAGGATGTATATTTATTAAATGCATGTTAGGTATCTGCCCTGAGGACTAGGTAATTTTTTCTCCTTACATCTATTGATTTGTTGAATTCTTTAATATAATTCCTCTAATATTACATTGTTGGGATAAACTCTACTTACGACATATGATCTTTAAAAATACTGCATGGTTATGTTTTCTAATGTTTTACTTAGAATTTTTACATATTCGTAAGTGAGAAACATTTAGATATATCATCCATATTATATCCTCTTCATAAAAAGAATCTGGAGAATTTTCTTCTTTGTCCATGGTCTAGAAAATTTTCATTACTATTATAAATATCTGGCCTATAAATGTTTAGAGCAATTTCCCTTGTGAAAATATCCAGATATGTTGCATTTTAAGAGGTGAGAAATAGCTCTCAAATATCTGTATTTATGTTGTGAAGTTGGTCTATTTAGAAATTTTATTAATTTGAAGTCAGTGTTGGTAATTATATCTCTAAGATAGTCATTTTATACAGTTATCAAATATTAATTTGAGCAGAAATAGTCTAATGAGTTCTTAAATTTTCTTTCTATATGCAGTTATTTTCTGTGATCCATTCCTATTTGGTCCACAAACTACCAAAGGGCAACAAGAGTTCATATTAGCATACTAGCAAGCAAAAGTGACCTCTTACACTGAAACTGTTAAGGGTTTGATAGGGGTTTCCCACATGGGACCTATGGCCCTGTTTCCCAAGACCTCTCCACCTCTATTGGCAGACTTCAAGAGGTAATTCCAGCTTCCACCTTTCTCTAGCTCTAGAACATTAGCAGTTTCACAACTGCTAAATGCCTTGAATCAACAATGAATGATCTTATGTTCTCTATCATTGTTTTTCCCAGATCCTACCTTTTGTCTTATAGTGTGATTTCCATAAAGTTCTATATTTTTCCTATTCTGTCTCATTCACATCTCCCAAACTCCCCTCTGGAATTTATGGTTCATAGTCACCCAAATTCCCTACATCCCAGACTCTTCCCTCCTCAGTATGTAATGGTATACAGGCTGTCTCCTGAGAATACCAGTATCTTAACACATAGCAATTATTTTCTCACAAGACCCTTATGATGACTGGAAGTGAGGTTGATTTCTTCCTTCACCTTTTTTTTTTTTTTTTGCTTGTATTTAAACTATTTTTCTTCTCTTCCTAATACTAACCACCTTTGAATATCACCCAATCAAAATATAAGACTAACTCCCCCTACTTTGTTGTTCAGTACTGACCAGAGATTGTCTCTCCCACTTCATAATGATTCATTTTTCTGGCTCACTTACATTCTTTGTAGCAATATAGATCCTTTCATGGTAAATGAAAATGGTAAACAGCCTTAGATGGATTACAATTGACCTTATCAACAACAGCAACACTTGAAAAAAACCTAGATTCAGGGAAGAAGCTTTCTATTACTGCCTACCTTTTTGTTTTGCATAAACATCCAATGCCTTTGATAACCTCTTTTCCCTCATTTTTGCTTAAATTCCATGTTTAGCCATTATAATAATTCTCCTGCCTACACTCTTAATGCCCTTATCCTCTCCTGCTGCACAGTCCTTACAAAAATACAGCGCCAACCCCATTGAATGTGGGAGTCTTAGCTTGTGTCTACTCATCAAGGAAGAACATGAATCAAGTCTTTGCAAATAGTTTACCATTAAAGTGTCCAAGAAAAGTGGGTACTGATGAGTGCAAAACCTCAAGGGAGAAAACTTTGTTTTAAGGATGTATTTATACTTTTGTTCCACTTGGATAAATGTAACTTGATTCTGGGATTATGAGGAATCATGTAAAACATGCCTCAAATTATTAGTCTGAGAGATGTAAGAGGGGGCATTCAGCCACTGACATTCATTCTTTATTAGTCAAAGATTTCTCCACAGAGGATAAATCTCTCCAAACTCCAGGTTTTGCACTAGGAGTATCAGACTGATTCTTGCAGGCATTTCAAAAGAAACCACCCAGGCAGAGTGTGAAATTTGTGTAGTGTAGGTAAAATGAGGTGATGTGAGGTGCTTTCAGGTAATATGTGCAAGAAATTGAATAGCAAAAATAATTGCTTGAATAAAATACAGTCAAAGATGATATGAGGAGGCAGTAGGTATCATATATTTTTCCCTTAGCATATTCAGAACTTTGTATTAAGTCAAAATCACTACAAAGACTACCACAGATAATGCTGTTTTTAATTCCAAAAATATAATCAATACATGATGAGTAGCGGAAGAAGCTAATTCTAACTGCCGCAACTGGACCCACTGAAAATAATATTCATCACCTCTCTCCTTAACCAACAAGCCTAGGTTTATTTACCCTTGGCTAGAACATCAGCAAGTTTGCTTAGCATGCATGAGTATATGAACATTTAGTTGCTTTATCCTGAGATGAACATACTAGCTGCAGATGCCCATTTTTAGTTATCAATGTGTTTTACAATCTTTAAAAGATGCTCCAGTGAATACCTGGGATTCTAAATCTAACCATTTCTACTCCAATTATGTAGACGTTACCGCTTATTTTGCTTAGTTGCTTATTTTCCTGCCAGGCCAAACACCAACTGAGTTTCAAATTCAGTGTACCTCTTTCTATACCCAATAGAAGCAAGCAGTCCTCCCCTTGGATAGCAGACCTTCCACGCTAGTAAAGTTTAAGTTTTGGGAATACAACTTCTATAAGAAAGAGGAGATGAGGGGCGCCTGGGTGGCTCATGTTGGTTAAAGCCTCTGCCTTCAGCTCAGGTCATGATCTCAGGGTCCTGGGATCAAGTCCCACATCGAGCTCCCTGCTCGGTGGGGAGCCTGCTTCCCCCTCTCTCTCTGCCTGCCTCTCTGCCTGCTTGTGATCTCTCTCTCTCTCTCTCTGTCAAGTAAATAAATAAAACCTTAAAAAGAAAAAAAGAGGAGACGATTTCCTTCCTTCACTTGGTCTTAGATCCATGAATGGTGCATCCTTTCTAGAGCCATTAACATATCTCACACATTGCTCACTCAGTGCCTATGTTCCATGCTATAGGACCGAGCCTTGAGCACGGCACAGGTTGTTGCTCACCTGCTAATATCTGAGTGGTGGATTATGTGGTAGAATACTTGTTGTTGATTTTATCATTATTTTCTCTGTCACCTCTTCTATGCTCTTTAATAGATCTCTTTGTCTAACTCAATGACATGAGGGATCATATTCCAGGAAATAATGCCATCATAAACCTTCAGCTGATGATACTATTAGAAGCGCTGTGAGCAAGGATGGCAAATCCGTATTCAGAGAAGGTGTGGATTCCAGTAATGATAAATTACTGTCCTCTCCTCTGGTCGAAGGACTTAGATGTAATCAATCTGCTACCAAGTGACTGTCTGGTCTTCTTAAGGCGTATCACCTTGAAGGCTAAATTCCAGTTACTGTTAAATGTCAGCCTCTGCTGTTGCACCGTTAGTCTTTCAGCAGCAGTAGTAGCTGGAGCAGCCTTGGAAAAGGGGGCCCTGTGCTTTCAGACAAATGCGTAACTTCAATCATAGTCACCATGATCATTGTGTTCACAGACCTATCATAGCAGCCCAGGGTGGTCAAAGATTCTGTTGGCATGAAAACAAAAAATCCCTTTTCTACTGGACTATCTTCTGCTGAACCTAAGTATGAGACATAAAAACCAGTGCTCTTTGTGTCTGCTCCCATGTATTCATCTACATACTTTATCCCTAAACCTTTGAATGTGAAATTATTATCTAGTTTCTTTTAGATCACTGACCAACCAACTCAACCATCTTCTCTGTCTTAAGAGTCAGGGCATATACATGGCATTGGCCACTTCTCTCTCCATACAATATAAATGTATGAGGTTCTCTCTGGATATTGGGAGGATTTTGCCCTAATGAGTCTCCTCCAAGTCATTCTTGAATAGGACTTTGGCTGACCTCAAAATACTTTGCTAGTCCATTTGTATAGCAGGCCTTTACTTAGTTTTCCTCTTTTCCGTTAATGCATTATAAAAAAAAACCCAGCATAAGCACATGTCAATCTAAGAAGAGACATGAGTTCGGGGCGCCTGGGTGGCTCAGTCGTTAAGCGTCTGCCTTCGGCTCAGGTCATGATCCCAGGGTCCTGGGATCGAGCCCCACATCGGGCTCTCTGCTCGGCAGGAAGCCTGCTTCTCCCGCTACCATTCCCTCTGCTTGTGTTCCCTCTCTCGCTGTGTTTCTCACTGTCAAATAAATAAAATCTTAAAAAAAAAAAAAAAAGAGACATGAGTTCAAAAGAAATACAGGACATGGGAGTCTGCACTACCTGCCCATGTAATTTATGGCCTCCTGACCTGCTTTGGCTGATCCCAAAAGTTACAATTCAGTCATATGTTAGATTACTGCTCAGCCTACATGTTTTACTACATGGGACAACATTTCTGTCAGAATGGGTGGTCCCGATTACAGAATCCTTTGATGCCCTATAATCACATCTGTATGAACTCACCAATTTCTGTGTTTCTTAGTGGTAGGGAATACAATATGCACAAAAGTGTCTATTTTAAAGGGAATATCCTGTCCTACCTCATATAATTGGATACCTAAAAATTCATATATGTGATTTATCGTGTATCTTCATGTCATTTATCTCTTACCATCTGGCACATTCCTATTTTATTGGTTAACCTAGATTACTTGCAACCTCCTGCTTATTAGATCCAATGAGTGTCACTGATGATGTTGACTTAGGTGAATTGTTTTATGAATGACAAGATGATCAAGTTTTTGGTGGACCATACATATCATTACAGAATCAGGATCGTTAATAAGTCCTGAAATAGGATAGTGAATGTGGACAGTGCTCATCACATAAAAGTCCATTGGTTTTTGTCCTACTTATTGCTGGAGACAGGAAAAACAGATTTTACAGATAAGAAACTGAAATGCCAATTTCCTGAGGCTCTGTTTGAGCTCTAACAATTGGGAAACAAACAATATCAACAAAGAGAGAAACAGATTCAGAGAATGAACTGGTGGTTGCCAAAGGCAGGAGATGAGCGAAATAGGTAAAGGTGAGTAAGAGGTACAAACTCTCAGTTATAAAATAAGTAAGTCATGGGGATGAAAAGTACAGCATGGGAAAAACAGTCAATAATATTATAATACATTTATCACAGTGAACATTTTGTAAAGTAATTGTTGAAATGCTTTGTTGTTAATATTATATGTCAACCATACTTGAATAAAAAATCTTTAAAACTTAAAAAAGAAATGATACCTCATGAGTCACAACATCTGGTGTTATGACTACCACTTGACTAAGTTTAGTATAGTCCACAAATGCTATGATACATTTCCTCTCAAAAGATCAACAGGTAGGTGAATTAGAGAATTATAGTATCTATCCCTGTCTTTTAAGCTTTTGAAGATAGCATTAATCTTTGCAGCTCCTCCAAGGATCAAGCAGTACTTTGGACTCACTGTCTTGGCTGGGGCCTGGAATTACAGGGCATTTCGCTTGGCTCTCCCTCCTACTCTGACTTTTTTTAATGATTAATATTTTTAAAAAGATTTTATTTATTTATTTGACGGAGAGAGACAGCTAGAGAGGGAAAACAAGCAGAGGGAGTGGGAGAGGCAGAAGCAGGGCTCCCACCAAACAGGGAGCCTGATGTGGGGCTCAGTGCCAGGACCCTGGGATCATAAACAGAGCTGAAGGCAGACGCTTAACAACTGAGCCACCCAGGCGCCCCTCCTACTGACTCTTAATCTCAAATCCAAGTAACCAACGCGAGGGTTTTTTCAGATGTTAAATGTATGCACACTGTTTATACTCTGAAAGATGGGGAGCATGATATTGAGTCGCTATATATTAGATCCACTATGGGATGCACTTGGGTTCTATTCATCATTTAGCATCTATAAATCACCACTTTAACCCAGAGGGCAGTGATTGTGATCACATTTCAAGTACCCTGACATCAGTATCAGCTTAGATTCTGAAGCTAAAAAACTCTTAATATTTGGATAGTCCACCCCAATAATTAATTATTATGGCAAATCACTATAGGCCCCATAAGGGAAGAAAAGGGGAAATATTTATTGTATACACTTGACATATCCTTACTAGATCTCTCTTTAAAGAATCTCATTCTTCACTTTAATTGGTAAGCTTTGGGGTTGTAAATTGGCTTAGGTTAATAATTTTTTTTTAAAGATTTTATTTATTTATTTGACCGAGAAAGATCACAAGTAGACAGAGAGGCAGGCGGAGAGAGAGGAGGAAGCAGGCTCCCTGCTGAGCAGAGAGCCCGATGCGGGGCTCGATCCCAGGACCCTGAGATCATGACCTGAGCTGAAGGCAGAGGCTTTAACCCACTGAGCCACCCAGGCGTCCCAAAGGTTAATTTTTTGCACTGAGTATCTCTTGTCAGCCTAGGCTCATCAATTTTTGCTTTCTCCCTTTTTCCTTGTTACACAATTCAAGTAATAACTTTTACTGTATTCAGTTGTTCATCTAACTCTCTAGGAATATCATGATCCATCAGTAATTTCCATAGACTCCTGAAGGTCAAGGTAACTTTGTTGCCTTTCTGATTTTATTTCCCATCATAATAATTTAACTCTTCTCTGTGTGTAGGCACCACCACCAAATACTTGCCTTTCTTAAATCTTATACCTACTGAGACCAGGCAGCGAACTTCCATGATCAAATCTCCTACATCTCATCATCATTTACAAAGGACATCAACCTTAAACCTTCCAAAGAAGCAGGTGTTACCTTCATGAGCACCTTTCTCACTGCCTTTTGCTTTGATTAAATTATGGCCTTCTGTGCGCTCCAGAGAACATACATAGCAGAATCTCTGGTCTCAGATTAAATCCATCTTAACATTCCCACTTTTATGATCTTTCTCATTTTTTCCTCAATATTCTGACCAAGCACTTATTACAACTCCACATATTTATTCTAATTAGTCATCCTGTTAAACCCTAAAGGGCCATTTAATAGGCTATTAGAATTAGTGGGAAATACTGTACATTAGGATGTTAAGCCTAAACTTGCGAGAGAATGCTACCCTGTCAGTGAATTCTCTCCAATCAGCATTTTGTCATCTCTTGCTTAGCACCCATAGGGGACACTTCGACACCGCACCCTAGTTTCATTATCACATTGGATTTGAATAACATAATCTGACTGGAACATCCTGTAGTAAACTAGAGAAGATCCTCTAGTTGAAAATAAAGGACTTCCAGGAATATTTTACTTATGTAAAATCAATAGAACAGTGTACTTAACTAAAGTCCTCTTCTTCAAGAAGTTATGCAAAAGCAAGAGAGTAGAATAGTGACCCTGGTTATTGATGAAGGAAATGAGAGCACATTAAGGACAACAAATATATTTTGATAACTTACTTCAGGTGGTATTTGCAGACTTTGAGGAATTTGATTAAGAAAAACTAAAAAAAAATTTAAAAAAAGCTACCACCACAAGGTGGTGGGAACCCACACAAGCTTTACCAAGTGACATTTTTACAAGTTTCCATAGAGTGAGAGGAGGTGAAAGTCCCTCAGGAGATTTTCTATTGAGATTTCTCTCTCTCTCTCTCTCTCTCTTTCTCTCTCTCTCCTTCCTTCCTCTTTTTCCTTCTTTTCCTTCTGTCTCTCTTTCTTTCTATTTCGGCTCTTTTCCTCACAGCTTCTACCTAAAGCCAGTGTCTAAAAACCATTTTTATATAACCAGGAGGATGATGAACAGTTATGTCTTCAAGTTTCATTGACAAGGAACATTATACTTTGTTTTCTACTCTCTTGCTTTTGCACAATTTCTTAAAGAAGAGGATTTTAGATAGGTACACTGTTCTATTGACTTTACATAAGTAAAATTTCCTGGATGTCCTTTATTTTCAACTAGAGGATCTTCTCTAGTTTACTACAAGATGTTCCAGTCAGATTATGTTATTCAAATCCAATCCTATTTGCCTTTCCCCTGTGTCATATATATATCATATATGTGTGTATATATGTGTGTGTATGTATGTATGTATTTATGATGTATGTATGTATCTATCTATATCATCCTCCAGCTGTTGAATCAAATATTCTCTCCCTGGTACATAAGTCTGATTAATTAAATACTCTTAATGAATGCATTCTAAATTTGCATTGCTAAAGAAATCTAATAAGCAGCAATATAATCTACATGGGTTTAACTGATATAGATTTTTTTTAAGATTTTATTTTTTTTAATTTTGTTTTTTTAAAGATTTTATTTATTTGACAGAGAGAAACACAGCGAGAGAGGGAACACAAGCAGAGGGAATGGTAGCGGGAGAAGCAGGCTTCCTGCCGAGCAAGGAGCCCGATGTGGGGCTCGATCCCAGGACTCTGGGATCATGACCTGAGCCGAAGGCAGATGCTTAACGACTGAGCCACCCAGGCGCCCCAAGATTTTATTTTTGAGAGAGAGAGAGAGAGAGAAAGAGAAAGAGAGAGCACAAGCTGGGGGGGGGGGGGCGGAGAGGGGAAAAATAGACTCCCCATTGAGCAGGGAGCCTGATGCAGCTGGATCCCAAGACCCTGGGATCATGACCTGAGCCAAAGACAGATGCTTAACCAACTGAGCCACCCAGGCACCTGAACTGATACAGATTATTGGGCAAATGTGTTGTTTGCCCTTCCTGACTCCTCTTTTGTCCTCATTCAAGGCAAAGCTATGTCTAAGGCACTAGTTTACAATAATTTATTTGATAATGCCCACCACTCAGCTATATAAAACTCTAACAGAATTTTTTTCTCTTATGTTTTAATTTAGTAATATTTAGTGTCATCTTAATAGTAGCTTAATGATAACAACATGTGGTTATTACAGATCACTTAGAAAATATTTATAAAATAACAATAATTTTGTTATTTTATTGTTTAACAGAAAATATTTTATTGTTAACAGAAAATATTGTTATAAAATAACAATAATTCATAATTCTATTCCCAAGAGATAAATAGGTTATCAAGTTAGTTTCCTTCTAGCTATTTTTCAATTATCATGTTTACTATATTCCTATGTATGTATGTACAAGTGATGTGTGTATGTTTATGGTCTCTTCCAACAAAAATATGTATATACAAATACAAATAAACTTTTTTTGAACAGTTTAGATTGACAAAAAAGTTGCAAAGATAGTACAGAGTTCCCATATACTCAGCACCCAGATTCCTTTATTGTTAAAATTATATATTACTATGGTAGTTTGTTGGAACTACTGAAACAGTACATGATTACTAACTGGAATATTATCAATATTCCCTAAGTTTTCACTTAATGTATTGCTCATCTATGAAGACCACATTATAGACCACACCTCTGTAGGCCCTTCAACTCAGACTTTCCTCTAATTTGCTTGATCCTTCTCAAAAGTACTGCTCAGGTGTTTTGTAGAGTGTCCCTAACTTGGGGTTAGTGGAAGGAGAATATATCTTTTGAAATATATTTTTTTTCTTGTAATTATAAATAATTCATATAGTTTTTAAGTTTGTTTTACCTGAATTCTACCACAATATTGTCTATTCATGAACTTCATCCTCTTTTCTTTATGTTTTTTCTTCCCTGTAAATCATCTGTATATATCCTTTATTCATTTTTTTAATCTTCTTTTTTAAGTAAACTTAAAAAAAAACCCTTTTGAACAATTTTAGGCTTATAAGAAAATTGCAAAGATAATACAGAAACTTGGCATCCTCTCACTCATTTCCCCATGCTGCTGACATTTTACTTACTAGGGTACAATAATCAAAAGTAAGAAATAGGCGTTAGTATATTACTAACTAAATTTGAGACTTCATTCAGATTTCATCCAATTGTCCATTAATGTCTTGATTTGCTCCAAGAATGAAATAGAGTGTATGACATTGCATTTAGCCATTGTGTCTAACTTTGTCTCCTGTGGTCTATGACAGTTCCTGTGTGTTCTTGTTCATTCTCTCTCTCTCTCTCTCTCCTTACTTCTATTTCCTAAAGTCTTTGGATAAAAATAATTATTAGTCATTTATACATGGCATTTTGGTTGAATTTCTCTATGAGGAAGTGAGGAAGTATAACACTACCAGACCATTTTTCTTATGTTTAATTAACTTCATATTATGTTTTTATAACTCTGTTTTGTTTTAGCAGTTTCAAATCAGTAAATCATCCCTGGAGAGTTTTCACTTTTCTTTTGTCACTGCTTCTTTACATGCCATGCTGAATTTCTGTCTAATCCCTTAGTGGTACCTTGAACAGACTGTGTATTTTACCAGCCATACTGTGTTTTCCAAACACAGTTCCATTTCCATCTTCATTTGGTGTTCACGTGCTCCTCTCATTCCTCTGTGAAGACTTGACCTTGAGTGCTGGTGTTAGGAATCTTAGTGATATTATCTGGTTCCAAATTATCTTCTCTTCATGCCCTTTCCAAAACTTAGCTGTCTGACTATGAAAAGTGGAATTTTACGTGGCTCTTGACCTACCTGCCATTTAATGGTCTTCTTTCTTCAGTGTTACTGATTCTCAGGCCAACAGTGTCTGATCAGTTGGTGTGGCTCAAATCAGCTCAAATGCTGATTCCCTCATGGGAAAACCATATGGTTTTTAGATAGTTCAATGGAGTTACTTTCTCTGGTTTCCTGCACTCTCGGCTTGCCCTTTTCCCACCTTATTCACTCCCTTCCTCTGAGGTACTGACCCAAACTCACTTGCTCTTCTGATCCCTTAAAATAGCAGGCACTTTTTTTTTTTTTTTTTTTGAGTAAACATGGTAGGAAGGGAAGCTTAGGTTAGCAAATGCTAACAGTTTCTTCTTGAACATAACAAAACATGGAAATGTGGCAGCTTAATTTTGACTTCTGTCTCAGTCCTGTCATCTCTCCTTGTATTTTTTTAGGTAATGTGGTGGAAATACAGCTTCAGGCATAAAGATCAAACCATTACCTAAGTAGATGTTCAACTGCAGAATGACATGGCACTGTTCTTATTGTCCTCCTTCCCCTCCCATTCTTCCTCCCACTGCTAATGTTTTTTTGTTTTGTTTTGTTTTTGAGAGAGAGAGGAGGAGGGGCAGAGAGAGGAAGGGAGAGAGAATCTTAAGCAGTTCCATGCCCAGGATGGAGCCCGACATGCTGCTCTATCTCATGACCCTGAAATCATGACCCAAGCCGAAATCAAGTATCAGATGCCTAACCGACTGAGCCATCCAGGTGCCCCAGTCTTCCTTGTTCTTACCCTTCTAGAGTTACTTTCTCATCTCCACAGAAGCATGGGGACAAAAAAAAAAAAGGAGTAGCTCTAGGATAAATGACAGGCTTTTAAAATTTGGGCTGAATGCCAGGATTACCAGTGTTCTCCTTGTAAAGAAAGATATTATGAACATGGAGCAAATAAACAGCGTCTGTCACAGATGGGAATCTGGCATGTATTCATGTGTGATCCTCTAGTACAAGATTTGGGGAAATTGAAGATCATACAATATGTTTAAATACAACCAGAGGGCACCTAAAATGTTTGGTGAGATAATTCATAATTAATCTGTAGAATGAACTTAGAATTTGAATGGTATGATATGGTAAAAAAAAAAAATCACAGAGAACAGAATCAGAAGAATTATGTTCTAGCTTACATACTCTTATTAATTATCTGTTTCTTCTTAATAAACCTAATTAAATTTTCCCTCTTCAATTTACCCCATCTGTCTGTTCATAGACAAATATTAAAATCCATTTATTATCTAAATCTTCAATGAAATAATAATGATAATAATCATTGATGTCATCATTTATTGACTCCCATTTGAGCAAACTCCCATTAAAACAAGGAAATACTATGTGTGAATAAATAATACACTACATAGTGTGGCTCTATGAATATTCATATGCTCACTTGTTTTCTAATAATAGCCTCTCATTTATTTTCCAACAAAATTTTAGAAAACATTGGTTTCTCTGGAATATCAATACTGTAGGTAATTTTAATTATATTGGCACAATTACAACTCACAGTTTAAAATATGCACTTTGGACTTTTGATGGGAAGAAATAAACCAAGCATAATGGTCCTGGAGGCTCGAGATATTTATTACCTCTACTTTACAAAATCACAGTGCAAGATGACAAATGAGCCCCATGCAAAGAAAACATACATTTGAAATAAACTTTTTAATTGAATTACTTCATGATTCAAAATAAACCATTTCATTTGAAATATAATCTCAATTACCGTAGCACACAGTTTCCAATATATCAACAAAGAGTCAAGTGAGACAGTACGTGGCATGATACTGAAAGCAGTTAATTATTTTCATTTAATGATACTTCTATAATGGGACCCTGTGGAACCTGTCCCTCTTATCTCTGCCAACTGTTATGTTACCCTGGTTCAAAATGGATACACTGAGAGAGTGATACTATTTGATTTAATTTGCCAGAGGTAGTGGTGAGCCCAACAGCTACCATTATAGAGATACCCTTTGACATGTGTGACCTGAGGACAAGTTGGCTATGACAGCTATACTCTGCTTCCGCTGATCTGGGCTGTCTAAGTGCCTCTTCTGTAGTCACCATTCCGTTTGCTTCTCTCATAAAATGAAGCATCTAATTTGACATGATCACCTTAGCTAGAAGAGGATCTATTTCCCCACTTATATTCTCCACCTGAAAATTTCCTGTCTGACTTCAGAGAATCTTGACTATGACTTCCAAGACATTTTTCAAATTAAAGTTGAGATGGAATTATCAGAGACATTCATTTTAAAAAACACATAATTGGCTCTCATTTAATTTCACTCTTCCCTGTGTGATCGTGTGTCAAAGAGGAAACATATTTCAAGCCTAATGATAGTAATAATAATGCCTCAATGAGCGTGTTTATCCTCAAAGCACCATTTTGTACTTTTCCACGTGAGTGTAATTACAGATACATCCATTAGGGTTTAAAGTAAATGTGAGGAAACTTATCTGTCTGTATTGAATGTTAAATCTGGCAAATCTATCGCTGCCATCAAAGTCAGGTTTCTTAAGCCATACATCAGAGTGTCAGAATAAAGCACCAGGCTGTTCCAAGGGCACCACAAACCCTGAGTTCACTGTTTGTGCTAGCCTCCTTTTTCATTCACAAGACATCCTTAACCTTAGTGTTTTTGATGCTGCTAACATAATCCTATGAGCAGGAGTTTTCTGCAAAGATCTTTGGTGCAAACTCTGACATAAGGCAGGAATAATTAATTTACCCTCAGGAACAATGGGCACAAGTCTCTGCATACTACTAATTATTGTAAATTCATCATCATCTGCAAGACAAATATTTCTCCTTTCTTCTCTGCATGCAAGTCCTGATTTTTCCTTCGACACTCTATGAGAAGAAGCAGATTTAACTTTCTCCTTCATATAGAATTCCTCAAATATACAGCACAAATGTCAATATAGCATTTTAAAATTTTTTTGTCTGCAAGATCACAAAAGTATATATCTTGTCCTTCATAGTTCATCCTCTGTGGTTTCAATTGAAAATAAATTACAATTTGACTTTTATGTATGGGAGTTTACTTATCCAGACACATAGCAATGTATCCTCACTTTAAAACTCATAAGCCTGGGGTACCTAGGTGACTCAGTGGATTAAAGCCTCTGCCTTCAGCTCAGGTCAGGTCCTGGGATGGAGCCCCCATCAGGCTCTCTGCTCAGCAGGGAGCCTGCTTCCCCTCTCTCTGCCTGCCTCTCTGCCTACTTGTGATCTCTTTCTCTCTCTCTCTGTCAAATGAATAAATAATCTTCAAAACTCATAAACCTAATTTTTTCAAAATTTGCAATGAGACAATCTCAATGTCCTGAATTTATGTGGTTTCATAGGACATTGCAAAAGCATGCAGAGAAAAATTACTTTTATTTTGTAATTACATCATACTCAGAGTTTAAAACTATGAAATATTTGTATTCCAGGTAGTTGCTATTTGCATCAGTCACCTACCAGGAGAAATTACACTGGGTATTAATTCATCCATAAAATGTTAATTTGTCTTTAATTTCATGAAATGACTGAAGCAAATATCTCATACATATTTTAAAGGATAGTCACTGATCACACGTAATGACTGAATTTTTCTATGTGTAGAATATTATATCACCAATACAAATTTCTGTAAGAAATTTATTAAATGAAATAAAATGTAGAATTGTTCCAAATTATATATAGTTACAAGAGAATAATCACTCCTAAGATTTTCTAGAAGAAAAAAATGTATAATAAAATAAAACATCTTCATAAACTGATAGAAAATTATAAAATGATTTCATTCTTTATTTTGAATGTGATTATTTTGGGATGTTAGTAGAAAATGTAGTATTTTTGTGGTTAAGAGACAAAAGTCCAGAAGTTACTTATCTACAACACAAAAATGTTGGTCATTGGTATGAGGTTAATTACTGAGCTCAAAGGAAGAGATTGCCATTTTATCAATGAGCTAAGCCTGTGATAATGTCATACAGATTCATTTCTGAATCAAATTTGTCATGTTTCTAGTAATATATGTCAATTTGGGATATATGTTCGATTGCTGTGTTGTCTTAATAGAGGTGGTCAATTGAAAAGAAAGGCAATTTCAAAGCAAGACATGTGTTGTGCTTGTATGTATGTAGATATAGATAAAGACATATAAATGCCCAATATAGACATACATATACTCTATTTTCCTATATATTAGTAGCATAGTTCTAGTCTAAATATTAAATACCTAAATACATAGAACTGGTTATATGAAACACCCCTATTTCTTTTAAGATTGCTTTACAGGTTTCCTTTATAGAATAACCACACATGGGTTTTTCATTTTCATAAAATTCACATACACACATTTTCAGACAATTTTATAACATGTTCAATATTGTAATTGTAGTCATTCTCTTGTGTAAATGAAGACTAATTAATCAAACACATTAAAATGTATCCGAAGACAATATGCTTCTCACAAAGGTAATTATTATTGAATTGGTGATCTTCAAATATTGGTAATTTCTTAATTTCTATAATATATTTGTAGAACATAGACTAAAAATATCCATAACCTCATGGTCCATTTTGTTGGTTGATTTCAGTTATTTTTTTACCCCTCATAATATTTTTTAAAGGCATATAATTTT
Source organism: Procyon lotor (assembly GCA_028646535.1). Lineage (NCBI taxonomy): Eukaryota > Metazoa > Chordata > Mammalia > Carnivora > Procyonidae > Procyon > Procyon lotor. Next base: position 145,764,623 of record CM053605.1, on the reverse strand, counting down.
TTTCTCTTATTTTTTTCTTTTTCATTCTATGGATATCAAGAAAATAGTTATTTTTGCTATCATAATGAGAATACATTGCTTCCAAAATTTGACCACAAGCTTAGCATATAAAAAAAAGATAAGCCTTAGTGGAAATATACTATAATAATACGTATAAGTATATTATAGAAAAATAATATATCCAATTAGATACAAATATCAATATAAATTGTTGGATATGAGGAGACTATTCCTAATATGAAACATGAAAGTCATCAAGTTACACATTAAAATAAATATGGAAATTACTAATAGGCTAGCTACTTCATGTAGCAAGCCAGATTATAAAATTCCTCAATATAATGTAAGCTGCCCACTGTCATGAAGGACAAAATTCCTTGGCAAGATTGAAAACTAGAGTTGCTAGTACCATATTGACTGTTACCTTTTAAAAATTTGATTCAACTGGAATGTGCATTTCCTCTTAAAATAATGCAGTCGGTAGGGCGCCTGGGTGGCTCAGTGGGTTAAAGCCTCTGCCTTCAGCTCAGGTCATGATCTCAGAGTCCTGGGATCGAGCCCCGCATCAGGCTCTCTGCTTGGCAGGGAGCCTGCTTCCTCCTCTATCTCTGCCTGCCTCTCTGCCTACTTGTGATCTCTCTCTTTCTGTCAAATAAATAAATAAAATCTTCAAAAAACATAATAATAATGCAGTGGGGGAACAGTAACTTGTAAAATTTTGGATATTATATCCTTTTTATATATTAGAAAATATGTTAGAAAATATTTTGTGTATTATAAAATTGTATTTATCTTACATGTTAGGAAAATAATCATAATTTATGTTGATGACTTTTTAAAATTATTACAGAAAAAAGGGATTTATTATGGAAAACGTGGAAATTTGCTAAAACATATGGCCAATATAGCATTTTTCTATAAGCTTTCTTATTTGTGCAAAAATTTAAAAATGTGATTATTAATACAAGACTCTTTATTATAAATGTGCTTTTCTTTTTTGCCCAAATGCCTAATATTTTCACCTCATGAGAGGAGGTTAAGATAAACTATAGAAAGAATGGGAATATTGAGATATTATAGAGGGATGTCTATAGAATACGTAATGTTCATGTTCTCATATAAAAAATTACATAGTAGGGAAGATAGTCATGTTAATCATGTTATCATGAGAGAGTATTTTCTGATTTTTTTTTTTACCACCATTCCCACTAGTATGTCAATAATGAACCTAAAGGGAACAGATAAGAGTATCTTCCCATGGGGTAGAGGGAGGAATCACCTACATGTATCACTATGCCTGGTTTTTGATAGAATGAGATTGAGTCTTCTGTCTCTGAAGTCAGACAGGAAATTTTCAGATATTTATATCTTTCAAAATATATCAAAAGATTGATATCTTTTTCCAGATATAAATATCTGGTGATATTTGAGCAGTGAGAACAAGAAAAGTGAGAGAGAGAGAGGTTTTAATGTGAGTCCTGTTTCTTCCCTACATAGTCTTTAGCTCAAAGAGGGGGCAAAATGCTGTTAAGGACAGAGACTAGAGAAATGGTGACTGTCTGCTAACGAAGAACCAAGGAAGTGGATACTTAGAAAGCTGCCATACAATAATTTGGTGCACAGATATCACCAGAGAACCTTGGAAAGCTCCATGAGCTTAGGTATAAGGCGTCATGAGCCTTTCAGAACCTGAAGGTTTAAAACTGAAAACTAGTGTACCAGCAACACGGCTCACATTAGCATAGCTGTGACAAAATGCTGAGCAAAACCTCATGGGCTACCATAGTGAATGAGATGGACAATCTGGTAGGATATAGAGTTTACATTCACCAAGAATGGAAGAAGCTGAGGTAGGTATTTTGGAGCATGTTCCCAGTTATGCTTGTTGTCTAGGTGTGATTATTGGCAATAATGACTCCTATTACTGTCAAGTATTCCAGTTTGGACAGTCAGTCAGATGGCCACCATCAACAGCTGATAAGCCCCCAGGGCTTTGTCAATGAGATTACAGAAGTAGCAGGAGAGAAGAGATGCTAAGTGACCACAAAATTTTATCTCACAGATACCCAACACTACTTAAAAGGATTACCAAAAATAAAGTATCATCCAATTTTTGAACCTTACAGAACAGAATTAACTTATTTTTCTCTCCACACACTGAGGCTTTCCAGGCACATCACCACTGTAGTATGAAATAAATTTTGCAAGTCCACCACACTGGACTACATTTATAAAGTTTAAAGATAACAAAATGAAATAGTATTTTTGGAGGCTTTGAACTACATATGGGGAACAGAAAATCATTATTACTAAAGCAGTTTCAAAGCTATCTGCCCCCCCATTATGAAACATGATATAAATATTAGTTCCATTTATTTTTACTTTCTTATTATATCCCTGATACAGTCTTCATGGTTTCTGGAACTATTATGAGTCTTTGTTTGTTGTTATAAATTACAAAGAAAAATCTTACATTTTTACATTGCTAAATTTAGTCATTTACAAATAGAGTTCATATTTCAACCTTGCCTAAACGTGGTAAAAATTATTTTTGTACTTGTTATATTTTTAAATTTGTTGTTAATTTAACCTGAGGAAAAACTGACACATGCTCCAATTTCAGAAGAAATTAAAATGCACCAAAAATGTTTCATAAAAACGAATGAAATTTTGCCTCTTGCAAAAACGTGGATGGAGCTTAGGGAGTTATTAATGCTAAGCAAAATAAACCAGTCCAAGAAAGACAAATACCATATGATTTCACTCATACGAGGAATTTAAGAAACAAACAAAGGGGGAAAAAAGAGAGAGACAAAGCAAAAAACAGCCTCTTAACTCTAGAGAACAAACAGATGGTTACCAGAGGGAAGGTGGGTGGGCAGATGGGTAAATTTGGTGCAAAGGATTAAGCACACACTTATCCTGATGAACACTAAGTAATATATGGAATTGTTGAATCACTCTATTGTACACTTGAAATTAAAAACACTGTATGTTAAGTACGCTGGAATTAAAGTTTAAAAAGGTTCATAATTAAGTACAGAAGAGAATAAACTTATCTGAATGTGTGAGAACTTGAAATCTTTTGCAAAGGTGTATTAGAATCATACTTTTTGAATTATTCGATTTCTATTAATGCTTCTAAGCTACATTCTTTCAGTGTCATTTTTGCCAGACAAAATGTGAGAAGACAAGAAAGTCCTTTCACTTTCATGTTTAATTTTAATATTTTTAAAAGCAAACAAGAATCACAGAAGTCATTTGCTAGCTTAAGATAAATGTTACAGCAACCTTGATAAAATGTCAATGTTAGCAAGAGAAAGTCAACATATGATGCGGTTAAAGTGTGTGTGCCTGCCTGTGTGTGTGCTTGTGTGAGTGTGTTTCTTTCACTGGAAAAAATGTGCAATTTATAATTTTAATCCAAGCACAAAAATAAAGCAGAAAAAACATATTTTGAAAACAAGCTTATATTTGGCAATCAACACTGGACTATGTTTGAAATTATTATATTGTAAGTGAATACTTTCTGCCCAATTATAATATAATATCAATTATTATATTCCAAAAGCAAAGGTCTTTTGGCGATACTTTTGGAAGATAATTTTAAAACTTAATATCAGATATTATATTTGTTTACACCTGCATAACTTTTGTGTGTATAACACATACACACACACACTTTTAAATTACTTACTAATGTTATGTAGAAGATGAATTCCACCTACAACCTGTTATATTCAAGTAGATTAAATAGATAAAAGCATTATATTTAAACTGCAGATTAGATCAGATTAGATAGTTTATGAATGGTCATCTTTAAGTATTCTCAAGGCAGTTAAGTACCACCTTAGTTAACAAAAGGATGAAGATTTTCAGGACAGTGAAAATTATTTGTATAACACTATAATAATGGATACATGTCATTGTACATCTGTTTAAACCCATAGAATACACTATACCAAGAATGAACTCTTTGTAAAAACTATGAAATTTAGGTGATAATGAGGTATCAATGTAGGTTCATAAATTGTAACAAATCTGCCACTCTGGTTGGGAATTTTCATAAAAGGGGAGGCTACTTATATGTCTGAGCAGTATAGGGGAATCTCTGGGCTTTTACTTTTTATACCCATAACTCATTTTTTCAAGGTACTCCATGTACATGGATTTAGAGATTTCATCTGGAAATGGGGTTACAGGATAATGATTAAATAAGCCAACCAGAGGAAATAATAGTAGTGGAAAGCATGTAAATTATCAACAAATGATAGCTATTATTATTTTGATATATATAAATGTTTTTGTCCATCTCTAGGGTCAGTTGCCCTTCTAACTTATATTTTATAGCCTGTCACTGTGTTAGGCTTCCTGTTACTTTCTAGCAATAACCCCATAAACTCTCTTTCCTAAATATTTGCCCTGTGTCTGATCAGTGAGTTATCCAGCGATGTCAGAATAATAGGTAAAAATATTTTTCAAAATATATTACACTGAATTTTGGTCATTTTTGTATTTCATGGGAGGAACATGTTAAATAATATAATTTCAGAAAGCACATTATTTTCTATGGTCTTCTTGGAGATCCATATCAACTTTAGCAAGATACAGCTCCTGGGGAGTAATACAGTTAAACTTTGGTTAACTCATAATTTTACAAGTTTATCTTAGCACAAATATCTTTGTTTCAGCTAAGATAAATTATTATTGTTGTTAACTACTCTCCTGAGGAGCACATTATAAAAACAATGCAGACAGTTGCTCTATCTTGCATTAATAATTTTATCTCAGAGTGTGAAACAGTGGTTTCTAACATATTCACTGGATTTCGGGGCAGCTGAATTACTGAAAATATCCACAAATAGAGATGAATATTGAATATTGTCTATATAACTAAATAGAACATTGCTTGCATATGAAAACTAATTTTCAAATATATACATCTGTTTGTATTATTAATATAATATTCACCATAGCATGCTATTTAATATATAGCATTTTGATATTACATAAATGTTAAAATCTAATTAAAATCATGTAATACTCTATAATACACTTCATTGTTATAAATAAAAGAGTAAAATCTACTTATGAGGATAAAAGGGCTAAGTTTTGGAAATCAACTAAACATAAACTGAATCTCTGTTCCTTATTAAACCACAACATAATCCACTATTTACATGACTGTAGACAAATCATTGAGCTTTTCTGAAAACTCATTTAAAAGGCTATTATAAGCAGTACATTTGTTAACATGGGTGAAAATTTCTGCAGAGTCCATAGCACCATGTACATAATAAAATATTAGTTCTCTCATTCTTTCCTTTTATTTCCCAACTGTCTTTTTCATCTTTACATTAACAGCATACATAGTTCACTCCATACTTTGTAATATTTAGGATTTTTCCAATCAGTATTTGCTAAACTGAGCTAATTATAAAATTTGGATGGCAGAGAATCACAAAAAGTTATTAATATCTCATGTCACTAAAATGTATGTTTATGGAGTTTTATTAAATAAGTATTTGTTCTATTTGCTTTATTTTTGTACTTCAGTTGCCTAGGCACTTATAATCTACATCTGCTTATGGAGTCCCAGCTGGCAAGAAATGTAATCTTCCATGTGCATTTGTCACAAATATTAGACACAGGAGCAAACCTCACCTGAGCACTCACACTATACAAACCTCCATACTGACTCAGAGCATTAACATTACATCTTCACACTCTTACCAGGAATCTATCTTTATGTTTAGTCTAAAACAAATGAATTTTTCTAGAAAGTGAACTTCATATAGTCACCCCTCTCTGCCTGAGCTGCTGGCAAATTCTTTGATGCAAACTTTGTACCCAAAGCCCACCTATGGGTCATGAGAGTGTACATCCCACCAAAAGCAGATTGTCTCAGGTAGGCTGACTTTCCCATTGCAGCATTAGGGCTAAGAAAAATTATTTCTATAAAAGTTTATAGTTTATTATCTTTACCATCAAAAATAACTACGAATGAACACACACCGTTAACGTCAGAGTGATCAGTATTCAGGACTCCTGACTGCAAACAATGCGATCCTCTCAGAGTTACTTAAGCAGGAACAAAATTCAGTAAAGGATGTTTGGCAGCTTCCAGAATCTCTGGTAAGGTCAATAGGCCAGACAGAAGCAGCAGCAATGCCCCACATGGCAGTGATTTCTGTTCCTAAATCTGATTGCCATTATCAGTTGACTCCAGTGGCATTCAGTAATCGGCATAGAAATTCTATTATTGTCACAGGACACTGTATCACAGTGGTTGCCAAAAGACTGATTTCCTTTTAGGTGTTGATTATGTCTATAACTAAGAGCGTTTGGTTGCACTTCACTGAAGTAACTGATTAAATGAACATGTTCTACTTGAAAGAGATCCTGTGAATATAGTCTCTCCAATTCTGTTTGAGAAAGTAAGACTCGTAGTGTGAAAATTATCAAGATGTACAGAGAGTATGCAAAATGTACTGAGTAGCTTTAAATAACAGATGACCTCAACAAAATAAAAACCAAGATTGCACACGTATGGATTTGATTTCTATGCACACACGCTCTTCTACCAAAACTATGAACATTTCTTTACTTCAATAATATATATCTAGCTATTAAGTGATTAAGTAAATATTTATCAATTGTGACACGATAATGACTGTTAGTGGCACAAAGATATATAGATACCACTCTGAACTACTGTCAATATAGTATAAAAAGTAGATACATGGTTTTAAGTTCACAGAAATAAAGACAAGTCTACAATAATGGTTTACACGTGGAAAAAATCAGAGAGGAAATTTGTATGTGAATGCCAGCATTATCTTCAAAAATAAAACATTGGGGACATGAGATCTTGTGACAATGAAAACAAATGTTCTCCAGGTGGACAAAGGGGTAGAAAGTGTGCATTTATTTCAGGAGAAAGATGCAGTTGAAGTTAGAAAGCATTCCACTGTATCTAGAATGTTTTTGCTCTGAAATATACTCTATCAGATATTAATATAGCAACCCTTGCTTTCCTATTTTTTAAATTAATATTTTCACAGGATACATGTTTTCATTGTATTATTTCAACTATTCATGCTGTTGAGTTTGAATTAAGACTTCTGTAAGCAACATATAATTGAATCATGATTTTTTTTTTTATTCATTCTGACAATCTCAGTCTTTAGATGGGCCCCAAACAACAAATGCAGAGACTCAGAAAATCATGATAGGAACAGATATCGCATGTTTTAACTTCAAAACTCCAGTTTCTAATACCATGACACAGTAAAAGGCTTCCAATTTTGCTCTATTTATAATTACTCCCTCTTTGGTAATGGCAGGAAATGACAGAACAAGAGTAGATTATTCACCCATCAAAATATTGTCAATACCTACCATATGACACACTGCAAAAACTGTTTGGGTTAAGGCAATAAATAATAGAAACCTGGGGGCTCCTCGATGGCTAAGTAGGTTAAGCATCTGACTCTTGATTTTTGCTTAGGTCTAGATCTCAGGGTTGTGGGACTGAGCCCCAGGTTGGGCTCCGCACTAAGCATGTAGTCTGTTTAAGATTCTCCCTCTGCCTCTGTCCCTTCCTCTGCTTGTGCTCTCTCTCTCATTTATTCACTCGATAAATGAATAACTTAATAAATATTTTTAAAAATAAAATAATAAAAACCTGCACTTGCTGTCAGAAAGCTCACAATCTAATGGACGATAGTATTAGAGCACATGCTACAACGTGTGACTCATTGAATTGTTTCAAATATATACTTCTATTTTCAAAAGTGGTCCTAATGATGAATGAGGAGATTGGTAGGGTTACCAGTGATTTCAGTTGAAGAGAGAAGAGGACCTCAGAAGTTAGAAATGAGGATGTTAAAACACTTACTAGTCCAGCATATATTTTCTTTTTCTACCACTTTTCGGCTGTCAATAGTCAACAGTTAAGATATTTTTCTTCTTCTTAAATACTCTGATAAAATTCTATTGAAAACTTCCCTGATTTAAACCATATGAGATTTTATATTAAATTAGTTAAAATTTCAAAATTATTCAGTTATTCTCTAATTAAAATATCAGATTCCTCAGTCCGATGCTTTATTTAAACTATGTATATGTCAACTTCCTTATAAAAAGGTATTTCCATTTTTAGTATTTGTACATGAATCTATACTATTTTAAGATCCTGAAAATATGTGATCCATCCTGATATTAACAATACTTAAAAATATAATTTGAATTTTTTTCTCTAGTGTTTAAGAATGTTTGAATATTGCTTAAAATAATTAAGGAAAAGCACAGAAAATATAATTTTACAGTTTTTTTTAATTTTACAGTTTTAATCTTCTGCTGTACTTATTAGTAAGTTCAGGGTCTTTTGCCAATACTTTACTCTGTCCTCGACCTAACAGGTCATCTTCTAATTCCTTCTCTTTGAGGCTATTTGCATGGATATAAATCAAAAGTTTGGGCCAAAAAAAAAAAAAAAAAAAGTTTGGGCCAAAGACTGAGTCCATTTTAGAAAAGAGAGCAGATCAAGGCTCATTTAAAGTGTAAAAAACAAAACAAAACTCTCCAAAGAAGTCAGGACCTTCATTCTGTTTTCGGATGGAACCCAAGCACTGGAAGAGCAGCTTGCACAGAAGTACTTGATTACTATTCTTTGAATTAAATATTTTAGACATTCAAGCTTATACCTCATGCTACAGAAACATTTATCAGAAAAGTCTTCTACTAGCAGTTATATTTTCCCATGGATACTTAAATTATAGGTTAATTAAAAAAAATTAACCTATTTTCTTTGCATTATAGCAAATGGAAGCACTGATTTATGGATACCAAAGCTTACTTGAAACTCTAATACTAAGTACTATTTTTGGTTCACCTATTGAAAGCATCACAGAAATAACCAATATCCAACTGAGACCCATCAATGAATTTTATAATTTTGATGATTCCCCCATAATTACATTTATTTTTAAAAACACATGAAAATGTATTGTAATTAGTCATCCTCATTCAACGATTTATGAAAATTTACATATAACAAATTTTATCTAAAAAATCATTAGCATTTATACTTTCTATTTTGTCCCTAGGCACACTGTGTAATCCTGGGGAACATCAAAGACCAATGTAATAAAGAATTGTAGTGTAAACCAACTAATCTTATAATTAGGCTTATTTTCCTAATAAATTTGCTATTTATTCTGTTTTAGCTTTGACCAACATGTAAATTTAGGTAAGAAAATTTTAAAACAAAATCTATATTAAAGCTATTTTTATTAAAACACATTTTGATTATATTAAAGATAAAGCCACTTACAGAATAAAAGATCCAAGTACTACAGCAGGACAACATGCTCTCCAGCTAAGCTAACAGAAATGGAGAACTTCTTTGGGGATTTAGTCATGACACTGGGAGACTGAATGACAGTTTGATGCCCTAAGGAACCAACAGCCTTGACGGAGCCTCTGATATCTGTCAATCAGGGATGAGTGGACAGTGTTAAGATCTAAAGGCTGTGAGAATAAAGGAAACGAAGTAGAAAGAGCCTTGTCTCAGAAGAAGGACAAAGGTTTTTGGAACACATTCGTAAAAGCAGCAGCAGTGGATAACTATAACAATTGCCTCATAATGAAGGCAGGAATAACCAACTAGGTTATTAAATTTTACCAATTTGTAGAAAATCATCTACCACCACAGGAGAAAGTTTGTGTTTAAAATGCAGCAAACTGAATTCCTAGGGAGTGAGATGTTTTTATTTCTGTGGTTGAAAGTTATTGGGCTTTTGCAATCACTTTTAAAACAATTGTTCTTTTCCATTTTGACACTTCACATCACTGAAAACAATGGCTTCTATTGCAATTAAATTACAAAAGAAAAAAATATTCTCTCCACCGATCAAAGCTAAAAGAGCCAAGTCAGTGTTCAAAAGAATATTTTCCACTTCTTCCATTATATCTAAGTACTTGAATCCACCCATGACTTGAAGAAATGTTTTCTTTGTTTAAAGTTTCATTAAAAATTTTACTTTATATATTTAATTTGAGTATTTACCAAATTATATAAAGTGAACTGGGCTAGACATAATAGAGTTTAGAAATTTACACAAGGTGCAACCACTGCCTCCCATTAAAATTCTTTTATGGTAAAATGTCACAAAAATATGTTCTTAGAAAAATGAAATTCATGAAAAAATTAATTTGCTTTTATTTATTTACAAGCTCTGAATACTGATAGAGAATGCAGATCTTTTTTTTTTTTTGAGAATGCAGATCTTTAAGTAAATCAATTATATTGAGATTTATAACTGATTGCTTTAAAAACTTAAAAGGAATAGTCATACATTTGAAATACTCTAAACTCATAAAAAGTCTAAAATAAATTTGAAATATCAACACATTATCAAAAAAAATCTTACAAAGTACAAACATACTTCACTTTATTGCACTTCACAGATACTGCGTTTTTTTTTTTTTACAAACTGAAGATTTATGGCAACTCTGTCATGCAATTCTATCAGCACCATTTTTGGTCTTTATTTTTTATTTAATTCCAGTTAGTTAACATATGGTGTACTGTTAGTTTCAGGTGTATAATATAGTGATTGAACAATTCTATACATCACCCTATGATCTTTACAATTGCACTCCTTAATCCCCATCACCTATTTAACCCAACCCCTCACCCACCCACTTATCTGGTAACCATCAGTTTCTTCTCTATAGTTAAGAATATGTTTCTTGGTTTGCCTCCCTGTCTCTCTCTTTTTTGCTTTTGGTCATTTGTTTTGTTTCTTAAATTCCACATATGAGTGAAATCATATGGTATTTGTCTTTCTCTGACTGACTTTTTTCACTTAGAATAATACTTTTTAGCTTCATCCATATCCTTGAAACGTCCTTGCAAATGGCAAAATTTCATTCTTCTTTCTGGGTGAATAATATTCCTTTGTAAATACCTACAAAGTATAGGTATAGGTATATACATAGGTATTTGTATAGGTATATACAAAGGTATATTTGTATATACCTATACATGTGTATATACTACGTGTATATAGACATGCGGGCTGTTTCCATAATTTGGCTGTCATAGATAATGTTGCTATAAATATTGGGATGTATGTATCCCCCTGAATTAGTATTTTTGTATACACTGAATAAATACCTAGTGGTGTCTTTGTTGGATCATTGGGAAGTTCTATTTTTAACTTTTTGAAGGACTTCCATACTGCTTTCCAGAGTGGCTGCACCAATTTGCATTCCCACCAAGAGTGTCAGAGTTCCCCTTTCTCCACATGCTTGCCAACACCTGTGGTTTCTTGTGTTGTTGATTTTAGCCATTCTGACAGATGCAAGGTGGTATCTCATTGTTGTTTTGGTTTGTATTTCCCTGATGATAAGTTATGTTGAACATCTTTTGATGCATCTATTAGTCATCTGTATGTCTTCCTTGGAAAAATGTCTATTCATGTCTTCAGCCCATTTTTAATTTTTTGGGGTGAATTTTTAATTGAAATCAAACCCCTCATCATATATGTCATTTGCAAATATCATCTCCCTTTCCATATGTTGTCTTTTAGTTTTGTTTATTATTTCCTTCACTGTGCAAAAGCTTTTTATTTTGATGTAGTCCCAATAGCTTATTTTTTATTTTGTTTCCTGTGCCTCAGAAGACATATCCAAAAAGAAGTTACTGCCTGTGTTCTCTTCAAGGATTTTTATGGTTTCAGGTCTCACATTTAGATATTTAATCCATTTTGAATTTTTTGTGTGAGGTGCAAGAAAGTGGTCCAGATTCATTCTTTTTCATGTTGCTGTCCAGTTTTTCCAGCATCATTTGTTGAAGAGACTTTCTCCATTGGGTACTTTCCAAATTGGGTACTTTCCATATTGGGTACTTACCTGCTCTGTCAAAGATATTAATTCATACATAGAGTTTGAACAACCATGTAGTTGTGGCTGCAGATTTTTCCCATTCAGTACTTTGAATATATTATGCCCCTCCCTTCTGACTTGTCAAATTTCTGTTGAAAAATCTCCAGCTAGCCTTATGGGATTTTCCTAGTAAGTTAAGGACTTCTTTTGCCTTGCTGCTTTTAAGATTCTTTCTTTAACACTATATCTTGCAAATTTAATTACAATATGTCTTGGTGTTGGTCTGCTTTTGTTGATTCTGATGAGACTTCTCTGAGCCTCCTGGATCTGGTTATCTGTTTCCTTCCCCAGATTAGGGAAGTTTTCTGCTCTTATTTCTTGAAATAAACTTTCTATCCCCTTTTCTCTCTTCTTCTTCTGGGACTCTAATATGAACATTATTACATTTGTTGGAATCACTGAGTTCCTCAAGTTTATTCTCATATTGCATAATTCTTCTTTCTCTCTTTTGTTCAATTTCATTGCTTTATATTACTTTGTCTTCTAGGTCATTAATCCATTCCTCTGCTTCTTCCAGCCTGCTGTTCACTGCATCAAGCCTGTTTCCAATTTCATTCATTGCATTCTTCATCTCTGATTGATATTTTTTTAGCTCTTTTATCTGGTAAGGGTGGTATGGGTCTTACTATGTCTTCTATTCCTTTCTCAAGCCCAATGAAGATCCTTATGATTGTTGCTTTAAATTCTCCATTAGGCATGATACTTGTAACTGTTTTACTTAGATCTTGCCGTGGTCTTATCTTGTTCTTTCATTTGGGATACCTTCCTCCATATTGGCACTTTGAGTCTCCACCTTCTTCTGTTTGTTACAAAAAACAGTTATATCTCTTGCTCCATCTTCGATGTCGGCCTCTTCTCTCCCTTTAGTTGTAAAGTTTGTTCTGTCAGTATTTAGGTCAATTTTTGAGGTATTTAGGATGCTTTGACAGTTATCTAGTTGTGTTGGTGAAGCAAGGTGAGCTTAGAGTCTTGATCTGCCATCATCTTCCTCTCCTCTCTATCAGGGCCATTTTTCCAATAGGATTTGTTCACTTTGTGTCTCTGTATCACATTTTGGCAATTCTCACAGTATTTCCAACTTTTTATTATTAGTTTGCTATGGGTATCTGTAATCACTGATCTTTGATGATACTATAGTAAATGTTTTGGGGCACCATGAATACTGCTCATATTCTTAATAAATGGCAAACTTAATAAATATGGTATATGTTCTGACTGCTCCACTGAC
>CM053605.1:145710847-145750940 GCA_028646535.1 Procyon lotor | reverse complement strand
TATTAACATCCTCAGCAGAATGATACATTTGTTACAACTAATGAGCTTATATTGTCATAATATAAGCCTGACTTCCTTACTGCAATGAGTTCTAGAGAAAGCAATCTCAATGTTGCTAAATGTTTCCATCACATCTTTTCAAGGCTCCTAGGCTAAAGAAGACTGCTCTGGGTAAGTGAAATTCAAAGTACTGTTGCAGCAGTTGAGACTGACCACTCAGCCAAGTGGCATAAATGAACCTGGGTCTGGGCAGTGACATTTTTTAGATGCTGGGACACATAACCCATCCAGGAAACTAGTAAAGCCTCCCAAGTTGCTCCTTTTAAACAGAAAGCCTGGCCATGATTCCCTCTCTTCAGCTAATTTGTCACTGCTTTCATTTGGGAAGTGGTATTAGGCTTATTCTTTCCTGTGCCTGAGGTGAATTCACTGTCATTAGGTGATGTGTTCTTTTGTTAGTTTCTCACTATATCAGCTGAAGGAAAAAATGGACCATAACGGTTTCTGGAGGGGAAAAAGGAAAATACTTTTCAGCCACCTCTAGTTCCATACCTTAGGATGGCCTACTGACATTAAAAAAAAAAAAAAAAAAAAAAATCCTTCCCTCAGACCATCTAGCTAACTTTTTAGAGGGTTTTATTGAGGTTGGGATTATATCTCTACATATTATTTCTCCTTCTCCTTCCTTCTTCTCTTCTTTCTTTCTTTCTTTCTTTCTTTCTTTTTTTTTTTTTTTTAAGATTTTATTTATTCAACAGAGAGAGACACAGCAAAAGAGGGAACACAAGCAGGGGGAGTGGGAGAGGGAAAGCAGACTTCCTGCCGAGCAGGGAGCCCAATTTGGGCTCGATCCCAAGACTCTGGGATCATGACCTGAGCCAAAGGCAGATACTTAACAACTGAGCCAGCCACCCAGGCGCCCCTTCCTTCTTTCTTTTAATGCTACCTTATAATTATGGTACAGGTAGGCATTTCAAGACAGTTATCAAGGATTCAAAATATAGCTAATTTTTTTCATTTCCTCGTATTTCTTTCAATCGCAAGCAAAAAAGTCATTTTTAACCTAAAGTAGAAGGTTAAAAATAAACAATTTTGCTTGTTCCTTTTTACATAAACTATTTTATAAGCTCATGCTGGATTTATTCTTAAGAGAACCACACACACACACACACACACACACACAAAAGTGAATACCAAACTTTCTTTAACCATGTTTCGAGGTACTAATAATGTATGAAAGAAAAGCATAAACTGACAAAGTACAGGTATTCTATTAAAAAGAAATAACTAAAAGCGTTTGAGAATTTCACACTTAAAAGAAATACTTAGTCATGGGGCAGGTGCCTGGGTGACTCAGTGTGTTAAGCACCTGCCTTGGGCTCGGGTCATGATCCCAGGGCCCTGGGATTAAGCCCCATGTCAGGTTTTCGGCCCAGCGGGGAGTCTGCTTCTGCCTCTTCCCCTTCCTCCTGCTCTCCCTCTGGCTTGCTCGCTTGCTCTGTCTCTCAAATACATAAATCAAAATCTTCAAAATAGAAAAAAGAAATATTTAGTCATTAGTAGTTCCAGTGCTTTACACAGAAGTATACATGCTGCAAGGCATTAATCTCATAAATACACTGGAATATTTATAAAATGGGTGATTATTGATTTTTAAAATCTGAACTTTAATTCATTTTCCTTTTTTAATATTTAATTTTCTTATCCAAAATCCAAATTTGTTTCCTCTCCTTTAATTAACATGTGATTATCACATATTTATTTTTTATTACTCATAGCCATCGTACTGGGATTAATGTATTCTGAATTGCTCCTCAGTAAATCACAGTATGTACTTTGTCTTAGCAACAATGTCTTGTTTAAAAAATTAAAAATCGTATTTTCCTAAATATCTATAACAAAATATTTCATGGCTTTGAAAATCTGATTATGTTCTATTTATACCAATATTTTCTATGAATGTGAGCTTTCTAAATAAAAAATAAAATAATTTAAGGTGTTACTGCCTATAAAGCATCACTAAGTAAAAAGAATGTTATATTACTTTTAAAAGCTTCTAAGATTTTTGAAATATATAAATTTAGTTAGAGGCCTAACATATGAAATAAAGATTTTAAAAATAGATGTGTTTTATCATAACATAGATAACCTAAATGCATATGTTCTATTCAAAAAATATATGACATTTTTTATTGATCTATTTGCTACCTTATTTACAAAACTTTCATTTTGTTTTAAGATTTTATTTATTTATTTGAGAAAGGGAGAAAGAATGAGCCAGGGGAGGGGCAGAGAAGCAGGTTCCCCGCTGAGCCTGATATGGGACTCCATCCCAGGACTCTGGGATCATGATCTGAGCTGAAGGCAGACGCTTAACTGACTGAGCCATCCAAGTGCCCTGTTTCACTATTTTTAATTTATGCTCAACTTATATCCTCCACCTCACAAGAGGTAAGGGAATATATCAATCACTTGAGCCACTTTTAGTTGTTTTTATCAATAGCCACAGCAGCAAGCTGACTTTCCATAAAGTAATAAATAGGACTCTAAAAATATTTTATATATCTGAAGCCAGTTCTGTATCTTTCACTCACCTTGAATACTCATCCTTACAGTCAATGATAGAGAGTCATAACCCAAAATTGAAATTCAAAATGAAACTCAACAAAGTAAAGGAAATATCTGAGATCAATAAGTACATATATCTAATATTGCTTTATTCCCAGACTTTACGAATACCAGGTCTCCTCTAGGGTCACCATTCACTTTGCTAATTTCTATTGAGAAAAAAACTATAGGTCAGATATGCCCCTTACAGTTTACCATTTGAATGAAGCTTTACAATTAGGCTCTGGAAAAGAGTATCTATGTCTCTTTTGCTTTTTTATTGTTTTAAATTTATTTCTTAATTCCAGTATAATTAGCAAACAGTGTTATATTAGTTTCAGGTGTACAATACAGTGATTCAACAATTCTATACATGACTCAGTGCTCATCATGATAGGTATACTCTTTTTTTTTTTTTTTTAAAGATTTTATTTATTTATTTGAGAGAGAGAAAGTGAGAGGCTGAGAGGAGCGAAGGTCAGAGGGAGAAGCAGACTCCCCGAGGAGCTGGGAGCCCGATGTGGGACTCGATCCCGGGACTCCAGGATCATGACCTGGGCCGAAGGCAGCTGCCCAACCAACTGAGCCACCCAGGCGCCGCATGATAGGTATACTCTTAATGCCCTTCACCCATTTCACCCATTCCCCTACCCATCCCCCCTCTGGTAAACACCACTTTGTTCTCTATATTTAAGAGTCTGGCTTTTTAGTTTGTTTGTCTCTTTTTCTCTTTGTTCATTTGCTTTGTTTCTAAATTCCACATGAGTGAAATCATATGGTATTTGTCTTTCCCTAACTGACTAATTGCACTTGCAATATACCCTCTAGATTCTTGCATATTTTTGCAAATGACAAGATTTCACTCTTCTTTATTGTTGAGTAATATTCCATTGTGTGTGTGTGTGTGTGTGTGTGTGTGTATGTGTGTGTGTGTGTGTGTACGCAACCAAATCTTTGTTATCTGTTCATCTACTGATGGACATTTGGGTTGCTTCCATGTCTTGGCTATTATAAAAAATGCTATAATAAACATAGGAGTGCACGTATCTTTTTGAATTAGTGTTTTTGTTTTCTTTAGGTAAATACCCAGATATCATGATAATTCTACTTTTAATTTTAATTTTTTATGCTATAAATATATTAAGAAAAAGCTTCAAATAAACAACATTATACTACAAGAACTAGGAAAAGAAGAAACTTATCTGAAATTTAGCAGAGGAAGGAAATAACAAAGAAAAATCAGAAATACATAAAACAGAGAGCAGAATAAACAACATTGAAAGTAATGACCAGTTTTTCCAAAAAATAAATAAAATTGGCAATGCTTTAACCACTCCGCCTAAAGAAAAAAAGAGATGAGATTTTCTCATCTTCAAAATGAGAAATTTTGAGAAAATGAGAAAAGCCAAAAAGAGAAAACAATACAACAGATACCACAGAAATATATAGTAATAGATAGTACTATAATAATAATAATCTATTGATACTAATCTATTGATACTAATACCATTAGTATTAGTAATAGATTAATACTAATCTATTGATACTAATCTATTGGTACTATAGTAATAATAATCTATTGGTACTAATAATCTATTGGTACTATATCTAATAGTACTATGGTAATAGATAATACTATAAACAATTATATACTAACAAATCAGATAACTTGGGGGAAAAAACCTGAATAACTCCTAAAAATGCACAAATAATCAAGACTGAAACATGAATCTTGACTCCAAGAAACAGAAAATCTTCTTACACCAATAAGGAAGATGAAAGGAATTAGGAATCAAAAATACCTCAATACAGAAAAGCCCAGACTACATGGTTTGGGTGAATTCTACCAAACATTAAAAAAAAAAAAAAAAAAAAAAACCAATAATAATAAGGACAATCTTTATCAAAATCTTACAAACAATGGAATAAAGGGAACACATTCACAATCATCCTATGAATCCAGTATTATCATGATAAAGCAGGACAGAAGTACAAGCCCCACAGGACCCTCCCACAAAAGACCAGCAAACACCCCTGATTGCAAAGGAGAGACCAGAAGGGACCAAGACAAGAAAGTATCAGAGTAAAGCTCCAGAAACAAACACAAAAAAAGTAATAAAATGGCAATAAATACATATTTATCAATAATTAATGTAAATGGACTAAATGCTCCAGTCAAAAGACATAGGGTGCCAGAATGGATTAAAAAATAAAAACAAAAACAAGACCCACTTATATTCCTATAAGAGAGTCATTTTAAAGATTTCATTTATTTATTTGAGAGAGAGAGAGAGCATGCAGCAGGTGGGGGAAAGGGCAGGGGAGAGGGAGAGAGAGAATCCCAAGCAAACTCCCTGTTGAGCACAGAGCCCCATGCAGTGCTTGATCTCAAAACCCTGAAATCATGACCTGAGCTGAAATCAAGAGTTGGCCCCCTTAACTGGCTGAGCCACCCACGTGCCCTAAGAGTCATTTTAGACTTAAAGATACCTACAGATTGAAAGTGGCAGGGTGAAGAAACATTTATTCCACAAATGGATGGCAAAAGAAAGCTGGACTGCCAATACTTATATCAGACAAAGTAGACTTGTTCTTGTACTGTTTTTATCCTGATTCAATATCAGAGTACCTATGTCTTATCCACAGTCTCTACAGGGAATCTTTAGGCCCTACTACTCAGTCCTCATGCCTTGGATTCTTCCCAAAGTATTCTGTTTGCGATTGTTCAACCTCTTTTCACACTTAACTGCTTTTGCTCATTTATTTTCCTACAGGAAACTCCTCAAGGTTAATGAGTAAAACACATTAATTTAAATTGTGCAAAATCAATTGATCACTACCCACTTTTTCAATGACTCTGGGAAGGATATATATAGTTTGTGATAAATAAAACTGAAAGAAGGATTGAAATCATTTTCTTTTGTCACTGACAGGCCAAGAATAGATTAAATTTGCATCACCTTTGCATGGCTAATTGTTTTCTAGGAAATATTTTTTGGTTTCATCATAAAATAGTAATAGAAACAAGATGTGGCTGATTCTGTTTAGGGAAAGTCATTAAAACTATGTGATAATTATTTATTCTTCCTAACTTAAAATAGTTTAATTTCATCCTTGTCATTGTCCTTCTTCTATATAAAGTTCAACCTATATTAGTATGTGTAAGTCATGGGAAACATGAAAAATAATTACTTCATGTTAATTCCATTTACTAAGTACTTGCCACATATTGAGCTCTGTGTGAATCATGTTCCTCCTACATGAGGCTTATGAAAAAGCCAAAATTACCCACCACCTATACAAAAACCACAGAGAGTGCATTTGGAGTGTTAAATTCTTTGCTGAATTTAGCTAGTTTCACACCTTTATTTTGCTTTTACCCTCATTTATTAGCCTAGGAAATTTCATTTTTGTTTATTTTTGCAAGCCACTTTAAATCCAGTTGAAATATAATAATGTAAAAATAAATAACACCATGGTTCTTTTATTCCCAGGCAATACATTTGTACAGAGAGAATCTCCTAAATCATAGAACCTTGAAATGAATTGAGGCTACCACAACATTTGCAGCAGAAAAATAACTATTACTATAAAGCCTTAATTAGCTAGAACCTATAATTAGCCAGCATTCATTAAAGATTATTTGAATTCACACAAATGGTGTATACGTAAGTAGCCATGTGCACTTAGTTTAGGAGACTATTTCTGCAAGACTATTTACTATAAAAAGATGAATACACATGGATATAAGCAATTGTAATGGTAGTTATATGTAACTGAGCACATGGCTAATGTACATAGAGAGACCAAGCAGTTAAACCATTTTGTTATAATGGAGGGACATCTACATTACAGAAAACACCATATCCATTGTCTGCCAAAATATTTTTTGCTTGTTTGTTTCAGTTTGTCTGTTTTGTCATTCTGTGACAAAATTATAGGCCAACAACAATGGCACAGGAAACAAAAGCTTAAAGGCGGGGCGCCTGGGTGGCTCAGTGGGTTAAAGCCTCTGCCTTCGGCTCAGGTCATGATCTCAGGGTCCTGGAATCGAGCCCCACATCGGGCTCTCTGCTCAGCAGGGAGCCTGCTTCCCCCTCTCTCTGCCTGCCTCTCTGCCTACTTGTGATCTCTCTCTCTCTCTCTCTCTGTCAAACAAACAAATAAATAAAAAAATCTTTAAAAAAAAAAGCTTAAAGGCTTTCTCAGGAAAAAAAAAAGGAGACACTATTTTGTGATAACAAATGCTTACTCTATTTGTGGTTGATCAAATGAGACTGATGCGAAAACAATTTCTCAAAGTGACAAATATCTAAATTCCCTAAAACTATTCAAAATATGTCAAGTGTTTATTAAATATTTAGCAGCATGTTAAATAAATTCTGATGAATTTTTAACAAAAATTTAGTGGTAGTTTATCCAACGCTTCTCAAAATGTTGACTTATCTCTAATTGTATAAATGTAAAGTCCTTTAATTTCATAACTGAATGTTACTTACATGGGTTTTGGAGTCAGACAAACTCAGTAAACTATTTCTTGTGAGACTTTTGTTGCTTTGTTTTCTGATAATGTTATGTCTGGATCGAGACCCTCCCAAAAGAACCCACAAAAGGCAGGCTGGATGCAACAGCAAGAGGATTTATTTCCAGCTGGCTGGGGCTCTCACCCGCACATGCACATACAATGCAGTGCAGTCCTAAGGCGAGAAGCCCTGCCTCTCCCCTTCGCAGCATTTTTATGCACTCGAGTAAACAAGCCCATAGGTAGGCAAGTTCCTTATTCTTTATATGGCAATTACCTAAATCTGTGCATTTCATTGGTGCGTTTGAACAACTGGGGCTAGGCGTCACACAGGGAAGCTAAATTCCAGGAATAGTTTCACGCCCATACCCTGAGGCCTGTCTTTTTCTGGCTTAAAATGAAGCCTGTCTTGGAGGAATGGTAATCTACTGAACTCCACAATGATATTTAACTCTTCTTCATAAGGGTTTTCACAGATCCTGGCACCTTGAGTTTTTTAATGATCTTACAGAGAACACTCTGCAACAAATGATTTAGACATAAAATACTTGTTTTTATATCAAGGCAACTTGCAGATTCATCTTGTACAAATCATGCATATTTCTTTGTATTTCTATAGCATTAGTTTATTTACTCTGAGCAACTGACATAATCACATCCATAATCATAGGTATTTATCTATTTGAATTACCCGTTCTTGCCTCCGTGGGGTGTGGTAGGGAATTAATCTGTGGAAGTGGAACAAAGAATGTGTAGTATGACGTGGTCTGTGCTTTCCGCTCTTGGTTGTACCCTGTGTCAGCCAACTGAGAGGGTTAATTTTAACTCATCTTGGTGAAGCAGTAGTGCATGGATACCTGGTTAACAGTGGAAGTTGCGGTGAAGGTGTTTCTTTAGATGAGATTAACATTTAAGTCAACAGACCTGGAGCAAAGCAGATTATCTCCATAATGTAGGTGGGGCTCATTCAAACAGTTAAGCCATTAAAAGAAAGCCAGAACTTCCCTTAGCAGGAAGGAATCCTGCCAGCAGTCTGCCGGTGGTGGGCTCAAACTGCAACCTCCAAGTGTTCCCTAGGTCTCCAGGCTGCCAGCCTACCCTGCAGATTTCAGGCTTGTTAGCTTCCACAATCACTAAAGCCAATTCCTTAAAATCAGTCAATCTTCGAAGCCACTCCCTCCCTCCCTTTCTCCCATTGTTTTTCTGCAAAACCCTGACTAAAACCTCAACCAAACTCTAAGTATTCATTTTGAAAACATCTTACAAGGGAAAACATGTGTCATTTAGGTAAATTTTGTCCATCTACTACATGCCAGATATTGTGTGGGGGGCAGCGAAAAAACAAATAAATAAAACATGGATTACACTTTGGGATGACTTGAAAAGTCTATGGAGAAAAATAAACATGAAAACAAAGGGTTTAAGATAAATAGTAGTATATTTAAATGGAGATAACAGAATAAATTATGGAGAAAAATGACTCTTTGAATTATATTTTTTAAAAAACTTAATAAAAAATGCACAATAAGGTAGGAAATATCTGGAGAGGAGAATAGAAAGGAAAAGCAAATGAGTGTCATACAGTGATACTGAATTTTATCCTATGAATTAGGGAATTCATTGGACATTTTTAAGCTTAGCTATCAAGTGTATAGGTTTAACTTTTAGTTTGATCACTCTGATATAAGTGATAATTTGCACACAGTGGGAAAAGAAGACTGAAAATGAGGAGATAATTGCATTACACTAGGGAAGAAATGACAGAGACTTGAGCTAGTAGAGATGGAATAAAAGGGACATATTTACAAATATTAATGAAACTGATTTGGGCACACAGACCATAATACAGACTTCTATTGAGATTTCTAGCTTGGGTCAGTGGTGAATATGGCTACCTAAATAAGGCAGATCAGGAAAAAGAACAATTCCACAGGACTATATAATGATATCCATTGAAAATGTTGCATTTGAGACATTAATTAGGAAATTTAATGCTGTAAACTTATTTACTTTGTCCACTAAGTTGTTACTAAATAGGTACCTTGTGTTTGAAGTTCAACCGGCAAGACAGAGTTTTTCTAATCATGGACAAATGAGAGAACTTCTGCTTTATTCCCTGAATAAGATATAAACATGTTAGCCTCCTTCTAGTGGTGTTAGAATTAAAATTCTTTCAATTGAAGAGAGTGTTGATTTCTTGGATATTCCCTTGGGTTTCTCATATACTAGGATATTTCCAACATAGTCCTCTTAAAACAAACCAACCTCATGATTCATTTATTTCCTGATACTGAATAAATACAGACTCACTATTAAAGAAGTTACAGGTCTTTTCCTCTATAACCTTCTCTTTTCTTGTGTATATGGTTATTTGCAGGCATATACCGCAAAGTGAGGAAGCTTCTTCCCTTACTTTTTCCCTAGAATTTTATTATTCTCATTTTCCTTCTCCGCTTTGGTGAAGAAGTAAGTGTAATATTTTAAAAATATAAGAACATTGAACTAGAAATAAACAGACCATGTTAAAATTATAGATCTATATAGCTCTAAACTATATAATATTGGAGAGATTATTTAAAAGTGAGGAACTGCAAAATATATATTTATAAGCCTATCTCATTTATTTTTTATAGGAATCAAGTCTGATGTATATGAATGCTTCTAGAAGATGGATTTGTACTTTGTAAATATTCACTAAAATTTAGTAAATTAAAGCTCTTTTTTAGCTGTGAAAAAATTTGAAGTTATAAATCCTAACTTCTGATTATAGAACTCCTGCCCCCACTCTGTGGTTACTGATTTCAGGGTATCCTATGGATTCTGTCCCCCTTCTAACACAGTTCCTTGTCACCACTTCTTATCTGCACTACCTCTTTTATCAACCTTGTCTCTGTTTCCATCTGTTTCTCAGTTACAGATTCCAAAAGAAGCAGGATTTTTTTTTTAACTGGGTAATCACTACTGTACACAAATTCTTCAAGTAAAGTGTTTTCCCACATAAATGACTCTAAGTAGACTAAAGATGGATGACTTTGGGAGGGCATCAATTCTAATTTAATCAACTTGGACCAAGTTATAGAATCACAGTAATGAAGCAGAGATCTAGCGGGGCCCAACCCCTCCTGGTTGCTTGCTGATCAGATAGATATGTTTACACACTGATGACTTTCAGACTTCTTCTAGAAAAACAGTTTGGAGTATATTATGATGTTATATATATATTATAATTTATATTATATATATATTATGATGTTATAAATTTACTCAAATAAATAAATATATCTATTAAAATAATTTGATAACAAGAAATGGTGCCAGAGG
Source organism: Procyon lotor (assembly GCA_028646535.1). NCBI lineage: Eukaryota > Metazoa > Chordata > Mammalia > Carnivora > Procyonidae > Procyon > Procyon lotor. Next base: position 145,740,490 of record CM053605.1, on the reverse strand, counting down.
GAATAAAGCAGGGAGACACAAAGTCAGAGTCAATATAGGAGAAAGATTTTGTAAAATTCAGTATATTAATTTAAATTTTATCAAAATAGTATTAACATGATGAAAAATGTTTACCTCAGAATAACCAAAAGTCAAGAAAGCTATAGAGGGATGCACGCATCAAGAAGAAAATCATATGGTAGAAAAGATCAATTTTTGTCTTTGTAATTCTGTAAATTACTGTGCAAAACAACTATTTATAGGTTCAGGTAACAACAATGTGATAGGCAGAATAATGCCCCCTGCCCCCACTAAACAAACAAACAAAACCCAAATGTTCACATCCCGATCCTCAGAACCCATGAATATGATAGGGTAAATGGCAAAGAGGTATTACAGTTGCACGTGGTTAACAATCATAATCAGCTGACCTGAAAATGGGGAGATTATCCTGGATATGCCAGGTGGGCCCAATAAAACCACAAAGGTCCCTAAAAGTAGAAAAGGGAGGCAGAAGGAGAGAGAGAAAGAGATGTGATTACTGAAGCTGAGTAAGACTGAGGGGATATGAGAACTTGACCCTTCACTGGTTTGAGGAAGGGGCCACAAACCAAACACAAGAAGCCTCTAGATGCTAAAAAAGGCATAAAAAGGGATTCCACTTAGAGATTAAGGTTACAGATGGAATTACAGTTGCTAATAAACTGACCTTAAAATAGGATATCTTGGATTATCCAGAAGGTCCAACCTCATCATGAGGGGCCTAGTAAAATGAGTTCGTAAGGTTGAAATGAGAGAGAGAGAGAGAGAGAAAGGGAGCAAAGGTCAGCAAGGGGAGAAAACACTCCGCTGATGGCTTTGGCTATGGAGGAGGGGGCTAACAACAGGGATTACAGGTGACCCGGAGAAGCTAGAAAATGCGAGAAAATGGATTCTCCTTAGAGCACCCAGACGGCATGCAGCCTAGCCAACCCCTTGATGTTAGCTCAAACCTGTATGTAATTGTGAAAAGCCTAAAGAATGGTAAGATAATAAATTTCTGTTGTTTGAAGCCACTGAATTTGTGATCTTTTGTCCCAGCCATGATAGAAAACTAAAACAAGTCTAATATTTTTCCTAACAATTCTAACAATTTCTAAACTAAGCAAGTCCACAATTAGAATAAGACACAGTATTCACCCTAATGCTTTTAATCAAGTGAAATCAAGTTGTAATGATCAATACTGGGATGTGTAGGCTATAATTAGAGACAAGGATCATTTTCCTGAAACATCTTCAATTTATGTTATATTTATTTAAAGCATTGATATCAGTATAGGTGATAGTTTTTTCTAGCACTCAGGGCAAAGAACCAGACATATTGACTCTGATGGGAAACTTATTTAAAAAACAAAAACATATAAACAAAGCCAAAGGACAACAAAAACAAAACAAATTAAAAAACAAATAACCACAGGATCACTTTCCAGGAGCATGCACACACCATTTGAGGAAATTCTCAGACCATACATAGCCTCAGCTTCCATGCTAAAAATAAATAAATAAATAAATAAGTAAATAAATGAATAACAACAAAACAAAAATACAAACGGACAAAAAGCACTGTGAATGCCAGATGGTACAAATGGTGTCACTGTGTGGGACGCCTGGGTGGCTCAGTGGGTTAAAGCCTCTGCCTTCAGCTCAGGTCACGATCTCAGGGTCCCGGGATCCAGCCCCACATCAGGTTCTCTACTCAGCGGGGAGCCTGCTTCCCCCTCTCTCTCTGCCTGCCTCTCTGCCTACTTGTGATCTCTCTCCTCTCTGTCAAATAAATAAATAAAACTTAAAAAAAAAAAAAAAAGAGTCACTGTGGTCCTTAAGACATTGAAGTTTGTGTAGGCTCAGTATAGTGAACAATATGACGCTATATCCTTTCTCTTTTTATGAAAACAAGCATGCCTTGAAGAACACATCAACTAATGAATAAAACAAATTACAGAATTAAAGATACCAGAATGTTTTGTTGTTCAGACATTAGAAGGATAAACACCACAGATAGTTAAGAATAAGTGGATAATCAGAGTTTTAAAAATATATCCTTTGGAAAAATTAGGTAATTTATAAACAAACTATTTACTGAGCACAGTGAAAAGAACAATTGGCTAAATAACTTTAGTATCACACTCTACTTTCAGATCTACTTAAGCAAGAAATAAATAACTTATTTCTAACGCTAGTAGAGCAAATGCAACATCCCCTCAGAAGCTGCAGAAACAGGGCCTTACCAGAAAACCCCAGTATAAATGAAAGCCCTGCCCCCAGGACTCCCTTCTGATCTTCCACTTTTTTTACATAGCATTTACCACCATCATTTACTCACTATTATTATGTATAAAGTTTACTGGCAATCTCTTACCACTAGGACATAACCTCCACAAAGTCAAGGAGTATTTTCTCTATTTTGTTAACTAATGGATCCTGAAAGGCCCACAACAGGTTTTGATAAATAACAATTTCTCAATAAATATTTTACATCAAATGAATGAAAACGATGTAAGGTCAAAACATTTAAAATCGACTACTGATAAATAAATAGAAAAAAATACAAAAACACTATTTTCAACCAAGTCTTTTGTTTTTATAGACTTCAGTTTAAAAAAAAATTACAAAAGATTCAGAGTTAATGAACAGATTAGATGATATCTGAGTATTAAAATCAAGATTCTAAAAAAAACAAAAAAACCCAAGATTCTAGTGCTTAGAAAGCTGAAAGTCAGAAAAGGTAAGTCCTTTTTAATATTTAAAATTTATGTTTGTATTTGTATAGACTAAGATTTATGATAAGTATGAACAGAAACTCATAAGCTTTAATTTTAAAAGGTCAAAAACTGTGTATGCTATTTTCCCCTTCAAAGTCAAATTAGGAGGTTACTTTCTTTTTAAACCATTTTATGAAATTGGTGTATATTTCATTTCAGGCCTTCACGTACAGCAATCCTACTAACTGAAACATTTTTTTTCCTCCACCTAATTATTGAGATCCCTCCCTTCCTTAACACACACTGGACATTTATGTCACAGAGGAGTCACTGATAGTTTATTCCTCAGATTACCCTAACATCCACTCAGCATTTTCCCAGTACTCAATTTAAACATAAATCCTATATTAAAAAACAAACAAACAAAAAGTCTTCTCTAGTAACTTAATTGGAATAAATTTTAGTTCTATTAATGGATTAAAACTCCTTCATGGTACAGACATAATTGTTCCACTCCTCTTTAGTTTGTAGACTTCACTGCACATACTACCTGTTTAATATTCATCTTATGATAGCCAGTAATTGGGATTGGCAACTGGATTTGTAGAGGCTTAATAACAGTTGACTTGTAATATTTTTTCAGCTTTACTGAGGTATAATTATAAACACTTTAGGACATTTAAAGTGAACATCCCAATGATATATGTATACAATGTGAAAGGATTCTTCCCTTCTAATTAACACATCTGGCCACTACCCCACATTTGTGTGTGTGTGTGTGTGTGTGTGTGCAGGTGTGTGCAGGTGTGTAGGTGAGAATATCTAAGTTTTATTCTCTTGGCAAATTTCAATTACGCAATACAGTGTAATCAATTACGATCACCATGTTATACATTAGATCCTAGACATTATACATCTATTGTTAGTTTTGGTTCAGAGCAGTTAACTTTATTTGTCTTAAAGTATACAAACCCATGATATCTATTAACATAAAAGATGTTGGAAAACAGTATTGCTAAATCTTAACTTTTAAAACTTTTTTAAAATTTTTAAGATTTTATTTATTTATTTGACAGAGAGAGAAAGATCACAAGTAGGCAGGGAGGCAAGCAGAGGAAGAGGGGGAAGCAGGCTCCCTGCTGAGCAGAGAGCCCGATGCAGGGCTCGATCCCAGGACCCTGGGATCATGACCTGAGCCGAAGGAAGGGGCTTTAACCCACTGAGCCACCCAGGTGCCCCCTTTTTTAACTTTAATCTTATTAAACTTTAAGGTCTTCCTTTGTCCATGATTATTTATCCTCACACAACTCTACCTGACCATGGCTTTTCTTCTTTTACTTTATGCTTGTTTAGGATGTTCAATAAGCCTACCTAAAGGGGTAGAGTATGGACTTTAAGTCCTGGAATCAAACTGTGATTGAGCTGCTTTGTAGGTATGTAACTCCAAGCTACTAATTTAATTCTGCAGAGAGAAACAAAGCCAGATATGAATTAGTGGTAAGGACAGATTTTAATCAATAAGATACTATTGCAGTAGGGAAGTGGGTCCAGCTTGAGATCAACTCAACTTCAATTTGCAGAGGTGACTGGATTTAAAGGGGGAATAAGGGAGTAGTAAGGGGGAGGAGAAGGTTTTGAGTAGAGTCAGGGAAGTGAAAAATTACAAAGGGTGGGTCAATGTAAATGTCAGTTAGGCCAGCTGTGTGGGCTACACAGTGACTAGTAGACAGAGGCCCTATTACTCCTGATGATGACATTTCAGAGAAAGATACACCTAAGTTGTAGAGATAATATATAGATCTCAAATTGACAGAGGAAGGATTCACAGATTGTAGGTCCTTTTTAGTAAATGGTCTAAGAAAGGGTGGTGAAGGGTCTACCCTCAGACATAAGCTAGAATAAACAGTATATTCTTTTGGCAGCCTTAAGAATGTTAAGGGGTCTAGGATCATTCTAGGGAGGCTGCCTTGAGTTGTTAGAAATTATGTTAAAGTCTTCCAACTTGGGAGGGGCGTAGATGAAATCATTTATGCTTATGTTTTGTAGGTTTTATAGGCCAAGGCTGAAGCCTAGTGGAGACAAAGGATCAGGAGAGTGTGGCTACAGTTGGGTCAAGGTGAGAATCTTTCTCAATTCCCATTGTTGGAATAACTTTCTAGGCCCAAGAAGGAGCCACTCCTACTTAGGATGTCACATCAGCAAACTAAAACTTAGATAACTTTCTTATCCCTGTATGTGTTCTACTTGACCAGAAATGTAGTATATCCTAAGCCAGACACCAAATGCCAAGCCGATTCGGAGCTCTCTGCTTATTTCCTTGGTTTTTCTCACCCCAAAGAAAGTTGACTATGTGACCTCAGCCTATTATATATTTTCTATTTTTCTCTTCCTTGCTCTTTATTCTTTACCCTATCAAAAGCTTCTTACCTTTTACCCCATTCTTCAGTTCTCCCAGGGGAGACTGTACACTTCATTAAGTATTAAATAAAGTTTCCGTGTACCACTTAAATTGTTTTCTTTAATCATTTTTTAACACAACCTAGAAAGTGAAAGTATATATTATTTTCCTCCCTCATCTGTCCCTTTTCTTCTGGCCTTGAATGCAGTTCTATGGAAATGTGGTGCTGGAACTACAGCAACTAATTTGAGACCATAAGGAAACAAATTAAAAGGTGAAGACCCAACTCCCTAAAGATGGTACAGTGGAAAGTCAGAAAGCCTTGATCTTTGATGACATCACTGAATCATGAGTCCAAATCTGAAACCATCTACTTCTAGTCCCTCTTTTCTTTCCAATAAACTTTTACTTCTAGGAAAGTTTTAGATTTACTTTAGTTGCAAATGTAGTACAGAGAATTCCTACATATCACTCATCAAATTCCTCCTTTTACCATCTAACTACTATTGTACATTTGCCACAACTAAGAAATCAACACTGAAACAATAGTATTATCTAAGCACTTTATTTGGATTTCACAGTGTTTTCCCCTAATATCATTTTTACTATTATAGGATTCCCTCGAAAATATCACATTGCATTTAGTTATTATGGCTCCTTGGTTTTCTCTGCTTATGGCAGATTCTCAGTTTACTTGTTTTTCATGAACTTTGATGGATTTTAGGAGTACTGTTCAAGTGTTTTTCGGTTTGTCTAATGTGTTTTGGTTTTAGTCTTTTCAAGAAAGAACTGGAGTTATGGGCTTTGGGGAGGGACACCAAAGAGGTGAGGTGCCCTTTTTTTATCAGAGAACATGCTACCAACATGGTTCATCACTAGGATATTAATGCTTATCACCTGGCCAAGGCAGTGTTTGCCAAGTGTCTCCATTGTAAAGTTTCTCCCTGGCCCCTTTCCATATTATATTCTTTGGAAGCAAGTCATGAGCACAGCCTATAATCAAGATGTGGATGGGTGGGATAGAAATTTAGCTCCATTTCCTGGAAGGAGGAAATCATAAGATTGATTAAAAATTCATCTGGAAGTCTGGTCCTTGGACATCTAAGCCAGAGAGGGTGAAGTCAGGTGAGGCTAGTACAACAAAGAAAGGGGGACAGATCCCTGGCCTGCAGAGGAAGGAGTGGGAAGGGGTCCAGGCATAGCCGACAGGCAGAGGGTCCAGCCCTGGCCTGGTACACCTGAGGGTGAGGAAGAAACTGGAGGACCCAGGGTCTGGGTGGGGATCTGCTCTGGGGGCTGGGCCTGAAACTCCAGTCCTAGGAGGTTCCTCACCCCAATTATAGAAGTAAAGATTCCATAGAGCACAGCATCCATGCCTGAGGACCACAGGGGTGGTCCCGGGGACTCTGCCTGGGGACTGAGAGTACTTTACTCCAGCAGGGCTAGTTTTGGTGTCCAAAGCACATCCGGGAAACCTTGCACAAATGCATGATGGGAGGAAGTGACCCACAGCAAAGAGAGGGCTCTGTGCTGCGAATGAGGACTTGGGTTACTGAGGATTCCAGGCAGGCCTGAAAATGCTCAGCCTTTCCTTCTTCTAATGTGTGATGCCTTTAACTCACTTTGATCTGGAGTTCTGTTTTGAGTTTCAACCTGCCTTGGAACAGCTACCATTGCCCTTTATTCACCTTAAAGCATCAAGTACACTTTTCCCAATCTCTCCCTCTTTCTTTCACCTCTAGCTCCTAATTCAATCTCCTTACTAGTAATCAGTCTATTCAGATTTTCTATTTCTTCATGATTCAGTTTCAGTAGTTTGTATGATTGTAGGATTTTATCCATTTCTTCTAGGTTGTCCAATTTGTTGGCATGTAATTATTCAAAGTAGTCTCATGATCCTTTGTACTTGTGTGATATCAGTTGTGATGTCTCTTATTTTATTCATAATTTTATTAATTTTAATCCTTTTTGCTTGGTGAGTCTAGCAAAAGGTTTATCTATTTTGGTTATTCTTTTCAGATTGTCATATTTTATATATATATATATACACACATGCACATGCACATATTTTATATATATTATGTGTGTGTGTGTATATATATATATAATTTTTGAAATGAAGCTTGCAAGTCATTGCCATTTAGAATGAGTTAAAGGCTTTATCTTTTTTTTTTAAAGATTTTATTTATTAGACAGAGAGAAACACAGCGAGAGAGGGAACACAAGCAGAGGGAATGGTAGCGGGAGAAGCAGGCTTCCTGCAGAGCAGAGAGCCCAATGCGGGGCTCGATCCCAGGCCCCTGGGATTTGACCTGGGCCGAAGGCAGACGTTTAACGACTGAGCCACCCAGGCGCCCCAAGGCTTTATCTTTTAAATCTTGCCTCGGATAAAGCTCTTCCAAGGGTTCACGGACACATAGGAACCACTGAGTTATAGAAATTTTCTGATCTCACAGGGAAACATAGTTGAGGGCCCCAGAAATCCCTATCTAAGTAATAGCACATAGTGAATATGAATACAACATTCTGTGCTTTGTTTCAGGTTATTTTTCAAATAAACTGTATAATTATAAGTTTATGCAATTCGGTTTATATTTGTATGAGACGGTGGAATTGAATAACATGGCCTATGATTAAAGTTTATAGATCTAAAAGTTTATATATCAATAACAAAGGACATCACAGACACCATTTAATAAGTATTTATTTATTGATTTTTAAAGATTTTATTTATTTAGAGAGAGTGAGAGAGAGCACCTGTGGTTTGGGGGGGGCGGAGGGAGAGAGGGACTCAAGCAGACTCTTTACTGAGTGTGGAGTCAGATGTGGGGCCCAACCTCAAGATCCTGATCTTAACTGAAATCAAGAGTCAGAGGCTTAAACGGACTGAGCCACTCAGGTGCCCTGCCATTTAATATTTAGGTTAATTTCATTATGCAATTTGATATTTGGTACATAATTATGCTAACGAACTTGCCTTTTATAAGCCTTTATAAACCTTTTATAATCCTTCTAAGATTATCTCATTTATGGCACAGAGATTTTCATATTATTCCCTTTGTTTTGCCAGAAACTATTTTTCTATATATTTGTCTATTTTTCTATCATCTATCTATCTAAAACTGGCAAAGCTTCCATTTACTAATGCAATACTTCTAAATTTATGAGTATCCATCATTTACCTAACAATGTTTTCATAATCTCTTCATATTTTTGCCGAAGATTACCATCACTCTGTGTAGATTCTTTTTTTATTATTATTTTGCCAGAGAGTTACTTTGATACCCACATTCATCTTCTCTTTCCACTAATCTTTCAGTAAGTGTCCTGCTGTCTCTTTCTCTTGAGTTTAACATCTTGTTTCTTTCTATATCAAATTGTGTTTCTCCTACTTACTGAATCTATTGCAAAGAAAATTACACAGCAGTATATATTATAAGCACGTTTGTCCATTTTGTGAAAAAAAAAAACAAACAAACAAACAAGTTAACAGTAGTCAGGCCAGATTCTTCTTCTTACTAAAATACCACCTTCTAATGCTATTTATCTTATTGTATAAGTAAAATTCATTTTTAAATCTCACAGTTGGAAGTACTATCCAGCCCATGAGCAAAAGGACTAAATTGGTGGAATATGTTCTGATATGGCAACAGGAAATCAGATGAACTGCAGCTTCTTGACAGCATAGTAGCATTTATTCCTTAGGATGGGAAAGAAGTGATTATCTGCTCACCAGTGGGCTGAAATCCACCAACATCCAGGCCACTCTGGCACTCTGATTAACTTTAGCTAATCCTTCACCCAGGGGTGACTTTTGATGCTGGACAGTTTTACTATGACAAACAAATTTAGTTACCAAATAATCAGAAGCTAAAGTGACATATTTCCTGAATATTGTAAGAGTTTTCCTTCATTAGAAACTAACATTACCATAGTAATGTATTGTTTCTTTAAATATAATTATAAATTTAGCATGAAGTTTTGTCACTATTACTCATAATATACACATTTACTACTCTCAAAACTTAAACTATAAATTAGCCTGAATTTAATGCCTACTTTAAAATAAATATAATGATGTTCTGATTATGTAAAACAAAATTAATGTTAAATAACAGTAGTATATTTTTTAAAAAGCAACAATAACCAAACAAAACTGACAATGTAGGGTGGGCTCCATCTCAATTAAATCTCGGCCAGAGAAAAGGCTATCCAGTTATTAATATCTCTTCCCTTCGTATGTTTGTATATATTTATGCATACGAAACAAAATTCAAATATATAATCATACACATTCAAGATATATTCACCTACATTTATATGAATCTAAATATATACACACATAGAGAAGGGATAATTCTATCAACCACTGAGTCAGCTTTTATGTCATTATATGTTATATTCACTTAGTTACCCATCATTTAACCACTCTTCATATTTCCGGAATTGTTTGCAGTGCTATCTACCAAAGAGATGAACGCATTTTTGTGAATGATTGAATGGTAATTAAGGTTAGTGAAGTTAAACTACTTTTTTTTAAAGATTTTATTTATTTATTTGACAGAGACAGAGAGATCACAAGTAGGCAGAGAGGCAGGCAGAGAGAGAGGGGGAAGCAGGCTCCCTGCTGAGCAGAGAACCCAATGCAGGGGCTCAATCCCAAGACCCTGAGATTATGACCTGAACCGAAGGCAGAGGCTTTAACCCACTGAGCCACCCAGGCGCCCCTTAAACTACTTTCTTGCCAAGAATTTTATAGACTAACTTTTCTAAAAAGCCTCCGTCAAAAAAACACAAAAAACATTGTAATGATAGATAAATATATTTTAGTACAAAGCTGGAATCATAAGAATTTCAGAGAAATTGCCATGGTTCAAAATTGAAAAAAATAACTGCAAACCAAAAAGATATACATTTGTCTTATCCTTGCTTAAACACTTGTCGAAGGACACAAAAGTATGTCATTAATGAAAGTGAGAATTATATAAATCCACTTACTTTCAATCAGGGAAGAAAACTTACTTGGGTTAAAAAACAATTCTACGTGACTATTAATATGCTCTACTTTGACTTTAGGTGGTTTGAGGTTTGAATTTTAAAAGACGTATGATTCAAGTAACCACAAGCAACAAAATACACATTAATGTCAATCTGTGTTGATAACACTTAAATGCTCCAGCAGAAACTGAAAGTAAAATCTCTTTGAAGGCATACACCTCTGACAATGATTTCCACAGACAAAGTTCCACTGAATATGAACTGCTGATTCTAAATTATAATGCACAAAAGGAAATAATTTGTCATGGGAACAAGCAAAAAGAATAAGTATCAAGGGTAAATTTATAGGAAACTTAATTATTAGAAATACAGTATAAAGGAATATAAGCATATTTACCAATTTTAAGGAGGTAGAATGTCAAATAAACGAAGTAGTCTAGACATATTAAGAAAGATGCAGTTAGAAATAGCAATTAGAAGGAACGTCAATATAATTAAAATATAAGCTCAGTGGTGGGTATAAAACAAATTAGCAAAGCCACCTCCATAATTTGTTTACTGGAGTATATATTTTAAATTACATATATATATGTATGTGTGTGTGTGTGCATATATGTATATCTATAATATAAATACAGGTGAGAGAATAGTTCAGAGAAAGAAAGATACAGAAAATATGAAGGAGAAGAAGAAATATAGAGAATACATTAAAAATGACTGGACACAGGAGCTGCAGAAGAACGGAACAGTAAAGAATTAAGAATTTGCTAGATTAATCCTTTAATAATGAAATGCATATTAAGACATAAGTAGCTCTATTAGTTGTTTAAAACATACAGGAATGCTTCAGGGGTTCCTAGGCAAAGAGACTAGTGTATATCATGGGGCATTTGTACAAGAAAAAACAAGAATAGTATAGAAAGAGGAACTTTCTTCTATGTCTTTATTGAGTTATTCTGGCAAGAAAATAGAAATTATATATATATATCATTATATATATTATATATATATCTCAATATATATATAATATATATAATTATATATCTATCTCAATAAAATATTTGATGAGGAAATTTCAAAAATGCCTTTTTCAAAAGCTCAGCTTTTGAACTTATCTCTGAAAGCAAATCCATAGATTATGATAGGAAACACAATGTGTTTTCATTCCTGAATTAATTTCAATAGTTATGTCTCAGGGGCATCCAAAGTTAATAGCTATATTATTTACACTATCATTTGAATTTATTTTAAGTTTATTCATACTCCCTCCCTGAAATAACATTTGATTTTAAAAATTCTTATCAATTCACTACAATCAGGTACATTTTAATTTGTCTTAAATATGCCATATTTAAGTCTCAAATATATCTCCTCTAGCAAACTGAAATGGGACCAGGTATTTGATTCATTCATGAGGGTCTTCATTTGCACTAAGTCCTTTAATTGTATCTGTCTTTCCTGAGCACAAAATACTGAAATGTGTAGTCACCAATCATAAGGTAACTCATTTCTAGCAACCACCCATTAGTATACAGGTATAGTTGCCTAACTTTGATGAGGGCAGGATAATAGTGATTCTTAGCATGTTCGTTGACTTTTGGCCAAAGGCAGTAAGACTGTCCAAATATTCTTCATCCTTATTTTGTTTCTTGACTTGTCACACAATATTTACAATTCTGGATTTTTATACTTAAAGGTTAGGTATTTTGCTCAATAGTATTATCTAGCTTGTCACAGTTAACCTTCCCTCATCAATTCTTCTGGATATTCATACACTCTAAAATTATTAAGAAAAGGCAGATATGGGATGCCTGGGTGGCTCAGTCTTTAAGTGTCTGCCCTCAGCTCAGGTCATGATCCCAGGGTTCTGGGATCGAGCCCCACACTGGGCTCCCTGCTCAATGAGAAGCCTGCTTCTCCCTCTCACTGCTGCTGCTTGTGTTCTCTCTCTTGCTGTGTCTCTCTCTGTCAAATAAATAAATAAAATCTTAAAAAAAAAAAGAAAAGGCAGATATTACTCATTTAGATAGGCAATGGAGCAGCCATTTGCTTATTTTCCTCTAGTTTAATAAGGAGATACCATATGCGAATTCTGTTTCTGTAATTCATTTCATCTCATTCTATTTATGTATATTTACTGGGTAAATGATTGAGGGACTTTTAGATGACAGGGAACAAGTTAAACCTTTTCTAAGGAGAGAAAGGAAGGGGAAAAATAAAAAAGCCTGCGGTACAACCTGAAATTCTGGAGAAGTGTTTAATGAAATCTGTTTTTGCTATTTGTTCATTAAGCCTTGCTCTTCTCTTTGACCAAGTAAAGTGGTTCTGATTTTATATATTCTATAAATTGGGCTCAATCAATTTAAAGAGGAATTAAATTGGCAAAAATAAAGCATTCTCATATATTTTTTAAAGATTTTATTTATTTATTTATTTGTCAGAGAGAGAGAGAGAGAGAGAGAAGACAAGCAGGCAGAGAGGCAGGCAGAGAGAGAGACAGAAGCAGGCTCCCTGCTGGGCAAGGAGACTGATGTGGGACTCGATCCCAGGACCCTGGGTTCATGACCTGAGCTGAAGGTAGCTGCTTACCCAACTGAGCCACCCAGGCGTCCTAAAGTGTTCTCATATTTTAATTATGTTTGGAAACCACTGTCAATAAAAATAGCAGAATATTTGCCATAAGATAACTTGACAGTCAGATTTGGTACTTGCAAAACTAGTTCACACTGTATTTATTTATATACCATGGAATGAGAGTAATAAACTCTTTAGTTGCTGTATATAACTTATTGTATATTTGGTATCAAATTACATATAGAAGAGAAGCAACTGTATTCTCTTTAATTCTCTTCATATATTATTTTGACATTTAACTATGTATTAGGCAAATATATGTACTAAGAAAAAAGGTATTTTAATACATGTTTCACCACTGTCCAAACATAACAGCTTTTGAGATATCTGGGAATTATAGTCCATTTTGATATAACTATGTTAGACTTTGGTATCCAAAATAATCAAACATATTAAATTCTTGACAGATTACCAATTACCTGGGCTTATCTTCTGCCTAGTAAAATATTTGTAGCATGAAAATATTTCTGTATTTCACATAACAAGTGCTTTTCAATTTTCCACTTTGCTTTAATTACTTCTTTGAAGATGAGAGCTTTCAGAGAGTGCTTGACTTAGAGTAAAGCACATCAAGGGTAATGGAACCACAAAGATGGCTGAGGTTAAACCACAGAAACATTACAGGTTTAATTACACAAGTAGTTTGAAGGTATAATGCAATTCAGAGTATTACAATAAAATTAAGTTAAAACACCAGGAATCAAAAACCCAGACTGTAGGGGTGGCTCAGTCCTTAAGCATCTGCCCTCAGCTCAGGTCATTATCCCAGGGTTCTGGGATGGAGCCCCGCATCAGGCCCCCTGCTCAGCAGAGAGCCTACTCTCCCTCTCCCACTCCCCCTGCTTGCGTTCCCTCTCTCGCTGTGTCTCTGTCAAATAAATAAATAAAATCTTAAAAAAAACCAAAAAAACCCCAAACCCATATTGTAGCATTATCCTAAATTTTGTCCTTTAATTGTGCCTCCATCTAAAACATATCCCAAGTCTCCATATCGCCTTCCGTTCACTATCTTGAAATCTAGAATCCCCATATGCTGCCATGTTCCTTCATCATTTAAATGAACTTTATTTTTCTTGTAATCTCCATTTCCACTTACTTATTTCCACTTACTGTCCAGTCTCTGTTTTATTATTGTAGTTTCCTCCACCACATGACTATGTCAACCCACCTATATTCACACATTGTTATATGTTCAACTTTACAAGTGATAAATATGATAGGTTTCATATATGATATATATGAAGAAATAGAATTTTCAAGCATTTACATATATTCAGATTGAGAAATGCAACACCAAGAAAACAGCCTATACTTCTGACAGCAAGAATATATTGAACAGAGGAAAAAATTACACTCTGTGCCTCTCAAGGAATAGACTTTAGGAATGGAAGAATTAAAATAGGTATAATTTCCCAGGAATTATGCCTGCTGCAAAAGTGCAGAAGAGATTAGAGAATCAGGTCTGTTAAGTCAGTTAGGAATATGTCCCATGTGAACAGGTGATTAAGAGGCATAGGATTAAAAGAATCAGAATTATCAGCTTTTAGGTTATATGTGTGTGTATAATAATGTAATTCGAGTTTAGTGTCAGAGTATGTAATTGTAATTAGAAGTACAGATCAGAAATTCCAGCATTAATCCAGTCTTTTGTAAAATACTTTCCTTAAATTCATGTATACTTCTAATTAATCTATTAATTGGAGGTAACTATGAAACCTTTAGGTTATCTTAAATTTGTATATATTTTGAAAACTAATTCAAGACATAACTGATTACAAAATGCCCTGCATATACTAAACTTATACAGCAATTTTCATATAATCTAATGCATTTCATTTCTTCTTTAGGTTCCATACTGAGGACCTATAATCTGCTAATATATATCATAAGGAAATAAAAAAAGTGGTTCTCTTTTATGCCCCGCAAATATTTTATCGATAAGTACTGCACTGGGTTTTATTCTTCAGTAACATTAAATTTTTAGATGGAGACCAGTTCTATACACAAACGCAAAACCAGACAGTAATAGATAATTAGAGGAAAGAGGAAAAACTAGGGAAAAAAGAGGAAGAAAGCCTTATGGCCTTGAAATCAGAAGAGAAATGAGGACAATTTATGTCAGAACAGGAAAGAGGATTGGAATGGACATCTGGAAAGATATCAAGATAAAAGCAAAGGCTAGGCATAGAAAGGGAATGAGGCTGGAATGAGAAGGAGTTTTTTGTGCCAGAAGGAAAGCAGATATTGGGTCCTGAGCCAGATCAGGCTGTGAGGGTGGTGGCGACTGTTACAGGATTGAGTTATGGCTGGAAGGGAGAACAGAATGTGCCTGGCCAGGAGCAGACATTGGAACAAAACAGCAGCATGTGAAGTGAGAGGAATATGTTTAGAGCTGTTGGAGGTTGTGGTTATTTAATCATAACTTTGTTCCTTCTGCTGCCAGAGACTGATGGAACTCCCTCCCACAGAGGTCAAACAAATGGTTTTATCAATTCACTTAGTCAATTACCCACCCTGTGAATAGAAGGTCAGGATGCTGACTAACCACAATTTAAGACAAATGAGATGCATTAAATGTGCATTTGCTCACAAGGTTCCTATGACCTAACTGCTTTAGGGATTTAGATAGTTCCTTGCTAAGATCACACTAACCGTATGATTAATATGTTAAAATACTCATCTTAATATTCTTATATCCTTGCTAAGGATATTACATAAGCTACAAAGAAAAACATAAACTTCTAAATGGTAAGCACTTTATCATTAAGTGTTCATTATTAAGATACCTTAATAGTTTATTATTAAAACAGCTTAATAGGGGGGTGACTGGGTGGCTCAGTGGGTTAAAGCCTCTGCCTTCGGCTCAGGTCATGATATTAGGGACCTGGGATCAAGCCTGCATCAGGCTCTCTGCTCAGCGGGGAGCCTGCTTCTCCCTCTCTCCCTGCCTGCCTCTCTGCCTACTTGTGATCTCTTCTCTCTGTCAAATAAATAAATAGAAATCTTTAAAAAGAAAAAAGATACCTTAATAGAAATAGTTGCTAGTATCTGAGTCACAAAGATGTGAAACTGAATCCCAGGTCTGTTATCTACTATTTGAATTGAAAACTTAACTTTTGTCTCAAAGCCTCAGTGTTCTAGGATTAATATATATTTTTAAGATTTTATTTATTTATTTGAGAGAGAGAGAGAGAGCGCACGCATAAGAAGGAGGAGGGGGGAGAGGGGGAGGAACAAGCAGATTCCCTGCTGAATGGGGAGCCTGATGACATTATGGGGCTCAATCCCGGAACCCTGAGATCATGACCTGAGCTAAAGTCAGATGCTTACCCAACAGAACCACCCAGGCACCCCAAAAACAACTACCTTCTCCTGAATATAGATCTCCTCATTCTGCTGTTCATAAGAAGATACAATCAAACACTGGTGTTTATTAGAGAGTAAAGAACTGTTTCCTTCACAATAGTTTTCAACTCACACTTATGGCATTTTCTCACACAGATCTCCTCTTTCTGGAACTACTCATTGTTCCTGTTTTCAGTAATTCTAATATGATAGATATTATTAGAATATCTATTAGATAGATATTATCTAATATATCATTTATATATTAAGTGATAAATTACACTTGAAAGCTATAAGCTAAAATCAAATGATACTTTTCTTTCTCACCATAGTTGATATGTCTTATATTTAATAGCCCTTTATATTTAGTAATACACTGGTACGTATTATGTTTTGTTCCATATCTCATTTTGTCTTGTCTCCCTCAAACATATAAAAATCTTAATGAAATGTGTTAACTCTTATACCTGTTTGTATCCTTCACAGAGAAGAGTAGTGCCTCATCAGTGTAGGGAAGGTGAACTTTTCCCTCTACCCTCTTAGGTTTTTTTTTTTTTTTGCTGGACTTCAGAATTAAATTGAAATAAAACAGATTAATGGGAGAAAAGCATGGAAATTTATGTAAATTTTATGTGTCAAGGGAGTCTTTGAAAGGAATGAAGACCCAAGGTGAGGTCTACAAGCTTTTATACTATGTTGAACAAAGAGAGACCATTGCAGGAAAGTAATTCAATTAGGTGGGGAAACTAAAGGAAAATAAGAGTTATTTTAACAAGTCCTGTTGGCACAGGATTTTCTTGGTCTCAACTTCTTGTCCTTGATAAGAAAGGACTTTCCTTCTGGTGTAGGAAGGCCATCTTTCACAGGGAAATTTCATCACCTGCTTTTAAGAAACAGAAGGAAAGGGGCACCTGGGTGGCTCAGTCATTAAGCGTCTGCCTTCAGCTCAGGTCATGATCTCAGGGTCCTGGGATCGAGCCCCGCATTGGGCTCCCTGCTCAGCAAGAAGCCTGCTTCCCCCGCTACCATTCCCTCTGCTTGTGTTCCCTCTCTGGCTGTGTTTCTCTCTGCCAAATAAATAAAATCTTAAAAAAAAAAAAAAAAAAAGATTCTGAGATCAGGGCAACAACCACAGAGATCAATTTTAACCTGGTCTTCTCCTTTAAAAAAAAAAAAAGAAACAGAAGGAAAGTTAGAGTGTTTTTCTTATATTTACTGTTTTTCAAGTGCCTTTAACTCAAAACTGTCAACATGTCAGAGTAGCAGGTGTGGCATATTCTGCAACCTCTCACAACTAGAGTAAGTCCAACAAAAATTGAATAGTTGTTTAATTTGAGAAGTACATATCAGAACATCATAGCCCCACAAATTCCTCATTAATTTTGAGGTCCTCTGAGCAAAGAAAACACAGTACAAGTATCAGTCAGTAATTGTCAAGGTGGTTTCCATGATATCAGTACAACTTTCCTTGGCCAAAGCTAGATTATAGTAGCTCTGCATCCTGAATCTAGACCTTGTTGACAATGAATCTACACAGATTGAGAGAAGGAAAAAGTTTTTGGAGATATATCAAATCTATTTACATCATTATTGACAAATATCTCATCTAAAAACCCAAATCCTGGGGCACCTGGGTGGCTCAATCAGTTAAGCATCTGCCTTCAGCCCAGGTCATGATCTCAGAGTCCTGGGATCGATCCCCACATCAGGCTCCCTGCTCAGCGGGAAGCCTGCTTCTCCCTCTCCCACTCCCCCTGCTTCTGTTCCCTCTCTCTCTGTGTCTCTCCCAGTCAAATAAATAAATAATAAAAATAAACTAAAAAAAAAAAAAAACAAAAAACAAATCTTTTTGTTTCTTCTCTCTTTGTCCTTGAATCTCAGAAAATATTTGCATAAGTTAGCTCAAGAACAAGTAGTTAAAATAAAGAGAAAATGAAGATAAAAAAGAATCAGATGAACTGCAAGAAGCAGCAAGATAGCTTCCCAAGTTTAGTAGTAAAGCGGCCAATAAAACATAACCTCATTCTGACATAACCCAACGCTCTGAGGATGCAGGGTGCCATGTGCATGAGAGAGAGAGGAGAGAGATGGACGACTCCTTACTATCATGGTATTTACCAAAAAGTAAAAGAAGTGAGATGAGTCAACTTGATCTTTAAGATAGTTTTCTATGAAGTAATAAATTATTCAATGACCAACAATTAGATGGCAACTCATATTCCAAGACCAAAGTCAGATATGAGAATGGAATTTGGAGTCGGAATGTTCTGCTCTATAAGAGAAGGCAAAAGTATTAATCCACTATGTTAGCATTTCATTTGATAGCTCTACTGGAAGTCCTACAGGTGCACAGATCACTTCTTTTAGGTAAACCTTCACAATTTTAACAGAATTTTCCCAATCTTAACTCATAATAATCTACCATATTCTGAAATACACATTCAAAATATCATGCTTCATAGTTAGTAGTTTTTATTTTCTTCCTCCTACAGGAACATATTTTCTGAAACTTTCTGCAATAAAAATGTATGCCAGGTCATCTGAAAAAAGATTTACCAATAATTCCTAAATATTAAACGTTAAACAAACACATTTACTTCTTCATGAGGGCCCACACATTAGATCAGGGGAAACAATCATCCTCCTGGGGACATTCCAGTAAGTGCATGGTGATAAGGAACACAAGACTATTCTTGAGCATAAGTGCTAAACAAATGGAGAAAACCCACCATGGGCAGTGATAAGAGTCAGACTCTGCTGATCTTTCTTTGTCCTAGCTCCCATTGTTTATATGAACTCTATTTCATTTTATATTCCTACTCTATGCTTTTTAAAGTATAACTTAATAGGCCCTCAGAGTAGCTGATCCAATCATAGTATAAAGCATAAAGGAGAATTACATAATTTTTTCTTAGCTTTGTTTTTTAATGTGATTTTAGCCACTCAAGGAAACATCAGATATAAAGAGACTATGTTTGTATGATATCATCAAATGTGCATTTATTGATTATAATTCATTATTTATCTCTCTATATATTTATGCATATTTATATACATTTTTATAAACTGAAATAATAAATATATTTATATATTCACACATTCCTCAGCTCAAGGAACTTATAATGCAAGGAACACAATGCATAAAATACTCAGCAAACAGGTAAGAGTGAATAATCAGGTCTGGTAGAGAGCAAGGACAGAGCAAGTAATATTCTGCTCTTGTTACTCTCTAGCTACAGTTTCAAAGATACCATAAAAATACTCAAATACTCATTTATATACGTTTAATATCAAATAATGTCCAGCACATAGCAATGGGTTCAGCTTCAACTTCTACCTGCCAATAAAGAATCTGATGACTTTCATGCATTAATTTAACTTACTACTTATCAAATAATCCCTTTACATGCCCAAAATTGTTGTAAATTTTGGTGATTCAACAGTGAGTAGAACACAAACAGAGCATAACACACATTAAGCCAGTAAACATATACGTACGTAATATTTCATGCAGGGATGTGCTATGAAGAAAATAATTAGGATGCAGAGAAGCAGGAGTAAGTGGAATGGGATGGGAGTATTTTGGAAGAGGGTTTTTTTGTTTTTTTGTTTTTTAAGATTTTATTTATTTGACAGAGAGGAACACAGAGAGAGAGGGAACACAAGCAGAGGGAATGGTAGCGGGAGAAGCAGGCTTCCCGTGGGGCAGGGAGCCCGATGCAGGGCTCGATCCCAGGACACTGGGATCATGACCTGAGCTGAAGGCAGACACTTAACGACTGAGCCACCCAGGCGCCCCTAGACGAGGGTTTAAAGACTTCTCAAGGAAGACCTTAGAACAGAGACCAAATGGATGAGAAGGAGTGGCCCATATGAAGAGAGAGGGAGAGAAGTCTAGGAAAAGAATACAACCATCATGCTTAGAGACACTGAGGCAGGAAGGAATTAGCATACTTGAACAGAAAGGAGAGGGTGGCTGAACTGTAGTTAATAAGAAGGACAATGGCATGGGATGACATCGTAGAAGAAGATAGTAGGTAGACCATAAAAATAAATCAATAAATCCATAAATAGATAAATAAAGGCCAGACTTGGTAAGGAGACTGCCTTTTATTTTAGATGTGATAGAAAGCTACTGAGAGATTTTAAAAAATGGAAAGAGACATGACCTTTATCACTTTGGGTAGGATGAAGGAACAAGCACCCTGTTCTAATGGCAAGAGTGGTTGCAAGCTGAACAGTTAGGATGTTACATTAGTAACAGAGATGAAAGACCATGATTCCTTGAAACCAGTGCTCCTAGTGAAGATGTCAAGAAGTATCTGATTTCTGGATATGTTCTTTTTCTCTTATTTTTATTATTTTATTTTTTTTTTAATTTCAAGTTTTTATTTAAATTCTGGGTAGTTGACATATACTATTAGTTTCAGGAGTAGAATTTACTGATTCATCACTTACATACAACACCCAGTGCTCATCACAAGTGTCCTCTTTAATATCCATCACTCATTTAACCCATCCCCCTACCCACTTCCCCTCCAGCAACCCTCAGATTGTTCTTTAGAGTTAAGAGTCTGTTTCTTGGTTTGCATCTTTCCCCCCCATGTTCATTTGTTTCTGTTCTTAAATTCCACATATGAGTGAAATCATATGGTAATTGTCTTTCTCTGACTGATTTATTTCACTTGGCATAATACACTCTAGCTCCATCCACATCGTAGATGGCAAGATTTCACCATTTTGATGGCTGAGTAATATTCCATTATAACTAAACAACACCTTTTTTTTTTTTTAAAGATTTTATTTATTTGACAGTGAGAAACACAGCGAGAGAGGGAACACAAGCAGAGGGAATGGTAGCTGGAGAAGCAGGCTTCTTGCCGAGCAGGGAGCCCAATGCGGGGCTCGATCCCAGGACCCTGGGATCATGACCTGAGTCGAAGGCAGACGCTTAATGACTGAGCTACCCAGGCGCCCCAACCTTCTTTATTCATTCATCAATTGATGCACATTTGGGCTCTCTCTATAGTTTGGCTATTATTGATAATGCTGCTATAAATATCAGGGTGCATGTGTCCCTTTGAATTAGTATTTTTGTATTCTTTGGGTAAATACCTAGTAGTGCAAATGCTGATTTGTAAAGCAGTTCTATTTTTAACTTTTTGAAGAACCTCCATACTGTTTTCCAGAGTGGCTGCACCAGTTCACATTCCCACCAACAGAGTAAGAGTGTTCCCCTTACTTCACATCCTTGCCGACACCTGTTGCTTCTTGTGTTAATTTTAGCCATTCTGACAGATGTAAGGTGATACCTCATTATAGTTTTGATTTTTATCTCCCTAATGAAGAGTGATGTTGAGCATCTTTTCATGTGTCTGTTAGTCATCTGTATATCTTCTTTGAAAAAAAAATGTCTATTCATGTCTTCTGCCCATTTCTAATGGATATTATTCTGATAATAAGGTAAAACATTTGGTAAACAGATATGGGAGATAATGCATGAAAGGAAAATCTTGGATTGCCCTGAAATTGTGTTTTTACACAATAGGTAACTGGTGATTTTACAGATAGTAATTCACCTGAATGTCAAATGTCAAAACCCATTCACTCCTGCCCTTGACCATAGCTATTCTCAAATATTAGCAAACTAATATTTCTTCTCACTGAGCCAGCAGTAGCTGACCCAGGAGAAAAGCTGACCTATAAGAAAAGTCTCCTCTGGGCTCACTTACTAGGGGACATCTCATTGGGTTCAGTAAGTGGGAGGGCTTTAGTGATCTCCTAAATGCTGCTGATTTATGTATATACATTTCTAAGGGGAAAAAAGTCATTCCTCTTTCCAAGACTATATATGCAACCATCCAAATAAATACCTAAACTCACAATGTGCCAACCTGAGCTTGCCCTTGGAACCAAGCTTTCCTTCCTATTTCTCTTAATGAATCATACTCCCGTTCTGTAAATTCCTGAATCTCAAACCTATGAATGCATTTGATTCTCTACCAACACATATTAGTTATGAAAGTCATATTGATAAAATTCCAAAATACTTTTACTAATTTTTTTAATTGTCACACCTACTGCCTTTGCAAAGACACATGCCATTTATTTCCCGGAATATTCCTTTAGCCCTTGGTGCCTATACCTGTTCTCCAACTTATTAACTGAATGGTACTACTAAAATTCAAATATTTGATATGTATCATCTATAATATCTTCAATAGTTTCTCAGTACTCTAGGATAAAGTCTATCTTTCATTTGCACATAAAACTCATTATTTTCAGGTTTTGCTAACTAATACTGCATGATCAACTGCCATCATCACACATGCCCACCCTGAGCATGAGCAGATGCACACACACATCCCACACTGATACCCAGTGGAAACACAGTGCGCTCTTGAACAACATGGGCTTGAACTGCATGGATCCACTTAACACAGATGTTTTTTTCGATACAGTACATTACTGTAAATATACTTTCTCTTATGATTTTCCCAATAACATTTTCTTTTGTCTAGTTTGCTTTATTGTAATAATACAGTATATAATATATATATAGCATACAAAATATGTGTTAATGGACTGTTTTTGCTATCAGTAAGGCTTTGGTTGACAGAAGATTATTAGTCGTTAAGCTTTTGGGGAGTCATAAGTTTTATGCAGATTTTCCATTATGTGGGGAAGTCAGTGTCCCTAACCCCCACATTGTTCAAGGGTCAACCATAGTCATATTAAATTTTATGCATGCACAGCATAGTTTGCAACCATTGTTTGCTTTGATCACCCTCTCCCTCTTGCAGAGAATATTTTTTTAAAGCACTTCCTCTAAACACCTATAAATGTAATCAACTCAAGACTTGCTTCATATGAAATTGTCCTTTGTCCCAGTTGGAATTATCTCTTTTATTCTTACTGCCTCAAAATGAACCCATACTTCTATATTTATACTTCTAGCACTTTTTTAAAAATAAATAATAGTTTATTTCTCTCCCTTCCAATTAAACAGAAAACAGTTTCTTTCCCAATACCCTGGCTATTAAATATTAGCTCATTGCCTCAACAAATCAGATACTCTGTTCTGAAACTATAAAATTGGGTGGCATAAAAAAATGAATAAAGGAAATTATTCAGGGGTTTTGTGGTTACCAGTCTCTCAGCAGTGGTAGTGATACTGCAGTAGCCTTCACTTACGGCAGCTTCCTGTGAACCTCTGGTCAGTATATTCTATTCTATGCTCCTCAAACCTAAGCCATTTTTTCAGTTACCTCATGTAATATTTGATATTCCATGTGCCTTCAACTGTTTTGGTCCATTTTATATACATTCATATGTTTTTCTAGTTAACTTAGCTAAATTTTACCTAGGAAAAAAAAAAGGAACCTTAAGAACCTTGACTGAAATGCTTTTATATACTCCGCACCAAGTAATATGCTTACCTCATTGAAGCTTAATTTATATTTGTTGACTGTATAAATGAATGAATAAGTTTCCTCCTTAAAGATGAACGCTGTAATAAACATTGAGTGGTTACTTTGTGTGAAGCGCTTTACAACATCCTTTGAGGAAATGAATTTATTCACTCCTAACCATCCCTGTGAGATAGATATTACCTGTGCTTTACTGTGAAGAATACTGCACTGCAGATAAATTAGTTACAACGCTGAAACTCACACTTAGTATGTAATGAAGCTGGGAATTGTACTTGGACATCCGTCTCGAGAACCCAAGCCCATTCTATTGTCCTATATTGCCTCTCAAGGCAGGATGAGAAGTATGTTTTGTTTGTGGTTATTGAGATCATTATTAATTTAAGCAAAATGAATACATTCTTTGAATTTTTAAACATTAGAGTGCATTTTTTTCCTCTTGTCTTCTGGCCAAACTAAAAGGAAATATAAAATATATAATAGTTTATCCAAATTCAGCAGAGAAGTGAAAATAATTTTAATGATAGTCTTCCCAACTGTGTGGTTTGCTTGTTAATCAGCATGATCCATAAATGAATGAGTTCATATGAGTAAAAACATCTATATATGCCTTCAGTTTTAAAAGTATAGACTTTATCAACCCCAGTTAAATGAGCATGTTTTGTAAATTTGCATGTTATAGTAGAAGTGTATAAATATTTAAGCATATCATACTTTATTATATAAAAATATGTACGTTTGATACATACTTAAACATGTGTATATACATATACCATTGTAAATGGATACATATTTTATTTCCACATAAATTAGATTTTTAGATCCTGTGTCTTTATATAGGCAAAGTCTAAGCCAAAAATAAGAATAATCTTGGCTTGGTAGATACAGAATACTGATGAAGAACTATCTTTTGAATTTCTTCCTAAATGCTCTTATATCAAGCCTTAGAACTGTGGGAACAGAGAGTTCCAAAGCTTTGGAACCATGACAAAGACATCTTCCCCTAAATTTTACATCATTTATTTCAGTTAACTACAAAATGTCAGAAATGAAAAGGACACTATCAGAAATTTTTTCAGATCTTAACTTTTCACCCCAATTATGGCCTTAAGAATAAAGTGTAAAAAACTTCAAAGAGCACAAAACTGAAAGTAAAAAGAACCTGGCCAATTTACAAGAGACTTGCACTCAATTGTATGTATTAGAGAAAGCATTATCTCCTAAAAAATCAATATTCTACAATCATAACTTTTTCTTGACCTATCAAAAAGTTGAGGTACAGAGTTTATAATTCTGTGAAATAAAAGCCCAATATTTATCCGAGATATTGTTAAATATACCTCCCCAAGCATGAGCATGCAATGTTCATTCACATATACTTATTCATTATGAAACAACTGGTGAGGCAATGTAAGATCTGGAAACCTGTGGTGTACAAAAACTTTGGTTATTTTGCATATGAGTAGGTGCATTTATTACCTAAAACATACATATTATTGGGTGTCAGCTTTACACTGAAGTCACTGACAATCACAGAGATTAAATCATTTCCTGAATGAATCATTAAAAATATTTATTAAGTACCTAATGTGTATTAGATTCTAATAATTTTGAAATATTTTTTATTCACCTGTGAAAAATAATGAATTTTGACAGCTCAAAGGGAGAGGCAGGAATGTGGTAGGTTCTATGCTAGTTTTCTTTTCTAAGTCTACTGGGAGAAACACAAAGCTTTAAGAAAGCTTTAAGAAATGATGTATTGCATGGGAAAACAACAGAATAAAATAGTATACAAATAGTAATGGTAATAAAAAATGAAATAGTAATGAAATTAATATCTGAACTAATTTAACCTCAATTTTTTTTAAAGATTTTATTTATTTATTTGACAGAGAGGAGAGAGATCACAAGTAGGCAGAGAGGCAGGCGGAGAGAGAGGGAGAAGCAGACTCCCCACTGAGCAGAAAGCCCAATGTGGGGCTCGATCCCAGGACCCTGAGATCATGACCTGAGCTGAAGGCAGAGGCTTTAACCCACTAAGCCACCCAGGCGCCCCTTACCCAAATTCTTTATCATACTAGTAGTCACATGGAAGGCATTTGTTTTTCTCAAACACATTATTCTTTTGTATTCTTTTGATTTCTGTTCTGATTTGTTCCTTTGCTTTTCAGGCCTGCTGCTGAGCTTTCATTCCGAAATTTCATTTCCTTGCCTTCCTGGGTTTGGTCATCTACTTTCTAAAAGCCTGGTGTTCTACCATTTTGCATTCATTCATTCATTCATTCATTCATTCATTCATTCATTCATTCATTTTAAATCCTGGAGCCTTAAGGATTTCTCCAAGAGAAACCAGAAGATGATACTTATGGGAACTCTCTACAAATTAAAAACAGATATCTATATCATCCTCATACTTAACTGATATTCTGGCAGAAATATTTGAAGAAATGAGAACTTAGATTCTGCAAAAATTCACCTTAAAAATATATAAAACGCCAAGCTTTAAAGGGCACCTAGAGTGTCAAATGGAATACAGAAAAAGGAAATCCAAATAGAGGCCTGGTAGAGTAAATTTCTAAAGCATCAAGAAACAGTTCTGAAGACATGTAGAAATGAAAATCAATTTATTAAAAATTAAGAACTGGCCTTCTTAAGAGCAACACAGGATATATGAAATTAGTGGATTAATATTTATCTTGTTTTGAAGGTAAATAACTTATTATTTTTGATATGGAATAGTCATAATAAAATGAACATACACTGGGCCACAAAAAGTCCTGCAACTATTAAACAATGAACATCACTTAGACTGTATGGCCTATCTAGAATATAATGAAATTGCAAGTCACAAAACGGAGGTATTAAAAATCTTATTTCTGAAAATAGTAATAAATACCTCACTGGCAATAGAAAAAAAAACTTAAAGGAGATTATAGATTACTTAGAACTGAATTACTATAATAGAATATGTAGGAATCAGCTAAAGGGAAAATTTTAACTTGGAAGACATTTTTCTGAAATAAAGTTTGAAAACTATGATCTGTCTTTAACTCTGGATGACTAACTCCAGTAAGATTCAATTCCAAAATATTAAGACTATACCCCTCAAGATAAGAAATAATAAAGAAAAAGACATAAATAAATAAAAGAAGGAAGAAACAATTGAAGGTAGACCACAAAATCTTAAATGGTTCATCAAATACATAGTACTTTCCAAAGATTTCATTTTGATCAAAATTAACCTGTTTCATTAAAAAAAATTGGAAAAATTTTTAAACTAAAACAAAATTTCTTATATACCATGACTGAAAACACTATAACTTTTACTCAGTTTTAATATTTTGGTATTTAACCAAATATATATTTAACCAAAATATAGTAATATTTTGGTATTTAATAAATTAATAGTAACCGGAAAGTCACTGACCCTTCTCTTAGCTATTGCAATAAAATACCTATCTATCTATCCATTCATCCATCCATCCATCAATCCATTATCTATCTTTTCTACTCAGTTCAGGAATACAAACTTAAAATGCAAACATAAAACAAAAAACAGATGAATGGATTTGAGAAGCACTTTATTTGAAATTGCGCTCCCCATGAGGTTCAAATCTAGATTCAAATAATTTCCGGTTTTCTAAATCTAATTTCAGTGTGAAATTTACTGTGCAGACCTCTGTTACAACTCGAATAATTCTGTATGCACAGAATTCTTCTCAGTATCTTATCCTCAATATATTTTTCCCCATAACAGAATCAAACACATGTTGTTGGCAAAATCTTCAACATATAATTCAGTATACATTGGAGCAATTATTTGTCTGAAACTATTTCAACCACATATCAGAATTTTGTCTATATTATTTTGTTAAATACCAGACCAGCTAATTGCTATTACTCCTGAGTAATAAAAGGAGGAGAAAAGTCAACTTAACTTGAAAATAAATTTCTAGGAGGATAAAAGAAAAAAATATGAATTTAAAATCAGAAATATATATGTGGGAAATGCATTTGTTATACTGTATTTGACTGTATTTAGAGAGTTTAATAATTAATTTTCATATTTGGCCATAATCTTTCTAGGGAAATTATATATTTATGTTTGAAAATATATTGTATGTATTGAATACATAAATACATTTATTCACACATACATATTATATATTCAAACACATGCATATATGTACATATATATATTTACTCATATATACATGTAGGTAAATAATATTGCGAGGATGAATCCAACAAAAAATCATATATGGACTAATTACATTTACTAGTATTTCTTATTTACTGCATTTGAAATAAAAATCTGAATTCATATCTTATTTGGCAAACAAAATTCTATGTTGGTAATTACACAGCCTCCTTTCCACTGACATTAAGATATATATTTTTTCCAACACAGTCACTTAAGTTTCCTGAGTTTCAATCCATAATGAGGATAAGGTTTTTGAAGCTCAAGGATGACTTTCCTTTAGTTTAATTTAACCAATGCTTTTTAAAATAACCATCCTACTCATGACTTTGGGATTCCTTTTTAGCTTTAACTTGGTGTCAAGCCTCTTATTCAGGTCCCCTGAACTTGACCATCATGGCTTATATGAGGTAACATGACTCATGGGGGAAGTGGCTCGCCATTCGAATTTTGATAGATCAGAACTAATTCTCACACTCTATCTCAAAGACATTTCTATCATTTGTCTCCTTATTACCCTCATCTTACCCATAGCCTCTACTTGCTTAGGGAACTCTATTCTCTTTTCTTTTGATAGACTTATTATTTTAAAGTTTTCTTTCAAGAAATGATCTACACTTGAGGTCTTATGCCCTTTAGTCTACTGAGCACTATTGCTTTCATTCTTCCACAGGTTGAGAATAATCTTAACTCCAGCAGGAAGACTTTTAGGATGCCATATATTTTCTTCCCATCTACAATTTTCTTCCCATCTACAATTTTCTAAAATAGCAATACTGATTTGTTATTTGTCACCAGTTACCACATGCTTCTGTGAGCCGTTACAGTCTAGGGATGGTACAGAATTCAATGAATAAAAACATGGGTCTTACAATTGGTTATACAACAGGCTAGGCAAGTTGTGAACATCCATATGCCTCATTTTCTCCATTTTTAAACAAACTAAATAATAATTTAAAAATCCTGTTAAAGGGGCGCTTGGGTGGCTCAGGGGTTAAAACCTTTACCTTTGGCTCAGGTCATGATCTCAGGGTCCTGGGATGGAGCCCGGCATCTGGCTCTCCGCTCAGCAGGGAATCTGCTTCCCCTTCTCTCTCTGCTTGCCTCTCTGCCTACTTGTGATCTCTCTCTCTCTGTCATAAATAAAATCTTTAAAAAAAATTAAAAATCCTATTAGACCTTCTTCTGAGTACTACATAATATTTTATATCTAAAATGACATTAATTATTAAATATAAGTTTACTCCCTGATAGTAGTATTTACAAAGGTCTACTCTAGCTACAAATCTTTAACACCAGTTCAGTTATTTGTATGTCTTCACAGAGTTCTGCTTTATTTATTACTTCTACTAAATAGTGTATCATTTAATTATTTTTTACAGTACCATACAGTAATTAATACAATGTCAGACTGGAATTATGTACTAATTTTTTACTTACTATATAATATCATGTCCTATGGTGTATTTTGACTCTAAAATGTGCATAAACTAAGCCAATAAAAACAGAATTTTTATAGGCGTGCATATAAAATATTAAATTCAATGGACACCAGGAAATATTCTGCTATTGAAAGATCAATTTAGTTACAAACAAGGAGAAAAATGCCCATTTTGTTATAAAGATTATTAACCTATTTTATTTATTTATTTTTTATTTTAAAGATTTTATTTATTTAATTTGACAGAGAGAGAGCACAAGCAGGGGGAGCCGCAGAAGAAGAGGGAGAAACAGGCTCTCTGCTGAGCAGGGAGCTCTGTGCAGGGCTTGATCCCAGGACCCTGAGATCACAACCTGGGCCTAAAGCAGATGCTTAAACAACTGAATCACCCAGGCATCCCTATTAACCTATTTTTAAATGACAATTTATTACTATAACTATTTAAGGGTACATTGAGAAAAATAACTTTTTTTTTT
>CM053605.1:145683827-145710347 GCA_028646535.1 Procyon lotor | reverse complement strand
AATGTTAATACTTAAAATGACACATAGTATACCTGCAAATGTTACAAAAATTGTAGTCCATTTTTCTTCTGCTATCTCTTTTGCACCTACCCTATCATATGTACGAATACTTTTAGATATAATAAAAAGTCCAAAAAAGGTTCCGGGAGAATTGTCACAATCTAAAGTGAATGATTAGGAATATCCACAGCATATGTAATCTAAGTATGTTCACATACACTATTTCAAAGATTAAAAGGTGTCTTTCAGTTCTTATACTGCCTCTCCTCAAACGTAGTCCTCAATTCATAATGGAAATACAAAAGTAGGGGATGGAGGTAAGGGAGGGGGAATTCTATGTTACCAAAGGAAACAGATACTAAAATTTCATTATATCAGTATATGTTTTTATAAGTAATTCTAAGACAATTTTATATTAGTTTATAACATATCCCACTAGATTAAATAACAGTTATGAGGTCTATTTTTCATATGCTCCTGTGCCAAAACTGACAAAAACTCAATGAATGGATTAGCTAAATATTACCTATTTATTATTTTTAAAGTTATTATTAATATTATAATAACAAATTGTTGAAAAGTTGCCTTTAAGGGTATATATTGAATTTACTGGGATTATTGATAAAATATCATTTTGAATTAATCTCACTTTCACATTGCATTCATCATCCCTTTACTAGGAGATAGTTACTATATTCATTTTAGTGCACAATGATACCACAGGCACTCTTCAATTATTTGCTCAGATGTAAATGTTTTTTGCCTAAATATTTCAAAGATAAGATCCTGATTGCTGTCTAAGTTTTCAGAATTCCAGGTTTTCAAAATTCTGAAGGAAAAATCATTGCTTTAATTTTAAATATTTTCACCTTAAATATCTAGTTACCTATGAGCACAGCAGATCAAACTTGTGTATGAAAATAATCTATTATAATTGTAAGAAGGAATTTTCTTACAATTTTTGGACAAACACATGAATTTAAACCTCTTACAGTAATACTGTATTATAGTAAAGGCTTGTCAAAAGAAAAAAAATACAACCACATATGTCTACGTAAGATATTCTATCCTGGTTCTCTCTCCTGCAGATCTTAGTATTTACTCCAGCCAAACCCAAAGCTTTCATCAAGAATCAGTATAGGGGTTAAGTGGGTGGCTCAGTGAGTTAAGCATCTGACTCTTGGTTTCAGCTCAGGTCATGATCTCAAGGTTGTGAGATCGAGCCCTGCACAGGGCTCCATGCAAGGCATGGAGCCTGCTTAAGATACTCCCCCTTTCTCTCTGCCCCTGCCCGCTCT
The DNA here is from genome assembly GCA_028646535.1 of Procyon lotor. Classification (NCBI taxonomy): domain Eukaryota; kingdom Metazoa; phylum Chordata; class Mammalia; order Carnivora; family Procyonidae; genus Procyon; species Procyon lotor. Next base: position 145,709,049 of record CM053605.1, on the reverse strand, counting down.
CCTTCTCTCTCTCCCTAAAAAAAAAAAAAAAAAAAAAAAAAAATCAGTATAGATACCTCTCTCTTGGCTTTTCATACTACAATGATGAGTCCTAAATTTGAATCTTATTTTATTTTAGGTAAGTAAATATGTATAATTCAACCTTCCCTAGTCTTTTCTTCCCACCAATTTCTCAGTAATTACTTAACACTGAGTTAAGTGCCAAATTCCTGCTTAATAAAAGGTTTGATAAACAATATTTTTAAAAAATAGTTTATCAATTAATTTGGTAATGAACACCTTTTAGGACTCATGTTGGGATTATAATTAAAATAAAATAATCACTTAATTTGAGAATATCATCATCTAAAGTAAAGGCAGTAAGAAATATACTAAAGTTTACTATTGTTATGGAATGAATTGTGCCCCCCAAAATTCATATGTTAAAATCCTAATGTCTAGTACCTTAAATGTGATTGTATCTGTATATAGAGCCTCTAAGGAGGTAATTAGGTTAAATGAAGCCTAACGGACAGAGCTCTAATCAATGAGACTGGTGTCCTTATAAGAGCAAGGGACACCAGGGGTACAGGTGAACAGAGAAAGGATTATGCACAGCCATAGCAAGAAGACTGCTACAAGCCAAGGATGAGGACCTAGGAGAGACTAAACCTGCCAACAACTTTTTCCTGGACTTCTAGCCTCCAAAACTAAGAGAAAATAAATTTCTATTGTTTAAGTCACTCAGTCGATGGTATTTTATTATGGGAACACCAGCAAACAAACGCAACTGTCAAAATACAATATCTGCTATGCAGTCTGGCTTCTGTGAACATGAAAGATTATTATTTCTTTTTTTTTTTTTTTTTTAAAGATTTTATTTATTTGACAGTGAGAAACACAGTGAGAGAGGGAACACAAGCAGAGGGAATGGGAGCGGGAGAAGCAGGCTCCCTGCCGAACAGAGAGCCCGATGTGGGGCTCGATCCCAGGACCCTGGGATCATGACCCGAGCCGAAGGCAGACGCTTAACGACTGAGCCACACAGGCGCCCCAAGATTATTATTTCTTTAATGAAAATATAACAAAGACTATTTTGTCTAATTAGTATCACTTTATGTTATTTTAAAATGGCACAACAAACATTTTCTAATTTCATATTAGAACTACTATGGTGTTTTCCTAATTAATGCAAAATCTCTTATTACTTAAGATTATGCTGTGTTATGGAGAAATTAATATAACATTCCTTTTATGGAATTGCTAAATGGAGAAAAAAATAAACTCAGTGGAGAAAAAATAAACTCACTTGGTTTTGGGTTTGAGAGATTACAATAAGAGCACTTTTTAGGGACACCTGGGTGGCTCAGAGGGTTAAAGCCTCCGCCTTCAGCTCAGGTCATGGTCTCAGTGTCCTGGGATGGAGCCCTGCATCAGGCTCTCTGCTCAGTGGGGAGCCTGCTTCCCCCTCTCTCTCTGCCTGCCTCTCTGTCTACTTGTGATCTCTCTCTCTCTCTCTCTTTCTCTGTGTCAAATAAATAAAAGCTTTAAATAAGAGCACTTTTTAAAGAAAAATAGAAGCATGTACCACTTTGAAATTCAGAGGATAATATCTCAAAATATCAGCCAGAAAATATCCTAGCAATGGTTAAGTGTAATTTTTAAACTCAAAACTCAAAGGGCTTTCACAGTTCTAACTACTGCATATATTACTAAATTTTATATCCTCTTAGGCGGTCAAATATCTTTTTCTTCCTTACTAAGTAAACCTGCCAATCACCTCCACACCATATAATGTCTGTTAAAATTTCATATTGGAAGTTTCAGTTCTATCTGTGTATGAGTAATTGGACATTTTGATGGCCTCTTAAAAATTTGTATTTAATATGTGTAAGATTTTTTTCTATTTCAAATTTTCATGTTTAAAGAAGTTGTGCTTATAACACATCGGGTCCGTGACCTAGTAAATAGTAAACTGGACTAACAGCTATTTGAACTGGTACCTAGGCCCCCCTGTTAGACTTACTAGCTTTGTAGGTTACAGCAAGTCATTTAACATCTTTGAGGTCGTTTATTCTGTAAAGTACCCTGTCTCCACAGAACACTTGGTTGTATTAGATGTACTAGACAGGGGTTGGTAAAAATCTAATATTCAAATGCAAGTTATTTTAGAGTGATTATTTTTGAATGATTTAAAATAAAAGGAACAATAAGCATATTATGCTTCTATTGATTTTGAGACAGATTTTTCTATCAGTTTTATTGTATTCTTAAATGTTCCAAAATAATAAATCATTTCTTTGCCTGATATGCCCCAAGTTAAAACAATTTAGCTATTATTCAAAACATAGTCACCATGTTAAAAAGACAAGGAGATCCTTATATGCATCTACAGCTGGTCCTAAAGTTGTAGGGTTTTATTCGGGATAACTCGAGTGGCTGTAGTGTCAACTCTTCATGAGGCTCTCTCTCAAAAAACTAAGCTACTAAAAAAAGCTTCTCATTCTATTTCATGTGAGATAGCAAATGTCACAAACGAAAAAACAAAAAAAGCAAATAAGCACACCCATAGTGCCTAAGTGAGGTGCTAGATGACCAACTGAAGACTTACAAAGAATATGAAAAACCAGTTTTGTGGTCCTTAGTGAGGCTATAAAAGTGTGAAACAGAACAGTTTGCATATTCATTGTTCAATAGGTAAATCATCTTTTCTTGTCCTTTTTCTTTTTATAACATGCTTTTTTTTTTAATCCTGTGAGGCTTTTGGCTTTCCAGTTTTAATGGGATATAATTAAGATATAACATTATATTAGTTTGAGGTATACAACACAACTATTTGATATATGTACGTATCAAGAAATGATTACCACAGTAAGTTTACTTAACATCCATCACCTCACAGTTACAATTTTTTTTATTGTAATGAGGACTTAGATCTGCTCTCAGCAACTTTCAAATGTACAATACAGTATTGTTAACTATAATTGCCATGCTGTACAGTACATCTCCAGATAATTGCTTATCTATTAATTCCATGTCTGTACTTTTTGACCATCTTCACACCCATTTCCCTCTCCGCTTCCCCAACATCCTGCCTTTGGCCAACACCAATCTGTTCTGTTTCTATGAGTTTGTTGTTTTTAGATTCTACATACGGTATTGATCTTTCTCTGATTTATTTCACTTAGCATAAAGCCCCTCTAGGTTCATGAATGTTCTCACAAATGGTAGGATTTCCTTATTTTTGTGGCTGAAAAATATCCCACTGTATATATACACTACATCTTCTTTATGCATTCGTCCACTGATTGACATTTAGGTTATTTCCATGTCTTGCCTATTGTGAATAATGCTGCAATGAACATGGGAAGGCTGATATCCCTTCAACATAGTGATTTGGCTTCCTTTAGATATACACTCTGACATGGAATTGCAGGATCACATAATATTCTATTTTTAACTTTTTGAGGCATCTCCATACTATTTCCCATAGTGGATGCACCAATTTACATTCCCACCAACAGTGCACAAGGGTTCACTTTTGTCCACATCCTCACCAACACTGGTTGTATCTTGTCTTTTTGATGACAGCCATTCCATCATCAAAAAGATGAGAGGTGATATCTCCTTGTGGTTTTGATTTGCATTTCCCTGGTGATTAGTGATGTTGAGCACATTTTCATGTACCTATTGGCCATTTGTGTCTTCTATGGGAAAATGATTATTCAGTTCCTCTGCCCATTTTTAAATCAGAGTATTTGTTTGTTTTTTGCTATTAATGAGTTCTCTGAGTTCTTTATTTTGAATACTAATCTCTTATCAAACAAATGATTTGCAAATATTTTCTGGGTTGCCATTTCATTTCGTTGATGGTTTCTTTTCCTGTGCAGAGACTTTTTAGGTTATGCAGTTTCATTTGCTTATTTTCACTCTTGTTGCCTTTGTTTTGGTGTCAAAACCAAAAAATCATTGCCAAGGTTAATGTCAAGGAGCCTGCCTCCTATGTTTTCTTCTGGGGTTTTATGTTTTGAAGTCTTAACATTCAAGGCTGTAATCCATTTGGAATTGATTTTTATGTGTGGTGTAAGACAGACGTCCAGTTTCATTCTTTTATATTCTTTTACATTTATTGAAGAAACTGTCCTTTCCCCACTGAGTATTCTTAGCTTCTTTGTTATATGTAAATTGACCATACATTGTGAGTTTATTTTTGGTGGTCCATTGTTTTCAAGTAAAATTGTCACTATCCTCAACATCTTATTCCACCTTGGTGAAGAAGGTATAGGGGTGCTGTAATTGTTAATTTTATATGTCAACTTGACGGGGCAAGGGATGACCAGATAGCTGATAAAAATTATTTCTGGGTGTGTGGTTGAGAATGTTTCTTGAAGAGATTAACATTTGGACAGTAGACTGAATAAAGAAAACTGCTCTCACCAATGTAGGCGGGCATCATCAAATCCACTGAGGACCCCAACAGAACCTAAACGCAGAGGACTGGCAAATTTGCTCTTTGCTTGAGCTAAGATATCTGTCATTTGATGCCCTCAGATTTCATTGCTCTTGAACCTTCAAACGCAGGTGAGGATTTACATTACTGGCTATGCTGCTTCTCAGGCCTTTAAGTTTGCATTGGATTTAGACCGCTGGTTTTCCTGAGCGACCAGACTCCAGACAGCTGATAGTAGATTGTGGGATGGCTCAACATCCATAATTGTGTAATCTAGTCACTCATAATAAACTACATATATATATGGCTGGTTCTATATCTCTGGAGAACCTCAACACTAGTGCTTTCTCCTTACTGACAACCAAATGAGAACACTTTCAGGGGACCACCAGAAAATTTATGTGAGCCCTCCAGTTTTAGGGGATATTGCCTTGAAAATCTATAGGCAAAAAGTGGACTGAAATGACCCATGAAGGCTTACTGAGTATGTAAGATCCAAACTGTACCTTCATCCCTGGCTGGGCAAAACTAAAGACCCCATAAAACAATGCAACTGAGGTTTTCTTACTTTTTTTTTTTTTTTTTTAGGATTTATTTATTTTAGAGAGAGAGTGTGCATGTGCCATTGGAGGAAGGGGTAGAGGTAGAGAGCCTCAAGCAGATACCCACCGAGTCTGGAACCCCATGTGGGGCTCAACTGATCTCACTACCCATGAGGTCACAGAAGTGTCCTCAGGAACTAATAATAATTGAGATGCAATTCAAAAGAAACCATCACATGTGCCCTTGCACAAAGACATTTTCTACACTTATATCTCTAGTCTCCCTTTTGTTCCATATCTGGTGGGACCAGGGGCAGCCTCACAAAGGGAGAGAAAAAACACATAAAGTTGAAGAAAACAGAGTGAAATCCTCTATCCAAGGCTAGTTTCATTCGTTCTCCTCTAGTTTTAGTGCAGGCTTTCCAGTTTGAGCCATGAAGGGAAAGCTTTTCATTGGGTATGACTGACATTGGAGTGGTAACTGTAATTGCTTAAAGGAGCATGTGATTGGAGCTCAAATGCCTGAAAGTTACTCTATTACTTGAGAGAGTATGTGGAAAAGATTACATGACGCCATCTAGTGGCAAGGAAAAAAAAGGCTCAGAGAGACTTTAAAGCAAAGTTGTATTTTTCATGTGTCGATAGAATCCCTTTAACAAATTCATCATACTAAACCGTGGTGCCTCGGGTTTTTTCTTTTCTCTTAAGTGTGTTTTATCAACTGTTTTTATTTGCTTGTTTGTCTTCTGGTTCCTAAAGAGAACAAGGAAGCTATACTCAGGAGAAAGATATGGAAAAAAGTAAGGCAACATGCAGTGCCTTTGCCTACTTTGGCTACAACCTTAAAAATGGTTTAAAAAGACCCTAGTGATTATTTGGAGAACCCACTACTAGCGTTTAAAAAAAAGTAGATATAAATACTGGTGTATTTTTTTCTCATTTGTCTAACCATTCTTTTTTTTTTATAAACTTTTTTTTTTTTTTTTAAGATTTTATTTATTTGACAGAGAGAAACACAGCGAGAGAGGGAACACAAGCAGAGGGAATGGTAGCGGGAAAAGCAGGCTTCCTGCAGAGCAGAGAGCCTGATGCGGGGCTCGATCCCAGGCCCCTGGGATCTGACCTGGGCCGAAGGCAGATGCTTAACAACTGAGCCACCCAGGCGCCCCTGTCTAACCATTCTTTATTGAAATAAACATCACTACAAATTACAATATAAGCAAACCTATCCATTCTAAAAGTAGACCTCAATAAATTTTAATGTATTTATACATCCAGGTAAGTATCACCACAATCAAGATAGAGAATGTAGCCATCTGTTACTCTTGGTGAGTCTCCTGCACCACACATGGCAGAACCAGCTTTGTGTTACTATAAATAAGACTTGCCTTTTAAGTGTTCTTTATAAATGGAACAGATACAGTATAGCCTCTTGTATTTGGTGTTTGTCACTTAGCATCACGATTTTGAGAATCATACTTGGTATTTGGTGCATCAATTGATCATTCTTTTATTGGCATTACTATACTATACGGACAGATCAAAATTTGATCATTCACCTCTTGATAAACGTTTTTGCGGTTTCTAATTTTTAGCTATTACGAAAAGAGCTGCAATCCAATGGCTGTACAGATATTTGAAAGAATATATATCTCCATTTATCTTAGCTAAATATTCAAAAGGAGAACTGCTAGACTTATGGTAAGTACATGTTTAATTTTAAAAGGAATTGCCAAAACATTTTTCAAAGTGGTAATACTGTTTTAGATCTCCAGAAGCAATGTATGAGAGTTTTAGTTAACGCGCATGCTTACCAACACTTGGTTTTCTGCCTTTTTAAATTTTAGTTATTCTACCAGTGTATATAGCAGTATCTAATTGTGGTTTTAATTTGCATTTCCCTAATGACTAATTATGGTAGGCAGCGTTCCAGTACTTAGTTGCCATTAGCATATGTTCTTTGGAGTACAAATTCTTTGCCCATTTTAAATTGGGTAGTTTGTCTTCTTATTATAGAGTATAAGAGTTCCTTACATATTTCAGATACAAGTCACTTATCAAATATCAGTATTGCAAATATTCTCTTCCAGTCTGTGCTTTTCATTTTGAATGGCATTTAAAAAAATAGTTTTTAGTTTTGTGAAAGCCAAACTTAATCATTTTATTTTTCCCAACTGGTCATATGTTTTGCCTATCCCCAGATCACAAAGATTTTCTTCTTTTAATCTAGAAATATCATAGATTTAGCTTTCACTTTCCAAGTTTTTAAATGATTTCGATTCAATTTTTGTTCATAATGTGAGGTGACAAAGTTTTTTTTTCTCCCATATGGATATTAAGTTGCTCCATCAACATGGTTAAAAAATTAGCCTTTCCCTCTGCTGAATTACCATGGCAACATATCATTCATACATGATGTGTCCATCTGTGGACTCTCTAATCTATCCTATTGATCTGCATGTATATCCTCAAGTCATATCACAGTATCTTAGTGTCGCTTTTTTATAAGTTTTGATCACATAAGTGTAAATCTTCCAACTGTGTTCTTTTTTTTCTACGTTGTTTTGGCTATCCCAAGTCCTTTGCAATTCCATATATACTCTAGAATCAGACTGCATACTTCTACAAAAAGATAGTCTGTTGGGGTTTTAATTAGAACAATGATGAATTCACTCAGCAATTCAGTATGAATTGACATCTTAACAATATCAAGATGGCCAACCCATGAATATCTTACAAGTTCCCCAATATTTGGGGACTTTTAAATGCCTTATAGCAATGTTTTATAGTTACTAGTGCCAAGGTCATATTTGGGGATGCTAGTTTTAAAGATATTTTTAATTTTGATTCCATTTCCCAATTGTCTCTAATCACTATTTTCTAGTATATAGAAATACAAATAATTTATAAATGACTTTTTAAAATCTTACTTATCAGTTCTATTAATTTTTTAGGTTACTCAGGATTTTCCTTATATACAATAATGTCATAGGCAGATAAAGAGATATTTACTTCTTATTATTTGTCCTGTGTGTATTTTACTTACTTGATTGCCTTGTTGCTCTAGGGAAAAATCTATGTTGAGCAGTAGTGGTGAGAGTGCATTCTTGCCTTGTACCCAGTTTTTCCAGTTCTCTCAAAAAATTAAAATAGAACTACCCTATGATCCAGTAATCACACTACCTAGTATTTACCCAAAAAATACAAAAACTCTAATTTGAAAGGATATTTACAATCGCCAAATTATGCAAGCAACCCAAGTGTCGAACTACAGAGAAACAGATGTGTGTGTGTGTGTGTGTGTGTGTGTGTGTGTGTGTGTGTGTGTGAGAGAAAGAATATTATTCTGCCATTAAAAAGAACAAAATCTTGCCATTTGCAAAAACAAGGGTGGATCTGGAGAGTATAACACTAAGTGAAATAAGTCAGAGAAAGACAATTACCATATTATCTCACTCGTATGTAGAATTTAAGAACCAAAATTAATGAACATAGGAAAGATAGGAAGAGAGGCAAACCAAGAAACAGACTCTTAACTAGAGAGAATAAACTGATGATTACCAGGGGGGGAGCTAAGTGGAGGGATGGGTGAAATAGATGAAAGGGATTAAAGAGTACGCTTATCATGATGAACACTGAGTAATGTACACAACTGCTGAATCCCTATATTGTATATCTGAAACTAATACAACATTGTATGTTAACTTTACTGGAATTAAAATTTAAAAAACTGAATGAATGAAAGAAAAAAGAAAGGAAGAAAAAGCAAGCAAGCAAGTTGGAACATGATAAGGTGTCAGCAGATGCAGGCTATTGTCATTATAAATAAAGAATTATTGGGGTGCCTGGGTGGCTCAGTGGGTTAAAGCCTCTGCCCTTAGGCTCCTGGGATCGAGCCCCGTGTTGGGCTCTCTGCTCAGCAGGGAGCCTGCTTCTCCCTCTCTCTCTGCCTGACTCTCTGCCTACTTGTGATCTCTCTCTCTGTCAAATAAATAAATAACTAAACTATTTTAAAAAAATAAAAAAATAATTATTTACTTATAATTAAGAATAAATTATAGCAAAAAAATTAAAAATTAAAAAAAGTTAAAAAAAAAAAGTTGTGTAGGATTGATATTGCATTTTCTCTAAATTTTTGAAACGATTTGCCAAAGAAGTCATTTGAATCAGGAGTTTTCTGGTTGGGAGGGTTTTTAAGTACAAATTTACTTTCTCCAATAGATATAGTATATTCAGATTTTCTTTTTAAGTCAGTTTCAATAACTTGTAATGTTTTAAAGAAACTGTATTTCATCTCTGATTGACTGTATTGCATAAGATTACTCACGTTTCTTTCCTGAAATGGCTATTGGATCTGTAGTAATGTGCCCAACTTTTATCCCAGATATGGGCCATTGCATAATCTCTTTTTTATTGCATAATCAGTCTAGGTGGATGTTCATCAACGGATGGAACTTTCCATAAAACCATATTTTCGATTCATTAATTTTATTTTTTGTTTGCCTATTTACTATCTTATTGTTTGCTATTTTTATCTTTATTATATCCTTCTCCCTATGTTTTTACACTTCTCTGCTGGCATCTTTTGATGAAAACCTAGATAATAAATTTTAGGCCTAGCTATTTTTAACATAAACATTTACAACTATACACTATATTCTAAGTGTTGTTTTGCTATATCCTTCAAATCTGGATAAGATATGATTTGTTTATTTATTTATATTTTTTATTTTTTTATATTCTGCCAAAGCATAGCATACTTTTTGTGAAAAGGCTACTTTCTGCTAAATGTGGCAGTTGTTTAGGAGCTCTTTGCCAAGGTGAGGTCTAAGACAACATGTCTCATTTAAACTTTTAAAATTTCCCATTTTATTATTTTTTAATGGGGGTATTTAATAGGGTTTCATTGAATCTAATTCAAATAGGTCAAAGAACATGCTTTATAGGATTTCATCCCATCAATATTATTGAGACATATTTGGATGTCCTACATGATCTTGAAGAAAACCTGATTTTCTATTGTTTGAAGTACTTATATTATTGCAATTATGTTACTTTAAGCATTTTATACTTTTAAAGATATTTTGTCTTCTTTTATTAAGAATTCCTGGGAGATTCCTATGGAAATTCCTTTCTACTTTATTTCCTGTCAGTTCTTATTTCATATATCTTAAAACTTTATTAGAGGGGTGCCTAGGTGGCCCAGTCATTAAGCGTTTGCCTTTGGCTCAGGTCATGATGATCTCAGGGTCCTGGGATCCAGCCCCACATCTGGCTCCCTGCTCAGCAGGAAGCCTGCTTCTCCCTCTCCCACTCCCTCTGCTTGTGTTCCCTCTCTCACTGTGTGTCTCCCTGTCAAATAAATAAAATCTTAAAAAAAAAAATTATTAGATGCATATAGCTTTCTGACTTGTTAAATCATTTTTTTAAAGATTTTATTTATTTATTTATTTATTTATTTATTTATTTATTTATTTATTTATTTGACAGAGAGAAGGAGAGAGATGATAAGCAGGCAGAGAGGCAGGGAGAGGGAGAGGGGGAAGCAGGCTCCCTGCTGAGCAGACTGCCTGATATGATGAGGGGCTCATCCCAGGACCCTGAGATCATGACCTGAGCCGAAGGCAGAGGCTTTAACCCACTGAGCCACCCAGGCGCCCCTTCACTTAGCATTTTTAAAAAGATTTTATTTATTTGAGAGACAGCATGAGCGAGGAGGAAGGGCAGAGGGAGAAGGAGAATCAGATTCCCCACTGAGCAAGGAGCTCAATGAGGGGCTTGATCCCAAGACTCTGGGATCATGACCTGAGCTGAAGGCAGAGGCTTAACCCACTGAGCCACCCTGGCACCCCTTGTTATATATTTTTAAAGAAGTGACCCTTTTTCTTTATTATGCTCAGTTTGCCAACATATAGTACCTCCGTTTTTGAAGAAGTAACCTTCTTATAATTATGACAGACCTTTACTTCTGATTATATTCACTTTCCTAAAGTTATTTTTTATTTTTGTAAATATAATCAATCTGGAATTTTCTTTTTTTTTTTTTTTAAAGATTTTATTTATTTGACAGCGAGAAACACAGCCAGAGAGGGAACACAAGCAGAGGGAATGGTAGCGGGAGAAGCAGGCTTCCCGCAGAGCAGGGAGCCCGATGCGGGGCTCGATCCCAGGTCCCTGGGATCTGACCTGGGCCGAAGGCAGCCGCTTAACGACTGAGCCACCCAGGCGCCCCAATCTGGAATTTTCTTGATTAGCATCTGTATGATAAGGCTTTTTCCTATCCTTTTTTAAACTCTTCATAACTTTATATTTAAAATGTATTTCTTGTAGGTAGCATATAGTAAACAACACATGCCTTCTAATTGGTATGTTTAGACAATTTGTAATTGAATTATTTATATATTTGAGTTTAAGCACTTTATCTTTATCTGGGTTTTTTACATATATGATTTATTCTTTGTTCCTTTTGTATTCTTTCCCCACTTTGTTTTGGTTAAATGTATTTATTTACTGAACCTGGGTTTATGTATGTGTGTACACGCTCATGTGCAAGTATGTACGCGAGTAATTGCTTAGAATTTACAATATGGATCTTTAACTTAACATGGTCTGCTTTTAAATAATATTATTACACCTTACAACTAATGCAAGAGTATCATCATTGCACACCAGCATTTCCCGCCTCTCAATATCTGTGATTCCTCAAGGACCATTCAATTTAAATAAATGTTTCATAGGAAGTTAATGATTACATTTCCTCAGCCACTGAAAAATATAGTTTTATCATCTTTTGTATTCTGTTTCTGTTATTGCTGTTACTAGTAAAATTTGATTTTTTTTCCCCAGTCTAAACATTTATCAGTCTCTATTAGGAACTGCTATATGCAAGTATTCAAAACTTAATTCATATCAACTGAAAAAAAAATGTCATCAAAGAAGTCAAATACACATCTAGGTCTTTATTTCTTCTGATTTTTTTTTTTTACCTAAATGGCAATATTTTCCCCTTAAATTCTTACAAGGTAAAGAGTATGTATTCTATGGCAGAAGTATATTTGAGTTCTCTTCTCCAAGTCTTTAGAGTTAATACTGAGCAGCAAGTTAATAAATTTGAATAATGTCAACCAGTAATTATATACCATTTCATAAACCTCTTCATTGGCTAATTTCATCAATCACATCTAGACAAAAATAAGTTTCTCACCCGTAAGGCTTTGACTCCCTCTGCTTGTCTACATTGGTTTGTTCTATATTCCACTATGTTTTAAATTTGCATGTAATATACATTTCTGAAGACATCAAAATTACATTTTGGAAGAATTTACTATACAGTAGATGAAATTTTTTTCCTAAAACTTTTTTATGAGATGGTCCTAAAATTATTACTAAACATTTACTTAAAAACAGCAACATATAACATATAATACAACATAGAAGTATCATACTGAATGGGAAAAGATATTTGCAAGTGATATGTCCAATAAGGGGTTAATATCTAAGATAAAGAACTTATACAACTTGATAAGAAAGAAAATAATCTAGCTAAAAAATGGGCAGAGGACCTGAATAGACATTTTTCCAGATAAGACATAGAGATGGCCAACAGACACAGGAGAAGATGCTTAACATTATTAGTCAGTGGGGAAATGCAAATCAAAGCTAGCTTACACCTGTCAGAATGGCTACACTCAAAAAGACAAGAATTAACAATTGTTGGCAAGGATGTGGAGAAAAAAGAACCTTCACATACTGTCGGTGGTAATGTAAACTGGTACAGCTACTGTGGGAAACAGTATGGAGTTTCTCAAAAAATTAAAAGTAGAAATACCATATAATCCAGTAATTCCACTACTAAATATTTACCCAAAGAAAACAAAAACACTAATTTGAAGAGATACATGCACCTCTGTATTTATTGGTATGAATAGGTTCAAGTGCCACTGATAGATGAAAGGACAAAGAAGATGTGAGATATCCACACAGACACACACACACACACACACACACACACACACGTGAATATTACTCAGCCATAAGAAAGGATGAGATCTGGCCATTTGTGACAACATGGATGGACCTAAAGTGTATTATGCTAAGCAAAATAATCAAGTCAGAGAAAAACAAATACCCTATGCTTTCACTTATAAATCTAAATATAAATCTAAAAAACAAAAGACAAAACAAAACAAAAAAAGAAACAAAATAGCTTAAGTATTAGCAACATATTATGGAGTTTAGAAAAACAATTACTCTTTCTTTTAGTCTTCCTCGTTTTCACATGGTTAATCTAACTTAACTTGTCTTCATTGAGAATCACACCATTGATTGTGACAACTTAACTCAGTAAAATCAGTGTTCTCCTGGGGTCAAAAAAGAAAAAATACATTTTATTCTAAGTCGAATTCACATTTGGAAATTTCTGTGCAGGTGCTGCTAATAAACTCAAAGCGAACTTAAAAAAAAAAAAGCAAAAAAGGACCCATAAATACAGAGAACAAACTAGTGGCAGCGGAATGGGAGGGAGATGGGGGGATGGGTGAAATGGGTGAAGGGGAGTGGGTGGTACAGGCTTCCAGTTTGGGAATGAGTAAGTCTTGAGGACAAAGTCACAGTCAGTGGCACTGTGGGATTGTATGGTGACAGATGGTAGCTGCACCCGTGAGCAGAGCATAACATGCAGAATCATGGAACCACTGTGTTGCACATCTGAACCCAACATAACATTGTGTGTCAGCTATACTTCAATTAAAAAAAAAGATGATTTAGGGGAAAAATCACATCTGCAAAATCCCTGTTGTCACGTAAGGTAACATAAATATAGGTTTTCGGGTTTAGGTACGGGCATCTTCGACAGGGCTGTTACTCTGCCTGTCACAGCAGACCCTTTACTTTCTATAAGAAGTTCGTTTCTTTGGCTGCTTATTTTGCTTTCTGACAGAATTCTTCATCTTACTTTTCCAGATCTCAGAAATCTGCATATTTTATTTATACAATGATATTTTTAATTTTCAAGAATTCTGATTCATCTTTTTTATTTAACTGCAAGGAAACTCACAATGATTTCTGAGGATACTAATTTTACTTCCTTTAATGTTTTTTCTATTTTCTGCATTAACTCCTTTTCCCAGGGAATTTATCTGTTTATCCTACGAATCACTTCCAGACTATTAGTTTTCATTTAATATTAGTGATTAGGTTACCTATTCACATTTCCAAATCAGGATCTGGAGGAACAAAACTGATATCTTGAGTTTGGCATTTCCATCACATACAAAAATTCCTGTTTTTCCAGCAATGGGTACAGATTCTGATGCCAGAAGCCCTGGTTCCACTGGTTGGGGGGGAGGGACTAGTTATTGGGAGCCTGTTTTTAAGGAGGTGTGGCGATTTGCCCATCAGTGGCCCACCATGGTAACTAAAGTTACTTGTAAGCACAGTGTGGCATCCTTTTGAACCCCAGCGCCCCCTGTGGGGGTCTGTCACAGAACACTCACCCTAATTCAGAGAGCCATTCCTTCAGATTTACTCAAGGGGGAAATAATGCTACATCAGCCTTTGGATGGTACAGTGATTTCAGGGCTCCTCATTCAGTTAAATCTCATTCTTTCCCTGCTTCCTGATCTTGGGGTCCCTCCAGAGTCTTGCTGGGAAAATTCTTATTTTCTTGGTTCCTTCCTTTCTCCATTTTGTGTTGTTAGTTAGCTTTTAAGTCAATGATATGTGCTACCATATGCCTTACATTTTTCAGAAAGTCCTTACTATTCTGATCTGCTGATGGCAAGCTTCCTATACTTCCCAGTGATGTTATCATTTTGTTTACATTTGCATATAAAAATAAATAAATTGAACAAACATAAATTAGATAGATAAGTACTTGTAGAGTTGGGAGAACTCTATATAATATAGCTCAATGAAAAGTAAATAGTGTAAAAATGGTATGGCTATAATTAATTTTTGAATCCTTGACAAGGAATACTTAGAAAATTCTAATTAGAAAAAATGAAAATTAACCAGGCAATGTCCTGGTAAAATTATGTGCCCTGGTAAAGTAAAATTTATCCTGTAAAATTATTCAACAGTGTAATCCAAAAGTTAGAGCATCACTTTTAAAATAAGTCCTCTGATGAATTAGTCAAACACATAAGTTTAGAAAATTTCATTTAAAATTTAAATATGAGGTTGGCAAATTTAAAAATTATTATTTTTTGCTGATCTGAAATTCAGCACCTTGTTCTAAATATTTTATATTTCTTGCATGTATATAATTATAAAGAACATTAAGAAGAAATTACATACAAAAATTCACTGAATTGATTTTGTTTAATTCTATCTCATCTTCTAAAAGAAGTTTAATACTTTTTTCTAAGTTGATTCTGGCATCTATCAAAAGAAGTTATTTAATGCTAGAATAAGAAGTAACAATTCTATTTCATGACTGAGTGCTTTTGTGCAATACTCAATGTATACCTCAGTCTTGTACAAAAATGATAACACATTCCTTTCTCATTAGTCTTTTTGTGGAGCATGGAACACTGACTTTGTGGAATTGGGTATTTATTTCTAACTAGTAAAAAAAAGTGACAATTTAAATTCATATTTTCTTTCATAACTAATTCTAAAATAACCTTCTTGATATAGACATGCAATACTCTTTTATTTCTAAACGCACACATGGGATATTAGAATACAATGAGTTCAATTTCACAGTAAAATCTAGTATCTTTTAGTTCAATAACATATTGGTGCCTAGGGGATAGTAGGTATTCAATACACATTTACTACTGTTAATTCTTTAATTAATTCTCTAGGACAGTATGTCTGGTCAAAGTCAAAATTATACTGCAGAATTAAATGAAAAGATGCAGCATAATGCTTATAAAACAAAAACCATTTTGATTAGTTTGACATAGTGAAAAAGAAGCCATCTGGACTAAAAACTAGAACATATGACACAACCTTTCCTCTAGTAGACCAAAAAGGGCTAGAGAAACATAATAATGACTATCTTAAAATAATGTGACTACTGAATTGAGAAAATTAGGAGTTCTTAATTAGTTGCCAGATTTTGAAACCAAACCTTCTAAGTTCAAATTTTAGTTCTACAGCTGCTAATCTGTGATCATAAGTGTGTAATTTAACCTCACTATAACTCAGGTTCTTCATTTATAAAACAAAATTAAACTAATAAAGAAGAATGTAGTAAAGATGAAGTGCATTAATGTTAAATTATTGTGACAATGTTTGAAACACAGTATTAGGAGTGTTAGCGTTTTCTTTTCAAAGTAACATATATGCATACAATTTTTTGAATGATATACTGAACAGTAGAAATCATTTTTATTGATTAATTGATCTTCTATTCATCTGTGGAAAATGCTCAATTATACTTTAAAAAGTTTGTAGTTTCATTTCAGTTAGCTAGCATATGGTGTTATATCAGTTTCAGGTATACAATATGGCGATTCAACAATAACATACAACACCCAGTGTTCATCACAAGAACCCATCACCCATTTAACCCGTTCCTGTGCCTATCTTCCCTCCAGCAACCCTGAGTTTCTTCTCTGTTAAAAGTCTGTTACTTGGTTTCCCTCTCTCTCTGTCTCTTTTTACCTTTGCTCATTCGTTTTGTTACTTAAATTCCACATATGAGTGAAATCGTGTATTTCTTACTCTCACTGGCATATTTCACCTAGCATTATACTCTCTGGCTAGATTGTATTTTTATTTGAGATGTGTTTGAATATGTATTTGGTATCCAAATTGATAAAGTTCATGAAGACATGAAAATTAATTTATTAAAAAGTCTTTATATACAATAATAAAATACATAATTTTATAAAACTGAGATTCAGAATTTTGAATTTCGGACAGACAGGCATGGTATAATATGCATGAAAATTTAAGGCAGAGAAAAAAAGTTAGAAAGAAGACTAAATGATGGTCTACAGTGAATCAGAAAAATACTCCATACATATGATGTTTGGGGTTAAATTTTAAATTATCTCCACACCAAGACTTTTCCTACAATATTCTTTCCAATGCAATATATTTTCTCATACTTAATTTTTGAAAATCATGTGCTTTGCAAAGAGATTGAATATTTATTCTAAGGCCTATATTATCTGATATTAGTTCAGCCACTCCAGCTTTCTTATGGTTTCTGTTTGTATGTATCAACCTTAAAAATAAAACTGCCAGTTATTTTACCACAAAAAATGGGCTTATTTGGGAATAGCAGAGAATTGCAAATCTGGACAAATAAGCTACCACAAAACTACAGAGAAGTCTGAAAAATAAAGAGGACGAACACTATTACAGAGAAAAAGAAGTTGGAAGGGCAGTTATAAACAGACTCCATTGGAGTAAATAGGAGTTCAAGTACAGTGGATTTTCACTGGCTGAATTATGACAGTCTCTCATCTGTTGGGCACCGCTGGGGGAGGAGGAAAGCTTTCTTCCTACCGCTGGGATGGGAAAGTAGTAGCTAAGTAGTATGGACTTGTAAGGTGCATCTCTTCCTGTTGGGTCTGCAAGTGACAATGAGTGGTAGAGTGTGAGGGCTTTCCCTGCTGGCCTCTCTACTCCATTCGAAGTGAGGTTTCCTTTTATTGATTTTCATTCACACTTGATACATATTCATATATTTTCACTTTAAACCTAACTTTAAATTTTAGGTTAAATTCAAATATTTGAATTTAAAATTTGTCTGTTGTACAGAGCCTATAGTCAGATCTTATTTGTTTTCCATTCAGTCTGAAAATCTGCACTTAATTAGATTGCTTCATCCATTCAAAATTTAATTATGATTGATATAGTTGTATTTGTCTGCCATATAGCATAATAGCTATTATTTTATATAATCGCAGGTTACAGAAGCTTATATAGCAATTAAGAGCAGGTTCATATTTATAGTTTGTCATATTAACCCACTTATATATCATTTTTTATTCTTTTCATTTGTTTCTGTGGATTTGAGTTGCCATCTGGTGTCATGTCCTCATTCCAATACAACTTTGCTTTTACCTATGTACTTTGTGCTACTGTTGTCAAATATATTATATTCCTACATATTATAGGTCCAACAATATAATTATATACAAATTGCTGCTCATAATTGCTTTTTAAGTTAGCTAAGAAAAAAAGAAACTTTATGTATTACATTTTATTTTTAATTACATAATTACTTTTACTGGTGTTCATTGTTTGGTATGGATTTGAATTTCTTTCTGTATTTATTGTTTTCAGCCGGAAAAGTTTCCTTTACCATACTGTACTTTACTATACTTTACTTTACTGTAAAACACCTCTGGGGCCTTATAGTAATTTGGTTGTTTGCTTGCTCATTTGTTTAGTGAACTGGCTGAACTATTTTTGTGGTGTCTGTTTCCTCTGTCATGTAGTCTCTGACGTTGCTTCTCAGTGGACACAGGACTGAACATACCCAATGTTCTCTATGTTGACAGCCTCTCAGCTTGACCCCCCTGTTGTGGTATCTCCACCCTACGAATGAGCTCCGTGAAGGCAAATGGAACAGTATTGTCATCCTTCTTCTCTTGGTGTAGAGTGGAAGGTTTTTCCATGAAGGCAAGTTGAAGAAGGAGCCCTCTTCACTGTTCCCGAGGTTGGCTTAAGCAATAGAAGCTGGGGGTTATGGGAAATGCTGATGATATGCTATCTCTGGGAAGATTATATAGCCTTTAACGGGAGTTCAACATGAAGCCAAGGAACAGACCATGGCTTAAGTCCTATGGTGTTTCCTTTTTCTTCATGAACATTTAGTACATTTTCTTGAATAAGTGTTTATTCATTTGCTTTATGCCCTTTGAATAATTTCCAGAGATTTTAATTTTTTAATATAAGTTTCTTCAGTTGTGTTTGTTTGACTGGGAAGTGAGTCCACAGACCTCCTCATAGCACTCTTAAGGAAATGGAATGTAATTTGCATATAACTAATGCCAGCCATCACAAAAAAGCATAACATAAAACAAAGACCAATAAAAAAATATAGATAATTCTAAGCAAACTCATTACAAAATAAACAAATAAATGAATAAACTGAAACTTCTTTGTGACATACAAGATACATTACCTGCATAAGTGATAGCATAATTTGGAAAATTATTTTTGTGACTCACAATGGCAGTAAGAGGACCGACAGCTTCTTCTTTTAAGGTTTTATGCTCTCCATTTTCTCTTTACTTATACTACATACAGCATTTAAAATCTTGTTGCCATAGTTACTGATATTAAAGAACACACATACAAAAGAATCAGACCTGGAACTTTGTCTAAGATAAGAAAACACATTATACTCAAAATAAAAGGAAAATTACTATAGTGAAGGATACTAATATAAAACAGTTTTCCCCTCTGACATTATACTACTTCCCTGAGAAGATACATCATTGAACTATATAGTATCCCCAAAAGGTGATATGATTTAAAGAAATTTTAAGTGTTTTCTTAAAAGGGTCATTTTTAGAAACCAAAAATGGCATGATATTTACAAATGCATTATGTTTCAGGTAAGTGATGAGGACGTGAGCAATACATTGCATGACAATGAGAAGTTTATTTATACCAAGCACAAATTATAATATATATTTTTTCTCATTAAAATGCAAAGATAACATTCTGGTGAGTATTTTTATTAGCAATAACATTTATTTGTCAACGTGATGGTATACAATTGACATTTCATCAAAGAAAAATAAAGTACAATATATAAACACCATTTTAAAAGCTAGACTACTGTATGTGACTTTGCACAGTATGATAGCCCATTCCATAAGGTCATTTTGAATTAAATGAAAAGGTAATAGCTGACCTGATGTGGGATTTGATGCTACTCTTAACAGTATGATGCCACATATTATACCACAGTAGATGCATCATTTAAAGGGTTTTAAATTGCTTTCCTTTTTTTTGTGTCAAAAGAGCATAGAGTAAAAATGGTTTTTTAAAAACAACTTGAGTTTTGTTTTTTTTTATTATAATCAATTCCAGAGCAATAAGCCACATCTTAAAATACATTAAGGTTTTGCAGTTGAAATCAGCCCATTCGATTTTCTTCATTTGAATTCCACACATGAAATATAAAAGCCTTGGGTTTATCATATTTTCTATACACTGGATTCATCAATATCTTTATATATACAGATATAGATATTACACATCAATACACGATAGAAACAGATATACATAGCAGGGTGGTGCCAAATTTAGGAGACCAGAGAGAATATTTTATCTTTGACTCTCACTCCTCTTTGGTTCCTTTTACACATAATATATATCATGTGGCTTAAATAAATACTGATTAATTTGTCAAGGGAAATTTGGAAATTTGAGCAATTTAACATGCTTGTATTTAGGGCCAAAAATTAGTAATTGAAGAAGAACAGTTCTTTAAATTTTCAGATTATCTGGAACTAGCACTGACTTATTTTCTTCAACAATGCTCAATTTTAGGTCTCTCCTTCTTAATCTCTTTCTCAATTCCCTTGGTTATCAGTAGAAATACAAATGCTTCAACTAATTCATGAGACACCCCTGATTTTCTCTTGCCTATCTCCTGCCACACACACACATATACCTGGAAAATAGTCCAATCTCAGCAAGTATACTCTCCACTCAGGTACTCATATCAAAAATTTGAGTGACTTTCTCTTCTTATCCTCAAAATCAATCGCCAATTGTTTGATTCCATCCTTGAAATATTTTTCAAATCTGCTGTTCATCTAAAGGGCCATGACACTAGTAGGAGTCACTAGTCTCTCACACTTAAACCTCAGCCACCATGGAAAACAATCTGGGGGGTTCTCAAAAATTAGAACTACCATAAGATTCAGCAATTCCACTTCTAAGTATATACCCAAAGGGAATGAAAACAGGGTTTCTAAGAGATATCTCAACTCCCATGTTTATTTCAGTACTATTCACAGTAACCAAAATGTGGAAACGACCTAACTGTCCATCAGTGGAAGAATAGATTAAAAATCTGTGGGATATATACATACAAATATATTGCATACATAAAATATTATTCAGCCATGAGAAAGAAGGACATTCTGCCATTTGTGACAACATGGATGGACCTTGAGGACATTTGGTTAAGTGAGATAATTTAGACAGAGAAAGACAAATACTGTATGATATCACTTATATGTGAAATGTAAAAAAAAAAAAAAAGGCAAATTCATAAAAGCAGAATAAAGTGGTAGCTACCAGAGGTTGGGGGTGGGGGTAGAAGAGATGCTATTTAAGGATATATTACTTGCTAATAGTAGATGAGTAAGCCCTGCAGATCTAACACATAGTATAGTGGTTATAGATAACTTATATTATAAACATCAAACTTACTGAGAGACTTGATCTTAATTTTTCCCACCACAAAACAGAATAATTATGTGACCTGAAAGGTGGTAGCTACTGCTATAACAGCAATCATACTACAATATAACTGTATGAAATTAACATGCTGCACACCTTCAACCTGTGCAGTGGGGGCAGCTGGATGGCACAGCTGCATAAGCGTCTGACTCTTGGTTTCAGCTCAGGTCATGATCTCAGGGTTGCGAGATCAAGCCTGATGTTGGACTCCACGCTCAGCCTGAAGTCTACTTGAGATTCTCTCTCCCTCTCCCTCTGCCTCTCCCATTCATGCTCTCTCTTTAAAATAAATAAATCCTGGGGCGCCTGGTAGCTCAGTGGGTTAAAGCCTCTGCCTTTGGCTCAGGTGGTGATCTCAGGGTCCTGGGATCAAGTCCCGCATCAGGCTCTCTGCTCAGCGGGGAGCCTGCTTCCCCCTCTCTCTCTGCCTGCCTCTCTGCCTGCTTGTGTTCTCTGTCAAATAAATAAATAAAATCTTAAAGTAAAATAAAATAAAATAAAATAGAATAAGTCTTTAAAAAAATAAAAAAATAAACTTGCACATGTTGTATATCAAATACATAAAAAAAACACCTCTGCAATATCCTGTTAACTCATCTGCTCTGTCCTCTCTTGAAACTTTTCATTTTATTCAGCGCTAAATACCAGATAAGCTTTTTAAAATACTATTTGGATAATGACAATTTCCTGTTTAAAACTTCATAATGGATTTCCTCTTGGACCACAAAACCTTGCATGAAGTGGCTTATGGACTTCGTCTTCAAACTTACTTCACTGTTTCCACAGCCAGCTACTTTCATTTCCTAACAAATAGAGTCTTCTTCACGTGGGCAGGATTTTGAATATCTCTGTCAGGCATCCTTTCTCCTCTTCTTTTCATGGGCTAACCCCTCCTACATCTTACTCCTTAAAATCACTTTCCCAGAAAGTCTTCCATTAACCCCACACTAAAGTATCATCTTGTCACAGCTAAAATCCAATGATACGACTTCTGACATAAATACTTGTTTGCTTTTTTTAAAAGACTCCCAGCTCCTTGAAGCCAGAACTAAGTCTCTCCTCTTAATCACTTATTCCCCAGCACCCAAGCTAACTACCTGGTAATGAATAAAGTTCAACAGCATTTGTAGAAGAAATGAGTCAATCAATCAATTAATTAATAGCAGATTAGTGGGAGGTACAAGCGAGATTAGAAATGAAATAAAAAATTTTACAAAATGGAAAATATACAGTTCCTCCAGTGTGCACTCACTCATTAAAGTTATCATTATTTAAAAGCTGTATTTTCACTCAATTCTACTCTTGTGAGAGCACTAATATTGAATACCAATAACAGGGAACACACAGCTCTTCTGTCGGATTTCATGTGACACGGATGAACCAATAATAGGACAGACAACTTAAAGCAAGGCAAATAACCTCCCTGTCCACCAGTATCAACCTCATCGATATTTCATTCTGAGGAACCTCTAGAGGTCCTGGGACAAAGAAGTATAAGCAGTGTTGACAACTTAATTGGAATTTCAAACACAGCAAATCAATTCAGTGAGCATTTTATTGAAGACCTGGATAGGCAAAGCCCTGTGATAGTATGTGTGGAGGCACAAAGGTGAACAGAGTGCGCACACAGCTGATTGTCAAGACAGTGATGAGGGGTTCTCTGATTGCATCAAGAGTGCTTCTTCTTGTGGCTCTTTTTTACCGTATGTTGATTCTCTCAGAACCTCCTCCATCATTGGGATATTTGACCATGGCAGTTCAAATACTCCTCTGAGGGGTCACTATGGAGTGATGGAGGGACTAGAGAATAGGGGAGTCCTTTTAGAGGCTAGGGCTCTCACACGTAAGGTTTATGATTTCTAAACTGGATTTTCTTAATGTGCATAACGAAGAATACTACTTATCTTTAAGATCCCACTCAGCAACTAATCCAAAGTTTTCTGGATGTGGATATTACATACATAGTAAGCCACGTAAGAATCTTTGGCTATTCAGTCCTAACTACCTTGTTCCTAATATTGTGCCTAAATTTTAGACTGATGAAAGAAGAACTGAACAGATTATGCAGCATCTTCTTCTACCCCAAATCCCATGGACTTTCATTAGTACTAAAACTGTGTGGATACTGGATCTATGTCAAGGTCAGATATGACCTCATGAGTAACAGCAAAGGGAATGACATTTTTATTTTGGGAGACATTCCTCCATCTTTTTACTTTTTATATTTCACTTCTTTAGAATCCTAAGTAAGGCACATGTTTCACAAGCTTTGTTGCCCTGAATAATTCATTTCCAGTTTCTTGTTGTACACTCTCATGGCTGCTTTTTGATGAAACGAATTTCAATTAGGTAGCTGAAAAGAAATCTTACCTTTTCTATTCTCAGAAATTTTACTATTCTCCTCTCCAAAGTTATGGAGATACCTGTGTAGTATACATCTCATCCTTTCAGGTTTTTCTCTAGCTTCCATATTACTTATACTTTATAGTATTTGTTTGTCCTATTTTTCTCAGAGGTTGTTTATCCAAGGTTACTTCTCCGCTATGCTACTTGCTACTTACCTGCTATGCTATGTTACTTTTGTTCAATGCTAACTATGGTAGTATCTCCTACTTAAGAAGTGGATAGAATCTCTCCTGTATAACACCATGTTCTTTGCACACATAAATTGTTGAATATCACAAGAAATGTTTTTATTAAGTACAAATTCTTATTTTACGAAGGAACAAGATGAGACTCAGAAAAATTAAGCAATTTGTCTAAGACGACAGAGCTAGTATGTCATAGTGGGTGAAATCCAACAAAATATAATTTCAGAGACTGAGATCTGAATTATGATGCCATGAGCACATTATCACTGTTACTTAGAGAAATTGTTCTTATGATTTTTATAGTGAGAATACTCTCTTAGATGATGTAGTCAATTACATTTATGAAGTTTCAGTAATGTGTGTTCAACCAAAATACAATGAAAGTGACTTATTAGCCCTATGAAGAGATTTTGTTATGAAAACAACAAGCTTAAGTGATGAGGGCAGACCAAAGGGCAATTACAAATTAAGAAGGCTTGGCTAGAACATTTTCCTACCTTCATTCCAGTGCTCTTCCCCTGACTTCATACAACACAATCTCCTAGGTGTCACAACTGTTTGCTTTTTCTTCAATATTCACCACTCTCTGTACATAACTAGACTCTGAAAGATTTCTTCTCTTTTTACTACCCCTGTTTTTAAAACTTGTTCTCAGTTCAGAGATACATTAAAAGATAAAATGATGGGGCACCTGGGTGGCTCAGTCGTTAAGCGTCTGCCTTCGGCTCAGGTCATGATCCCACGGTCCTGGGATCGAGCCCCGCATCGGGCTCCCTGCTCGGCAGGAAGCCTGCTTCTCCCGCTACCATTCCCTCTGCTTGTGTTCCCTCTCTCGCTGTGTTTCTCGCTGTCAAATAAATAAAATCTTTAAAAAAAAAAAAAAAGATAAAATGATACTAAGGAATGTAGGTGTCTTAATGGCAGGCACCAGTTTGCTGAATTACATTAATTTTTAACAAAATATGCACTCTTTAAAGGATTAATAATTTCAGGCAATTCTACACACAGCCTAGTCAATAAATTTTTAATAATTGATTCACTTATGAAAGAATTTCAAGGATTGGCAGTTGCAAACACAGATGGATTTTTGACCAAGCCCCACCTCCAAAGCCTTCTTGCACCAGTAATTCACACAATACAATCAACTGACTTTTTTTGCTATTTCTGTTCATGGTGTCTCTCACATTTCAGGAACACCTACAAGTAGAGGGATTGACAAGTAGAAACGTTGACAGCTTTTTAATATCTTTTGTCCTGGATTACTTTTC
>CM053605.1:145643011-145683327 GCA_028646535.1 Procyon lotor | reverse complement strand
AAAAAGTTGCCTATTATATGGCTGTTACATTATAAAGAAATTTAATTAGAAATGGTGGAAGATTAATGAAGTTAATAATTCATACAATTTAAGAAAACCCAGACAAATTTAAACTGAGAAGTTGATATTACATGACTGATGTATTCCTTTTTTAATATTTTGAATGCAGGTGTTTTCCAAATAAATTATCTTAATCTACAGTAATGATTTTCAAATTATCTTCTACATTTGCCAGAATACCTTGGTAATACATGCAAGTATAGAATTATAAGTATACATTACAGTATACCTATAGTACTTACAGGTACAGATTTTCAAAGTGGAAATCTAAGCAGACTACAGGGGATAAATTAATCTCCACTTATATATCATTTACTACTATATGCACAAAAATGGGAGATACTTTGGGGGTAGAAATATTTTGCTTCTCTCCATATTCCAAAAGCCTTCAAAGTTTCTTCTAATTAGATTTATACAGGAAGATACTGAAGGAAGAGGAAAACGTTTTGTGCAATGCATCATAAAAGTAAATGGAGGAGAATGTGGCAGAACCCTACTGCACTCCTGAACTGGGCATAATGGTGGATGAAAGCTAATCCAGTAAATGAGTTACTGATTTTTTTTTTTTCCTCTTTCAAGAAAGAGCATTCGCAAACACTAATGATTATTGATGCACAGGATTTACTCTTAATAGTGGCGGACACATCACATTCAACTGGTAAAACAAAAGTTTCTTTCCGATGCAGTGGTTACTTGGAGAGCCTGTTAAGAATATCCCTGCCTGACCTTGCGGCCAGCAGATACCGCTGCAGCCTCAGTATGAACATATGGGAGACAATAGTCTGTCCTCTATTATTTCTAACTCCCTTTTGTTATTTTCATGTATGTGTCTTTTTACCCTCTTGTACCCCTGTGTTTTACTAATGCTCTGAATGCCGACTGTTCTGGTAGTGAACCAGTATGATTTTCTGTAGAATATTTTGCTAAAGGTCAAAGACAAGAAATTAATGGGAAAGTTGGGTCTAAAACCCACACGTTTTTCATCTTTACAAGTCCATATGTTTAACAGGTTAGAGTCTCTTAACATAATCCTAATATTTAAAAAAAATGTAATTTGAAATCTGAAAGACTATTGTCATTTATGTATTCATTCCTTCATGAATTTATTGAAAAGAAACTAAACTGGACCTGAGGATGAAGAAATACATAATATAGAAAAATGTGACTGCTCTCAAGAGTCTGTTTAAGGCTTAAGCCTAAAACAAATACAAATGTAATATGTGAGAGTCAAATAGGGAATTTCTATTGAATCCTTTAAATCCATGTTATAGGTTTACTTTCACCTGAAAGCAGGTAGAGGGTAAAAAACAAAAAAGTAAGCAGATATTTATTTTTAAAATATTTTCACTGCTATGTCAAAAATGGATATTTTTCATGCAGCTGGTATAGCAATCCATTTGAAAATTGACTGTATTTTATTTTTTTAATTTTTATTTTTTAAAGATTTTATTTATTTGACAGAGAGAGAGAGAGAGATCGCAAGTAGGCAGAGAGAAAGAGGAGGAAGAGGCTCCCCGCTGAGCAGAGAGCCCCATGCGGGGCTCGATCCCAGGACCCTGAGATCATGACCTGAGCTGAAGGCAGAGGCTTTAAACCATTGAACCACCCAGGCACCCCAGAAAAATTGACAGTATTTTAAAGTCAGGCATAAACAGCAGTTATAAAATAGATTCCAGACATATTTAAATGTAAGAATAAAATAAATTTGGGGTGCCTGGGTGGCTCAGTAGGTTGAAGCCTCTGCCTTCAGCTCAGGTCATGATCTCAGGGTCCTGGGATTGAGCCCCACATCGGGCTCTCTGCTCAGCAGGGACCCTGCTTCCCCTTCACTATCTACCTACTTGTGATCTCTCTCTCTGTGTCAAATAAATAAATAAAATTTAAAAAAAAAAGAATAAAATAAATTTAATTTTTAAAAATCAGACGGTAGATTCATGAGACAGTGGAAGATACTTGGAATGACTTAATCTAAAACATTATCATGGGAAACTGGTTTGTTTAGGTGTCATCTCATGAACCAAGGTTTAAGAGACAGACTGAATTCTGGAGGGAAATAATGAGTTCAATTTTGTTTATATTGCTATTGTAGTACCTGAAAGTTGTCAAATGTGGATATAAAATGCAAATTTTGAAATATAGATAGGAATTTCAGGAGGCATCAGTGATGCATAGTCTGAATTTTAGTTTATCAGTAAACTGATGAGAAATGAATCCACGGGGTTGAGTAAGTTAGCCCACAGCCTAAATATGATGTATTGATTGATCTATAACAATTTACCTCAAAGTTTATTGGCTTAAAAAACTTACTATTTCACAATTTTTGTCGATTAGGAATGTGAAATGGCTTAGCTGATGCATTTGGCTCTGGATCTCTCACAAACACACATTTTTCTCAAGTCTGCACTGGGAAGGATTGACTTCCTAATTCACGTATGTGGGTGTTGGCAGGATCCAGTTACTCATATGCTGTTGAAACAAATCCTGAGTTCTTCAAAAGATATTGACTGTGTCTCTCAGTTTTGTTTTTTTTTTAATATTTTATTTATTTACTTGAGAGAGAGAGAGAGTACAAGTGAGAGGGAGGGGTAGAGGGAGACAAAGAAGAAGACTCCCCCCCTTGAGCAAGGAGCCCAATGAGGAGCTCCATCCCAGGACCTAGAGATCATGACCTCAGCCAAAGGCAGATGTTTAACTGGCTGAGCCACCTAGGTGCCCCCAGTGTCTCTCAGTTTTTGACAGATTTTCCTCTATGTGCTGCATCTCACAACATGGCAGCTTGCTTCACCAGAATTGTCAAATTAGATGGCGAGAGAGAATACCAGGAGGAGAGAAAGAGTACAAGCAAGGTACGAGTCACTGTTATTTATAAACTCATACTAAAAGTGATAACCCATTAATTTATATATTCTATTCATTAAAACCAAGTCACTAGTTTCAGCTCACACATAGTAGGAAGAGCTTGTACAACAGCATGAATAGTAAGAGGCATGGTCATTGGGAATAATGTCGGAAGCTGCCTGACACAGCCCCAAGGAGGGAAAAGGAGCAAGAGGAGACTCATGGCAGTCTTGAAAAACATATTTAAGGTTACAATTTTAAAATTAATTGGTACAAAGCTAAAGTAACAATTGAGGGATACCACAGCATTATTTACCTTCATATTTCACTGATGTTATCCCAGATATATGAAAACTGCTAATGTTTTTACTTATGACTTAAATTGAAGATTCCATGTCCTTTATTCAGACCTCATTTTACTGATTAATGTTCAGCAAACATCTTTTTATTAACATCTTTACAAAAAATGCTACAATTTATATCCATTTCAATTTACATCCAAAATGGGAACTACCACTCTACAACTAACAACAAAACATTTTATTTCGGATGACTACTACTAACCACACATTTTCTATCTTTTCTCCAGCTGAATATTTTGAATATAATTTGATATTTTCATTTTTTGAGCTATTAGTATATAGAGTTATAATATTCTGAAGGCTCTTTCTTTATATTCTATTACATTTTGATTCCAACCCAAACTTGTGCAGCTAATCCTGATGAATTAAGTCCAATGAGATATAAATCACAAGGCATTGCTAGGTGACTGCCACCATGTTTAAGAAACCTTCAAGGGAGCCACAGACTAAGAACACAGATTGAAGTGGAAAAAATAACACTTAAGTGCAAGAAGTATGTCTAATTATATAAAATGATTTGTGTGATTCACTCAGTCTTATGATTCATTCCTTGTTCATGATTTTGTGGCCTGAAAGCAGTAGCATTCTGCTACAATATCATGAAATCATAGCAAAAACTGCCTAGCACAACATTAATTAAAAAACGTTAACAAATCTATTCTTAAGTATACTTAAAATATTTCAGTTTAATTGCTGATTGATTTCTCAGTATTAATGTTATCATATTTTGAAATGATCTCTTAATTTCTTTTTCAGATACTCCACTGTTATAGAAAAACAAAAGATTTTTGTATGTTGATTTTGGCATCCTGTAACTTTACTGAATTCATTTATGGCTACTAACGGTGGTTTTGTGGAGGCTTTTCAGTTTTCTACATATAAAATCATGTCATATGCAGATAAAGATAAGGTTACCTCTTTTCGAATTTGATGCATTTATTTCTTTTTCTTGCTTAACTGTCCTAGCTAATACATCCATTACTATGTTGAATAGATGTGTTAAAAGTGTGTATCCATGAGCAACTCTGGATCTCAAAGGAAAATATTTCAGTTTTCCGAGGCAGAATATGCTGTTAGCTGTGGGCTTATCATATGTGGAGGTTAATTTTTATTTATTATAGTGGAGGTAAATTCCTTCTCCACATAATTTGCCGATAGTTTTTTTTATCATAAAAAGATGTCAAATTTTCTCAAATGTCCTTTTCGGCATCCACTGAAATGATCGTGTGATTTTTATTATTTATTTTCACATGCTGTATCATATAAATTTATTTGCACATATTGAACTATCCCTGACTCGAGGAATAAGTCCCACTTGGTCATGATATATGACTTTCTTACATACTGTTTTAATATGATTTGCAAATACTTCATTAAGGATTTTTGTATCTCTGTTCATTAGGGGCATTGGCCTGTAGTTTTCTTTTCTTGTAAAGTGTCTTTGTCTAGCTTTGGTTTCAAGGTAATGTTGGCATCATAAAATTAAGTTTGGGAGTAGTTCCTCTCTACAGTTTTTTGGAATAGTTTGAGAAGTATTGCTATTATTTCTTTAAATATTTGGTAGAAATCACTAGCGAAGCCTTTGAGAAGTGCAAGGTGAATGGTGTGCAGACACACTCCCCCTTTGCCTTCTTACAGGAAGCTCTGATTGCCCCCAGTGATGATGCCACTGAACTCATGACCAACCCCAAGTACATCACCTGGTCTCCAATGTGATGCAATGACATCACCTGGAACTTCAAGAAGTTTCTGGTGTCCCAGATGGTTTGCCTTGAGCAGGTACAGTCACTACTTTCCAACCACTGCCATTATTAAAGCCCTGATGTCCCAAGGGCCCAGCTCTGCCAAAGACATCCCTCCCATCCCTACTGCTTAGCTATCACAGTGCTGCCCTCTGTAAATTTCATCCAAGTTGGTGTTTCCTTGAAATTTGCATGGAGGAATGCCTGATGTCCAGGAAATTCCCCTGAGATGGGCACTTTCTGTCCATCCCAAACCAAGGCTCCTCTAATAAAGGCTAACTAATAAAGTGTTGGAGGTCAGTAAAAGACAAAAAAAAAAACAAAACAAAAAACAAAAAACAAAATGACACCAAAAGAATAAAATATTTAGGAGTAAACATAACCAAAGAGTAATCGAGGAGGTGAAAACCCTGTGAACTTAAAACCGCAAAGCACTGATTAAAAACAAAAAAAACTTAAAAAGACCCAATAAATGGAAAGACATCCTGTATTTATGGATTGGCAGATGTAATGTTGTTATCATGTCCATATTACCCAAGGCAATCTACAGATTCAATACTATGCCTATAAAAATCCCAATGGCATTTTTTACAGAAATAGGAAGACAATCCTAAATTTGATATGGAATCACTAAAGACCCCAAGGAGCCAAAAAAAAAAAAAAAAATCTTGAGGAAAACAAAGCTGGAGACAACAACACTTCCTGATTCCAAAATATATTACAAAATTAGAGTAATTTTTATTTTTTTTAAGTATTTAATTGTTTTTTTAAGATTTTATTTACTTATTTGAGAGAGGAGAGATCACAAGTAGGCAGAGAAGCAGGCAGAGAGAGAAGAGGAAGCAGGCTCCCTACTGAGCAGAGAGCCTGATGTGGGGCTCGATCCCAGGACCCCGAGATCACGACCCAAGCTGAAGGCAGCAGCTTTAACCTACTGAGCATCCAGGCACCCCAAAATTAGAGTAATTTTTAAAAGTATGGTATTGGCTTAAATAAACATATATATCAATGGAACAGAATTCAGAGGCCAGTAACAACTGACACATATAAAGAAAGTCACCTGATCCTTGACAGACTGCCAAAAATACATACCGGGTAACAAGATAATTTCTTCAACAAATATTCATGGCAAAACTGGACAGTCACACACAAAAATGAAATCAGACCCTTATTAACACCATAAACAAAAACCAACTCAATATAAAGACAGACATGTAAGGTCTGAAACTGTTAAACTCCTAGAAAGAAACATAAGGGAAACTCTTCTTGATATTGGTCTTGGCAATGATATTTTGGGTATCACCAAAGTGATAGAAGCTGGACAGGAACAGTGAAAGGAACACCTAAGGCAGATACACAAGTCCTTGAAGGGTAATGAGTCATGAGCTAAAGACAAGGATGGTATTTTTTAAAAAGAAGAAGGCTTCACATTATAAGCCCAGGAGCTCAACATCCTGACCTTGTGGCTTCCAAGACCTTAGCCCTAACAGATCAAGAGCCACAGATACAGTACTAGCACCTCCTCTTCTACCTAGGTCCCAAGGTAATCGCTAGATTCATTATAAAATATTTGCATTGCAGGCACACCCACCCCCTTGGGAAAGGCTGCCATGATGATTCTAGTTCATCCTTATAGGGTCAAAAACCCCTCCCAAGCTGTAGAAAGAGCTTCCCAAATGATTACAAGCAGCCTCCATTAGTGACCACTCCACTATAATACACAACTCCTCCCAGTCCAGAGAGACCCAATTATATCCATTCCGAAACAGCAGTAAAGGTGCATTCACCTTGCAGAACCTGCCCCCTCTCTGCCTTGAGTGTACTTTCACTTTAATAAACTGCTTTGTGCCTGCAACTTTCCTTCTGATCTGAGCACAGATCCCCATGTAAATCTTCTCATGGGGAATTCAAGAAAAGACCTCCATTCACAACACAGACACTCCCTTGTTCCTGACAAAAGCACAGGCAATGAAAGCAAAAATAGACAAGTAAAATTACATCAAACTTAAAAGCTTTTGCACCACAAAGGAAACACTCAATAGAATGAAAAAGCATCTTATGGAATGGGAAACAGTATTTGGAAACCATATGTCTAACTGGGTGCTAATATCCAAAATTTGCATGTAACTTAAACAACTCAATATCAAAAACAAACAAATGAACGAAATAAAAGCCTAACTGAAAAAGGGCAAAGACCTGAACAGATATTTCACCAAAAAAGGCCAACAAGTGGCCAAATGACCAATGGATCTATGAAAAGGTGCTCAACATCATCAGGAAATGTAAATCAAAACTATAATGAGATATGGCCCCACATTTTTCAGGGAGGCTATTATCAAAAAGACAAAAGATAACAAGTGTTGGCAAAGATGTGCAGAAATTAGAACTCTTATGCACTATTGGCAGGAAATGTAAATTGGTGCAGCTGCTATGGAAAGCAGTATGGGAGAATCTCAAAAAATTAAAAATAGAACTACCATGTGATCCAGCAATCCCACTTCTGAGTATGTATCTAAATACATATTTAGATATGTATTTCATTTCATATTTATTTATGAATATGAATATATTTATGATTTTTTTACAAATTAATAATTCATAAATATATGGACACATAATTATCTATTTATTAATAATAATAAATTCAAAGATATGTGAATTTATTTATGGATATGAATATATTCATATTCATTTCATATTTCATTTCTAAAGGAAATGAAATCAGGGTTCTGAAGAGATATCTTCACTCTCACTTTAACTGCAGCATTATTCACAATACCAAAATAAGGAAACAATTTTAATATCCATTGATAAATGAATGGGTTAAAAAATGTGGCATATACATACAGTGGAATAGTATTCAGTCGAAAGAGAAGGAATCCTACATTTTTGCCAACACAGATGAATCTAGAGGAGATTATGCTAAGTAAAATAGGCCAGTTGAAGAAGGAAGGGAACATGAGGCACGATACCACTTAAATGAGTTATCTAAAGTGGTCAAACTCATAGAAGTCATAGTGGTTGCTAGGGGCTGGGAGGAGCGGGAAATGGAGTTCCTGTTCAATGGATGTAAAGTTTCTGTTATGGGGCGCTTGCCTGGCTCAGTCAGATAAGCATCTGACTCTTGGTTTCAGCTGGGGTCCAGATTTCAGCATCCCAAGGTCAAACCCCTCTTTGGGCTCTGTGCTCATTGCCGAAGTCAGCTTGAGACTCTTTGTCCCTTCCCCAGTTGCCTGCACTCTCTAAATAAATAAAGTCTTTAGAAAAATAAAGTTTCAGTTATGTAAACGGGTAAGTTCTGAAAATCTGCTGCAAAGCATAATGCCTATGTACAGCTAACAATATTACACAGTGCACTTAAAAAATTTTGTCAAAGGGTAGATAGTGTTTTCAGTACACACTCATAGAGAGAATAAAGAAACACTGGGAAGTAATGGATACATTTACAACCTTTATTACGATTGTCTCAAGAATGTATGTGTGTGCTCAGGTTAATTAAATTGTACACATTAAATGCGTACAATTTTTGGTATATCAACTATACTACAATAAAACTTTTTTTTTAAGTAATGATCTCTTAGCAAAGTTTTGATGGTATACAGAAAAATTTATAAATTTAAAATACTCCAAAGTCATGTAGCTCTAAAGATTCCAATGACAATTTAAAAACAACTATTACTCATTAAAATTTGTCATTTTTTTTAAAGATCTATTTATTTGAGAGAGAGTTTACATGTGCAAGCGGAGGAGGGGCAAAGGTAGAGAGAGAAAGGCAAGCAGACTTCCCACTGAGCACGATCTCAAAGTCCAGGGGCCCCAGGAGATCATGACCTGAGCTGAGATCAAGAGCTGGCCATATAACTGACTGAGTGAACTGGGAGCCCCAAATTTCTGTCATTTAAATAAACAGTTTTATAAAATCTTATATATTAGGTACTATATAATAAACATAAAAATAACTTCATATTTTAGGAAATGAATCTTTTTCAAAGTTGTGTTTACCTGCATACTTCCTAAAGAGAAATATACTTTAAAGGGCATAAAATGTAAAGTAATTAGTTCCATATAGATTGTAAATGAAAAAACTGGTTATAATGATATTATTGTCTTAAAGATTCAATATCATATTTTACTCAATATATATTGTATTTCATATATAAGATGAGGCTTACCAACTTAGATATAATAAAAACATGTGGCAAGATGACTTCTTTGAGAAACACAAACAAAATATGATGAAAAATAAAATTTTTTATGCTAAAAAAAGAACAAGCCAATATAGTAGCATAATTCAAATTTTAAAAATATAAAGACACTGTATAGATCTTTTTACATAATTCATTAAAAATGCATTGGATAGGTCAAGAAATGGGCAGAAGATATGAACAGGCATTTCTGCAAAAAGGACATCCAAATGGCCAACAGACACATGAAAAAGTGCTGTTTCATGAAAAACATCACTTGGCATCAGAGAAATACAAATCAAAACCACAGTAAGATACCACCTACACCAGTCAGAATGGCTAAAATTAGCAAGTCAGGAAACGACAGATGTTGGTGAGGATGTGGAGAAAGGGGAACCCTCCTACACTGTTGGTGGGAATGCAAGCTGGTACAGCCACTCTGGAAAACAGTATGGAGGTTCCTCAAAAAGTTGAAAATAGAGCTATCCCATTACCCAGGTCTCTACTGGGTATTTACCCTAAAGATACAAATGTAGTGATCCGAAGGGGCACGTGCACCTGAATGTTTACAGCAGCAATGTCCACAATAGCCAAACTATGGAAAGAACCTAGATGTCCATCAACAGATGAATGGATAAAGAAGAAGTGGTATACACACACACACACACACACACACACACACACACATAATGGAACACTATGCAGCCATCAAAAGAAATCAAATCTTGCCATTTGCAACGACATGGATGGAACTAGAGGGTATTATGCTAAGTGAAATACGTCAGTCAGAGAAGGACAATTATCATCTCTCTGGTATGAAGAATTTGAGAGGCAGGGCGGGGAGTTGTGGGGGTTGGGGAAGGGAAGTGAAACAAGATGAGATCCGGAAGGAGACAAACCATAAGAGACTCCTAAACTCATGAAACAAACTGAGGGTGGCTGTGAGATTGGGGGCGGGTAGGAATAGGATGGCTGGGTTATGGACACTGGGGAGGGTATGTGCTATGGTACGTGCTGTGAAATGTATAAGCCTGATGATTCACAGACATGTACCCTGGGGTAAATAATACATTATATGTTAATAAAAATAAAAAAATGCATTAGATAACTATATTTTTGAGCAGTCAAATCCATAGAAAATATGAAAAGGATAGAAAAACAGGCTAATGGAGCACACTCTCAATAAAGCAGCAATCAGGAGGCAATAATTTTATATTAAGTTCCATTTCATTTTAGTTATTTTAAAATCATCAAAATAATTCCAGGAAATAAGGGAAGATAGATATGGATCAATTCAGAGAAAGTCACTCTGTATGGTTACTGCTATAAAATGGTTATTCTTTAGAATAATTAATCTAAGATTTGGCATTAAAATTATTTTACTATCATTTGAACTATATTTTAAGGGTAATGCATTATGAAGAACATTTTGGTTTAAAATGTGTAGTCCCTCTTGGATGCTTGAGGCCAATAAGAAAACACTAAATTGGCCTTTAATAAAGACTAGATCTAAATTTAAGTTTGAAAAAATTGAATCATTTATCTGCAAAAATACTTGTGAAAGGTTTATAGAATGGTTTTACTTAGAAATTAAAAAAAAAAAAGTACTGGAACAGTTTGAAACATTCTGTAGCTTTTCAGTGCCCCACCCAGAAACTTCAAGCCTTGTCACTTTCTTAGGCTTGCCAATATCAATATCTCTTTGCCTACGGGCATGTAAGTCCTCTGCCCACATACACCACCGCAGATTGGTAGTAGTGTTAAGAAATTAATGCCTTCAAGAGAAGTTCTCAGTTAATATCTGATAGGAGTTTTTCTGTACATACACTGGCTCCCTTAAGATAATTTTGAGGCATGTGTTTTACATCATTTTCCAGCATTTCCCCCTTGAAATAAGGTCCAGACATTCACAGGGTGGATAGTGTGCCCATTGTAAACATGTCCTTCTAATTGCCCCACTGCCGTGCTGATGTTCCCTGCACCTCCCAAATAAACTACTTTCACTCATTTTTTTTGCTCTGGACCTGGTTCTAGGCAAAGCCAAATCCAGATACAAATATGCTGCTTCTTAGTCACATAACTTTCAATAATAAAGAATCTATATTAGGCATCTATGGGTTGTATATGAATGTATTATGACAAAAGGGGAAGTTTGATGAATGGGACTAGTGCATGTCACATAACTATATAGAATAGCACTGCTACTATAAAATAGAAGCCACCAGATAAAAACATCTTCAGTTCCCATGAACAAGGTGGCATTCTTCCTTCTGTATAAGTTTAATCTTAACCCATGCTATCGAGCCTATTTTCCTTCTCATCTCTAGAGCCTTGAGGTCTACTTTATTCCACTACATTCTCTCTGATTTATTTCTATGGCTTCAGTTATCACTTACAGGCTTTCGGGTATCTATCTCCAGTTCCTAGATCTCACCCAATATTCAGATCCACGGAGCAAATTCCTAATTGAATATGTCCAGTCAGATATTCTAAAGGCACCTCAAACTCAAAACATCCGACACTCCAATCATTACGATTCACACCACTGGCCCTGTTTATTCTCCAGTATACGACATCAAGTATTTCAAACAAGAAACTTAAATTTTATTATTGCTCCAGTTCTCTTCTTTACCTCCATAGCCCACTAATTTAAAGGTATGTAATTTTATCGCCTAACATTGCTACCTGCACAATTTTCACTTTATCACATCTCGCTGAGTGTAAGCTATCATTGTGTGTCTATCAACTATTGGCTCAAGATTTTTGTCTGTCTAAAATTCACTTTCCCATTTCTCCACCTCAGGCTAATTTATTTTCATATTTCAAATTCTAAATTATACATATACTTATTCATCTGTTCAGTAAAACCATTTCGAATGTCAACATGGTGTCAAGATTCATTGCAGACACTAAGAATGAGTACATCAGTGAATAATACAGATGGAGTTCATGCTCTACTGGGTCTCAAACAAAAGCAGAGAAGTAGTAAGTGACATGAGGTGTTATGGAGAAAAATAAATCAGGGTTGGTGAATAAAACATCATGGGGAGACAGACTGGCCAGGGAAACCACTGCGATGAAATGTATATCTGAGCAGAGACCTGCATGAACTAAGGGAATGAACTATACAGTTATTTAGGGGAGTAGTTTCCAAATGATAGAAGAGTCAGAATGAGGATGCCCTTACCTAAAAGTAGGTTGTATGATTTAGGAAAAACAGAGATCAGTTTTTTATATCTCACTGTCCTGACATTTTTGGTCAGTTTTATATGACTCTCCTCTGAGTTTTGAAAGCATACTGTCCCTCTATCTTATAAACTGTTACACTTTATGTAATAACCTGCTTGGTGACTTTTTTTGACTCTTAAGGAAATACTTCAAGGACAGAGTCGCTGCCTAACGTTTTCTTTGTGCCTGGTGTACAGCATCTATAACAAAAAGGCTCAATATATATTTCATCAAAAATGAAAGTATAAGAAGGCATTCATATATAAACAAATGCATATGTGTGTGTCTGTATATATACACTTTTTGCCCCATTTTTGCCCCATTTTTAACATTTTTGCTTACATTTGTTTCCAATCGCTAACTAAAAAAAAAAATACCGAGAAGGTGGTTACAGAACCCGTGAACTGGACACGACGCATGGGTGGCTCCCAAGACCAGGTCACTTTCCACTCCTGCCTCGTGCGTTAGACAAGCCAGGGTGCCGCCTGGGTCGGCTCTGCCTACCTGGGCTCCTGGGGCTTCTCACTCTCAGAATCTGGCACAGGCATGGCCGATCAGGGGATCAGGGCGAAGGTGGCTCCGGGAGTGCCCACAGTGCCTGTCTTGACGTCCCCACCCGGGCTCCAGTCGCTATCACCGCTCACACCTACTGGCATTGGCGGCGGCGGCGGGGTGGGGGTGGACCTGCGTGGCCGCCACGTGGCGGAGCTTCTGTGTCTGCTCCAGCTGATTGAGCGCAGCTTCAGCTGCTGGCCCTCACCTTCTGGCTCCTCCCCTCCTCCATCAACTTGTGCAGGTCTCCATGAAGATATTTCTTAATAA
Organism: Procyon lotor; assembly: GCA_028646535.1. Classification (NCBI taxonomy): domain Eukaryota; kingdom Metazoa; phylum Chordata; class Mammalia; order Carnivora; family Procyonidae; genus Procyon; species Procyon lotor. The sequence continues at coordinate 145,670,091 of CM053605.1, read as the reverse complement.
TAATAATAACAACAATAATAATATATTTAACATATATATAATAATATATATTTAACATATATATATATGCTAAAATATACATCAAATGCATTTAACGGGGTGCCTGGTTGGCTCAGTGGGTTAAAGCCTCTGCCTTCGGCTCAGGTCATGATCTCAGGGTCCTGGGATCCAGCCCCGCACGGGGCTCTCTGCTCAGTGGGGAGTCTGCTTCCCCCTCTCTGCCTGCCTCTCTGCCTACTTGTGATTTCTCTGCCAAATAAATAAATGAAATCTTTAAAAAAATAAATGCATTTAACATAAAGTGTATATGTTAAGCATATCTGTATTATATGTATGCACGCATCCTACTCGTTCTCTTTCTGGAGAAAGCTGACAGGTAATTTGATACTGAAAGTCGTTCTGGAGAACAGAATCTTAAGGATGAGTTTTCTGAATTGAGTCCAAAGTTTTTGGAATTGGTTCTCAAATCCGATTAGATTTTAAAGATGTTCATCACTCTATTTCTGGTGGTAAAGAAAGCAATGTGTCTATGATGTGATGCAGCAATAGGGATAGGCAAAATATCATTCCTGAATATTCTTTAAAAAATATATGTTAGGGGTCCCTGGGTGGCCCAGTCCCTTAAGAGTGTGCCTTTGGCTCCTGGGATCAAGCTCCATAGTGGGCTCTCTGCTCAGCAGGGAGCCTATCTCTCTCGTTCTCCCTCTGCCTGCTGCTCTGCCTACTTGTGCTCTCTCTCTCTGTGTTGAATAAATTAAAAAAGGTTTTAAAAAAGACACCATTTTAGGGACCCTTAGGTGGCTCAGTTGGTTAAGTGTCTGCCTTTGGCTCAGGTCATGATACCAGGGTCCTCAAATCAAGTTCCCTATCAGGTTCCTTGCTCAGTGAGGAGCCTGCTTCTCACTGCCTGCAGCTCCCCCTGCTCGTGTTCGCGCTCTCTCTCTCTCTCTGTCAAATAAGTAAATAAAATATTTAATAATAACAATAACAATAATGATAATAATAATAAATACCATTTTAGGGTCACCTGGGTGGCACAGTCTAGTAAGCCTGGGACTCTTGGTTTCAGCTCAGGGTCAGAGTCCTGAGATTGGGAGACATTGGGTTCCACCCTCAGTGAGGAATCTGCTTGAGCTTCTTTATTCCTCTCCTTCTGCTCTCCCCTCCATGCTTATTCCCCCCCCTCAAATAAATAAATAAATCTTTTTTTTAATAAATAAATCTTTAAAAATACCATTTTAAGGAAGCATTCTTCAAAATCCCTTTTTACTTTTGTTTAAATACGTGCAAATTTAAAACTTGACTGTCTTCATTGAACTGTCTTTTAAAGTGTTAAAGACCTAATTCTTGTCCATAGGGTAGGATGAATATTTACATTTATTTTTTTATATTGAAGTACAACACACATCCAGAAAAGTTGAAAGGCTTACATGTATATAGCTCTTTAAATTATCAAAAAGTAAGCACACCTATATAAATATTGCCTAGGCTAACAATAGGACAGCATCTCAAACACCTCCTTCCATGGCCTTTCTGATTACTAGTATTTCGTCTCAGGTCATGATCTCAGGGCTATGAGATCAAGTGTCAGCATAGGTTCAGATATCTCTTTCCTGATAGCTCCTTGAGTATTTGATAATTGCATATTACAGAGAATAATATATAATATGAAAATTGTACTAAGGTTTTTGAAATAATTACATTTATTTTTTAAAAAACAAATGACAACAACAAAAAATAAAAACAACAGAAACAACCAAGGGTTATTGACAGTAAAAAGAGGAAGCAATGACAAACAGAGACTTTCTTCACTAAAATATAATAAAAAAAGATCATAGTTCACCACATTTGAATGGTCTTATATTGAAGAGATCCAAAGCAGAAGACTTGAAGAATCATCACATGATAACCTGGGTAAAGCCGACGGTGTGAACAACGGAAAGTCATTTTTATTTATGTCTCTGTGAATTCACTTCTTTGATAACTAAATTATGTGAAGCTTACAAGTTTGAGAGCTATTGCTTCTCTTATTAACTCTGATCAAGTCAATGTTGGTAGGAAACTATGTGTCTAAAATTATCACTGTATATGTTCTAAACACAATGCTAGACTACATTAACTGGGGACAGGTAAAAGGTTCACCCACCTTGTTACATCTTTATTGTCAAAGAGGTAGCTTGAAACAAACTGAAGCTTAAACAGTATTCTTTTTTAAAAAATTAAAACTTCCAAGTTCTTTCTAAAACATAGAAGCTTGCATATTTAACATTAAACTGATTTTGGAATAATCAAAGTAAGATCTTTATATTATTAAAATATTCAATAGTGTGGCAGGATACAAAATCAATGCACAGAAATCAGTTGCTTATACACTGACAATGAAAATATAGAAAGGGAAATTATTAAAATATCTAAAACATGTTTAAAGTTTTATTGAGGACTAGAGACTAAATCTAACATATGTATTTTCATATTTTCAGTCCTGACTCAATTATCTTAGCAATTGAAAATATATTCACTTCTATCACTTTGTTTCTATTAGTTAGAAACTCCAAGTCAGGGTATAAATACTTGAGGTCTAGGACAACAAATAAAATAAAGTTTCCCTAGAGCCACCCAGAGCACCTACATAATAGGTGGTTATGGAGCAGTGCTTTAAAAATAAAATGATAAAATGACCAAATATTTTGATTGATTTACAAACTATCAAATGATTGACTTGTGAACCTATTATTAAAACATTATCATATTTGGTGGGTACTGGTTACAAAGAAATTTATTTCAGATTTATTTCCCTTGTGGCTTATTTACATTAGGACTAAGTCAGAGTGTATCTATGTGTATCTATCTATGTATATCTATCTACCTATATACATATACAAAGAGAGAGAAAGAAATAGATGTATCTGTAGTGGAAATGTAGACAATGTCAAACTTTAATAATCTAGCTCATCATAGTAATTCTAATATATTATAAATACTTCGATTGCAATAGCACCAAGGGCAATGCAAATGATTAATTGATTGATTGATTTGGGTCCAAGTATTTTTTGTTAAATAAAGAACATACTGACTTCATTATCAAAATTTTGTTCATAGCAGAATTATCTAGGTAGATATCAAGATGCATGCTCCTTGCTTTAATTTTACTTTTAGTCCTTTAGACTTAGTAGGTCTCTGATTACCTTGTAGACCTATATCTCTGATGCATAGCACATTGTAGTGCCAATCAGTTGTACCATCATTACCCATGGATGGTTCCTCCAGTGAGATGCAAAGTGCAAAGTTTAGGCTCAAATTTCCTTTTTTTTTTTTTCTGCCCAAAGTAAGAACTTGAGAAAAATGAGTCACATATGACATCACCAATGATAAAACAATTCCTTAAGAGTAAGTTAGATTTTTGTGTGACACCAGGATACAGAAATGGTCCATTAACTAAACACTTTTTTAATTTTTCTTTCAAAAAGTAAGCCTGGAAGAATCCATAGGAAGAGTCAATAAATTTACATTGTTTGAGTCTGTATACAAACGTACATCTAAAAGGAACTGCACCCAAAATAAATAAATAAATATTTTAAAAAATAGAAATAAGAGAACTGCATGCTTACTAATGTAGCACTAGAAGATCTGAACTAAATTAGGGTGTGGTGAAAATAAATAATTAATTTAAAAACTGTTTTGACTACCACTTGTCTACATTTACACCTGAACGACAGAAAACCTCCTGGTCATTCCATGTGTGATATTTTCCTGTAGTGGGAGATGACAATAGAATCATGACCATAATAGTTTAGAACTCTGGCCAGATCATGCTCCTTTAAAGATGGTCTTCACATAGTAATGGGAAAAGAAGAGCATTGTTAAAAAGTGTATACTTGAGCATTTAGCTGAGTTAGAGTATGCCAATTATTCCTCCTATGTAAATAATCAGATAAATTAAGATTCCTTATGCAAACCAACTAATCAACAATGAGGTGAATGACTATACCTACAGCAAAACCCTGATTAACCATAAGAATTAATTCCAGGAAGGAAAGCAATAACTATTGCCTCCAAAAGAAAAACTCATATAATTATTTTTCAGAAAGAAAGTAAATTATTTCTTAATAATCCCTACTGTCTCTGAATATAGATGTCTCCCCTTTCAAGAGAGTCAGACGTAATGAGTAATGAGGAGAAAGAAAATTTCTACTTTCTCTATATTTAAAATGTCTCAGTTAAATATTACAAGTCGACACATGTCCTTCAAAATTCCTAATTTTTGTATATTTTGAAGGACTAAAAGTAAAATTAAAGCAAGGAGCATGCATCTTAAAACAAATATCATTATTCAGTACTTGATAAAGAAAAAAATAATAATTTGTTTCACCTTTCAACATGATTCAATTCAGCAAGCAATTATTGATTTTTTTATATTGTATAAAGCTTAGCCCTTGATGCAGAGGTACAAAAATGAATAACTTGTAGTCTTTAGCTTCAATGAGATCATACTCTTCTGAATAAAACAGATTCATAAACTGCCACACAAAATATCAGAAAGTAATTTTATAGAAAAGGAGCAAGGCTCTCAACCTTTAGCAGGCATCAGAATTACCTGGAGGAATTATTAAAACATACATTGATTGGCCCCACCCACAGAGTTTCTCATTTAGTAGGGCCTGGATAATTTGAATTTCTAACATGGCCCCAAATTATAATTATGCTGCTGATCTTGGAATGATACTTTTAAAATCACTGCCTTAAGACCATGGTAGACAGAATTATTTATTTTTACTTTAATTGTTCAACAAAAGAAGAATTCTCAGGAGACATGATAATTCATTTGATAATTTGATAGTTTGATATGAAATGAATTTGATAATTCATTTAAATTTGATACGAAGATGAAAAATTAAGCAATTATATGGAAAAGAAATAAATTAAAGACATAAAATAGAATACTGGCGTCATGTGTGGAAGGTTTAGTTAGACTATGAATGAATGTATTTGACTACTAGAAAGCAGAGATATGCAATGCAGATTTACTGAAAGTTTATATATGACATTCAAAATAAAATCTGTATGTAATAAGACAATTTACCCCACCAGAATAGCTATAATTAAACAATATCAATTTATGACATGATTGGTTTTAACCAGAACTTTTATTTATTTCTGGCTGTGCAAAATATTATATTATTTTTGGAAAATGTTTTGTTGGGGGTTTGTTTTAATATTTTGTTTATTAATTTTTAGAGAGAGAGAGAAAATGCACGCACGAGCACATGTGAGGGAAGGGGCAGAGAAAGAGGGAGATAATCAGACTCTCTGCTGACCATAGGGCCTGACTTGGGGCCCAATCTCACAACCCTGAGATCATGACCTAAGCCAAAATCAAGAGTCCATCACTTAACCAACTCAGCCATCCAGATGCCCCACTTTGTCAGTCTCTTATAATGTTAACCATACACTTAGCCTATGATTCACCCATTTTATTCCTAGATATAGTGCCAAGAGTAATGAAAACACTCTTGTGTTTTCACAACAAGGTATCAACTAAGGAAGTGTTATCTATACTAGCATAAACCTGTAAGTAACACAAAATCTATCAATGAGTGAATGAATAAAGAAAATGATCTGCATATACACACATGGGTGAATCTGAAAAACATACTGAGTGAAAAAAATCAGACACAAAAGAGTACTTAATAGGGAGTTCCATTTTTTTTTTAAAGTTTTAAAAGTAAAGCTAATCTACGATGATTGAAATCATCATTGTTTTTCTAGGATTGAGGATGAGAATAAAGGAATAGAAATATGCATAAGGAAAGTTTATGGGTTATGGAAATATTCTATTACTTGATTGGATGGTCAGGGGAATAATATCACAAAGATGCAACAGACAGGGTTCACCGAATGACTGGGTGTTGTTGGTAATGGTGGAAAAGAAAAAATTATGTGACATGTTTTAAACCTACATAAATGGATGTATGATGATGTTAGTAAGTGAAATAGAAAAACAACAACAAAAAAGTAATATTTATCAGTGTATTCATTTTATGGCTATGTAATAAATTATCATAAATGTAGCAGTTTAAAGCACATTCATTATTTCACAGTTTTTGTAGTTCAGGAGTCCAAGTAAGACTTAACTGGTCATCTCCTTCAGGGCTCATTAGGCTGCAGTCAAGGCATTAGTCAGACTGCCTTCTTTTTCGGAGGCTTAGATGGTGATAAAGCCACCTCTGAGCTTTCTCAAGTCGTTGGAATAATTTATTTTCCTGTAGCTATAAGACACATGGCAGCTTGACACATCAAAATCAGTAATGGAAAGAGAGAGGGAGAGGGAAATGGGAAGAAAGAGAGAGAGATGCTAGCCAGGTGGGTACCACAGTCTTAGCAATCTTTTGTAAATATTAACCACCAGCATCTTATCACCTTTGCAATATTTTATTGTTTACACCAAGTCACATGTCTTCCCACACTGAAGGGGAAGGATTATACAAGAGTTTGAACACCAGGAAACAGAGATCATGGAGGTCACCTTAAAATCTGACCTCCATTGTAAATAAAGGTTATTTTAGATTTGTTGAGTTTATAAATCTTTCCTGTGCCTCTGTCAAGAAGGTAGTAGAAACCTTGTCCTTGGCAAGATGGTGGAGTATAACTTGACTATTTCCATCATACACTTTTTGAATTGGCATCTACTCATTCTAATGCTGGAGCTTCTCTCCATAAAAAGAAAAATAATAAAAAAGAATCATTACAATGGAAACTGGATCTTCTTAGTGATACCAACATGGTCAGCATTGCTATGGTTGTATTTAAAAAAACCCTTGATTTTGATGATACTCCACGTGTTTTAAATGAAAAAAGTACTGCCGTTGTTGCAAAACTGAAACAGCTTCAGGCAAATGGAACCAATTGTGAAGACATGTGCAGAAGACATATCCAGAAACTACAAGGCAGATGCAGTCAACCAGAGATGGTCAGATACTGTTTGACTACCTACCTGCTGGACAGGTGTGGTTTTAGGCAGGAATATTTACTCTACACTCTAAAGAAATGCAAAATTCCAATATGAATGTGGGAATTACTCTGGAGCAGCGAAATATTTTTATTCTTTAGAGTGTTGATTCCAACAACAGACAGAAATGTTTTGAGTTCACTAAGGGGAAAACTGGTCTCTGAAATCTTAATGTAGAACTGGGACGCAGCTATGGAAGACCTAATACAGTTAAAAGAGACCATAGAGAATGATTCTCTGAGTTCTTCACTTCAATCCCTTCAGCAGCAAACATGGCTCATCCACTGCCTCTGTTTGTTTTCTTCAACCATCCCAAAGGGCATAATAACTTATTTACCTCTTCCTTTACCAGCCAATTCAGACAATATGTCTACATATTCTGCACTGTTTTGATACACCCATCACTACAAACAAAGATGTTCAAAAACACCAGCAGGTGCTAAAAGATCTGGTTAAACTTATTCAAGAGAGTCTTACACAGATAAAGACCCAATTACAAAATGTGAATGCTTGTGTGTTAACTTTGACTTTGTGTCTTGGAAAAAGCTGAGGGAATGTGCGTCAGTTCTTCTGAAGGACTTTTTGGTGGCTTGTCCTGAGAATCTCATTGAAAATGCTTATCTCAGGGCACCTGGGTGGCTCAGTGGGTTAAGCCTCTGCCTTCCGCTCAGGTCAAGATCTCAGGGTCCTGGGACTGAGCCCCGCATCAGGCTCTCTGCTCAGTGGGGAGCCTGCTTCCCCCTCCTTCTCTTCCTGCCTCTCTGCCTACTTATGATCTCTCTCTCTGTCAAGTAAATAAGTAAAAATCTTAAAAAAAAAAGAAAAGAAAAGAAAAAAGGTGCTGGTTTGAAGCATCTATCCAATTTTGAAAATGCTTATCTCTTCATATATGAGACTTTTTGTGTATCAACATTAACATATGGGCAGACAGACCGAACAGGACTCTGTAAGAAGTTGAAAAGTGGATTGTCAATTTGATTAGAGTGCAAGACTGGATGCCAAGATTGATTCTACATTAGGCCATGTGGTTATGGGTAACAATGCAGTCTCACCCTAACAGCAAGTGATCGAAAAGACCAAAAGCCTTTCGTTTAAACATCAGATGTTGGTCATGAAAGAGGAAACTTAATCAGAAAAGTGGGTCAGAGGCTTCTAACTGGACAACTCAGGACTCTGACTTCTACTGAAGAATGGTGCAGAGACAAGATGAAAAAAACTACAAAATAAAGATGAAATAATAAAACTATTATATACAGGGTGACATACATTTTAGAAAATATATATTGAATATAAATTTTAGGAAACTTGAATAAAATTGGATGTTCCATTAAAAAAGAAGGTAGTAGAACATACAGAATGATTTGTGATTATTTAAGACTACAAATATTTAATATTTGAATAGCATGCTGATAATGGTTCACACTTTCTATTAAACTTCTGGGATATAAAAGAAAACAACTTGGTGCCAGTTTCTCTATTTTAGAATAACATAAGTTGATTTTTTTTTAGCATGCTGCAGGCAAAGAAAGGAATAAATTTGCCCACCTAGAAGAATTGGGCTACCAAGTTTTAAGAGTAATTTTCAGGAAACATAACTAGAGATATTTTTAAAGTGCAAAGTTATGCACTAGCATAAAACAAGAGCAAGGAAGCAAGAATGAATGTCAGTTCTGTACCAGTAGAGTCATTGACCATATGTTCTCTTCTCTAGTCCAGGGATAAGATAAATCATCATCTTAATGCTGATAAACAGTTCTGTCAGTCAATTCTCTAGCAATCTGTCTCAAATCCCTACTAAAGAAACACAGATAAAAGATGATCACTTGGCTCAAGATTAACCAGGCTGAGCTATAACAGTTGGACAAGAACTTTGCAAACTCCCTCGCAGGTTTAATGACGAGGGAAAATAAATTTTGTCATGGGTCATTCAATCTGTGGGACTTTGGTGGGGATCGTTTGAGAACGTTGATAGTAATTTACCAAGTACAAAAGCTAAGGTCAAAACAGCAATTATTGATGGAATAATAGTATTCCAGAGGTATGAATAAAGCAACTCTAGGCAGATTCTTTACTAGGTAGTAAGTATGAACAAAAATGACACAATGGAGAAAATAATCATAGAAAAGATATTAGAGAATGTTTAGAGACCATTTAAAAGTGAATTCAGCTAAAGCAGAGATAAAAAATCTGCTAAAGATTTTGTAGAGCAGTAGTTCCAACAGGAAATCTAACAAACGATCAACAGCAGTGAGAAAGTTAAATTTCAAGTGTAATTTAACTTACTTTTGGTTGAAAATCTCAATGACTTAGGAAATAGAATATTATAGGTAAAGTATCTCTGAATTTATGGGAGGATTTTTAAATAGCAGAACCAGATTAACATAGAAACCCCTTCAGTTACATAAGGAGTTGGAGAATATGAAGCAGTAACAGCAGAGGGAACAGGAGCCAACGTTAGGACAGAGAACAGGTAAACTATTCCATTAATTCAGGTTGGAGAGGACTTGCTGTTGGAAGCAGCGTTACGTTAGGTAATATGTATCTCCCAGCTAAAGAGTTCCATCAACTCTTGGAAATTCAAACAGAATTTCCATTGTCTATGTAAAGGTGCAGTTTTTGGAGAATAATTTTTATGCCTTACATAAAATTCTCATTGAGATATATGACCACCCCAAAACTGTTAAGATGTAAAACCCTGTTAGAACTAAACTATATTTTTTAAAAGAATCCTTCTCCCCTTAATTGTAAAGAGGACCAAGGACATCTGAATGAGGCTTATGTACTGAAATTGACAAAAGTGTAGCCCTTGTCATATATTTACCAAGGAGAAAGCCCAGGAAAATTGTTATATGTACAATGATGTTTCAGAATACTAGATCTGAATTTCTTCTGTAGATATCTTTGTTGTTGTTCAGGGCCAGAAAACAAAAACCAAGGAATGACTAGCTATAGCTGTTAAAAATAAGATATTTAAATGAGGAAAATACACTTTTCTAATTATTAGTAATTGCATAGGCATTTAGGAAAGCATCACTTATCACACTCATATACAGTTTGACTAGGCCATTCTTGAAGTTAAAATTTTATAGAAATGGACTCCCTAAAGATTACTGCACATAGTGATTTTAGAAAAATACTTGTTTTTGGTTTTTTTTTTTGTTTTTTTTTTTTAGAAAAAGACTTGTTAAAGAAAAATATCAGTGGATGAATTGCAGACTACTGCAATAGGGGTCAGGATTATTGCAACAGGACAGAAAGACTGAACTCAACTCCACCAACACAAAAGCAGGAGGACTTTTAAACACTGGATGAACTACTGGAAAAATCCTGGAAGATATTAGGAGAGAGGGAGGTTGGTTAATATGCTTAGGTCATCTCTGTTTGCTAACTAGTACTTATCTAAGTTTGGCTCCTACTCACCCGTAGAGACTGAGAAATAGACACTCTTCTTCCTAGAGAATTACATTTCAAAGGGATGGCTCCTAGATCCCTGTGAAAAATATTCCTGGGTTTGTAAACCCAGCAAGATGCTGAGAGAAGATTCACATCTCAAAAAGATAGGAAAATAGTTCACAATTGTAGTTTCTAATGTAAATAAAAGGAAGGTCAGAGAATTGGAATCAGGAATAAACCTAATAAATAAATCTAAATAAATAAATCTAAATAAATCTAAAGTTTAGTTGAGCTGAAGGGAATATTGGTCAGACTCTTCTGCTATTCAATACTTTCTTTATATGACAACTATATACTCAACCAAAAGAGCTTTAGTCCTTATATGGAAATTTGAAATTAGTAGTGTTTTCCTTTAACAAAATCCATGGAAGATCTTAGCCTTGGAACTGCCATACCAAACACTATTACTACAAAACAGAGAGTGCTGTGTTTCTACTTGCCACTTTCAACTTACTAAACCATTCAATTTTCTCTGAAGTTAAAAAAAAAATGTATATGCACACATATTTGAAGGGCTTATTATAACACATATGCAGCTTGTGAAATGTTTCTTCTAGAGTTTTAAGGCTTTTGCTGAATTGGCTGAATTTTGTATATTGCAGTAAAGCTAACTATTCTTTTGCTTACACTGCTGTAAATTTTGCTTATTGTTATGTATAATGTATGAAGAAACACAAATGTACAATGTATCTTTTGCAGGAAGATTATGAACTAAATCAAAAGTATTTCCAATATAAATAATAAAAGAGAAAAGACAATCTAAAATAGAACCAGAGAAGCTTAGACATACAAATACAATTTCCAGAGCTACTTCAGAAAACAAATCATCTAAGGCAGGTTGTGGGTACAGGGCTTGGCTATTGTTAGAACTCACTGGAGATATTTTTCAGTTGATATGTGCAACTTAATGTTGCGACTTACTTTAATTTCTGATGAAAGTTAATCACTCAATTTTTTGCTTCACTTATATCTGATTGAGGGGGAAAATAAAGTACTATCTACAAAAGAAAGGAGAGGATATTTGTTAAGTGGGTAATTTTTCTAAAACCTAATTGGTAATAGTAAGCATTCAAACTACAAGTAGAGAAACTATTGAAAGATGCCTCTAGAAAAGAACCTTCTTAGTCACTGGATAAAGTCAATATGACATAACTTTGGCATTTATGGAAATTGAGAATGGGACAAATGACCCTAAATAGGACAATGTTTTGAAGTAAATTCCCTCAATCCAGTACATAAGTAAACTTAAAATACAACCATTTCTGAACCAATAAAAGCATTATTCCTCAGTCTAGTAACATTGTTGGCTGTATCACCTGGACAACAAATATTTAAGGGACTATCAAAATTGTTCTGTCACATTTGCTAAGTGATGAATAGTGTCCAGATCTCTCTTGGCTAGTATTGATTAGAAATATTGAAAATATATTTAGCAGTCTTTCAGAAAGACAGGATTTGGTCATGAATCTAAATGGTGCTCTTTCAAATTAAGTGTACATAGACCAGTTGTCTTTGAGAAAAGCAATCTGGGTAGTGGCCAAATACAAATTTCATAGAAGAAACAGACCATGATCAAGTTAGTATCTTTGGCATACTGTACTTTGTACTAAGAGAGTGAAAAACTGTATGTGTGTATGAGAGTCTATATGTGTGTGTGTGTGTGTTCATAGATTTTTTGTTTTCTTTTTTGCTTGTACTAAAATTATTCACTCTAAATATGTGCATTCAAATTCTAATATCATTATTATCATTTCATTGTACTGCCTCTATGCTTATTACTAATTTTACGGTTTTTGAATATTTGAGTCTGCAACATAGATAACCTCAACATTTCTTTTTATATATTTTAGTATCTTGAATTCATCCTAAAATCTCACTTTCATTGAAAAAAATGCATATCCTGAATAGAAAATCTCTGAGAATATTTACATTTGATTTGTCACCTCCGGCTCTAATTTTCTCTTTTCATTAAATTACCAGTCTCAACTTGAAGTCTTTTATAAAGGCTTTCATCTTCCAGAACCATAAGATTTTCAGTTTCCCTGTTTGCTTAAATAACCATTAACAGAAATCATATATATCATATTTGTTTAAAGCTTTTGAGTGGGCAGAAGAGAAATGCGATATAATAAGACTTTCAGCAAAAAAAGTTAAAAACTTGTTTATGGTCATATCTCTTTTGTTTCAGATTATCGCCAAAATTTGCTTTTTTTTTCCCCTTCCATATATTTGTAGTTACTTCATTTTCTTTCTGAATTCACAGGTGCCCCAGTAAGTCAAATTTCACTTGATATTGTTAGGTGGAGAAATTCACCTCCATTTAGTCAGTCATGACAATCTGGCTTATCAAGCATTTCTTGGTTTTATCAAAAAGAGGAACCAAATATATTTTCCTAAATAATCAAATTATATACTTCGATACAATTACACAACTTTAAAGAAAGGGGAAATCAATGCCATTTAGATTTTTGTATTAAAGAGTATCTTTGCACTATTTTTCATATTTTATGCTATTTTCCTCAAAATTTTCTTATGAATCTATACCCATATATTTCATTATTTGTTAATATTCATTTTCCATTTTCATGTGGATTTTCATGAACATTATTTTGTCCAAAAGAAAACACAATCACAATTATAAATTAATGGAAACTTTATACATCTAAAGAATTTACTATTTAAAGCATTTATTACTTTATTGTAATATTACTTATTACAAAGTAATATTGTCATATTACTTTTAAGTAATATTACTTATTACTTTGATGTTACCAGCAAAACAGGTTGAAATTATTTTCATAGAGCCAACAGTATGTATAAGATTGGCTTAGAGCCTGTATTGTTAAGGAAACTAAAGGGAAACTAAACAGGATATATTCTACCAAATTTTTAGATTTTTCTCTATCTTTTCAGTGTTCCTGGGCATTCAATTGTTCTTATTGCCCAGATACTACTTCTTGGTAATCTTAATTGTACATGACATTTTAAAAATAGTAGTTATAATTATGTAGTCCATCATTGTATTATTTGTTCATTTGAATTAAAGCTGATTAAAATTTTCTTGAAAACTTTGAACCCTTGAACAATTAGCACTACTCATTAACATACTTCTACTTTTTAGTCATGGAGTAGAAAATAATTTAATATAACATGAATTCAAAAGGCTTTGCCAAGTTTTAATCTATCAATTGTGAACTTCATTTTTAAAACTAAAATTTTCATCCATATAGTAGGGTATACCCTACATATTAAGCCATTCAGACTATGAAAGTTTTTCTGGTAAAACTAGTGTTTTTCCTAATTACATGATTTAAAACTACCATATATTATTTGTATCCATTTGGAGTGTAAAAATAAATAAAATATTATTAGAATTAATTACATGTAAGTGTAATTATATAATTATACTACATAATTATATAGTTATAATTATAATTAGGAAGCAATATATTAAGAATTTATTTAACAACGGATAAATTGTGCTTAAATTTTCTTTACTGCTTTTTGATTCTAAGTATATTATATAATTACGAAGAACTTATAAAATTCAGAAAGTAAAATGAAAGTATGAAAAAATTCTAAACAAAAACATCATCGTTCACCATTCATTCAAACACTTAAGACTTTGTGTCTTAAAAACATGATTATTTATGGATAATAACATGTGTTATTTACCATAATCAGATAAAAATGCACAAGTATGTACATATATGTATAATTTTGAGGATAACACTGAATTGGTATAACAGGATGGATTATTACAATTGAGCCCACTCTTAACCCAGGAAGTGGGACACAGATACATCAGAATTATCTACCTGGTAGAAGTTCGGTAGCCATGGCATGAAACCATTTCCTCCCTATGCCGTAGAGAAGGATATACCGCATACCTAGGTGACTCATGACCCTCAGCTTAGGTCATGATCCTGGCATCCCAGGATCGAGTCCTGCATCGGGCTCCCTGTTTAGTGTGGAGTCTGCTTCTCCCTCTGATCCTCCCCGCTCTTGTGCTCTCTCTCTCACTCTCAAATAAATAAAATCTTAAAAAAAAAAAAAAAAAAGGAGAGAGAGAGAGAGAAGGATATACCATATCCAGTTTGCTGTCCCCAACGATGTAAAGTAAAGGGAAATGGTCCACAGAAATCACAGTGAGCTTGAAAGTATCTGCAAGATGGGAAAGAACATTCAAGGCTCTAACAGTAGGATGATGGATAGTGAAAGACTATGCTGACCCTCTGGCCACCTCAAGATCAAATGAATGAAAGGATGAATGAAGGAGCAAACCAATACATGTGGAGAAAGAAGAAGATTTGAGAGAGATAAAAATGAAGCACACTATACTTCTATTTTCAGGCCTGGGGCAGATTTTCTTGAGTTTATTTTGGGTCAAGAAGAAAATGCTACCAAGACCTAAATATTTGGTAGTTACCCTACTAGAGAGGACTTCTTCATTTGGAGGAAACCTTAGCAGCTATGGAAAAATTTGGGCCAGAATTGAATTCTCACTTCCTGGATCCTGGCAGCAGAAAAGCCTCTGAAGAGACTTGTGAAGGACTCACACCCACACCCCCATAAGTCAGCAAATGCCTGGGCAGAATTTAATTTTAGACAGAAGGGAAGGACAGGGGAAAAAGCAATGGAGGATCTTACTTTTCATATTCCCAAGGCCCTGAAGCCGCAAATTTAGACAATCATGATGGAAATGGAAAGGTATTTGAGTCAGTTCAGGCTGCTGTAACAAATTACCACAGACTAGGTAGATTAAACAAGAAATATTTATTTCTCATAGTTGTGGAGGCTTGAAGCCCAAACTCCAGGTGCCAGCAGGGTCAGGTTTTGGGTGAGGGTCTTTTTCCTGGTTTATAGATGGCCGTCTCCTTGCTGTGTCCTCACATGACAGAAAGAGAGGTAGGAGGTTCTCTGGTCTCTTCTTATGAGATTATCTATTTTCCTTTTCAGTTTTAGTAAGTTGTGACTTCCAAGTAATTTCTTCATTTCATATACTTGGCATTAAGTTGTTTATAACGTTCCCTTTGTATCATTTTAATATCTGAAAGATCTTGAGTATATCCCCTCTTTAATTGGTAATGATAATTTGTCACTTATCTCATTTTTTTCTTCATTGATACAGTGTGAGATTTATAACTTTATTGATCTTTTCAAAGAACAAACTTTTGATGTTATTGACTTTTATCTTAGGGTTGTCAGATTTAACAAATAAAAACACAAGAACCCAATTAAAGTTGAATTCAGATCAACAATGAATATTTTTGCATGCATAATCATGTTCCATAAAATATTTGTGACATAGTGGGTACCTGGGTGGCTCAGTCAGTTAAATGTTCCACCTTTGGCTCAGATCATGATCCCAGGGTCCTGGGATCAAGTCCCACATTGGGCTCCCTGCTCAGCAGGGAGTCTGCTTCTCTCTCCCTCTGCCCCTCCACCCTGCTGATGCTCTCTCTCTGTCTCGAATAAAGAAAATCTTGAAAAAAATATTTGTGACATGCTCAAAAACATACTCTATCTGAAATATGAATTTAACTGAGTGTTCTGAATTATGTGAGGCAGCTCTATGTTCTCTAATTTTAGGTTTTCTATTTTGTTGATTTCTGCTCTTAATCTTTATTATTTCTGTCCTGCTTACTATATGCTTTGTTTGCTGTTCTTTACTACTTTCCTGTGACTGTAGGTTTACAGCATTGATTTCAGACATTTCTTCTTTTTTAATATTTGCATTTAATGTTAAAATTTCTCTTTATATATTTCTTTAGCAGCTTCATATGAATTTTGATATGCTCATTTTAAATTATCATTTGACTCAAAATATTGTATAATTCCCCTTTGTTTTATATGGTGACATATGTGCTATTTAGATGTAAGTTGTCTTTTTTACATGTGTTAACTTTTTTTATTTCTGGTGTAATTATGTTGTGATCAAAGAAAATAGTTTGAAAGAGACCCATTTTTTAATATCTATTGAGATTTGTTTTATGGATCAATAAGTGGTCCTGTTTTTGTGAACACTCCATATGTGTTTGGAATAATGTTTATCCTGCAGTTGCTAAATATGGTGTTCTACAAATATCAATTAGATTATGATGGCTGACATAGTCATTTATATTTTTTATATTTTTCTTATTTTCATCTAGTCATTAAAAACGAATTTGAGGGATGTGAAATGTTAGCTATTAGTATCTGTTTAGATTTTATGCCAGAATAACTCTGCCGCGGCCTGCACGACAATCTCGAACCAGGGCTGAGGGTAAGGGAATGAGGAAAAAAAAAGACAGAGACAAAGTATGGGGGCGGGAGGAACACAAAGGATGATGTCCAGATTGTGTTCAGCTTTATTCAAGAGTGCACCTTCTTATATAATGAAAAACAAGTCCAGGAGTCAGTAGTACACATTGTACCTCTAGGAATTTGTTATCATATCAATACAAACTTCCCTTTATCACAGGCCCCAGGAAATCAGGGTAATCATCTACTCTAAAGACTACTTAAAATTAGAAAGACTGATTTACATGTATATGCCTCAGAGTTTAGTGATATAATCAATGACGATCTGCGCAGCTTGTCCTTCAAGGAGATAAGGTCAATCACAGACCAGCATGCCTCAAGGCCCCTTGTCGAGCCCATTCTCTAGTGCCCGCTTTCAGCCCATTGGGACAGGGGTCACGAGTCCGGGCTCAACAGGTCCCTTTACAGCTAGCCAGCAGCTGACCACATAACTCTAGATATTTTTACCACAGTTTTATGTCTTATTTAGATACTACAGTATATTAAGATCACTTTTTTCATATTGTATTTAGTTTTTATAATTGCTATCTGTACGAAGAGAAGGTTTATTCACCTCATTGTTTTTGGGTTTTTTTGTGGGTTTTTTTGGCTTTACAGGTATGATGTTAAGTTGGTTTAGTAAGTGTCAAGGTTGGGGCACCTGGGTGGCACAGTTGGTTAAGCATCTGGCTTGGAGTCTGCTCAGGTCCTGATGTCAGGGTCCTGGGATTGAACCCCAAATCGCATGGGGCTCAGCACTCAGCATGGAGTCTGCTTGAGAGTTTCTTTTCTCCCTCTCCTCTGCCCCTCCCGCTCAAGCTGTCTCTCTCTCTCTCTTTCTAAAATAAATATTCTTTTTTAAAAAAGTGTCAAGTTTTTGGATCAAAGGCAACTGTAGCTAGTGTTTTATTGATGTTTCTTTAATGCTTTTTTAGACGGGATTCTCATATATATTTTCAAGTCTATATTTTTAGTATTGATATTTTGAAATGAGTACCCGGGGTAAGTTTTTTGTTAATTCATTATTATGTTAGTTTTATGGGCTGTGATTATCAAAGTTTGATTATTTTATGATTTGTAGACCATATACATGATTTAGTAATTATATTTAATACCACTCAATAGAATCTTAGCCTCCCAGTGCACATTCTTATGATTTTTTTCCAGTGTTTTTTTCTAGATCTTTAGTAATTGAGAGGTCATTGAGGTGGTATTAAGATGAGAATTTTTAGCTTACTGACAGGCATGAGCTACCACAGCCACTGCATTAATCTTGTTCCTAACTTTTCACCAATATAGAAAAGAACTGTATTATTTATTTATCTGGGTGATTTCTCTGATCTTCTTAGGTTATGTCAATTATTCAAGACACACTGTTGAGACACTATAGGTTCTGCTGATAGTCAAAACCTTAGGATTCTATGCATGTATATCTGTACAAATGCTTTATATACTCAGCAACAAAGACAGAATATTTTACAGGCTGCAAAAAACAAACGTATTTTGAATGTTTAATGAACAACCTACATGTATCTTAGTATCCTAGATGGCATTGGGTCTTTGTGACTTTTTGGAGATAAATATAATTTTGTCTCAAACCCTAAATACCAAGGATTATGGAAGCCAAGAATGTCTTTAACATTTAAAAAAAATATGGCCAGGAACTGAATTTCTCTTGTTTCCCAGTGCCCCTCTCATTGACAAGTTATATGATTATTTCTTCTTTACATATCACTGCCAGCCTTACACTCTTTAAAATCAAATAAAAAGTTTAGTTATTTGACTGCAGTATAGAACACGTAAATATCTGTCATTCATCTTACTAATACCTGGGTCTCTCTTGCCTTAAGTTAGTTCCATAGTGGATCCTTTTGTTTAATTTCCTTCCTGGGAGTTCAAATTTTCTCCTCTTATGATGTAGAGAAATTCAATTTCCTTTTCTCCTTTCCCGTATTTAATAACAAAATCATTGGCATTCTAATTAGCAACTTTCTTCTACCTATAAATAACAATGTTCATACATGTTTCAGAATAACCACTATTTAAATAAAATTTTGAAGATAATTACCAGGAATTGTTTTTAAAAAGTTGAGATTTGTTTTCTTTTCCACATGACAAGTATTAATCTCTTGTTACTCTATCTATATTGACAATCAATCAATTTGGCACATGTGCCAAGGAGAGAGCCTTTAAATAGCAGTTTGTGAACTATGCAACTGATGATTGTTAGCTTCAACAGTGCAAACTGTAGCCATCAAGTACAACAGGAAATGGCAACCACTTTTGCTCGCCTGTGCCCACAAGTTGATATTACACAAAGACATCTGGAAGAAGAAATTGCTAGATTATCCAAAGAAATAGATCAATTGGAAAAAATACAAAACAATTCAAAGTTCTTAAGAAATAAAGCCATTCAACTTGAAAATGAGCTGGAGAATTTTACTAAGCAGTTTCTACATTCAAGCAATGAAGAAGAATCTTAACAGTAGAGATTACTTTGGTGATCATCATAGGAGAAAATGGAACTTGGAAGATTGGGACAGTTGTTTATGAAATGACTTTAAATATGAATTATATTAACTGTACCTAAATAGCAAATTCTGTGTAGATTCTGGTAATGATCTATCTCAGGGTGTTTGCATTTCTGAAGAGTGTTGTGATGTATTCTTAATTTTAATTATTTTTAATTTTGGGTAAAGAAAGGCTAAATTGTGTTTAAAATGATGAATTAGTTAAAAGCAACAGAACCAACTATGTGACCCCTGAGGGGTGGGGCCTTGTTCTTAGTTAGGGCTCTCTTTGTTTTTGATTCCGAAAAACTCTGCTTCCTAGCATCCAGGAGTTAAAGAATGCTCCTTTTATCTTTTCTCAAAACTAATTTTTGATGCCTACCTTAATGGGAATAGTCATTTGTTTTTGTTGTTTTATAAACTATTGCTCTATCAAGGAGGAGTGTGGAATGTTCATGAGTGTATTGTTTATGCAAGTTACAATCACTTTTGCCGTCCTGGCAGGTATGTAAACCACTAATACACTGTTTTTACTCCCTCTCTTTTCCCATTAAAACTAATGTAAAATAAAATAGTATAAAGGTAACAAAATATTTATATTACATAACATTTTGATACCTACTACATTTGAAGAATATTTAAGTAATGTCTTGGTCATTCTATTAGTCAGCTCAAGTTGCCATAGCAAAATACCACAGACTGAGTGGGTTAAGAAACAGAAAAACAGTAATTTATTTTCTCTCAGTTATAGCGGCTGTAAGTCTGAGATCATGGTGTCTACACGCTCTGGTTCTGTAGACTTTAGCGGACACAGTTCAGTTCTCAGTAGTCATTACTGAGTAGTTACTGCAGAAATAGTAATGTACTGACCTTTATTGAATATTTTTCCTCTATATATAGTTTACATTTATCATTACCATTTTCTCATTCATTATTTTGAAAATTTAAAACAATTGTACCGGCATCCTATGGGAGATGGCTTAACACCTCCGTATGAGTTCACGTCTTAAGAAATTCTATAAAGTATCTAATATCTTAATGAGAAAAAATGATTAGAATTCATTTAATCTTACACTGGTTTGGTATACCCTTTATTTTAAACACATTGGCTAATATCTTTATACATAAAATAATAAGGGTCCCAGGCATTCCTATTTTTCAGTATTAATGAGTTTTCCTCCATTCATTGACTTCTTCTGAAGCATCTGTCAGTGAATTAACCCAGACTGTGAAAAGATTGACTGAAGGAAGGAAAGAGGTTAGGCAATGCTATGATATAGTCACTCGTGGCTCAATCAACAAAGAACATCTGCTTAACCAAATGTGCATATCAACTGCAAAGAGAGCTTTCCCTAGATATTCCCTGGATCGGGCCCATTCTCCTCAGCTTTCACAACAGCCAAAGTCTGCAAAGCCTGATTAATGAAAAGGATTTGATATTTTTGTTGACGACTGAATTGCAATCATGAGGAGAAATTCAGTGCTTCTAGACTTCTACAAGCTTCACGGTGCGTGGTTTTACTAAGGCAAATACATGTTTGTGAAGAAACTATGTAACCATCCAAGTTAAAAAAGAAAATTTTAAAAACTCAGATAATCATTTTGTAGAGAGATTTCCTTATAGAAATTATTTACATATTATAGCATCACCCGTAGGAAAAATATCTGTTTTTGGTATTTTCAAGGAAAGAAAGCAAGAAGGATTATGTAGTCAGTAATTCAAAACTGAAGAATTTTCTATTTTCTGATGTTTCTAAGATACACAAACTAGATGAGAAAAAAATGATTTTTTCTTCTTGTAAAAATTTATATTCATATACTAGCATTTAATTTCCTTTTTCTTTTTTAAAAAACAAATAATAAAGCTATTTGTTCTACTGTTTACTCCAAAATGGGAATTTACCTTCCAATCAATCTTTTAATTTACTATATTTTAATTTTCTTTACTCTTTTTTTTAAGAAAAGCTACTGGTTATTGTAGAATTGCTTTTAAAATCTCAATGATATAAAGCATCTATACATTTTTTCATCCCATGAAGAATTTCTAATTTTGTGAAAGTATTTTATTCAAATGCCCAGGAAGGAGCCTGCCACAATTGGGAAAAGGAAAAACAGTAATCTCAAAAATTAAGAATTTCTTATTGAGGCAAGAAAAGAGATTCATGAATTCATTTGCCATTAGAGTTGAAGATAAAATATATGTGACTTATTATAAGTGCTGTAATAGATTGAGTGATGCTATTTTAGACTGGCATTATGTAAGTGGTCTCTTTTGGAAGAAGTAGAGTATTAAATTTATGTTGCCAGATACATAGATAAGTAACATTTCAGATAAATCCAGACCATATAAAGTAATTATGTGATCTGCATGAGAATTACTGTATTTCTTGCAATATGCCACTGAGACAAACTTGAATTAGGCAGAACATTTCATGAGAGGTACTGTGTAAATTCAGAGGTTATCCACCCAAGGATTAATCCTATATGTATCAATTAACACTTAGTGATCTAAAGAAAAGCATATTCCTTACATGACCCTCAGTATCCTTATCTGGCATATCAATTTTATCTATCTTAATCATCCCATGTAAATCATGTGAGAATCACAGAATCATATTTAACATTATTTTAGAATAAATGGTGAACATAAAGAAGATGAGAGGATTCACTAAGGGAATCATTATAACTCCTTAAATTGGCAGAACAAGAAGTTTCAGAAAACTGTGTTGCTATGGTGTTGGCTTAGGCTTAATGCACTCAGCATTTTATAAAGAAAAAAGAAACTGAAGAGAATACACACCACACACACACACACACACACACACACACACACACACAGCTTCAGTCAGATGCATGGGGAGTATCAGAATTTTACTGCAAATGGGAATGTTAAAAACATGAAGAAATCCCGAAATCCTGTAGAAAAAAAGAAACATAAAAAAAATATTGAAAAGGCTGAGAAAAAAGAAAAGACAGATATTGCCACTTCATCATCATCAAAAATATTTACAGGAGGCAAAATAAACAAATAAGATAATTTTTATAGAAAAAATTTTGTTTTAGGACTACATATTCCAAAAATGAATCCAGGTATCATGCCAATGCCTGAATTATTGGGACTTAGATTGTCACTGAAAATGAATGTATTTGAGAAATATGTTTGTCCGAACTTAAATTCAGTAAATAGGGAGTTGATGTGATCTTCTAAACAGACAGGAATTCTTAATTTTACTGTATATATTTTATGGTATCCCAAAGAGTAACATGAAACTGAAAATTTTGACCCACTTAATCACAGAGAAAAATCTTCTATAATAATAGCTATTATTTACTGATAATCTACTGTATATCAAGCAATGTGCCTCATGCATTTTTATCTAAAGAATGTTTTCCCAATTTGGGTGTCACAGAAAATTCTAGATATTCTGTGTCACTGTTATTTCCAACCTTTGAGGTGACTGGTAGGAACCTGTAGCAGCCAGAGTAGGCTTATGTATTTTACTCATTGGGACATAAATAGAGCATGTTCTCTGTGTGCACCAATGTGAACGTTAGGACTGATGATAAATTTCTTGCAATGGTCCTATTAAGTAGTTACTATTATCCTCACTTTAAATAAATTTGGACTGAAAGAAGTTAATAATTCTGTTTAAAGAAGTTAATAACGCTCTAGATCACACTAAAGAATCTTGCTCACTCACTCTGAATCTGCCTGACTCAATCTTGAGGTTTCTTTTTTTTTTTTTTTAAGATTTTATTTATTTATTTGACACAGAGAGAGAGAGATCACAAGTAGGCAGAGAGGCAGGCAGTGAGAGAGAGAAGGAAGCAGGCTCCTCGCTGAGCAGAGAGCAAGATGTGGGTCTCGATCCCAGGACCCTGAGATCATGACCTGAGCTGAAGGCAGAGGCTTTAACCCACTGAGCCACACAGGTACCCCAATCTTGAGGTTTCAATATCGACTATGTAAGTACACATGATAGAACCTCTCCAAACACATCTCTCTACTTCCATGTTTATATGCATCTTCCCCTTCCCCTTTTCTGTCCCTTCTTAGGTGAAGATAGTCATGCATTTTTTTATTCCATCCATTTTACTTGCAAATCTTGTTTCATAAACTAAATATAGTACAAAGAATATAGATGCTGAACTTAAAGAAACCCAAGGTGCACCTCAAATTCTGAATGATTGCTACTGTAAAACTTTTCTGTGTGTTAGTTACCTTCAAATTCTCTAAGATTACAGTTCAGCTGAACAAATGTAACTATATACATAGAATTTGCCTGAACCAATGGAACTTGCAGAATCTCTCATTAAGCAGGTTTATGGTGGGTAGTCTAATTTAAACAGATTATGTCAATGAAGATGGCCCAGAATAGAGTTATTAGAAGCCTCTAGTGAAGTGTCTGCAGTTTTTATCCTTTGTTCCTGATCAGCTCAGCAACTCCATTATCTGGCCATCTACTCTTTACTCACTACAGTTGAAACACAGAAGCTTTCAATTCAATGTCCACAAACCCAGTTGTTTCCAAATTGGCCTATTTGCTTGTATATTTCTCTGCATACGATGTTCTCTTCTCACTTGGCTGAAGACCTCTCCTAGTTTACATAAAGCAAGGCCCACTCTATTATTCTCTTTTATTCCTTCTTATTTTCTTAAAGTTAAATTATCTATGAGTAGTCTTTGTGTTTCTTGTCACCAGATAGTTGAGCTCCGTAGGGGAATTCAATTGTCGTTCTCTGCTAACTAATAGAAAATAAGACTCATGGTGTCTTCTACATGAAAAAAATACTAAATGAATCAATAAATAAAAAAGTATGCCAAGCTGAATGCCCAGAGCTATGTATTGGATAGCCAGTAATTTAGAACACAATATATCCAAAGAGTGCATGGAAAAATGTTTTGCAAAATTTAAATTGGATGAACTCCACTGCTTCTGGGTAGTTTGAATGTAATCCTGTACCCTGGTAGTAGATTATTCATAATGATTCTTTATTCACTAAAGTGTTGAGGTTGGATATTTTGAATTATGAACACTGTATATAGATTGTATAGAAAGTTACACATGTATAGAAGAGTGGGAACTATCAAAATCATACTGCTAGTTTCTATGCAAAGTCACAAAGGATGATTTTCTGGATTTACTGAAGAATATGAATTAGAAGAATCAAATGACTTTTCCTCAGATACCTCCTCCCGGCACTTACCCCAGTTAGTGTATATTTTATATTATTCTGTCATATGAGAGAGAGTATTTGCTAATTCTTACCGAACTTCTCCAGGTAATAAATTGATGAGATTATAGTGTACTCTGAAATCTGGGAAAGGTGTAGAGGTAAAATATATACTATCTACAGGGAGCACAGAAAGGATCATAATTTATCCAAATTTTGACAAATCAACAGTAATGTTCTGTTGGTTAAGAATGATCTACAGCTGGATGTGCAGTTACTGGGACACAATTCTAAGAATAAAATTAAACAATACCCTTGAATCTTATACAGCTCATTCATTTAGGCAGATGTCTTCTAAATTCAGATTTAGAAAAGCAGTATACTAAGAAGTTTTTTGTTTTCTTTGGGAGGGTGTTGGTGACAGGGGATGGATTATAATAGGTTTTCTTCCAGACATCTCTATAATATTAGTTTCCATATCTGGTTAACGTTAACACTTTAGAAAATTGTCTCCTTGTCATATGTCCATAGTAGTTCCTCTTGTTGCACAATGTTCTTTTCTCTTCTTCTTCTTCCTCCTCCTCCTCTTTCCCCTTCTCCTCCTTCTTCCCCTCTTCCTTCTCCACCTCCACCACTATACTTCAGGCAAAACAAGGAGTTAAGGTACATCATTTTGGTTTATTATTGATTTCCCAACAACACTGGTCATAGTTCCTACCACATGTTGGTTTTGAATGACAAATTGGTATGTCCTTGGAATTTCTAGAGAGGGAAAAGGACCTCAAGGGAGAAGATGATATATCACTTAGGATTCAATCATGAAATAAAAACTACATAATAATTTGAACATTGAAGCTTAACTTAAAGATTCATTAACCAGTTAGTGACAGATTAAATATTAATAAAGAAATCCTAGATATATAAGAGTAGTAGACATTAGAAAAAATACTGTCTGTATGACTGAGGCAGAGTAAAAAGAAGGAACAAATTAGAAGGGATCCACTCTCAAGCCTGAAATTTATATCTTATAAGAAAATAAGAGATAAAATAGAAATAAAAAAAAAAAAGAAAATAGGAGAATTTCCCTCATCAGATGGTAGAAAAGTTATCCATAATGCTTCAGGCCAAGCCTGACAAGCAGTAAATACACACATAATATCAAAACTCTTGCTGAAAAGATGGTTGAGCTGAGAGATAGAACCCACTGGGAAAGTACCCATCGGGATGCTATGGAAGCTTGCTGGAAAGTTTCCTTCTGGAGCACCTTCATAACCCACTTGAAAACTTTCCATGGGACAGCTGACACAACTTGGTTAGAATATATAATAAACAAACACATAAAATAAGCAAACTGTAACCAAGAAATTATAACTAAGCTTGCTCGAGTAGAACCAAGAGTTACCAATAAGTTGCCTGAGCAGGTAATTCAGATAATTTCAACATTGATTGTTGTTGTAGTCTCTTCTGCCACAATCCATGCCTGTGGCTTTCTGGGCTATTTCTTATGATTAGTTGTTGAAGATTAAAACAAAAACAAAATCAAGGGACGCCTGGGTGCCTCCGTTGGTAAAGTAACTGCCTTCAGCTCAGGTCATGATCCCAGAGTACTGGGATGGAGCCCCATGTCAGGGAGTCTGCTTCTCTCTCCCTCTGCCCATCCCCACTCTCTCTCTCAAATAAATAAATAAAATATTTGAAAAAATGTTCAAAAATCAAAAACAAAAACAAAAAAAGACCAACCTCTCAAGTCTAGTTTACATACATGTTTGCATAATATGTTAGTACCCTCCAAAAGTGGACAGGTTCAGTACTGCAGCCTCACCTAGGGTCACCCCTAAAGAATAATAGAAAGGAGTTCTTCAAGTGAGAAATACTGCACTTAGCTGTCTAATGTATTTAGTGACAGATGGCCAGAAGCACATATTTAAATTATTGAAGACAAGATGCTCACGTTTTAACCAGATGGTCAGGATCTTGGAAGAAAAAGGACTGGAAGGTTGGTTACAAGGAAATCTGGGAAAGAAGTATGTCAGTGGACTTTTCAGATTTGGCATAGATTGTATTTTGGTTTGAGAATATATTGGTGCCAGTGTGGATGTCCACCAAAAAGTATTCACAATGAGGGGAGGTTCTAAATCAATCAGGTGATAAACCAATATGCTCTATGGATGTCCACAGACATCTTTCCCCAACCTATTCAGCACTGGCTCAGTAGGCTTGTGACCAAAATGATCATGGTGATAGAAATGGAGGCTATGCATGAGCTCAACAATATGGAATTTCCCTTACCAAGATTGACTTGACTAAAAATATGGTTGAGTGTCTATTTTGTTAATATGGAGGCCAATGCTGAGCACCATTGTGAGATGTGGCACAACTGTGGAGGAAGGCAAGTCAGCCTCATGGCTGTTGATTAGATTGGACTTCTTCTATCATGGAAGGGTCAGATATTTGTTTTTACTGGAATATATATATTCTGTATATGGATATGTCTTCCCTTCATGTAATACTTCTGCCAACATCATCACTTATGGACTGCCAAAATGGCTCACCCACATACAAACAATACTTCTGATTAAAAAAAAAATTCTCAACAAAGAAAGAGTAGCAATGAATTCATGTTCATGGAATTAATTTGTTTTGATACGTACTGA